>CM075506.1:8913439-9578439 GCA_037950675.1 Hypophthalmichthys molitrix
TTTTATCCACCTTATTCCTGACTAGCCTACTGCATTTCGAATTATGGGTTGCACTTCCGGTTTGGGGAACTTCCATTCAAAAAGACTGAAACGAATCATTTCAAATTATAAGGTTGCCCTACAAATAAAGCTTATCCAGCAGTTTGACTGAATGAGCTGTCAATTTTTCTTTCATATTTTATTTTCAGACATCGTGAGAATAACTTAACACTTGGTATTTTAACGTAACGTTATAACAAGAATATCAAGAGCTCTTTTCAGTCGCTGCTTTCTATCCTCGTAATTATTTTCTTTTGTCTCTTTGCATACCGCTGTAATAGTATGAAAAAGGACAACATATGCTGCACATTGGTGGTGTGTTCTCCCGATATAATTTACAATATATCCCATTAATAATTCACTGGAATGCACGAAGAATCTCTCGTTTTTCTCCTCAAAGCCTCACGTCTCTTTCCAGGTTTGTTTTCACAGGTAAATACAATTTATTATCTGTAAAAATGATGGAAATCACTTTGAAATAGTATCACGCAATGCTTAAGTTCATAAACATTTTTTTTTTTTATTAAGGCAACGTATATTACATGATACAGATATATCACTATAGTTATGTTTAACCCGTTCGTTATTGCTGTGGAAAGAATCGCGCTTTTTCATGGCCTGTTGAAAGTACCTTGTTGATGCTTTTACACTTTTAAATGTCCTTTTAATGTTCGTTGGTTGAAGGGTGAGTAGAATAATGTCATCTCATTGTACCCAGTTAAAAAACGTATTATTGCGTTCATAGAGCGAGCCTTTCACTGACTGTTTACAGCTTAACGGAAGTTACACCCATAATTCGCGCAAAGCGTCATGGGGCGTAGAAATAAGGTGGATAACATGAGATATAATTAATTTTGGGTATATATAACGGGCAATCTTTTGTCTCATTAATCTGTTATTTGTTTCAGAGCAAATAGTTTTGGCGGAGGGCAAAATTTCATAACTATATTTCTCACTGAATTGCTTTGCAACTAATTGCTTGTTGTTTATTAAACATTATTGTTTAATAATATTTTATATAAATAAAAGTACTATTTAATAGTAGTATTGAGAAACGGTCTCTGTGTTAGTGATGATTTTGACTTTGGTGCAAGTTACATTGTTCCACCATTAGATGGCGACAAGACTTTAGGCCTAGGGGTGTTGAAAACAAGGACATTATTTTTAACACCTTGTAAGATGCAACCAAATTGACCAGCGTTGTCATGGGAAATCCCCATAACCAACCGCTGAAAGGATACTACGACAAAGATATCACTTTCCTCAGCGTTTTATGAATATGATATTGACCTGAAGAATGAATGCTGTATCAGAAGTAGGTAATCACACTCGCTCATTCGATCTCTCTTATAATACTCTACATAGCCTAATAATTTTAGTATATAGCTTATAGCATATATATATATATATATATATATAATCTTTAATGAAATGTAGTAGTAAGTAAACTACAGACCATTCTGTGATACCACAGACCAGATACACAGTACAACTGCAAGACCTCAAAAAGACAATAAAACAGCATAAGACCTTTTATATAACTCATAGACTTCTATACATCTTATGCAAAGTTTTGTTGATTTCCACTTCACAGAAAAGTCATCACTGTTGCTGCCATGCAAAATGCAGATATCTTTTTAAATATGCATTTAAATCAATTTCTTTAAATTTGGCACTTAAATGCAATGAAACACAAATATTACTCTAATATAAAGTACTTATTACCAGATTCAGCATATATTTTAAAGGTACCTCAAAACCTATCCATCATGCTGTGTCCAGTATATAGGGTTTTATAAAATCTAATACAGATGGGAACAAAATAGTTTAATCACACAACTGGACCAATCTAAAAAAATGACTTGAGCAAATTCATGAAAAAGTTTCATCCTCAATCAGGTTTTCCAGCTCCCCCTCTCTGCTCCCGTTACTGTTACTCCCTCTGCTGTTGGAGACACAGACCATCAAAACATGAATATGTAGTACAAACACACACTCAAACATGAGCATTAAGTTTGAAATAATAAAAAGAGCTTATTGTCATGGTAGTGAGGTCTATTGTGTGATACCTTAAAGGGCGAAACAGTGACATATCCCTGCAGAATTTATTGAGAGAAATAAGAGCAACATATCAGTGTCACAGGTATTCAGAGTATCAGCATACAGTAGGATGCGACTACATGCAGTGGTTGACTTACAAGGTCAGACCTCCAGGGGCAGACATGGACCTGCCCTGCCTGCGGCTTGGACACTCAAAGGGGTTACTGAAGGAGCGCTTCCGCAGCATGGATTTCACCAGGATCTTAAAATACAGTGCAAAACAAATTTTAGACATGCACTGCACACATTTACATTACAGAACCACACTCTTTGATCCAGAATATGGGACTTTTGAGCTATAGATATTACACAATGTGAATATGTAGCCTATACTACCCTTCAAAAGTTTGGGGTCAGTAAGATTTTTTATTTTTGGTGTCTGGATCCCGGCACTCCTGTCCTTTCAGTTTCAGTTCAGTGTTAGGGTCCGGACATTCATGCTTATGTTCAGGGCTGTCTCAAGCATGGGGCGGGGCCCAGTGCAAGTTAGAGGAAGCAGGGGCCTTCAGTCAGTCTGTTCGTGGTCACACTTCCCTTGGGTCCCCTCGGTCCGCGTTTGCCATGGGGCCCCTTAAAACGCGGGATCCAGTCGCATCAGTTGCACCGACCTAAGGACGGCCCTGCTCATGTTTTGTCTTTGTTGTGAGCACACGGTATGGGTGTTTGTGCCCTTTATAATGCTATTTTCAAATTAATTTGTAAATTATTATCATTTTAAATCATTGTCCCTGGATAGGTAGAGTACTCTTGAAATAAATTAGCAGTGGCTGGGACAGATTTTAAGTATCATTTCTACTTAAAAAGATGCAATCTAATCCTATTTACATGAAATAAGCCTGCTCACAAGCAGGTTTAAGCTTACAGACCTGTTGCTATGGCAGCAAGTCCAGGATGAGCGTTGAAGAACCGAACAATCTAAGATCATGCCAAATCATCATCAATCAAATCGGGTTAACTGGCCCCTACTCTGAAACTCAGGCCTTGTTTAGACCTGGTATTAAAAGGATTAGTTCACTTCAGAATTAAAATGTCCTGATAATTTACTCACCCCCATGTCATCCAAGATGTTCATGTCTTTCTTTCTTCAGTCGAAAAGAAATTAAGGTTTTTGAGGAAAACATTCCAGGATTTTTCTCCATATAGCAGACTTCAACGGTTACCAACAGGTTGAAGGTCCAAATTGCAGTTTCAGTTCAGCTTCAAAAGGCTCTATGCAATCCCAGACGAGGACTAAGGGTCTTATCTAGCGAAACGATCAGCCACTTTCTAAAAAAAATAAACCACAAATGCTCGTCTTGCACTAGCTCTGCGATGCGCATTACGTAATGGAAAGGTCACGCATGTCATAGGTGGAAGTATTAACCCAGCAGCAGGGTAGGATAGGGTGAAAAATGATCTCATTTTCTCCTCCAGGAAATTTTAAATCTGAAGTGAACTAATCCTTTAAGATGCATTTTGGTCGATCAGATCACAAGTGGACGAGAGAGACATTGTTCCCTGTGTGAACTATATCTTTTTTTTCTCAGATGTACTCACCACAGCAGACAGGCTGGGAACTAGTTTGACAGAGTTCTGCACCTCCTCCTCAGTGACCTCCACCACTGTGCAGTGCTCCTCCTCCAGGGGCAGGGGATCCGTGCCATCCACCGTCACCCATGGGTGCAACTGCCCACAGAGACCAGATTACAGTAACACTGAAGTTTACATTTTAAAAATACTTCTCAGCAATCTTTTATTATGATTTCACCTTTATTTCTGGTAATGTGATTCTAGTTTCAGGGACTTTGTCCAGCATTCTGGTAATGAGCTCCTTCAGCCCCTCACTGATCACAGGCCTGTGCAAACAATACAAAAACAATCACATGGGTTGTTTCAAATGCTTTGAGTAAATGAGGGGCACTTAACCTCGTAAAATGGTTTATGACTCACTTGTCTGGGAACTCCACTGCCATTGTCCTGATCTTATCATGCAGGCCTAAGATGTATTCATCATGGAAAGGACACTGCACAACAAAATATTAACATACTGTATTTGAATAATAATATTTGAAAAATAATATTGTATTTGATATATATACACAGGTAAATGTCTTACCCTTCCAAAGACGAAACAAAATAGCGTCACTCCCATTGCCCATATATCTAGAGCCTGAAGCCAATGAGAGTCAATTGTAAATGCTAAAGAATCAATGTCTTCAGTGTATGCAAACGAGAATGTCTTCTAACCTTTCCGCTGAATCTCAGGTCCTGATCGGTCAGAGTTTCAGGCGCCATGAAAGCTGGTGTTCCTGCACTGTTTGACAGGAGAGCGTCATTCCCCTCAAACACATTACTGACACCAAAATCTGCTATCTTGATGTGCCCATCATCCCCCAGCAACAGATTTGAGGGTTTGATGTCTCTATGTATGATTTTCTGATAGTGCACTAAAAAATAAAACAACAGAAACAAAGAACTAACCTCAAAGTTTATAGATGGCAAATACACAATACTTTTATATACTAGGGAAACGTACAGTATTCAATTCCTAGGATGACATCTCTGAAGTAGAAATGAGCCATTTCTTCTGTTAGCGGACTGTCTGTAGGGACCTCCATCACTGGACTAGGGTCAGGTGAAACAAATTATGAGAAAAAAACAAACTAAAGAAAAATTTGTGATCAATAGGTGCAAATACTCACCCTTTAGGTACCAACTCGAAGACTGAGAAAAGAATACATGGAATAAATCAAAGAGTATAAAGCAAACTGTTCTATATCGCAGATTTCTGACTGAAAGAATTACTCACCCATGTGCAAGTTATCCTCAGCTGGATCATCAAGAACCTTCAGTTAAATATCACGGGACAGATGTGTTTTGGTTGGTTATTCTTTATAGTAACTACTACAACATATTTGACTTGTCCAGTGAAACATTCTTTAAGAACCAGTACAGATCTGACTCACCTCAACTAATTTGACAACATTAAGATGGTCAAGTTTCTTCAAAATAGCAACTTCTTGATATACTCGGTCCAACAGGCCAGAATGCTTTAAAAGATTCTCTTGTGATCCATTGGAGTCTCTAGAAGGATGTCGACCTACACAACCATCACAACATTAATGTTCTGCAGACATAAGACTAAACTTCATAAGAAAAAAGTCACAAGCTTAAAATGTAAATGTGTATTGCTTACGTGGGAATCCAAACTGCTTTATTAACTTCTTTTTGGATACCAACTTCATAGCCTGCAATAAATTATATTATCTTATATTATAAATGAATCCATTTTATTGTTTTATAAGCATTTAGTCATTATAATATAATATATATATTTTTAACAATTACTATATGTTACAAATGATCATGTTGTCACTAAATTCTGACAGAAAAAAAAAATAAAAAAATTTACAACACATTTACTTACATAATACTGGTCATCATCTTCATTATGTGCTAATTTGACCACCCCATATGAACCCTGGGTAAAAAAGAAAGGTTACCAGATAACATTATGTTTATATTTATGCATGTGTGATCTTTCCAACCAGTCATAAATATTTGAAACAATCACCAACCTTTCCTATCTCACTCTTTAACTTGTATTGGTTTAGCTGGACACAGTCCTGTGGGTAGAAAAGGATATACAGTCAAACCACAAATTATTAAAACGTTTTTGATATATTTGTTATATTTTTACTAGTGGGTGCAGGACACTATAGTTCATTTATGTAAGTGAGGATAGCAAAATAAAATAAACTGTGACATATTATACCCAAAAATTCTTCATACAGTGGACTACCAATAAAATTAATAAAAATTTGGAACCAAAAATTATTCAGACACTTTGACCTGATCATGTTTTGCTTAAGTGTTATCTGACATAATTAAGATTATTTTTTTCTGGCACAGTTTAACTCTGAGATCTTGTCATATTTTATTACCATTTTTTTAAACTATAGTGAATAAACTGTATTAATGAATGAAATGTTCAAGATGTCTGAATAAATTTTGGTTTGACTGAATATTAGAGGTCGCAATATAGCGATATTAAAAATCTAAAAATTTTGATATTTCATTACGATCATGTTGTGTGTTAATCATTGGCCAAAAAAGAAAAGACACAAAATAAACTTAAAAAATAAGGTTAAAGATTAATTTGTTCCCCAAACTTTTTGTAAAAATTCTTTTTCAAGGTGGTAAATAAAATTAAGATTATTGTAGTACTTTTTACAAGAAAATACTATTTCAGTCTTTCTGCTTCAAAACTTTGTGTTTATTACTTGCCATTTCTTTGTATTTAGTTGTGAAATTTACTAGCAATTTCTGAGTGAAATTTGTTTCAAAGTAAATCCTACACCAGTTTTGTTCAGTGTAGAAATTACAATAATATCCTGAATTCTTTTGGCCACAACCATGTAATGAAAATCTGATATTGTGACAGCCCTTACATAATGAATTTCAGTAACAATGCCATATTCTGCTGAACATACTCATTGATGATCAACAATCTAACATGCTGCAAAAGTCAAAAATCTCATGCCCGACTCACATCACCATCAGAGATAGACACCCGCTTCGATTCAATAGTGGGTCTTCTGGCTATTCTTGGGGTGAAGCCATTCACGTAACTTGATCTCTCTTGGAGTGACATCTTGCGATCAGAGAGATTGAGGCGATGTGGGGTGGTCCTGTGTCCATTTGGAGGGGTCAGTCTGTTGGCAGACACATTCATGGCTGCCACCATGTCAGCCAGTTCAGCATTATAATCAGGGTCCAGATCCATCCTGTTGGCTGTGTCGGCACTCATGACTGTCCTGCCGCAGTCTGAGCTGCTTATAACAAAGTACACATCTCAATGGACATCACATAGTCCAATGTCTTCAGAGCGTCCATGACAACTTCAAACTGTTACAGCAGAACAGGATAGTTGTGTTAGAGACAGCAATAACATGCACTTACTGCCATTTCACAAGCCCAAACACATTTAAATGATTTAGACAAGAGAGCTTGTGTTGTTAAACATTTTAAGCCACAGCTCAGGCTATATGTAGAACTCAGAAACTCTTGTTTTTAGCGACACCTGTGGCTGTTAAGTGAACTGCGGCCAGCAACTTATTGCTCGTGCTTGCACTAGTGCGCACGAAACGTACAAGACACTGGACTTTATTCAGTCAAGGCCTCGATATACTCAAGGTGAAGTTGTGTTTTGTTCTTTGCTTAGAAGTAAAAATAAGTTGGAAATACCTTTGCCGCGATATAATGCTGTTAACGAACACCCAGACATCCAGACGCTGCTGAGAGTGACGGTTAGATAAATATGTTGTTCTGCGCACTTTCCTCTCAATAACAAAATAAACGCAACAAAGCTGTGAAAAAGCAGCAATTGATCATAGCGATGTGGATATGTTTGCACCAGCTCTGCAATCCACCGGCATCATGTCGACAAATGAGGTAAATAAAATTACACTGTTATGATAGTTTGATTATAAAGTATATTTGAGAACATAGACTGTATAGATCTGACTATGTTTGAATTAATCCCTTTTCTTTGTATGACATTCTTTGTGTTGACATTACAGAATAGCTCTTTCGGCATTATCCTCCTGAACATAGCATAAACATTCATTTCTAGTGTCATTGGACGGAAGAGAGGATCTCGGGAGCGCGCGTAAACGTCTCATCCTTTTAATTTTCCCGGCAAAAACGTCCCGAGTCCTTCACAAAAAAAACCTAGGAAGTCGGGGAAGGTCTCGTTTTTTTTAAAGTTTCGTTACAAACTCACAAATTCACACATTGGCGCAAAAAAATAAAAATAAAATAAAAAAAATCGATTAATACATGAAAATTCTTACATATAGCCCTCAAATATGCTTATCTGTACTGCTATTATGGAAGCACAAAATAAATGAAAAGCTGCTAAAGAGAATAACTTATAAAACCATCTGTTTTTCATCTATAAACATGCATAAACAGAGAAAATATATTGTAAAATAGTCTGAATAATGGCTTCATTAATGAGGAGGCACAAAAATAAAAGCTAAAATGGTCCAAAACAATAATCAAATTTGAGGTCCTGTCTGATTCATGGTTATTATGGTTAACTAAAACTAAAACCCATTAAAAAAATGTATTACTTGAAATAAAATAAACATTAACTGAAATTAAAACCCTAAACGTATTTTATTTCAGCTAGTTACTACAGCAACATGTCATTTTCATTTAGTTTAAGTTGAAGTATTAACATAATGAAGACTAAACCATCGACATATAGACAAAAACGAATAAAAATGACAAAACACAGCAAAATCACTAAATCCAACTAAAAGTAAAACATAAAATCTAATTCAAAATATTAACTATAATAGCAGCTCAATTATTCTAAAATAACACTATAATAAAATCCTAAGGAACATTCTAAACAAATCAGTCTAACCTCATACATAATGTTGGTACAGAAATAATCAACACGTTTAGACAATTATATTATCTTGTATACAACAAACATTTTTGCAACAACAAAGCATTTGAAAAGTGAGTGACCTCAGTCAAGAAAGCATTATTTGTACAGGTTTCTACTTTTTCCTCATAGTATGTATAGGGGTTGTAATTACTTACATAGAGAAACATGAATTTGTATCGCCAGCCATAGTATTGCATGCTCTTCTGCTCATCAGGCAGAAAACACCTTCGAGTCTCAAGTCCGGAGGTCTCCAGACTCTTTGGGATCACAGAAGCAAAGAGGATTAGCTAGCATGGTCACATTTAGTCTACCGTGGCTATATCTGATCCAAAAGACTGTTTACTTTAACTGGCTACAGTCAGTGAAAGGACACGAACAACAGTCAAGCTACGTCATACTGGGGGGCATGTGTGGTAATGCCTGGGTAAGTACCTAAGGTGTGAACACCCGAATTATGACAAGTTATTCCTGTTGCAGGGTGGTTTGGAAATGAATGACTAAGTGGCTAAGTGCTTGAACCTCTTGAAGTCAAAGTATAACAGGATAACACTTTAAGGTTAAAGTAATATAAACTTGAAACAGTGGGAAAGGAGATCAAGTGTTACGTAACCTCATAAAGGACATGCTACTGGACAGCAAGATAGGATTTAATCCAAAACAAAGATGTCATGTCAAGCTCTTTATAATCAGAGCATTGTCTGTTTTGCGAGTTTTAGAAAGCATTTGTCATATGCTTAATAGTTTCCCCCCTGTTTGGAAAATAATATCAGAAGTTTCATTCTATCAATTGGGTGCCTTTGCCATTTCAAAGAGGTAATATTTTAATTTTAATCTAAATTAAAGGGCTAGTTCACCCAAAAATGAAAATTCTGTCATTAATTAAGATATAAATTAAGATATTTTTGAAAAAATCCAATGGCTCAGTGAGGCCTCTATTGCCAGTAAGATAATTAACACATAAGATAATTAACTTCATGAAGCTTCAAAGCTTTACAAATCTTTTGTTTCGAATCAGTGGTTCGGAGCGTGTATCAAACTGCCAAAGTCACGCCCCCCAGTGGTGAACCACTGAAACACTTATGACGTAACAAAGCCTCGTTTACTGAAATCACGTGACTTTGGCAGTTTGATACACGCTCCGAACCACTGATTCGAAACAAAAAATTCGTAAAGCTTCGAAGCTTCATGAAGCAGTGTTTTGAAATCGCCCATCCCTAGATATTGTTCAATAAAGTTGTTATTTTGTTTTTTGGCGCACAAAAAGTATTCATAACATTAAGGTTGAACCACTGTAGTCACATGAACAGTTTTAAATATGTCTTTAGTAGCTTTCTGGGCATATGAAAGTGTTAATTATCTTGCTGGCAATTGAGGCCTCACTGAGCCATCGAATTTCATCAAAAAATATCTTAATTTGGGTTCCGAAGATGAACTAACCCTTTAATGAAAAGTAATATGTTTGAATATAACTAAATGTAAAGTAACAGGGTTGACGATAACCATGTTGACAGTTTTATAATTAATTTGGCCATTATTATGTTGTGTTTGTGGTCTTATTAGAAAGAGGGTTTTTAAATGACAGATTGTTTACTACAGAAAATCACAGTAACAGGGTTGATAATTTATTGTCATACTCTTTAGACAAACCTTACAAAATTAATTATAAAATGCAAAAAAAGAGGAGACACTTTATTGTTCTTGCAACATTTACTTCCTGAAAGGATGATGATGTTATTATGAGTTTGGTTTGTATATAAAATAGGGGGAAATAAAATGGTCACAGGGTTGAATAGTCTTTTAATAATACATCACAAGATAATAAATATAATAGTTACATGTCCTATATGTTTTATATTTTACCAATCAAATGTGCACATTTGCTAATATAACAAATGGAATTTGTAAACACTTAAGTGTATAATTAAGTAAGTAAATATTCTACTATTTAGATACGAGTTATCTATGTTTCATTTTTTGGAATGTGTAAATAATGATAAAAGAAACTTATCTCCTCTGCCTATCATAACAGACAGTAAATGTCATTCTTTTATAATTATTGATGCATTTCATAGAATGAAACCTAGATAACTTCTATCTAAACAGCTGAATGTAGATAAATAATACAAGTTATATTTTCTAAAGTTTTTCTAAGGTTATTCTAAATATTCTAGAGCTGTCCAAGGTGCTGAAGGCCCACAGAAGCCCTCATTTACATTTATAAAGCGTGTAAGAGAATGTGTAGTTCTGTGCTGGTATATGTTGACTCCAGTATAAGCTCAGAAATCCCTAGTAACCAACCTCTCTGGAGCTTGTTATCATGTTACAAGATGTACAAATGCACCGTAACCTCAGAGCACCAGTAGCACAAGTCCCGGGTGAGAGGCAGTGTCTTTATAAATGGGCTGCAATGCCTCATGAAGGGGATTCAATGCTAAATTTGGACTATCTCAGGTGTTTGAACACTGCTCAGCTTCTGGAGCTCTTGGAAGACGAGGAAAGGATGCGAGAAACTGTGAGGGTCAATTCAAAGGTACCAAACTACAAGTACACCATCGAAATTTTTCATGTATTTTGCATTTGTACATGACTTACTTGATCTGAAGGACTTGCCTGCAGTTACAGCATCTTCAGAGGTGTAAAGTGATCTTGATGGCGTCCAACTGTTGGCTCGCAGAGCAGAATTTAGCACATCAGCCACATCTGAACAACTCTAAAATTCTCTTAGCTGAAAAGTACCAGATTCTTGGTCAAATGGTGTCTTCAATGCGACGCAAACAGAGAAGGCTGGGTAAGTTCTTTGTGTGGTGAGATTATGCTTGTAATATGATGGTTTTTTCTACTGTACAACTGATGTAATGCTTCTTGTGTCACATGCAGAAACTTTACAACAGAAACTCAGCCTTAGAGCGATTCATAAACTTATTAAGAAGAAGACCAATCATTCCTTACGTCAGTCTGAGGTACTTCTGAGATATGACTCATGAAATGCAGATTTGAAAAACTTAAGTTATCATTTCAAAGCCTTGATTGAGATTTCCATCTTCCACTCTTCAGAATCTCTGGCTAAAGTTCACAGAAGGAAAACTTCTGCTGACAGATTTTGTGGAATCACTTCAAACCTCTCAGACGTTATGCCATCGACATCTTATTCAAGCTGAGAAGATCCAGAACCTCATCCTACAAGCACAAATATACAATCAAGATGTTGATTTTTCCCGTCTCGGGCATCATCCAAACTTCGGGTACTCGCCGACCGCGATCAATGTTTTCAGTGGCCTCTATCCTGTTATCTTACTGCCTGGTTTCCAGTATCCTCATTTATCTCCAACATCATATCTTCCTCCTCTAAAGCATCATGGCTGTGTTGATATATGCTCGACTTTGATATCCAAAAATGAATGGCGCCAAGGTTTTTGTCAATGCACCGAGACTCGCCAAAGGCCACAAAGACACGCTGCTTTACAGCCACTTGACAAGATTCAACCCAACATTCACCAGACTCCCTAATAAAGTTGTGCTGGTGATCCAGAAACTCTAAATTATTTTTAAAACCATTTTGTTTCTGATATATATTTGTTTCTGAGATATATATATGGTCACACTTTAGATTAGGGTCCAATTCTCACAATTAACTATGACTTTTGCCTCAAACTCCTAATTACTGCTTATTATTAGTTAGTAAGGTAGTTGTTAAGTTTAGGTATTGGGAAGGAGAAAGGGATGTAGAATATGGTCATGAAGAATATGTTAGTAATATGCATGCTAATAAGCAACTAGTTAATGGTGAGAAATGGACCCTAAACTAAAGTGTTACCATATATATATATATATAAACAATTGTGTTTTAGTTTAACAATTGTGTTATATCAAATAATATTATATATTATAATATGTTAGTCAAATAAATACAACCATTAAAAATATTCACTAAACGTTGCATTTTTATCGTCAAAGCCTACTTTTACAGTTTAAATAAACTATTGGTAATGTTACATTACAAGTATTTATCAATTCAGGTTGCACTCTAGGTAGTAAAATTGTTAATAACTGGTATGGTTCATAGTTTTCATGCATTATATTTAGCCTAATTTGCTGCCATTCTTTTTGGCTTCGAGTCTGTCAATTGATTCATCTGGTTTAGAAGAAGGTCAACATGAGGTCCAGTTCCTTGATCAGACTCATCTCTCTAATTAGAGCTCATTAAACAGGCTGAGAGGGTAAAGAGAGGCTTTTGTCTGACCGTTGGCTTCTTTTGTCTCTGGATAATACTTTGGTTACATCACTGTCAGTATGTGCTATTGTCTGCAGCAGCTCAAATTGGGCAATTTTCTCATCTGTCAGCTAAATGCTTAAAGCCTTTGAGCAGCTCAGTCTGACAGCCTTTACCTGCCATAGACAACCAACAATGTAAAACTAAATAGTGAAAATGGGACCTTCAAAAACAATTAGCCATATATAGAAATACAAAAATTATTTATTACAAAAATAGTTTATTACTGTAAATAAACAACTTTTTTAATGCTTACATTATCCAAAAATCCCATTAGAAAACCATATTGCATTATGTAAGAAATAAATAAGCATCAAAAATGCACATACTTTAAATACAAATTAAAAAAAAATTAAAAACAAGTGCACACATAAATCAGAAGAATGTACTAACTTCCTTCTGTAAACTTTGAAGCAAATATTTTTGCAATTCTTTTGGTCTCTTCACTCCTCTGTGATGGAGGGATGCTGGGTCTTGATCGAGGCATTCTTCGATATAGATTTACAGGATTTACGGTCTCCTAAAAGAAAGAATTTTGAATGACAAAATCATGACAGCTTTAAATTGAATTAAATAATTTTACAAATAAGAAAGCATACCATGAACTTTGGAGATTGTTCACAATATAAAGGTCATTGTGGACCACATTTGAAAGTGTATTCACTCATATCTACTGAATGATTTGATCAATAGCCTAGGATGACCCCAAAAAGTAGGTTTTTAGAGGCTTTTCAGATTTTTATATAGGCGTACATGGAATATATATGACCAACAGATCAGATGAATGAATGGATGGACAAATAACTAACTAACTACTTACCATAAATAAGAAAAAAAAATGAACCATCCTGGCAGAGGTCACAGGATTTCTCTTAATTAAAATAAGGCTGAATTAAAATGAATATTAGCTAAAATTAAAATAAGTTTAAGTTGAAGCACTAAAATTATTAACTGGAAATAAATAAAAACTAAAATGAACTAAAACTAGGGATGCACAATATATCGGTCACCATATCGGTATCAGCCGATATATGTTCATTTTTAATGTTATCGGCCCGATAAGAAAGCCGACAGATAACGGATTATTTCCTTCAGCTGAGACACTTCAGATGTGCACTGTTCGCCATGATGGTTTTGAATTGCTTGAAATATGATTGGAGTCACTTCAAAAAGGAAAATAGAGAGACACAAATCTGTCATATAGGCTACATGAAATTATAATGAGAACATTATAATTGTGTGCTTGGGACATGGCTTTTAATGGTGAGCCTTTTGTTTTTGTAATCAGGCTCTCTGGATTTAGATTAATCGGCCAATATATAGTTTATCGGCTTTCAAATATAAAGATTTATCGGTATCGGCCAAAATTTTCATATCGGTGCATCCCTAACTAAAACTAAAATGGAAATAAAAATAAATTAAACCTAAATAGCAATATTTAAAAAAAAAAAACACATTACATCACATCATGAAATGATTAAGGCTAATTCTAAAATATTAATAAAACCAAAATAAAAACTAAAATAACACTGTCCTGGGACTATCTCCGTACTTATATTCTCTGACAGTTTCAGAAAAGAAAATAATGGTAAAGAAGAAAAATCATAAGAAAAACAACAAAATTCATTAACTGAAGTATCTTCAGTACATTAATTAAATCTGAAAAAGTATTGTTTTATCTATAATCTATAGTCTTTTACCAAATGGTAGCAACTTCTAAAAATGGGTGAGTACTCACAGATTCAGTTGCTGCTGATGGAAAGACAGGTGCCATCCTCAAAGCCCTCATGGACGCCTCCAGATGGTGCGCCGATAAGAAGAAATTTGGAATCTCTACAGATTCTGAACTGCAAGGAGGGGTTTAGCCAAAAATAACACACATCAAGTAATAAAAAAACAGCAGTTTAAAGGATATTCACCTGTCAATGTCAGCTTTTTTTGAATGCTTGTCCATAGACTTCCATTGTAAATTCACTTATAATCGGGGCTTGACATAAACACCCGCCAACCTGCCAAATGCGGGTGGATTTCAGCAGTGGCGTGTAACGCAGTCACTCCTACTAGCACTCCATTTGGCGGGTTGAATTTTATATGTAATATAACATTTTTCAAATGTAGTTGTATAAATAAAAATAATAAACTAAGTGCAACGTAGTGTCTAAAATATCGATTTTTCGAAACACATCGATACTGAAATATCTGAAACGCTTCCAATAGTCACACACAAACCTGCCTCCCCTAAATCACTCATTTCATTTGCTCTGGATGAATATTGTTGGTGTACAGGGCTTGAATTTCGGCGTGAGATTGAGCATAATTTTACTCATTCCCACATATTTTGTGCTCACACTCAAAGTGCAGCACATAAAGTCATCTCTCAGTACTAAATTGAGTTCTTTTTTCACTGCTTATTGTGCTTAAACAGTCAAATACACACAAAATAATGTCAAAATTCCAGTCTTGGCGAGTATTCACATAAACACACACAGTTGTTTTAAGTTAACGAAAACAGTTGAGAAAGAAAACGCATGTGTAACAGTATAATGGATTTGTGTGTCAGGTCTTAAATTGACAGCAGCCTAATATACCTGCTGCCAAATTATGAGATAATATTAAAAATATCTATATGGCAGTTTTTTCCTAATGGTATTGATGTCAAAATTGTGGTCAGTAAAAATGCTGAGTGGCTAGTAACTTTGGAAAACCACTAGCAAAAAACTAATGCCAAGCCCTGCTTATAATGTAAGTCTATGGAGAAAGTGTCAAAACATTTTTTGTTGGTTTTCACAAACCGAGACACAGGATGACAATTTTCAGAGGTAATGAACAGCATGCCACATATGCTGTCAAAAGAAAAAGCTGTTTTGTGACATATAAAGCTTGGAAGGATACGGTTTTGTTCTCCTCTCAACACTTTTATCATCTGTTTCTGAACCAGACTCTGTAGGAGGAGGCGAGTTTGGTTTCTCATCCCTTTCTTCAGGACCGCTGTTACTTAGGTCATAATCTTCAACCTCACTAATGCTAGAAAGAGCACCATCTCCATCCAGACCATCTGGAGAGGGCTGCTGTTCCCGATGATCTGTGGCAATAGCTCTTTCACTCCTAAATGTATCCAGATCATTTTCAGATCCTTCACAGATATCTGAATCAGAATCAACGCCTTGTGATTCTGCAGTTGATGACTGCATGTTAACACCTGGAACAAGTTCTCTGCCGTTTCTTTCCTCTCCTTGAGTGTGGATGGTGTCGTCATGCAGTAACTCCAGACTCTCCAGAGATCCCATATCTGGGTCAGACAGTAGGCTGGTCCAGGGACTGGTTCTGTCTGTGACTGAAGTGACCTCATTGAGTGCTCGGGGCTGTATTAAAGTTTCCTCAAAGTCTTCATGCTCATCCTCGTCTTTATCCTCTTCTTCATCAGATGAGTGATCGCTGGAGCTGTGATGGAGCTTTTCATCTTCAGGTGCAGCTGGTGACTGTCTGATCTCTGCAGGAGGAGGGAAGCTGATGGGCAAGACTTCATCTTCATCCTCCAACAGCATGTGTGAGTCTTTATGAAAGCGTGGCTCCATCTCACAGCTGTCAGACTCCGATAATATCAGCTGATCAACCCCAGAGGTTAAACGCTCATCAACCGCATCAGGAGTGGTGGACCTTTTATGGGTAGTTGGTGCTTCTTCCATCTGGTGTTCACTTAAGCCTGATTTAAAATAAATACAATATTAAAAAAAGGGGCCAAGCACAACAGAAGCAAACAAAGAAGCTAGCAGCAGACCAACAATGTCATAATGGACAATGATAGCAAGTGAGACAAAAACACTGCATGTCAATTTTGAAGTCAGACCAATTTCATAAGCATGTCAAATTTGTTGAAAATATCTCATTTCGTTTAGGAGTTATAGACATTTATATGTATGAACACAAAAAATTACCCACACCTGACTTTGATTGCATTTTTTTTTGCCACTTACTAGCAAAATTTTGACATTTGGCAATTAACAATTTCAACGACCTATGTTACCGATTTTACTAAGGTGGTTTTTCTCGATTGGACTAATGGTTTCTAAGATATTCGTGAATGTTGTTTAAACGCTAAATCACAATGTTGCACTAACCATATGGCGGAACCTAGCATGTTTGGTGTCGTTGGACTCGGCAAGGATTCAGGAATCCATGGAGATGACTTCCGTGAAAATAAATCAACTATATTTAAAGTTATAAGCATGTAAATAATTCAACTCGGACTCCTTCAGGGCATCGTGCCGATGACCCATACAGAGTTTACTAAGGATACATTCGTGTGTTCGTAAAATACAGTATTTTACTACAAAATTCAAAATGGTCGACACCCCAAATCTAACAAGACCATTTTTATGATTTTTGGACAAACCGTCCAGAAGTTATAAGCAAAAATAGCCATTTTTTTGTATCTCCTGACCAGTAGGTGGCACTGTGCCAAAACTCAGCATGTAACCTCAGGTCATGCTTGATGACATGGACAAAGTTTGGTCTGAATACGATAAAGCGTTGAGGAGATACAGCCTTACATCTATTTTCGCAAGCGCTACTTAAATTCATTCACACGTTTTTCGAAAACGGTTTGACAAATCAACTTGAATTCCACTACTTGGTCTGAAGATGATCTGGTTCAATTTTCGCGAAAATTGGAGCAACGGCCTAGGAGGAGTTCGAAAAAGTAGGTTTTTCGGAAAATTCAAAATGGCGGGAAGATTTTCATGAAGGAACATGACGTCATAGGGTCGAATCGTCTTAAGGCCAGACACCACAGGTGAATGATTACATTAAGAACTGCATTTTTCTATTGCAAGTTTTCTGAAATGTTATGTTTAATTATGCAAATGAGGAATTATCTAATTAAATATGCACTAATTTGCATAAATTTCTAGAACAAAAATCTGAATGTTGTATAAAGACAGGATCAAAATTCTAGTTAAAATTTAGCATGTTAGAGTCTTTTACACGAGGGTTTTTGGATATCTCTTTTTATCAAACCAGAAAATACTGTCAACAGCCAGAAAAAATTTTTTTTGGAAAAAAATGTTGTATAAAATCAGGCAAATGATACATGAACAAACCCCTCTCTAAAAAACCTGCAGAATATAGATAGGAATAAAACTGTAAAGTTTGATGTATATACTGTAAATGCTGCCGAAGTGGAGATTTCTGACTCATTTTGAGAAAATGGCCTTTAAAGATATGTACTGTAATTGAAATCTACAGACACAAATAGATAAAGTGCTATAAAAGATACACTTACAAATATATTTTGGATTTCTTTCCACTAGTCTGAAAAAGTAGTTCTGTAGTGTCTCGCCTTAAATAAAACAGATAATCACACAAACCGATAACTACTCACCCTTTATGATGTTATTGACCTCTCCCACCAGCTGACTGGACTTCAGTAGGAGTTGTGTCGTGTCCGTCTCCGAGTCCCTGTTCTCTTCCTGCCTGGAGGTTCCTCTCAGCTCACTCAGCTTTGGGAATGTTGGAGTGGACAACTTCCGGCTGAAATATCTTTGAATATCATCCAGTTCACCGAGGTTTTTCCTTAAAACGCAACAAAAATACCATTAATAATCAAAATGACAGCCAAATTGGAATGAATCAATTGGCAGTCCAAATAAAAGCCTAGATCTGAAAAATTATTTTGGAGTGTAATTTATTCCTGGGATGGCAAAGCTACATTTTCAGCATCATTACTCCAGTCTTCAGTGTCACGTGATCCTTCAGAAATCATTCTAATTTGCTGATTTAGAAGCATTTCTTATTATTATCAATGTTAAAAACAGTTGTGCTGCTTAATATTTTTGGTTTATATTTTCAGAATTATTTGATGAACAGAAAGTTCAAAAGAATGTTTTTAAAACAGAAATCATTTGTAACACTGTACATGTCTGTACTATTACTTATGATATGGTTTCTCTGACATTAAATGTCAGTCTTTGAATGTGCACAATTTTTATTTGGAGCACATGTGTTGAACATGTAAACTGATATTTGTATTTCATATGGACTCTGATAATTATCTCATGTGACATCTTAACCTTTCAGCCAGGAAGTGGAGGACAGTGTGGCTACCTGAGGGCAGAGAAGAGTGTTGAACTGGATGTATGGGAATCTCCAGCCAAGGAGGAGCGAGATGTTTTCTCACCCTCATGCAAAGTCTGATGGAACATTCTTATGTTGTCCATGTGCTCGTCGTGGCGATCTGTCACACTGGATCTGACAAAACATCCCCATAGATTTTATTTCAGATAGTAAATCTGATAATAAGACAGATTCTATTTCATTGTCCCTAAATAAATACCTGTCAGAGAGCAGTCTTTCAAAGTGATCAGGTGGTGTGTTGATCCTCTGCTCTGAGAATCGACTAATGTGGCTGGGGAAGCTGCTGTACGTAGCTGTTGTCTGATAGCAGAGTGGAAGTGCACTAAAGAGAGCCTGCAAAAGACATAATCATCACCATGTGTGACAACTGTATCGACATTTTCAGGTGGAAGAAACAGGTTATTTATATTTATATTTTTATACACTACCAGTCAAAAGTCTGGTCAAAAGTTTCTGATGCTCAATTATTAATAAAGGTTCTTATTTTTATAAATGTTGAAAAGAGTTTTGGCTGCTTAATGTATTTGTGGAAACTGATTTCAGGATTCTCTGATGAATAGAAAGTTCAAAAGAACAGCATTTGTTTGAAATAGAAAACTTTTGTAACATTATGAATGTCTTGCTGTCATTTTTAATCAATTTAATGTATCCTTTCTGAATAAAAGTATTAAACTCACTTAACCCAAACTTTTGAATGGTAGTGTATCACAGTTTCCACAAAAATATTAAGTAGCACAAACTGTTTTCAACACTGATAATAACAACAAATGTTTCTTGAGCAGCAAATCAGCAAGAAAACAAAAACCATGAATGGCTTACACTCGAGTCTGGAGCAACAGTCTCGTAGGCCGTTTGTCTCTGTGCCCGGAGGTCATGTACTGCCCTCAGAGGAGACACAGACACCTTTAGCTGTCCCTGACACTGCCCGCTGAAATCAGTGATGTTATACCAGCCACAAACTGACTGAAACCCTGACAGAAGTGGTGACAAGTCTACAGACACGAATCCAATCACCCGTTCGACCTCTGCAAAGGAAAATACATTGTAAAACTAGCCGTTTACATTTTCTTAAGAAAATACAAGTGGTGTTGTGGATGATTGCTATGTGTAATTACCTCCTTTATGCCAAACTTTAAAAACCAAGGACTGCTGGGGATCCAAAAGTAGCTCTTTTGACAGTCTGAAAACAAGAAACAGCCACGTGTTTAAAGGAATAGTTCACCCAAAAATAAAAATTCTGTCTTCATTCTGTCGTTCCAAACCCGTAAGACTTTCGTTCATCTTCAGAACACAAATGAAGATCTTTTTGATGAAACCTGAGAGCTTTAGACGGCTACACATCTGACACTTGACACTTTAAAAAGTCCATAAAGAGATCATAATTGAGATCATAAAACTAATTCATATGAATTGAGCGGTTTAGTCCAAATTTCCCTAATGAGACATGATCGCTTTATATGATGAACAGATTTAATTTAGTCTTTTATCCACATATAAACATTCACCAACTCAAACATCTGATATGGTAAATGGAAGATCAAGTATGCTTGCTTGATGTGCGAGAACCAATGAGGTTCATTCTCATGTTACGCAGCACGTTTGAGATTCCGCAAGAGCCAATGAGTTTCATTCTCGTGTGTTACACAGCATGTTTGAGCTGCCGCCAGACATGTTCTCGAATGTCAAGCAGGTTTGGTTGAGCTTTTGTTTATGTTCAATGATCAGTGTTTATATGTGGATAAAATCTGTTCAGTTCATATGGCTTAGTTTTACAATTTCTTTATGAACCTTTTGAAGTGTCAAAGTGTCAGTTGCGTAGCCGTCAATGGAGGGACAGAAAGCTCTCAGATTTCATTAAAAAGATCTTTATTTGTGTTCCGAAGATGAACGAAAGTCTTATGGGTGTGGAACGACATGAGGATGAGTAATTAATGACAGAATTTTCATTTTTGTTTGAACTATCCCTTTAACATGGACCCTTTTCACATTTCCAGGGTTCTCGGAAGCGGTAGTAGTCATAGTTGGGTAAATTTCTATAGTGGTGAACGGGACACGACCGTTGCGTTTCCATTTGCTCCAATAGCAAAAGAAAAAAAAGTCATGATAGCATTTCTATGAGATTAATTACATATCCATTGTATTAGACGCACTCAAACTTTACTAGATTTACAATATTAATAACTGTGGAAATGCATAATCAATCACAGTTTGTGAAAAGGGTCCATGAGAATTGCATGAGGAATGTCAAATGGGTTTACCTGCATTCTTGCTGGTGGTCCCACACAGGGCAGTCACTGTCTTTGATCAATGCTGTGGTCACTGTGCCCGGGGCATCAGTGGTGGCGTAAGAAACACAGCAACTAGGCAACCCTCCACCCCGCTCAGCGAGAGGACAACCTGAGGATGACAACAGCATTAAAATGTTATGAAGTCAAGGTACTTTCAAACGAGAATGAAGCAAATAAATTATTCTACCCTTCAGACTCAGATGCATGGCTCTGTCCACAGTAACATTGGCTGCGAAGGTGTCCTCATTGTTGAGTTCTTTAGATGGTGGAGAATCAGATCTCACGGCTGATTTGATGAGCTGTTTGCTGGGGGATTGAGATTGTGTGTTGGGGAGGCCTTCTTCCCCCTCCACTTCTCCTGAACTGTTGAGCTCCTCAATGGTTTGAAGCTCATGTGGTACAGAGTCTGTTGTCACAGTGATATGGACTCTGACAGCAGCACCACTCAGGTTTACAGCAGAGCGCTTGAACAGAGGATACACACCTAAAATGAGAGAGAAACAGGCATAAGCCAGAGGAGATGAAATTAAGACTGAAATAAAGATGCAATTTTACGTTAAATAAAGGGGAAATCATCATGTGGTAACACTGTTGCTGTACAATGATTTTTATAATGATTATATAATATGCCAGCATTGTATTATATTATAAAGCATTACAAGATTTCTATCTAATTCATTAAATAACAGTTTATCTATAATATCTAATTTAGTAGCCATCTCTCTAAAGAATGCACTTTGATTGCTTTAATATAAATATAAATGATCATGTAAAACTAAATTACAATTGTTTTTGACTAATATCATTGTGAACTAAGGTAAACAGGTAAACAACAAAAAGATGAAATAACTCTACCGCTGATTGTTTGGTGGTGCTTCAAGGTCCCAGCAAGAGCAGAGAGATCCACAAAGGCAGAGCCCACCAGACGGTCAGCGTTATGAGGCCGGACTCTCTTCTCCTTCCCAAAGGACACCCACAACTGCACCTCCAGCCTCTCCTGCCTCAGGTACCAGCGCAGGGGTTGAGTCCTCCTCAACACCACGCTTCTGCTCCCCTGAAATGCCACCGTGGCTAAACCCTCTTCTCCCTCGCTCTCTTCTGGAACAGGATGTCTAAGTTCTGAGCAGAAGGTCTGCTGGTTGTACAGTTTGTATCTGTAGTAGCAGTAGGTGGAACGCTGCAAGTCTTCATGTCCTGGCAGCAGCAGGCAATGGATGGGCAGCCAAGCTCTAGGGATGGAAAGTGATAATGCCAGAGACTTTGTGCTTTCTTCCAAAGTATCTTCGTCCTCTATATCGGCCTCATCTTCACTGTCTTGCCCCACGTCCCACCCGAGTCCACGGGCCGAACTGATTACTCGCTCTCTATCTGCATGATGGGAAAAACTGATGGAGATTTCAAGTCCTCCTGCTGAAGTCAGACTGTGAGGTGATGTTGTGCTCTGAGGCAGAGAAAGACTGTACCAGCCTGATATACCTGTAAATAAATAAATAAATACTTTTTTAAAATATTATTTTATTTAATTTAAATCATATTAATATTCAATACCCTTATACTATAGACAAATAAATACAATTAAATAATAAAAATATGGTCAAGCAAAAGAGATACATTTTTTAAAATGCTAAAATGTAAAAAGTAATTAAATTATATTATATATAAGTAAATAAAATAAAAATCAATCAAACATTTACATCCTATCAACTTTCGTACCATAAATAAATAAAAAATAATAGAAATATTGCTGAATAAAAGTGACAATTCAAAATGCTAAAATGCAAATAAATAAATAAATAATATTATATATAAAATCCTATTCATATATATAATACTTTCATACCACTTCTTTTATGAATCAGATCTGCAAGCTTAATTTTCACAGTGCCCAAGACAGCATCCTTCGATCTTGTTGTATCGACCACTACAATGAGATAAAAGAAACTTACAGTACATAGTATTTACAATACTGAAATCGAGTGATCATACTAGTAATTTAAAAATAAATGTTAAAAATTATAAAGCCAAAAAAAAAAATGTAAAAAATGTGTTTGTGAAAATAAGAATAGTAAACAGAAAGAAAATATCATTTGCAAGAGAATTTAAAAAAATAATAATAATCTGAACCACTAATGTAATATATAGACATGTTGAACTGAAAAATAATTTTTTATTCCTTACAACACAGAACTACACCCCCACACACATCCTTGGATCTTCTGCAAGATGGGATTATATAATGAAAGGCTGCATGTCATGTTTTTGTGGAGTCATCTCTGTCATGACAAAATGACATCTCCACATCTCTGTCTACCTTTCCAAGTGGAGTAACTCACTTTTGCGCGTGTCTCTGTTGTAAACGGTGAAGACGGCCACTGCCTCCTGCAGGAGTTCAGCAAGACTGACGCTCTCCCCGCTGTCTCTCTGCACTAGCAGGTTACAGCAGAACTCTGCGTGATGTTCAAACTCCGGGCAGAAACTTCTGGCCGCCACACGTGTGCTTCGAATCTCACTGTCCGGCAGGAAGGACAACTGCATGGTGATAAAGGAGTTGAGCCCCACTTCAGAGTAATACTGCAGTGAGCTGTCTGTATCTGCAAGAACGCTGAGAAACAACAGAAAGATGCTCAATAAAATATGTGCAGAATTATTTTATTTTTATAAACAATTATTTTCAACCCTCATTCTGAAATGATTCCTTTTTAAGGCGCGGCTCCTTTAAGGCTTGTCAGTAAACGGCCACTGTTATTATTTGCTAACGTTGTGGCATAGGAAACAGTATCAATGCCCACTCGCTATCGCACACGAGTAACTAAGATCCAAATGTCAGCCGTTAAGCGACTGAATACCTATGGTGCGATGATGATGCCTATCCGTCGATGTCTTGCTCTGGAAGCGGGCATATTTTCTAGTGTGACGTCACAAATCCCACAATATCCAAATGAGCCATTTGTGGAGCTTGATTAAATAAATGCTTTGTTTATAATGAGAATGATGTTTTAATGGTACAAAGACCTATATGTCAAAAGATCAAGGCAAATTTGATTTCTCATGTCATGACCCCTTTAAATTAATTTAATCAAGCTAGATGGCTGTGTGGAAAGCATTTGGGGTAATTGTTAAAAAACCTAAAGGGAGATTTGAGGTAGATTGACTCACTTGGCTGCAGCTTGCAGCCCGGCTGCTCTGTGCACTTGCACAACCAGTATCACTCTGCGGGAGGGCACGACCCCACTCTTCACTCCGACACTCCTCATTGGCCGAGACTTGTACTGAATGCTTACTTCAAGCAGCCCTACAGGCAAGTACAGACAAAAATAGAATTTTGTTTTTTTACATTTGCTTCAAATTCATATTATACTCTGTTATCTGTATGCAGTTTTAAAAGAATTAGGTATATAACTACCAGGGGACTGAGGCTGCGTGACAACAGGTCGATCACTTCTTGGTACCAGAGGGAGGGAGAAAAGTTGTGCATCGGTTTGACCTTGTTTCTGCATGGTTACCATGGCACACAGTTTGGACATGGGAAGCAGTCCTCTGGCTACTAGCTGATCTCTAACATTCGGATAATAATACCTGAAAAATGTTTTTCAATAGGCCTGTAAATAAGTCATATTTTTCAAACAAACGTAAATAATTGCCAAATACATGTTTTTTTTAAAGGCTACAATGTAAAAAAAATTAATCAATACAACTAAATAATAAAAATATTGCCCCCCCCCCAAAAAAAGATACACATTTTTAAATGCTTAAATGTAAAAGCAAATAAATAAATAAATTAAAATATAGCCAAATATGAGACATGTTTCAAAATGCTAAAATGCAAAATATAAATGAATAAAATTAAATATTAAAAATACTGCAAAAAATAGATACAAATAATATATATAAATAAAATTAAATTATAAACATATTGCCAAATAAAAGATAAACATTTTTAAATGCTAAAATGTAAAAGCAAATAAATAAATTAATTAAAATATTGCCGAATAAGAGCAGTTTCAAAATGCTAAAATGCAAAATATAAATGAATCAAGTAATAAAAATATTGAAAATAATAGATACATGTCTTTAAATGCTAAAATGTAAAAGCAAATAAACAAATAAATTAAAATATCGCCAAAAGAGATACATTTTTAAATGCTAAAATGTAAAAAAGTAAATAAAAGTGTCCATGAATACATACATTAAAACAGAGGACTAAACTACAATTTCTACATTTAATGTACCTGCACCAAACCTCAAACTGCACTCCTCCTCCGTTCCTCATTCCCTGATTGGCCAGTGAGCTTAGCAGTATTCTTTGCACAGGGAAGTCAGGAGGAGCCAGTAGGACATGAGTCTCATTATGTCCAAAAACAGGGTCAGGCACACAGAGAGTGGTCTCAGTGCGGTACGCTTTGAGGTCTATATCTGTGGAAAAGAAAGTTGGTTGAGCTAAATAGAAAAAGCTTTCTGATACAGTCAGCAAGAAAACGTCTTACTGCTTTCAACAACATGTGGATCCATGTCCTCTCTCGACTCATTTTGTACAGGGAAGGAGTACTGGATGTAACAATCAGCCTCTCCCCACACTGTGGACTGCAGAGGCGTCAGACCCTTCACTCTCTCTACTCGGATCATGAAGACATGCTCACGCAGAACATCTGCAATGGTACTGGCCTAAAAGAACATTGATTTAGAAACAATTTAGGCTTCAGTTTTAAGCATCAGTGCTGCTTTCAGGATTTTTAAAGTGAACTAGCCTTGGTTTCTACATGTGGCCGGTGGTCTAACATGTGCGCAGGTCGAGGCAGTGGTGACACACGGGCCAGCTCGTCGTCCCTCATTCGCTGCAGTGCCGTGATCTGCTGTGCTAGACCCATTGCTAGACACACCCTTAGGTTTCCACGAGTGCTGCCGGTGAATACGTCAACCACGGGCATATAACTGTCCACGCCAACCACTGGATACTGAGACTGCAAGAGCAGCTCACAGATCTTAGGGTCTCTGAAGACAAAATAAAAAGACAAATTATGATCCAGTGCAATTTTACTATTATTTATAATGCTTTGAATTAGCTTTTATTTTTATATTTTCACTTTACATTTTAATTTACGTTTTAATAGTAATTTTATGTGCATTTGTATTTTTATTATTTTTTAAACATTTTTCTATTTAGCTTTAATTTTATTTCAGTTTCAGTTTAAGTAATTTTAGTAGTTCAACTAAACTTATTTTATTTCAGTTACTTGCCAAGGCATCATTTCTAATTTTTGTTTTTGCATCTAATATTTATATTTTATTTTATTTCAATTTTTAATAGATTTTGCTGTATTTAATGGTAACAACACTGCTATGTTCGATATAAAGTGACTCATTAAATGTTAAAATTAATATAATAAAATGTTAATATTCTTTATTATCATCATTAATATATAATAAATATATTATTACATATAACATATTTCATTATATATTTATTGTAATAAGAAATGTTAACAATATACAATAATAATTAAAACAATATTATAATTAATACACTGCATATAAATATAGTAACTACTGTCATATAATATAATATAATATAATATAATATAATATAATATAATATATAGACCTACCTGAAGGACATGTAGAACTGGTGGAGAGGTAATTTTACTAAACCAAGGAGTTTATCATGATCTGAGCTGCTGGACCTCAACCAAACTTCAATGACCATCATGTTGTTCTTCATTCTCTCCAACAGTCTGCTGGTCAGTGCGATTGGAGCCACCTATATCATGTGAAAAATTCGGTTAAAAACAAATAATGTACACTAGATTTTGGCATTATGGGATTCCTGATGGTTTCCACCACTAATATGGCTAAAGCCTGTGAACTTTCCTCAATTCTCCATTTTGCACAAACCTGAATAAAGTTGAAAGTTGGATGTTTATGGCCCCAGCTCACTGTCGATCGAGCAGTTTCATCAGATTCGAGGAGCTTACAGTTCAAGTAGATATTGGGCTGCATTGGTGCACAGTTAAAATCTTTCCCATCAGGCACCATGAGCAACATATGAAGCAAAACCTCAGTGTCTACCACTTCCTGCCGCAGAGGCTCATGACGAGAGCTCTGGTATCTGACGTGTGGTGATGTGGATCGAGATCTGGTTGGCGGTATCAGGATACTCTGGACTTGAACACCTGCACTAGGAGACGGGTCTCTCCTGTGGTCGCTCACACCCTTCTGCCCACCCTGCTCTTCAGTGAGACGAGTCTTCAGTCTTTGTGGACTCAGCATTTGCTTTGCAGGTCTCTTTTTGATGGAGAAATCATTCTTGTCTTCCGCTAATTCAAATGAAACCTTTACAAACAAAGAACAGGCTGAAGTACAGAACGAATATGTGGGGAACAAATTGCTGGGTTCAATAAAATCTCCTAGATTTGGTTATTATGAGTGATTCATTACCTTCAGAGGACCAACTGCCTGTTTAGCAGTGTTTCCATCTGGTTTTTGAACAGGCAGGGCAGCAGAAATGCTCAGCGATTCACTCTGCATTATGGAGCTCAGGGGAAACATTGCTGACCCAATGAGAATGGGCTAAACAACAAATAAAAGACAAATAAAACCATGTACGAGCCTTTGTTTTTTTAGGTTTGTTTGAGGTGTATATTTTGTGGTTGGCACACACTGCACTTACTGTCTTTTGAAGGTTATTTCTGGAGTAGATCTTGAATGTGACGTTCATCTTCCACCACTGTTTAATAGACGACCTACTGAACCTCACTGGAAACAAACTTTGGTGCTGAAACATCACCACTGAAACAAAAATGAATCACCAGATTGTTACACTAATTCTTGGTTAAACTTTCTTTTGTGATAGTTCACCCAAAAATGATCCTATGATTTACTCACTCTCAAGGCATCTTAGGTGTATATGACTATCTTCTTTCAGATGAACACAATCAGTAAATCATGGGATAATATTTGGGTGAACTATCCCTTTAAAGTTTGCTAAAACAAATGTACTCACCGTCCTCTATTACTTTACTAGAGACAACTTTAGTAATCTCTGAAGGTACTCGTTGAACATCCTCATGCCCAGCAGAGACCAGTGGAAAGAGGTACTCTACAATATAAAAACTAGAAAAACAGGACAATTACAAGTCAGGTTAGTTTTAAAACACTGAAAATTTCTAGCCACTGCCATCTATATATATTATCTGATATGAAATATCCTAAATGTCGTACCATTTCTTTGTGGTGAGGGGGCGAGGTGGTCTTCCTTTTCTAGAGAGACTTCTTGAAGTACTGTCAGTGGGAACTTTTAACTCACTGATGGTAACCCTGGCAAAACGAATATCTCCAAGCAAAGATATTTTATCCATGCTAAGTCCATAGAGATCATCTCCTGCTTCTGAATGCTGCACATCATCAGAATCAAGCCTTCAAAAAAATACAGGCAATTTACACAACAGCAGATTTGAACAAATTATTTTAAAATGTATTATATTCTGTCCCTTTACACAAATGTGAAACATTTACATGTGTTTATTATTATACTTTATGTAGTTTTCTTTTAACTTCAGGATATTGAGTTTTGAGCACTGTGCGTTAGTGAAACTGACCGGGGATTTTTAGCTGAGCTTGTGTGTTCCGGCTTCCCTGCTGGGCCTTTCTTCGGATGGTCCTCTTCTAAACATTCATTAGATATCTTAAATAGGAAAAAAAAAATAAAGAATTACAAAGTTTTATGTTTAAAATGCCCCTATTATTCTATTTTAAAGGCTCCTAATTTAGTTTTGGAGGTCTGCTACAAAATGTTTACATGCATGCAAAAAAAAACTTTCATTTTCTCATAATATACATTGTAGCATCACCTCTTTTCTCACAGTGTCAGAAAAGGTATAGGTTGATAAAGGTTTTGTTCTCTCTAAACCCCTCCTCAGAGAGCCTACACTTCTCTGATTGGTCAGACGGCCCAGTCTGTTGTGATTGGTCTTCTTTTTATAGTGCGTGTCGGAAAAGAAACGTCCATTACCATATCTGGATTTCAGCTCTTCCTCAGCACATGTATACACAGTGATACGAACAGTAACGATGGCGTCAGTTTCACTGTATCAATTCGAGCCCGAGTCCAAGTGCATGCAAAGTGGATTTGCTTTCACAGCATAGAAAACAGCATCTTCTCAACATGTAGACAACATGAACCAAACTCTTCCAAGCCTCAGCTACAAACTACAGTGTTTGAGGGTGAATTCAAAGTAGACATTGTTCACGAACAGGCAATGAAGACAGGCATGTTACAAACCTACGTAGGTTTGAGCAGGAAGTAAGACTTGAATTATTGACGACTCATTTCAGGCAGTTCAGAATCGCTTCTTTCTTTTGGGAGACAATAACTCCATTTATCATGCAAATCTTTGAAACTTGCAGAACTTTTACTGTACATTCCTAAACAGCTGTAGTACACACTGCATGAACGATAATATCCAGAAAAAAGGGGCACTTTAAGGAAACTACATATAATAGTGTGCTGTTTTATACTGCATGACTTACAGGAGCTTTGTAGAAGAGGTTCTCCAGAAGACTCTGATCATATTGAGGGTCGTTGAGCTCACTGTCCATGAGCACACTACTGTGATCAGACAGAGAATCTGGGAGAGAACCCTCGCCGTCCCAGAACTGCAGCACAGATCCATTAACACTGAGGAACAGAGCCATTACAAATATTTAAACATATATTTTGCAAACACAGACAAAAACATTAAACTTACTCTAAAAAGCAAAGTTGAGAGAAAAGTTACATTTTCATCACTTAAAGGGCTAGTTCACCCCAAAATGAAAAATACCCCAAGATTTACCTCAAGCCATCCTAGGTGTATATGACAATCTGAGTTATATTAAAAAATATTCTGGCTCTTCCAAGCTTTATAATGCGTTGGGTCAGAGGTCACTCTTTCGCCGGAACTAGACTAGGAGAAGCCAGTTATTATAGTTTATAAAGTTATAAATATGGATATTTTTCTTACAAAAACCCATCCCTTTGCTTTAGAAGGCCTTTATTAACCCCCTGGAGCTGTGTGGATTACTTTTATGATGGATGGATGCACTTTTTTGAGCTTCAAAATCTCAAGGCCCATTCACTACCATTATAAAGCTTTGAAGAGTCAATATTTTTTAATATAACTCTGATTGTGTTCGTCTAAAAGAAGATAGTCATATACACCTAGGATGGCTTGAGGGTGAGTAAATCATGGGATAATTTTAATTTTTGGGTGAACTATCTCTTTAATATAAAGTTAACAGTAGCCTTGACTACCTTCCCAGCAGCAGATCCACTGCCATGTCCTCTGTGTTGACTCTATTCTGACTTGGTTCTTCGAGGTCCTGAGCAGGATGCTGGAGTTCTGATTGAAGGATGTTCTCCAGAAACTGTCCTGATGAGGGCCTATCTGGCCTTTGGAGGAAGACGATGTTTAACAGTATTAATCATTACCATTCTGCTATTTTGCTATCTATTTTGACTCCTCATTAATGTGTAAATGAACTAAAAGTGTTCATACAAAGCATCAATGTTGTCTTTAAAGAGGGTCGGGGGAACATCCTTCAGAGGAACATCTGACTCCACATCAGACTTTAAGGCTGAAACCACCATGGCATTTCTGAGTTTGCTACCACGCTCCAGAAGAACTGAAAAATACAAAAAAATAAAAGTAAAATATATTGCGAATACTTAAACTACTTAAAGACAAATAAATATTTTATGCATCAGGTGACTGACTAATTAGTGTCACATGAATATAAAGAGCTGTCTGGTCTTTTTGTCAACAGGTTTTTAAAAAAAACTGCCACAATGGCTGCAAACATCTCTAAAGAAAATGTGTAACTGGTATAGTTCTGTATCAACACAACATAAAAACTGAGCACTATTAAAAAAGTATGTTAATTATTTGTAATAAATTTAAAAGAAGTACTTAAGCTCAATCAGCAGAATTTGGCAATATTAGTTTAGTGATTGGCAGATGATCCTTTAATCTTTAAAATAAAGTATTTCAGCCAAACTTTTGCTGTGTTCAATAATAATGTCAATATGATGTTTTAAATTCAGTGAATCAAGTTAATGTGTTTTACCTGACAAAAGGTCAACAGGTGTATGGCTATTTCCTGGGAGATTTTGGGCAGAAGCAGGTTTTCCAGTGGAAGAAGCTGGCATGACGTTACCACTTTCTTGAAAATACAAGTAATCCTTCCCTCTAAAACAAGAATATTTGAAGAAGAAAAAACAAACAATGTTTTTATTGTTAACTAAAACCAAATCTGTTAAAAATTGTTTTCATTAATTGAAATAAGACTAAAACATAATAAAATAATATAAGAAATAATATTAAAAAAAAATTAAACTTAAGAAACTTAAACAAAAATTACAAATATTGCCTTGGCCAATAACTGAAATAAAATAAGTTTAAGCTGAAGTACTAAATTAAAAAAAAAAAAAGCTAAATGAAAATATCTATAAAAAAAAGAAGAAAAAAAAAGCACAAACTAAACTGAAAATTATATCTGAAAATATACAACTAAAATCTAATTAAAATAAATATTATTAATAAATAGTATATAATTATAATAATATAAATATAAATATTACTAAAATAACACTGGGGGTTAAGAATTACTTTAAACATTTTGTCACTTAAAAAAATTATTTTAATAAGATCATTTAAATATTTTATCTATATTTTTAGCATTTTCATTTAACTTGTCTGTTCGTAGACCACAGTCAAATCTAAAACAGATACAACTGAATGTTGTTGCAGTGGAACAGGATGTCAACTGAGTGATCTATTTCCACACTGTTCGTTCAAAAATCAAATCATCCAAAACATAAAACCAACCTGGGCATGTGACCGGAGCTGCTGCCAGCTGTCTCCTTCACACTCGGGTGAGCCTGATCCAGAGATGGCAGTACAGGCATGTTCTGGTCAAACACTCCAGGAGTCTGTGCGTCAAGGCTCATATCAGTCGTGGGTACTGAACTACTGCTGTCATATCCTTCTGTTAACGGTTCCAGGGCAAGTGTGACCTACAGTACATGTGAAACAATCACACACAATTAAATGAAGAACCTAAATAGTGCAGAAAACAGTGAATTTGATCAGCTAAATAAATACAAACTCAGCTGAGCTTAATCTTACAGCTGAGCATCTCACCAACCTGAAGCTCGCCAAGTTTTTCTGATGTCGGCGAAACAAGTGTGAAATATCCATTTATGGAGTGAGACAAAGAGAGCCGGGCAATCCCAGGGATTTGAGCTCGAGCTATAGGCAAATGATCAACCTTTGTAAGCACATCCAGCACCAATGAGCCCATATCTGTGAACAAACAAATATTACATTCAGTTTACTAAATATTATACCACACGAGATACTGAGATACAGAGACCTTCGGGTTACAAGTCCGACTCTTTAACCATTAGGCCACAACTGCCCCACGTTAAAGGGATAGTTCAACCAAAAATGAAAATTCTCTCATCATTTACTCACCCTCATTCCATCCCTGATGTGTATAGTTGCGTCCCAAACGACACACTATACACTATGCACTTATACACTATGTACTTGTGCACTATGTACTCATCCATGTAGTGCGTGAATTGTACAAGGTTATTTTGTCATTTAACAATGCAGTCTGATCCCCCTCCGCTACGTAATTAAAGCTGTGACAGCTGAGTGCATGAAGTGTCCAACATTCCACACTTAGTTTTTTCCGTTAATTTAGTGCGTCATCCGGGTATTTAAAGTGTATTTTAAAGTAAATTTTCAGTGTGAACGCACTACTCGCACCATTTGTACATAAAAATGTCATAGAATAGTGCATAAGTATGCAAATTGGGACGCACCGTATGACTTTCTTTCTTCAAATAAACACAACTGAAGTTTACTTTTCAAATAAACACAACTGAACTTTAGAAAAATAATCCATCTCTATAGACCATTTGAGTGTTTGCAAACAGTGATGACTTTTTGTGGGCAGAGCCTACCTGGTGTCAGAAAATGACAGTTCTGCAGTAGCAGTCTGTGCAAGCCATGGAATAAAAGAACAAAAAAAGTTTGTTTTGAGTTTATATCTTATAATTCTTAGAAGGAAAAACAGAATTGTAAGATATACTTGTTATTCTGACTTTTTTCCCTCAGAATTGTGATATAAAGTCTGAACTCGGAAATATAATAGGGCTGCAACAATAAATCAATGCTTCCCGATTCGTGGATCGATTCTGAGATTTTCCGAATGCATCACGATTCTCTCTCAAATCGATTGTGAGTTTAGTTTTTAACAGCAGATGGCGCTCTTAGCTAGTTTTTAACCGCATGCTCAAATGCTCACGAAGAAGAGCGCTTGTGCGTTCGGCTGAGTCTGACAATGTATTTGCACCTCAGAATGCTTTTATGACGCGAGATTAATGTAATCAGCCCACTGCAAACACCCTTGTAATTCACTTCAACCTTTTCAAACTTTATGAATGATTATTTTATAGAAGGTTCAAGTGGTGTGTGTAAGGAATTGGAAGCAAGCAGAGTACGGCTGTTTCTAAAGCATGCAGTGCCATCTGCTGTTGAAAACTATCGATTTATTTTCCCAGCCCTAAGATATAAACACGCAAATGCACAGAATTGTGAAATAAAAATGTTAAATGTTTAAAAGTTATCTATGTAAAATGTTATAGGTTTAAATATTATTTCATGCAGTAACTGTATGGTTGTGTATGTATGTCCCCTTTGAGCTGCATATGTGAATATTATGTAGACTTACTGTTTACATCAAATTCATGCTTTAATAATAGACTAATCATTGCAGGTTTCATCAGTCCAGTCTGTGACTTGCAACATAAATGTCTGCATTTAGCTTCAAAGGGCGTCTTCAACGACGATATTCTATAAAAATGAAGAAGAATCTTTTTTGCATTCCGATTCTGACATCCAAAGGCACAACAAAAAATTTTTTCTCTTATTCTGTGGATTTTGCTCATTTTCCTCCACTTGTTACCACTGTTTTTCTGCCACCACAATGCGCGCACAGCTGCAAGTGATATAACTGTGATGTCTGCCCCCAAATGGTCTATGAGTCCATATAATGCAAGTGAATGGGTGCCACTTAGTTGACGCTTAAAAAAAATATTAGTTTTTCTTCTAACACACACCTATCGTTTTGCTTCAGAAGACACTGATTCATCCACTGGAGTCATATGGATTACCATCACAAGCGCTGTTTGTGGTTTTTCAAGCGTCAAATGAGAGGCACCAATTCACTTGCATTATATGGACTCAGAGATTGATTATTTTCCTATGTGTTTATCTGAAGAAAGAAAGTCATATACATCTGGGATGGCATGAGAGTGAGTAAATGATGAGAGAAGTTAAAATTTTTTGTGAACAATGCCTTTAAATACATTGCTCTAAAAAGGGACCGCCGACAATCCACCATTAAAATACACTATCATATATAGACCTGTATTGCAACCACAGCTAACCTGTCAAATAAGACGTCAGCTGTTTCGGTCCACATCGAACTGGAAAGCGGGCTGTCGATTTAACCCCTTTCTGTTCAACGTGTCCATCTCTAGGCCTGAAGAAGGTGCCATTGGAAGACTCTCCCCACCATCTCAGCCTGATCAGAGTCACCGGAGGAGGTCTGATGATGGTCCACAGCACTTTACTCACTGTCACTCTCAGGAAACATCTCAGCTGGCCTTCAACCAGAGGAGGAATACTGGTGGATGGGGACACATCACTGAGCACTGCAGAGTGTGGAGAATAAGAAAGATATGAAGGTAATACAGGGAAAAAAAAAAAAAAAAAGCCATTTCAAGTTAACTAGTTTTTTTATATATATAACAAACAGTCCACGGCGCATCCAGCAACAAATAAACATCAGTCTGTCTCAAAACGGACTGTCCCGCCAATGATGCCCTAAAAATGCTGTCTAGGTAGGCAGCTCAGTAAGTTTTGAGACACAGCTTTTGTCCTCACTAGGGTTACGCGATTTTAAATCTATTTAAAAGACTGTTGGATTAGCGACAAATAACCTCCACACTAATGTAACTTACCTTTTTTTCTGTTGCTCACACCCTTTGAGGGTTTCACCTTTTTATTCTTCATTCCTCACATCGAGAGTGTACTAAATAGTATTATTAATGAATCAAAACTACCATACTTTGTTGACAGTTGGGTTAACAAACATAATACCGCTGAGCAACAGCACGACCAATCAGATCGCAGAACAACTTCTTCTCTTTGCTTTGACGATCAGTCAGAGGATTTTCTAGCGCCGCTAAAGGAATTTTGTGGAATTACGTGTAATTACAAGGGAACAAACTGATACCGCGGACGTTAATGTTAAAATGTAGTAATAGTAATCCCAAGATTACTTACTTATTATACCTAATATATTTATATAAGTGTTATTAAGTTCATACTTTAATGTACACTTACATTAACTAATATAATAAGGAAGGCAATAACTGCCACTTAACTGTAAATAATTATATGCAACAGTTAAATAGGAACATTTAAAGTAATTTTGTTCATATAATACAAAGTTAATTAGAATAGAAATGACACTTAAACTGTAAAGAATATACTTTCACACAACAATTAAATATGGGCATTTAATGTAATGTTGTTTATATTATGCAAACTTAATAAGACAGGCCTTAACTGACTAACTGCAAGCAATAATTGTAAATAATAATATATTTATAATAATAGTATGCTATCATAATATTACCAGTTTGTATAATGTGCGGGCACAAATGCTCTTAACTAGACCGAAATCACCTACACACTGCCCTATATGTGACATACATATTAATTACTGCACAGCTTTCTTAATTTCATTGAACCCTTAAGACTAGAGGTCGTTAACGAAGAGGCTTATTCATAATAAGTGCTCTATTGAATTGCGTAATCCACTCAAATAACCCTTGTGCTGGAACAATGGGACTCAAAATACTAAAAATAGATTTTAAAATTTTGGTTGATGAATCCTGGTGTTATAGTGCGGTTCACATCACTGCTTGTGTTGTTGCTCATTGGTATTATGTTTGCATTTGGAAAAAAAATAGCTCAGTAGCAAAATAAGCAGTCAACAACTCAGACATTATGTTTCTGTACAATAAGCAAATCTGTTGCAAATGATATCACGTTATTGGGGGAAAATACTGATATATCTTAAAGACGAGCATGACTGGAGTACAGTAAAAGCACATCCACAAGAGAGTCAGCATTATTATTGATAAAAAAAAAAAACATAAATAAAATTATTTATTAAACACTTAAAAATTAGCCTTGTCAACTAACAGAAATAAAAGTTTAAGTACTAAATTAATTAAAAATTGAAACAAAAAGTTAAATAGAAATATTAAACTACTAAGATTATTACAGAAGTTATTTAACAAATTACTAAAAACTAAATTACAACTAAAAATATGAAAACAGAAGCTAATTCAAAATATTAATAAATACAATAACAGTATATAAAACAATGCTAAAATAACACAGAAAATATTACAGTTAAATGTGGGAGAGGTTGATATATTTTTTAGAAACTAAGGAGGTAGGATCCATACTATATAGGTAGCTTGTTGGATCAAAATAGCAGATTAAAGAGACACACATTTTACCTTTTGAAAATACTATCATTTTAATTGCATAAGTACATTTGTCACAGTAGTAAATAGACAAACAAAATTGAAAATACCAAAAAATATATTTTTTAATCAGCATCAAAGTTATGCAAAATACACACACACAAAAAAAGGAAACTAAGTACAAGCTCCCTGACCTTTCCCAGCAATCTTTTTTGAACACTCTAAGAGAGCATTATGAATGTCTTTAGCACATGAAATCTGTGATTTTATCATACTGAGATACTGAGAGTAGGACAGAGACTCTGTTTGCACCGTGTCCGGCTTGGTGGCTGTAGGTACGAGATTTGGAGAATGCTTTGTGCTGTCGATGCTCTGTGAGAGGCACTCGTGGGCCAGCCGCTGCAGAAAAATATTCATATTAAGAATTTGAGCCATGATTTAAATTGAAGTCATCAATTTAATAAAATATAACAATGAAATATTCAACAGAAACACAACAGTTCCTTACCAGGCAGAGTTCCAGCTGATCACAAAGAGCATAAAACTCTTCTAAACTTTTGTCAAACCGCTGAACTGCTGCATCATTACCTTTCCTACATTTAGAGAGGAAATATATATTTTTATATATCTCGTGTTATGCAGCCATCACACACTCACATACATACACGATAGATAGATAGATATCAATTATAATAGGCTACACTACTGAAACTTTTAAAGGGATCTTACTCTGTTGTTCTTAATCCGTTGTCAATAGCAGTATTATGCCCAAAATTTAATGAAGCAATGGTCATGACATTCTGAAAACATAAAAGTGTAAATGAAAGTTAGTTTCTGTCTCAAGCAAGTACTTTTAGCTCGCACACTCAATGAAATACACCAAACAAACCTGTAAACTATCTTTGAGCAGTGGAATCAGCATTTTGAATCTGTGAACGGGGTCAAAATCTTGTTGTTGACTGAGCTGTTGAGCTTGCGGTTGCTGTAAAACAGCCGGTTGCTGAACGCCCATTTGAGCATTGTTGGTGTTCATCTGCTGCGACGCCATTGTTGATGACAAACTCAACCACTTCCGCTTGAAGCTGTCTGCAGCGGATGTGAACATATCAAGCGGCAAATGTTGCTAGCAAGTAGCTGAGACAAAAAATGTTTTCTCACAGACGTCGCATTCACTCTCTGGGCATATTTGCGCACTAAACGTGTTATCGTTCACATTTAATTATCGAAATTATTTTTTACATGACAATTCGTTTGAGAATGATTTGTGAAAATCTTCTTCCAGTAACTGCAAATGATTGGGTCATTCTGACCAGCGCTGAGAAAAGTAACAGGAACCACATGAATCGACAGCTGAATCGCTGTCAAGGGTTAAAATTATTCATATTTGCAAAAGAAAATAGTAGGCTTAATTTATTCATTACATAAATTATCACTCAATATAACTCTTTACACGTTGTCATGCGAACGAGCTTAAGTTTCGCGAGGGTTTACTACAACACTATGTTATTTTCAAGTCAGACGTGATTAAAGTAATAACGTAAATATTTGAGTCAGATTAATTTTGTAATCGCTAGTGTTTTTGATTTACTCAAATTAACCGGCTCATAAAATATTAAACGGCTCATATTCGTTGGACTTCGGGATACTGCCTAACCTCAATTTGAATTTCAGACTTAGATTTCTCACAATAAATAATACAGCGAATGTAATCACAATCTGATAAACGCCGCAGATTTAGATTACAGTTGTTTCATAAACCACGATTGGAATCGGCGTCGGTAAAATGAAAACAAATGGTGCCATCTAGAGGAAAATATGTGACACAGCGCTTAACTATATTGTCATAACTTTATAGAGACTTAATTTTTTGAGGATCGAGATTCGAGATTACACACAATCTGCTTAAAATATGACGGGACACACGACATTAATTGTCTTGGGAAGTTTGAACAGAATGATCAGCGTTATTGTTATTATTTTGGTTCATTAAAACGAACTGTTCAAAAGAACCGACTCGCGGAAATGATTCGGACTTCCCCTCGTTACAAGTGTTAAAATACGGTAATGACTTTATCAGTTCATTAGTTAAAATTCGGAATTCGTTCAATCTCTGCCCATATAAGAGACCATGTGTCATTCACTTATTATTTTCTTGATATCTTGGTTCATTGAAACGAACCGTTTGAAGGAACCGACTCGCGGAAACGAGTTGGACTTCCCATCACTACAACCAAAGGATGCAAGTGTTAAAACACGGTAATTACATTCGTGTCAGTTCGTTAGTTAAACTTAATATCAGCTTCCAAATTCGCTCACTTTCTGCCAATATTATGGACTATGCATCATTTACTATGTACTAAATAGTGAAAGATTGAGCGCATTCAAACAGCAGCATTCCAGTTTAGAAAGGAAGTTGTCACGGTAACCCGGATATACACAAAACCACGTGTCGGTGCTTTGCACATGTGAGAGGGAGTAAGATGTAAGTACGGCGCAAACGTAAATTAATCTGAAATGTGTGGTGGAATACTACTGTTATATGTTTTGGGGTGTGTGAAAATTAATTTCTGCACGATCAGTTTTATCATTTGACCAGATAAGCAGTCACATAAATGTTCACTGTTAGATTGCAGACTATACGTTTTACTGATATTCGTTTTTACTTATCACGGTTTTCCAGTGTTTATCCAACATTACAATCATGTTTGCTGAAGAGGAATGGACTGATTCTCCATCAGCATATGGATCATCTCAGACTTTTAAAGTGTCTCCTGCCCCCAGCAAGGTATTATGATTTTTTTTGTCCCTTATTTAATAGAGACTTGAATTAAATTGTTCACCTGGCATTTGTATCCCAACAGGATAAGGTTGTGGGTAAAAAAAGTCTTTTGAGAACCTTGCAAACGTTGGGGTCAGTTCCAAACTGGGAAATTGAGAAAACTTTTGATGATAGCGATGAGGAGAAAGACACCTCTCCTGCAGTCCAGACAACGAAAAAGAAAAGGTGCAAAAAGCGTAAAAGAAAGTCTAATGCTGATGATGAAGGGAAGCATCAGGATGAAGTGGATTCATCTGAAACACCCGCGAAGAAGAAGAAGCCAATGAAGAAGACAGTGCAACAAACAAGTAAGAGCTTGTGCTAGTTATTTGATTTATCCACCCTCTTGAACATTACTGACTTTTTCACATCAAATTGTGTTTGCAGATTCTAAGGTGTCACAAGAGTCCAGAAAAGATAAGAATGACAAAGGAGCTGGACCTCAGTTGGAGGAAAATGAAAGTCAAGCAGAGACAAAGCTAAGCAGAAAGCAGTGGAGGAACAAGATGAAGAACAAAAAACGGTGTAAGAACAAATATCTCACGAAAACCACAGGTGACGATGATTCCAAAGCAAAGAAGGAACCCTTAGTTCAAACACAGGACATCAAAGAACCCAAGAAAGTGCAGAAACAAAAGTCCAAAAAAATGAAAAAGTCACGTGAAAAGAATGGAATTTCCTCCGTCACGGACAATGTTGAAAATGGCAAAGACTTTAAAACAGATGAAACTTCCAGAATAGTAGATCACTCTCTTAGCAACAATAATGTCTCACATGAAGAGGGCAAAAAAGCAAAACCTTCTAAAATGACAAAAAAAACACAATTACAGGCAGAGAAATTGCGTCGTATTTTAAAGTCGCATCTTACTGATGACAGTAATAAAGCCACCAAGGAACCAGAAGAACCAGAAGATACAAGAGTGAATTCGAAGGGTGATGAAGAGCAAGTGGCTCCTGACCGCTCAACTGCTTTAAGGACAAAGATGGAGAAGCAGTTAGAAGCCGCTCGATTCCGCTACATCAATGAGCTGCTCTACACCTCGACCAGTGGTGAGGCCAAACGCATGTTTCAGCAGGACCCAGAGGCCATCGCGGTTTACCACAAGGGCTACACGACACAAGTTCAACACTGGCCCAAAAACCCTGTGGATTCAATCATTTCCTATATTTCTAAAAAGTGAGAGAACCTACCTTTTGTTGCCTGTATATATATATATATATATATGTGTGTGTAAATAATAACATATATACACATATTATGTAAACAAACTTTTATGTTAGATGCGATTACTCGTGATTAATCGATTTGACAGCACTTCAGTTCACTACAGTACAGTTTAATTTGTTAATTGTTTTGAAACTCACGATTTACAAATAGTTTGCAACTATTTGTAAATCGTGAGAAAATTGCAATTTTAACCAAGGCTCCGGGACGTGTGAGGAGTCGCCTGTCAAATGCGTCATACCCGTCTTACCCTTGGTTTCTGCTTTTATTTTGTAGAAACCATGGAAACACCAAAGACGCTTTAATATATTATATGTTTTAATAGACAAGGGAACAATTGTTTGGTTACATTTATAGACATAAAACTAATTATTGTTATATAGCTCAACACGTTTAGTCTTATTGTTTAAATCTAATTTTCTTGATTTTTTTTTTTTTTTTTTTTTTTTTTTTTTTGTGAGTACCATGCTTTACCATGCCTCAGAGAAAAAAACTCTTTTGTGAAGTAGCTAACATAGCATAATCAGATGCAGCTTGTAACTGAAATACAGAATTTTTTCCATCATACAATTAATTGCATGCCATTTATCAACACAAGCCATCCAGCATTTAATATGATATTCTAAAATCGCACTCAAACTTGCCGTCATCAAGCTACACCTTTGTTTTGAATAGGCCTCTAGTGACCTCTAGCGGGCAGAAATCTTACATATTGCACCTTTTTAAGTTTTTTTCTTTTTGGATGTCACTAAATGTCAATGAATTTCTTTTTCTTTTTTTCAGACCACCTTCTTTAGTTGTTGCAGACTTCGGTTGTGGAGACTGTAAAATTGCACGGAGTGTAAAGAATAAAGTACACTCTTTTGATTTGGCTCCGGTTTGTGACCTTGCCACTGCATGTGACATGGCAAAAGTAAGTTATTATAGTTATAAAGCTTTGATTTGTAATGCAGCCAAAAAACTAAAGGCAGCACTGTTTATTGCTTTTTCACAGGTGCCTCTTCGTGATTCTACAGTAGATATTGCTGTTTTCTGTCTTTCTCTGATGGGGACGAATCTAGGAGAGTTTTTGGCAGAAGCAAACAGAGTCCTGGTGATGGGGTAACTGTCTTATATTATTGATATTCCATTAAAAAGTTTATTTTAAAATCCAAAACCATTGTGTGTCTAGAATTAGCCCTTATATGTCCTCTTTTCCAACACAGGGGTGTTCTTAAAATTGCTGAAGTGGCCAGTAGATTTGAAAACGTGCGTTCCTTCATTGGTGCACTGTCAAGTCTGGGCTTCAAGATAGTCAATAAGGTAATGTCTTGTTTATTCCAGTGAACATACAGTACTGTTCAAAGTTAAGCTATGTGCACACTGTGCGATTTTATAATAGTTTTTTATTCGGTGACAGTGAGCTGCGTTACATGCGGGACTGAAATGGTGGCTAACAAAGACATCTCTAGCGTTAATTTTGATCACGGCTTATCTTGAAAAACGAAGACAATTTGATGTTTGCCATAGGAGAAGTCACACTGCAGGACTGTGCGCCAAATCTTTTGACACTACCAGAATTTTGTCTGAGGTAAAATTTGATCGCAACAGTCAATAATAAACTAGCGATCAAAGACTACAGATTTTTGCCTAGGATTATAGGAATCTTTTAGGATTCTCAAAATTTGTCTCAGATGACCAAATCGTAACCAAAATCGCACTGTGTGCACCTGTCTTTAAGGGTCAGTAAGATTGTTTTTTTTTTTTTTTTTTTTTTTTAATTAATTGTTAATTTATTCAGCAAGGATGCATTGAAATAGTCAAAGGTGACAGTAAAGACATTTACAGTGTTACAAAAAAGACAGTAACAGTGTTACTGTTTCAAATAAATGCTATTTATTAACTTTGTACTCATTAAAGAATCCTGAAAAAATGTATCATGATTTCCTCAAAAATATTAAGCAGCACAACTGTTTACAACATTGATAATAATAATAAATGTTTCTTGAGCAGCAAATCAACATATTAGAATGATTTCTGAAGGATCATGTGACACTGAAGACTGGAGTAATGATGCTGAAAATTCAGCTTTGATCATTGACATTTTAAAACATTAAAATAGGAACTTTTAATAAATATAATAAAATATATTAAAATAAAAAGTTTTTATATTGTGATAGTATTTCACAATATTAATTGTTTTTACTGTATTTTTGATCAAATAAATGCAGCCTTGTTGAGCATTAAAGAGATTTCCTTCAAAAACATTAAAAAATCTTAATTATTTTAAACTTTTGAACTGTAATGTATATTTGACTCTTGATATGATTTGAAAATACAGTCTAAGAATACTTCAGTGTTTGCACCATAACATACCTCTTCTTCATATCTCACTTAATACATCTGAGATGATTTGACAGATGCCAGATCTTCTAATCGTGATAACTGAACTCTGGCTAATTTGGTTCTTCAAACAAATTTGCGGATTTGATTAAAATAGCTGGATTAATTTGCTCAAGATTACTGCGCATTCTTGTGTTCATTGAAAAGGGCAGATATATCGATACTCAAAGACAGCAATGTAATGACATCACATTAAAAAGAATGTTTCTTTTTTTTTTTTTTTCCTCTTGGTATCATATGACCATGTCACATGATACAAATTGATCATACTATAGAAGGACTCTCAGCATGTTCATTTCCCACACCATGTGTCAGTGTGTGTGTGTGTTTTTTTTTTTTTTTGTAGCCGTTTTTCACATGGCTTCATATGTTTGATGAGGCAAATAGTAGTAGGCCTGGCAGCATAATACAGCGTTTTTAGTCATTTTCGCGGATCCATGTGAACGGGGATCATTTCAACAACGTTGTGATCGATATGCAAAAAAACGCAAAGGAAAACTTCTCAGTTTTTAGTACATCGTTGTCGTGTAAACTTACCAGTACTCTTTAGATGATTGTGCAAAACTCATTAAAATATTTTCCGCAGACTTACTGTTAAAAACATGCAAAAAATAAAGGACTGCTGTCAAAAATCTATCCAACCATTAGAATAATCTCCTTCTTAATTATCATAAATGATTGTTAGTTGCAGGTCTAATGCTGTATTAGAGATGGAAAGTCAGGCCAACTGTGCAGTGTTGCAGACTAGGATTGTGCTGTTCTGCAAGTATGCAAATCAATAATGGAATATATTAACAACCACACTAACATAAAATGTACTTCCTCAGCTTTTCAGTAAAATAATAGAGATTGCATCTGATCATAATTTATTAATCAAAATGTAGCTTTAATTTATTATATAATGAATGCAAGCTATTTATGTCCACTTATGTTTCTTTAGGACACAGAAAACAGCCACTTCTACTCTTTTGAATTCATAAAGACAGGAAGAGCACCAGCGAATGTGAAGAAAGCCGGACTTCAACTGAGACCTTGCTTGTACAAGAAACGATAAATGTACATAAAGTAAATATTTTGCTTGGACTGTGTATGAAAGTTTTATCAGCAATAATTCATTTTAACTCAAGGGTCAAATCTCCTCTTAACATCGTAAGTTTTGTAAATCAATGTAACAGGAACGTACAATTTATATATAAAAAAAAGGGAGGGTTTAATGTGATATTCAAAGAATTTTGTCCTTTGTGAAAAATGTATTTGTTATATATTTGCTTATGATTGGATTAAGCATTTACATGAAAAACAAACTGATTTAATACGTATTTAAATTTGTCAAGTATTTTATTCTTTTTACAAGTATCACTGTGACATTACTTCACCTAAATGGCTCACAGCAGAACATCAACAACACATAGGAAGACCACTCATCATTCAGACAAAGACTTTAAAGGTAGTAAAATATAAGTAGTAAAATATCAGACTGGATAGTTGCTCTAGAACAGCTGGTGTCCAAACTCAGGCCTGGAGGGCCACTGTCCTGCAGAGTTTAGTTCCAACTTGCCTCAACACACCTATCTGGAAGTTTCTAATATACCTCAGACCTTGATTAGCTGGTTCAGGTATGTTTAACTGGGGCTGGAGCTAAACTTTGCAGGACAGTGGCTCTTCAGGAGCAGGATTGTACACCCCTGTGTCTAGAAGGTCCATACCAGGTTCTTTACAGTATAGATTCCCCCATCCATATACTGCACGATCACCAGAGGGCGCTACAGCGTTACAGATTCAGTCAGTTTGTGCACTATGAGTCCAATTGGTATTGAAACAAGATAGAAGACACCAACGAGACATTTAAAGTGTATATCGGAGCAAAATAACAATCTAAAATGATAGTAAAACATTACAAATATGCTCATAATATCTATAAAAACAATGGTACTTAATTATCACAGTAAATCATAATGCTGAAAATAATACCAAGCTACTTAAATCTGGGACTTTCCCCTACCATCAGGGGGTATTTGTAATTGAGGAATAAGAACAAAAACATAGAACACTGACGTAAGCCAATTGCAATGTATATATACAGTACGGTCCAAAAGCGAAATTTCCATATTAATTTCTCTTCAGTACTAGTTATATTATTTTATATGAAAATGAATGTTTTCTAGGCATGTCCTCCTTTTTGAAAGCATGCACTCAAGCTGACCTGAACTCCACAAGTATGTGCAAAAACGGATATATTACCTGCATAAAACCCAACAGGTGAGTTAAACAGTGCTTTTAACATCAAGAACAATAGAATAGTGCACAAGTTCGGCATAGTTTGGCCCAGTCTCGCCTGGAAGCGCCGTCCTCTCCGGACAGCGAGGGTCCTGCATTAGAGCTGCCAGAGACTCACGCTCTTTCCTGTTTTTCTTCTGTCGACAACAACAAAAAAATAATACTTAATTGAAATGAGCCATTGATATCTTATTTGACAAGCTAATCATATAAAACTTCTAAGTACCTTTGGTGATGACTGGCGTTTCCCACTTTTACTAGAAAAAAAAAAAAAATTGGATAAGACGTTAATTTATATGGTCACTTTCTTTGTATAACTAATTTTAATTGACATCATCAGTGTCTACCACAGGCTTGTGCAATCTGTTTATGTCGCATGAATAGCAGAGTAGCGGTAGATGTGGTTTCTTCTGCCAGCCTTCGCAAAGCCGCCATGTATCCTGTTTATGAACACTATGCATGTTATTGGTCTAGGTAAGCTACCTTGCTTCCTGTTTGCCTCCACTGATCTCACCTATGTAGCAATATCTAAAAAAGAAAAGAATTGTACCTAAGCTTTGTTAGAAAGCAACTCTACTCACCAGAGAACAAACAAAATAATGATCAAGATGAGGGTGAATGCAGCAGCTGACGTGGTGCAGATGGTGATGAATATCACTGTGGAAAATCAAAATCATGAGTTAATTCACAGCATATCTATACACTAAGAATATGGATCATCTAGACTAGGACTGATGGTATGTGCAATACTCACTGCGTTGAGTCTCTTCATTAGTTACATCCACACGAATGAAAACTTTAGCCGTGTGGTGGTGGTACGAGACATTGCATATGTACAGTCCTGCATTCAGTTCAGACACTGGTTCTGTAAAAACTAATGTCATGCCCACAGTGTGTGCTGCTGACCCGTCCTCCCTGGGATAAGAACAATTCAGAGACATAGCTCAAAAAACATCAGCAACACTGGTGTATGTGCAAAAAAAGAAACAGAGATAGAACATAGAGAAGAGTTTTGGTTATTATGTCTGACATTAGCACATACAAAACAAATTACAATGATAAAGGAATAGTTTACACAAAAATTAAAATTCTGTAATCATTTACTCAGCCTCATGTCCTTTGAAACCTTTTTGTCAAGCCAAGAGTTTTAGTTAATATGTTTTGGTTAAAACTGTATCTCCTCGTAGGGCTTTCAAGCTACAACAACCAAACTTAAATCTTCAGACTGTTCTGACTCAGTATGCTATACCTTTTCTAATTTACGATTTTCATTAAACAGATGATCAAATCTAGTCCCATAGACTTTCATTGAGGGGGTTAAAACTTTTATAGAATAACTCTAATGGTGTATTTAAGCTTCATCCACCAAGTATCTATCACTAACAATGCCTAGCAACTAGTTTAGGACATGCTAAAAATGTGCTAAAACATGCTAATTCACATTAGAAATGTGCTAAAACATGTTAATTCGTGCTAGCAATGTGTTAAAACATGCTAGAAATGTTAATTCATACTAGCAATGTGTTAAAACATGCTAATTCATGTTAGCAATGTGTTAAAACATGCTAATGCATGTTAGAAATGTAAAAATATGCTAGAAATGTGTTAAAACATGTTAACAAAACATGCTAATTCATGCTAGCAACGTGTTAAAACATGCTAGCAACATAATTAATGCTAGCAACATGTTAACTAATGTAACCTTATTGTAAAATGTTACCAATATTTCTATTTAGCTTTATTTTTATTTCAGTTTTAGTAATTTTAGTACTTCACTGTTTTCAGTTAGTGGCCAAGGGAACATTTCTAATTTTCCTATAATTTGTTAATATTCATAACATTCACATAATATTCATATTTTATTATATTTCAGCTTTATTTCAATTAGCAAAAACAATTTGTGATACTTGTAGTTTTGGTTTTAGTGAACAATAACACTGTAGCAGCTTGACAGCATCTGTCACCATTCACTTTCACTGTGTGGAAAAGAGCAGCTTGAGCATTCTGCTGAATATCTCCTTTTGGGTTTCATAGAAAATCATACAAGTTTCGGATGAGATGAGGGTCAGTAAATAATGACAGAATATTAATTTTTTGGTCAACTATCCCTTTCAGATATACTGTGCATTGAGTGTTCATTCAAAATGACAAATTTAAGGGAACATTGCTCTGTGCTGAGAGTATTAAAGGCACAACCACATTTATGGTCTGTGTGATGTGTCAAGCAAAACGAATACTCTAGAACTTCACAGTCTGATGCAGTAAAACATTACTGTGAAAAACTTTTAACTAGCCCTTCTCTTTTCTATTTATCCCACTGGGTGTCTGACATGAAAGAAAAATCAATGTGCCACATTTAGGTTTTAAGAGAGAGTGCTGTGGAACTGCACCTTAGGCTGTGATACAGTCATAATGTTTTTTTTTCTGTTTTATGATGAGCACAAAATATGATTTCTTAAGTATGTTGTGCCTTATTTAAGCATCCATGACTAAACATACCTGTAACATGTTGTCTTGTGTGATGGTGCATTGCCGTAGGCTTTGAGAAGTATCTTCTGATTAGAGAGGTTTTCTTGCAGTGCTAATCGATGCTCATGCCGGCCATGACTTCTACGATCAAGTGTGGTTTTGTTTAAAACCTCAATAGATGAGATAGCTGAGTGGAAGAAACAGCAGATTGCAATCAGCAAATAAAATACATTTTTTTTGTTGTTGTTTTCGTTTTTGCTGGGAAAGTTGTGAAAGCTTACAGTATTTTGGAACATGCACCATCAGTCTCTCATCCCTGCCGAACTTGTTCTGGATCAGACATGTTAAATTTTTGTCCTCAAACTTACTGAGTTGAAATTTAAAAGTTGAATTGACATCTACTTTAATTCCACTGGACCTGAACTCAGTATTTTCCTGAATTACGGTGTCTTCATTAGAAAGGACCCAGGAGATGTTGGGTTTCACCCAATTGCCACTGTACTCGCACACAGCATACCACATTTCAGTGTATTTCTCTTCATTCACAAACGCACGGCTTGCAGAAGGACCTATAAGCAAAGAGGTTTGCATTACTTGGTATGTTGGCCAGTGCTTCCATTATATAATCTTAAGGCCAATTCACATGGATGCTGACTAACGACAACAGATACATTAGTCAGGTTTTGTTGGATCAATGTGTTACCCCAGTTGCCATCTGTTGGTGTTGGTCAGTGCTTGATTTCACTGACTGAATATATTTAATTGTCATTTGTCGGTCATGGAATGTCTGAGACGTGACACACTTCCAAGCTTTACAATGGTAGTGAATGGGGCTCAAGATTTTGAAGCCCAAAAAAGTGCATTCATCTACCATAAAAATAATCCATACGGCTCCATGTGGTTAATAAAATCCAGCCATTGCCGGAAGCCAGTTATTATAGTTTATAAAGTTTGAAATATGGATATTTTTCTTACAAAAACCCATTGCTTCGCTTCTGAAGGCCTTTATTAACCCCCTGGAGCCATATGGATTACTTTTATGATGGATAAATGCACGTTTTTGGCCTTCAAATTCTTGAGCCCCATTCACTACCATTATAAAGCTTGGAATAGCCAGGATATTTTTTAATATAACTGCGATTGTGTTCGTCTGAAAGAAGATAGTCATATACACCTAGGATGGCTTAAGGGTAAGTAAATCATGGGATAATTTTCATTTTTGGGTGAACTATCCCTTTAACACACATACAGTTTACATCTTGTGTCTATATTGTTCACAATGAGTATTTTAACATTTACAGATCGACCCCATTCACTTCCATTGTTCAGTGCCTTACTGTAACCCACATTTTTGGAGTGACAAGTCGCAATTTAGTGGTAATCAACATTATGCCACAACTGCTGTTGATTAAGCTTAACTTTTAATGAATGCATTATATTTCTTTAAATTCAAGTAATAAGCAGCACAGCATACAGATTGGTACAGTTTCACAGTGATATACATACAGTGACAATTAGGTCACATTTAAAATGAATGAATGGTTTGACATATAGTTTCCTAATGCAATCAAATTAATACATTTTTAAAGTGTGGCCCAATTGGGGTTTTGGGGTTAACGTAATAATAAAACTTACCTGAGGGCGGGAGGTCAATGCTCTTGTTCTCTGGTTTCGCTAACCCTTGAAGCTCAACCGCACAGGTCACGCTGCATCCGGCATGAGAGTAAATAGGAATACGTGCCACACTCTGAGCGACAACCATATGACTCTGCTGAAAGTCAGTCTGACTCATTACGAACTCACTAGAGGCATTGTCAATGCCATGGCAGTCTACGGCCCAGGTGATGCCCACTGCTGGAGTCTGGCTCTGCACTGAACACACCAGACATGTGTATGCAACGCCACTGTCCCATTCAATACTAGACTGCAGGGTTATGTTTGGTGGTGCTGCAAAAAAAAAAAAAATAATAAGATTAACTGTATGTCAGAATGTTTTATTGATAGCTGTTATAAAACCTAGTGTGTCTATCTATCTGTCGATTGTTCCTTCCATTTATCTATCTATCAATCTATCCACCCATCTATGTCTACCCATCTATCTATCTATCTATTTACCATCCATCCATCCATCCATCCATCTATCTCTGTTCATCTATCCATCATTCTGTCCATCCATCCATCTTCTTTAAAAACATTAACCAAGGTGTTTTCAATGGTTTGTGTATGACACTTTGCTTATGGTTATGTCTTTGAATTTCAATTACATTCAAATTTGAATCGCAATTCTACATTCAGTTTGCTACATCAATTAAAATTCAGGAATTTAATTTAAAATTTAAAAGGCATTCCCAATTAGGTTCAGAATGGTGCACAACCCTGCTACATGTAAATATTTAGAACTAATTTGGAGAATAAAGAAGCATTGTTTATGATGACTGTAGAAATCAGTGTCTTACCACACACAGGAAGAGCAATCTGCCGCCTCTCTTTTTCCATCAAAGCAGGATGGTTGACTACACACTCAACTACATATTCGCGTGCCATGCAGTTGGGCACAGTCAACACACTTTTGACAGAATCCGATCCATTAAAGGATGTGACATTAGACTGGATTGTACTATTCATCTCTTGTGAAATGATCCAGGACACGTTTGCAGTGGGAATAGCACTGGAGGCCAAACACTCGATGTGAATGTAATCTGAATCCTCTACTAAATTCACACTGATATTTGGGGGAAATGTCACTAAAAACAAAAACAAGTTTAAAACGTAAATAGAGTGTAGAATGTAAATACAGTCTGATGATAAAACATTATGACAGCAAATACATTACCTGGCAATAGAACTTTTGGATTTACTTCAATTGTGAATTGCAAGGAAACTTGATGTCTACGGTAAGAGGCCTGACAGAGATACTGTCCAGCGAGGTGTAGCTCTACAGGTCCTCTGAGAATGATATCGTTGCCAACCACATCCACATCCTCAGGTAGTGGTTGTTCTTCCCTTGATCAAATGAAACAAAAGTGCACAGCAAGCATTTCACAACTTGTCTCAGTGTCTTTATGCTATAGTAAACATACTAAAATAAAATATTTTTATAATATGGTCGAAACTGACTATCATTGTGTTGCATCGGTGCTTATTTTTTTAATTATCATTTTACGCTCATAATTAATCTTACCTGGAACAGTTAATTTCATATCTTGGTACATTGCCCAAAATATCCATCTTGATTGTAATATTCGTGCCCCCCTCCTCAAACGCCAGTGAAGTCTGATTCTCACTGTTAATGGTGTAATCAACGTCCTTCAGCTGAAGTGAGGAAAGATCTAGAGGGAACAAAGTTTTACAAATTAGAGAGTGCTTCATACATTCTACATATCGATTCAGTTTAAATAGTGCTGGTACTCACAGTAAACTGGCAAAGTGATTGTCTTTGTGTTTATGAAAGGGAAAAACATGTAGCCAAAAACACAAGAGATATTTTCTCCTTCATAAGGATCGGATGGGAACCGATAAGAACTGATAACTGAATCTGGATTGGAGTCATTTCTCAGTATAGGTGGTGTGTTTTTGAATTCAGGCAGTCTCCATGTGATATTTGGATGTGGCTTCCCCCCTGTTGCTGTGCAGATGACCTCTTGAAAGTCTTCTCCTCCTTCTTGGACCAGGACGGTCTTCATGCTCATAGCAGGAGAAACTGTTAAAAAGGGGAAAAGTGCCAATAAGAACAAGGGAAGTTCATGAAAAATCCTCTAAGAGACTATTCTTTTTTAGAAAACTGAGAAGAGTATCTGTTAGTATTATCTTGAGGTTAAACAAGCTGACATTTGAGCTTAACTGAGTTTTATCAGCTGTTCGGTCTGTTTACCAAGCTGTTGGAGATGCTAACTATAGCTCAAACAAGGACACTTGGTTTAGATGTCACGTTTCAAGAAATAATAAAAGGTGAAGGTGAAACTTTTGTGTGCAATATTTCAGTGCAAAATCCTATTCATTAACCACCTGAAATCTACTTTTGCTAGGGAATAAATGCACTGAAATAGTATTTAAATTAAGCTGTTGTTGTTCTTTTCAGGCCAAACACTACTGCTTTATGCAAGTGCTACTTTATATGTAAAATAGATAAATAAGTAAATATGTTAAATTTCAAGTCAAAAATCTACTGCAGTTGCGCTATTACCACTAACATAAGGCAGGAGGTAAACAGAATTTTCTAAAGAGACATTTATGTACATTTTCTATCAATCATGGCTGCAGTAATTGAAGAAATGATAGAAAACAGCATTATAACTGGGAATATATCAAGATGCATGATCCTTTCTGCATTTAAACAGCAGTTTTATGTGCCTGGATCCCAGTTAAGTGTTTGTCAGGTGCTAAAAAATGCTCTGAGAACAGTTCTTGCTGAGTTTACCAGTATTCATAAGTTTGGTTAGCAGCCATTTTCATATATTATGTGGTTTCTACTGACATTTATTCTTCACGGTTTCTTAAGGTTTTGTATTCTAAAAGAAACACCTCTATGCTGTAGCTTCGGAGTATGTGACGTTTGTGGTCAGACAGCTGCTGCAAATATGAAGGTACCACAAGGAAACAAATGCAACACTGGCGCAAAGTGCAGACAGCAGAATACCGACTTGATTTCTCACTTCTGTCTTTAGGTTTCATACTGAGCTCAGCTGATGCACAAAAACAGAAAAATAATTTATGTTGTCTGACACTCTCTGGCTTTTCCTAATAGCGTTATCTCTTTTGATTACCTGCTGAACCTATCAAAACTGAACTTACCAAATGTTTCCACCTCAATGTTGGCTCTTTCAGGTTCAGTAAAAGCTGGATGATTGACCACACAGGTAACAGTGCTCTCATTATTCATAATTAAGGGGAAGCTCAGTACACTGATTGAACTGGTTGTGCCATTGGAATGAACTGTATTATTCGTGTTCACAGAGAAGATGTCATCTCTTGGAAGGGCACCAGAGATCTCCCATCTAATCACAGCCTCAGGCTTGGCACTGGAGGCAGAGCAAGTGACAGCATGGTAGAGGGTCCTGTTTACAACTTCCTTCTTCACAGTTAAGTCAATACCAGGCCGAGCTTAGAAACAAAACAGATAGTGATGAGTTTTGCAGTACAAGGTAATCTCAAAATTAAATGAATAGATCACCCAACAAATTGAAAATGTCTTCATTTATTCACCCTTTATGTCATTTCAAACCTGTAGGACTTTTTTTCTGTGGCATACATACATTTTTGCATTACAATGAAAGTGAAGAGGGAACTTGGGCTGTCAAACTCCATAAAAGTAAACCATTTGACTTGTGCCCTGCAGGAACCAATGATGTTTGATGTCAAACCTGACATGACATGTCTTAAGGTCTTTGCACACTGAGTCCAAAATTTGTGTCCGAAATTTTCGCATGTTAAAAAATACATTGAGTCAGTCATGTTTACACACCGCCTCTGAAACTTTCGTCCTTGTTAAAGAGGTGCAACTCTCTTTCCTCTCTACGCAATTTCAGGATTGGATGGACCCAATATTTCCTTTCGTTTTCTTTTTTTAAGAAGAGAGAGGACAACAAAACCATTCTCACTGCTTGAAGACTTCATTTTGTATTGTTTTTTTCGAATCTTTTTTCGCAACGGATTAATTAATACACATTGGACTCAGGGTACGTTTACATGACAACGATATGCTTAAAATGGAAAAGTTTGAGTTTTCCTCGTACAGACGACACCATTGTCAAAACGATCCCCATTCATATGAATCCGTGAAAATGACTAAAAACGCTGTATTCTGCTGGCAGGCCATTAGATGGCGATGAAACACTATAGACAGAACGTAATACGCATGTGCATGACGTTATCGTTTTCACAGATTCGCGTTTTTGTTCTTTATACGGAGACCGTTTTCAAAAACTTGCACTTTGAAACCCGTTTTCAAAAGTTTGCGTTTTCAGGCCACCAAAGCGCCGTTGTCGTGTAAATGAACAGCCAAAACGCATAAAAAGTTTTCCGTTTTAGTTGAAAACGGTGTTGCAAGGTTTCTGGATGACGAATTTTGAGGATGACATATACGAAAATTTATGTCTCAGTGTGCAAAGACCTAAGGTGATCTATTTTCACTATTTTCACTTGTGTGTGTTCAACAGAGGAAGAAAATGAGTGAGTAAATGATTTGAATTTTATATTTGGTGAACAATTCCTTTAAGAACTCCAAATCCGTGGCTTAAATGCACTGATTATATAGCACTCTTCAATCTTTATTCATACTCACCAATAACTCTGAGAAACATGGTGTCCTTCAGTTCGTCCTCAACAGTGTTGATGACACATGTGTATTCTCCCTCTAGATCGAGACTTGTCACGTTCAACTTTACGGTAAGGTTTTTAGGTGATGCTGGGATGTCAAAGTTTTCTCTTTTGAAAGGGATAAGCTGATTGTAGCCTGCCATTTTCTTTGACCTCTTTGAAGAATCCAGCCGGTTCCAGGACGAGAACAGGATTTCTATTTGTCCAGTGTACAGACAACGCAGGTAGACCTCCTCCCCCAAAATCCCTGTCACTGTTTGGTTGGGAACCAAATGTCTGGGCTCTGAATCTATATATAAAAACAGAGGAATGAATATTACTCAAAGATTTAATGACATAGTCCATTACAATAATCATTATGGCAACAACTAGTTTTATTTGTTGTTTATGTTCACAATGTCCCCTGCTAACCCCACATATATAAAGCACAGTCGGGGGAAGTGTCAGTACTTGGCACTCTTAATAAACCTTGACAGATTTCTTCAGTCATGATAGGGCGGCCAAGAAAAGGATTTCTTGACATGTCCATTTAACACTCCCTAACATTTTGTGAAATTAATCCAGAAGGTCATATATTATGTAAACCAGAGTAAATTAAGAAACAACATTCTTAAAAGGATAGTTCGCCCAGAAAAAAACAAACAAAACAATTCTGTCATTATTTACTCACCCTCATGTGGTTTCAAACATCGTGGAAGGCAAAAGAAGACATTTTAAAGAATGTTCTGGCTGCGCTTTTCTTTATATCGAAAATTAATGAGGAGTGGGGACTGGGCTTATTAAGCTCCAAAATAACAAAAAGCACCATAAAAATAATAGAGAAGTAGTTCTCGCAACTTTTGTGTGATATATACCGCAAGTCTTCTTAAGTTACACTGAACTTTAGGTCATGTCGACTAGTTTTTGTGGTGCTTCTGCATCCTTTTTGCATCTAGTCTCCATTCATTGTGATGGAAAAGAGCAGCCAGCACATTATTCGAATTATCTCCTTTTGTGTTCCAATGAAGAAAGAAAGTCATACAGGATTTGAAATGACATGAGGGTGAACTATAAGGACCATTCACAATTTCACACTATTCAGAAAAGCTAAAATTATCTTAAAAAATGCAATGCACAGACAATGTTGCTTACAATGTTCAAAGAAAATGCATAAGGCAATGATAAAGTGACATCACATGCAGTGTGCATAGAGTCTTGGATGGAAACTGAGTTGCTTTGCACGAGAGGAAGCAGATGTTTTTGGTTTTTCAGTCACATGACACGACTTTCCAACGCAGGTCTTTTACACACGTTGCGCGCTTCTGTAAACCGCACACATACTGTCCCTGATTCATTGTCATTTAACTCCTTACATGCAAACAAAATTCTGTTCAAAATCACAGCTGCTGAATGCCTTATCACTACCCTGATTTGATACATTTACATATCTTGACAACACAAAACAATTGGAATAGGCATTTTTAGGTTTCATTCACTTCAGCGTCTGAAATAAGATGCATCTTGCATTACTACTGTACATCTATTAAACATTTTAAACCACATTTTTCTTTTCCTAATTTTTTTTTTTAAAGAACTTAATCTTTTCTAGGGATCTTATTTGATCGGTACTTCCAAATAAATACAAGCTAGAGTTTATTGTTTCCATGCCCCAGCATTTATTGGTTTCAGAATGAAAGGGACATGTGGTTAAATGCTTTTTTCCAAATTAGGATGTCTGCCGAAGGACAGTGGAAATGCCTAAAGCAGAATGTGTGAAAGAATTTCCATTCATTGCATGCAGCTCTCTCAATGAGTAATAGATAATATCATTATGATAAGCATCACATACTCAAAATTCTGCTGCAATAACAGCCAAAGCTCAAAATAACAATACCAACAAGTCAAATAACATGTTAATTTATAGAAATAGCAATATTTTTATGTGCACAGTTGCAGAGAATTGTCATTCCCTCCCTAACTCCCTTGTTCTTGTCCTCTCAGTGTGAACAAAGTGACACAGATTCATATGAAATGCACAGGTTGTGTAAACATTCTAATGTACATTATTCCATCCAAAAGCTGTCTGTTCTTATATATTTAGCCTACCATAAAATATGCAAGCTATTCAAAAGGGCCAGAAAATACAACAGCATCATCCAATACAAGCTGCTCAAATTAAGCCAAAAATGATTAAACCTGAGAGGATATGAACCTACCTTGAAATTCCATGCTGTGAGCAAGATTCAGAACAATTCCTAAAATAAAAAATTTTTTTGGCAGGCCCATGTTAAAGTCATTAAAGAGGGCAACTGGAGCAAAAAACACTTGAATGTATGTGCCAGGGTGTGTGTAGTTGAATCTGTTAGGCTGTGGGGCAGAAGAGGTCATAGTCAGCTGTGTGTGTGTGTGTGTGTGTGTGTGTGCTCCTCACCCCAAACCCCAAATACTCACACTTTGAATAACCCACAAACTGCTTGTCACCACTATATTTTTAAATCATTACTTCAAAAATGAATCTCATTCCCATTTATTACGGTCATAGATATAATATTTTTTTTTCTGTATGTTCTGGTGTGACAACATGTTATGATCTTATGGTAATGAGATTATAATAAGATTTTAATGAGTTGTATGTGTTTAAAAATGTTTAAAAAGATACACCACAGAAGTTTCCATTTACATGTTCTATTTCCATTTCCATTTTACTGCCAACCATTCAGACCAAAGTCATATTTGAAGAGAGAGGATTTGTCCAATTAAAATATTTTTTTTGTGTTAAATGACAAACATTAAAATTACATTAAATTACTAGATTAACGGATTAAGTTTAGCTTAATAGAAAAAGAGAAGCATTTGGAGAAGCAGTGTCTGGAGAAGCAGTCAAGACAAGTCAAGCATTTCCACCCCTTCACTAAAAGTAACCTCTTACATTCGCTTACAACTGTCAAATTGTCGGTTATCATTCTTAGTCAAGCATCCCCTTTCAGTAAGTTTCATTTGAAAAGTGAGTGTAGAGAATGGAGGTCACCGTTTAGGAAACTACACTAAATCTGTTGACTCATCATACTGAGGTTTCAACGACATTTTTACTCATTCACCGAACAATGAGACAGAAGTTTCAGTCCACGGCAGACACTTGGCTTGAGGTTTCTCAGTTTCCTACTTCAAATAGTGGGTGCGAGGAGCATTTGCTGTCAGTTTTGTTGAGATGTTCTGTTACTTGCTGAGTATTACTGTGCACAAAAACAGTCCAAGATGGGCACAGAAACATTTACATGTTCACTCATAGGCATGATTTCTCACACGTTTACACCACAGAATGGCAGTTATCAAGGTAAACAGGAAGACTATGAGCCAAATACCAACCTCAGCGCACGGTTCCTGTCAGTCACTGTTAAAATCTCCTTTAAAGGCAGTCAGTGGAGCTTGTGCAAAATAAGCTCTCTGCATTTGTCACATATTCACTTTCTGGAGTTTTTATCAGTACATGATTACTTTATGTTTGAAATCTCCTTAGATTGCTCTATAATGATATTGTATCATTGTCACACCAGTTTGTTGGGACTGTAATAATGGAAATAGCTATCTTTTCCCAGAATCAAAGAAAAGTGAATTCAAAAGAATTACTTTTGGAGATAAATTGTCTATCGATACATCGATACAGTGTGTGCTGGTAGTGCCTATGCTGTGATGCACTTTGATGAAATGCAAATGAAAGGCACACAACTACACTGTAAACATTTTTAGGTGTAAAAAAAATATTACTGGAGAACATTTTACAAGAAAATACTGTTTTAGTCTTTGTACTTGAAAATTTCACATTTAAATCAATGTGTTACTTATCACTTCTTTGCAATTAATTGTACTTTCTGAGTGAAAACTGTTTGTACAACTTTTTTTTCAGTGAGGCTAAACTAAAAATCTTCTTAATGAAAGAAGAGTGAAAAATGCTACAGTAAAAAAAGACCTGTTAACTGAATTTCACCTTATAAAGTGGAAAAACTACATTTACAAAATCAATGCATGTAATTTTACTGTAAAAAATGGGGATTATGAATAACCCTTTACATCAACACTAAACGTGTACTTTTACAGTAAAATATTGTAAGTAAAAAGTATGAGCCCATTAATTTTTTAAGTGCAGTTTATTAAGTGCAAAACAAACAAAATAAAAAAACAAGACGATGACTTGTCTATGACTTGACTTGAGAAACATGAGACTAGCAGCAGGTTGACACAACCAATACACGACAAGGAAACATGGCAACCATGAGGGCTTAAATACATGAACATGAGGAAACATTTGACAACAACAACCAATAGGGGCTCTGGAGGAACCTATTCATAGTTCCTAAAACTAATGGCGGAAGTACCCGCTTTTCGCTGTGTTCCCACAGGAACTGGGAACGATTTTAGTCCTAGGAATGCCCTTTGGGGGAACTAAATTAGCTACTGTTTCAGGGTAGGGTCTAACCCAGCACAATAAAGACTGAATCCCAAATGGCACATTTGGCCGAATCTTACTATGTCCGTTAAGTCCACGAGACCATAGGGTGTCCTATTCATCATTATAGGTTTCAGAAGGGTGCTTGCGAACGCCCCCTTTGCGGCTGCTACGCGCCCTTGATGCGCACTTCAGCTGAGTTTGCAAGTCTGTGAGCTACGTGAACCACCCTGGTATCTAGTTCCTATAACTGAGTTCCAATAACTACCCGAAGTGAAAGCCCCTAATGACAAATTAGAACTAATCAAACAAGAACCAACGACAGAACTGATAACAAAGTAGCAAGACAATGAACCAATGAAAACAAGACACATGTACTAAGGAACCAATTGGAACATGACACATGAAACAAGGAACCACATGGGGTGCTTCTCATTTCTTATTTGTGCATCCTTGTTTCCTTTTACTCGTGTCTTAGCTCCACCTCCTTAGGATGTGAGGGTGTCACGCAACTGCTCCGAGACTTTGGGTTGAGTATCCAATTGCAGTCATATATTAGCGTAATCCATAATCGTAATCTACTGAATTCTTCAATAGGTCAAACCACACAGGTAAACAATCCATATAACCAGGCAAAAGAGTCAAAACCATAAACATGGGAAACCAGAATAGCACTCAGAATTGCAGCGTGACACAAACAAGACTACGAAATAAGTGACTGAATAAACAGGGCTTATAGAGAGAGAGTTAACAAGGGTAATGACACACAGGTGGAAGTGATCACACAATGAGTCTGGGCAATGGGTTATGGAAAATGCAGTCCATGATGATATAACAAAGACAGAAATAGTCTCCTCTGGTAACTATCATAAACACTACGGTTGGTAGGCGTGACAGAGGGGAAGGACACACCTGTGTATCCTCGCTTATGACTCCTCAGGAAGCTTTCTTGCTCCTCGTTGGCTGAATCCCACATGGCACACTTCTATGCACTTTCGGTCTTGTGGACTTACAATGGCTGCCGTGTACGCATGTCTGTTAAGTTCACGAGACAGTAGGGTGTCCCATTAATCATTTTAGGTTTCAGAAGGGTGCTCACGAGCGCCCCCTTTGTGGCTGCTATGCGCCCTCGATGCGCACTTCAGATGAGCCCACAAGTCTGCGAGCTACGCAGAGGACTTTACCCGGCAGTCAAAGCAGCATTACGCCAAGAAAATGCAGACTCAGAGGAAGACCGTGAGGGTTTAGGGTGCCATTTGGGACTGGGCCGTTTTTGGGCATAACATCACAGCCTCCTCACGATGCAATTAGAGAATTAGGATGTCCTTCAAGATGGTGGAGTTTGATCTGTTTCCAGGTCACGGGCTGGAGGACAGAGTAGCACAGAAAAAATTAAGCATCAATTTGAGTATTAAAAAGCACCCATTATTTGGATGCAAGATGCTGTTAAACTCTGAAGAAGAAGAAGAAGAAGAAGAAGAAGAAGAAGAAGTAGAAGAAGGCCGCATCTGAAATCGCATACTAACTTGAGTAGTTATTTATTTTGAATAAGTACTTACACTATATTGCCAAAAGTTTTGGGACGTCTGCCTTTACATGCACATGAACTTTCATGACATCCCATTCTTAATCCGGGTTTAATATGGAGTTGGCCCACCCTATAACAGCTTCAACTCTAATGGGAAGGCTTTCCACAAGGTTTAAGAGTGTGTTTATGGGAATTATTGACCATTCTTCTAGAAGCGTGTTTGTGAGGTCAGGCACTGATGTTGGATGAGAAGGCTTGGCTCGCAGTCTCCGCTCTATTTCATCCCAAAGTTGTTCTATCGGGTTGAGGTCAGGACTCTGTGCAGGCCAGTCAAGTTCCTCCACACCAAACTCGCTCATCCATGTATTTATGGACCTTGCTTTGTGCACTTGTGCGCAGTCATGTTGGAACAGGAAGGGGCCATCCCCTAACTGAAATTGTCCAAAATGTCTTGGTATGCTGAAGCATTAAGAGTTCCTTTCACTGGAACTAAGGGGCCAAGCCCAACCCCTGAAAAACAACCCCACACCATAATCCCCCCTCCACCAAACTTTACACTTGGCACAATGCAGTCAGGCAAGTACCATACTTCTGGCAACCGCTAAACCCAGACTCATCCATTGGATTGCCAGACAGAGAAGTGTGATTCGTCACTCCAGAGAACACATCTACACTGCTCTAGAGTCCAGTGGCGGCGTGCTTTACACCACTGCATTCGACGCTTTGCATTGCACTAGGTGATGTAAGGCTTGGATGCAGCTGCTCGGCCATGGAAACCCATTCCATGAAGCTCTCTACGCACTGTTCTTGAGCTAATCTGAAGGCCACGCGAAGTTTGGAGGTCTGTAGATATTGACTCTGGCCTACCACTTTGTGGCTGAGTTGCTGTTGTTCCTAAATGCTTCCACTTTGTTATAATATCACTAACAGTTGAGCGTGGAATAGTAGCGAGAAAATTTCACAAATTGCACAGGTGGCAACCTATCACTGTACCACTCTTGAATTCACTGAGCTCCTGAGAGCGACCCATTCTTTCACAAATGTTTGTAGAAGCAGTCTGCATGCCTAGGTGCTTGATTTTATACACCTGTGGCCATGGAAGTGATTAGAACATCTGAATTCAATGATTTGGAGGGGTGTCCCAATACTTTTGGCAATATAGTGTACTTTGTGAGTGCTAAAAAAGAAAGTTCTATATAGTATGAATGTGTGTAGTACAAATGCGGACGTACCACATTCACCATGCTGTCATTATCACGTGATCTACAAGCGCCAGTTGCATTGCTTCACTGCCATTCACAAATCCTCTTCCATGGCCTCATGGGATAGTAAAGTGTCCATCACTGGGATGTAAATTATGTTGTTTTGTACATGTTTATTAGCCATTGTTAATGGAAAGGCCATGAACTTTAAGCCACAATGTGGCCTTTTAGTTTACCACCTCTATTTTTTTGGTGGCTATTAGTCTGAAATGGTAGGGAGAACATTAAACTTGTACTTACAATTTTAAAGGAAGAATTATGTTTACATAGAAACATCTAGTAATGATGACAATGGTAACAGATGGCAGAAGATTTGGTGTCCACAGCACATTTCTGAGAGGAAGCCAAACCTTCGCCCCCAATGCCTGGCAAGTCGTTCACCACTCACTGTCACTGTGTAAAACTAGCAAACTAGGAAGCTTTTATCATGCCAACAAGCACTGATGTCCTAACGTTGGGGAGTCTACATGTTCTCCAGCCAAGGGATGATGTCAGCAGAACACCATTCTTATAGTTGAGCTCAAGGGACATTTTACTAAGCCCACTTTTTTGGATCCACTCAATGCCCAATGGATAAAATCAAGTCAATCTTAGATTACAGAAGTAAAATGGGTTGCAATTTCATGCTGAATTCATTCATACATACATACATCTAGATTGTAAAAAGAAGTGGTCTCTGATGAAAGGCCAATTCTGATGAAAGTATTCCATTAGTAGATGAGCTTATGCAGATTGAGAACAGAATGCTATTAATGTAATTAAGTGGCAAGTAATGACAATTACATCTCCTTTCATGCAAGCATTCCTTATTATTTCTTCAAGCTGACACAACAGAAAATCCACACACAACCTGTGAATGAGAGCATATAGTGCTGTGTGTAGAGGCAGCGCACTGGAGAGAATAATCAATACATTTCTTGAAGCCGAATCATACATAAATGCTCACTTAAGTGTGCTATATTTTGTTCCCTGGGGAATGTACTTTAAACATAGTCAGCACTCCACCTGATCGCCCAACCAGATATCATGTATTTTTTATGAGGCCATTAAAATGTTTTTTTTTTTTTATTGTTTTCAGCAATAGATCTAATCATTTCCAAAATGTGTCTTTTATGATAGACACTTAATCAAACTAGTGTCACTTTCAAAAGGAAATTTGAAGTCTTACAAGTCATCAGTCATGCAGAGTGTCAAGCACAACTCATGACTGCCATCTAAGGGTAAAAATTCAAACTGACGCAGATGTCCATTAGGGACACTTAAAAAACGACATTAAATTAACTTTTGGAGGAAGGTACATTTACATTAATTCAGTTGTAACAGTATTAACCGCATGCATTAGGTGTAATCAGCAGTGTGGCTAGAATAAAAAAAGCACATTAATGCTTTCTGTCTCATACCCTCAAATTCTAAAAATAAATAAATGCATGAATAAACCAACATAAAATCTCCCTAAAACAGTCCTTCCCATGGGAGTGTCTCTATGCTGATCTAATAGTTTCAAAGTGGAGCTCATCTAAAATGGTCTGTCACACTTGCTGTTGCAACTGTCTGTTCATTAGCATTATTGATCTGGCTCTAATGACCTTACAGTCAGCCTTTACTGTCAGCGTCCTTGTGTATGCTTGAATGTTTTAAATGCATTTATATTGGTTCCACAACTAGTTCCACTATCAGGCTTCTGATAGTGTCAAACAGCTAAATGATGACCCTGCACTTATGTTATCACAAATCAAATGTTTAGAAAGAGTGGACGCAAGATAGAAGTGCTGTCTGCTTCTGTAGCTTCCAGTGCTTTGCCGTTCTTTGTTCAATTCGCACCATCAGAATGAACCAAATGAAAAGTTGGCCTCAAACTTTCATTTTCCATTTCTTTAGAATAATTCACAAATGGACAATCGTCACTCAGTTTAATTTTCGATTCTACAAGTTTGGGTTGTTGTGTCCCAGTCTGATTTTTGAACAAACAAACCAAAAATGACTTATTCTGATTTTCCATTTATATAATTAGCGCTAGCGGTTGGATCATACCCGTAAAGCCGGAGGATGGAACGGGGTGCATGTGTTCAGAGCACTGTAGTGTTATGTATAGGCCTATGGCATGTCTGGCCATGCAATAATTTATCGCCTGCCCTACACTATATGTCAGACAGTGGTTAACACGCTGAGAAATGGCAAAGACAGCTGTCAGACACAACATTCTCCTCTTCTTTATAGCTCTTTTGAGGCAGTTTCTATCGCGTTATTTTAATAACTATTGTGAATTTTTTATGTTTGTTCAAAAATTAGACTGGGACCCCACATGAAAAAATGCTATAGTAATTTATAGTAAATACTATAGTGTTTTTGAACTATACTATATTAAAGTAGGCTACTTGAATTAATTTGATGTGGTAATTCTATAGTTGCTGTGGTAATATAACAATTATAATATAAAGAAATTACTTTACCCAATATTGTACTAAGTTTTCTACAACTATAGGGTATATTATACTACAATGCTACAGTTTACTGTAGTAAAAATTAAAGTATACTACAGTATTTATTACAGTTGATCAGTTCACTATAGTTAAAGGTGCAATATGTAAGTATTTGGCAGTAAAATATCCAAAAACTACTAGGCCAGTGTTATATATTTTGTTCACTTGAGTACTTACAATATCCCAAATGTTTGCAACTATTTGTAAATCTTGAGAAAATTGCAATTTTAACCAAGGCTCCGGGACGTGTTTAAATCTAATTTTCTTGATTTTTAGCGAGTACCATGCTTTACCATGCCTCAGAGAAAAACACTATTTTGTCAAGTAGCTATCATAGCATAATCAGATGCAGCTTTATTTTTAGTAACAGTAATACAGCATTTTCTCCATCATACAATACGTTTAAAATGTATTCCATGCCATTTATCAACACAAGCCATCCAGCATTTAATATGATATTCTAAAATCGATCTAGCTTACTGCATTGTGCAACAAGTGTCTCACAGCAGCATTATAATGTTATAACATAATTTTCAACACACTCAAATGTATCTAATATGATAAACAGAGCTGCGTTACTTCATATTCATGACCGGAAAAGCGGAAGCGGCGCTGGCGACTGTGGCATAATAAAAGTTACACTGCTCGTGAGGCGTGTGTTGCACAATCGTTCCAGCGGCCTCGTTCAGATCCCACAACACTCGGTCCTGCTCTGCTTCATACCGCAGTAACGTTAATAATCGCATCCATGAACATGATTTCTTCCTGAGTCCTATCCCGATTATTTTCCACTAGCTGTGAGGTGGAGACCACATGTCCCCAGATTCCGCGCTCAAACTTGGCGTCATCAAGCTACACCTTTGTTTTGAATAGGCCTCTAGTGACCTCTAGCGGACAGAAAATTTTACATATTGCACCTTTAATACTACAGTATGCTGTAGCATTCATTAACAAAGTGTTGTAAATACTATAATATACAGTATACTACAATTTACTATAGTAAATTCCAAAAACACTATAGTATTTACTATAAATTACTATAGTATTTTTTCATGTGGAACGCAACAATCCAAACTTGTAGAATTGAAAATTAAACTGAGTGACAATTATCTGTTTGTGAATTATTCTAAAGAAATGGAAAATTAAAGTTTGAGGCCAACTTTTCATTTGGTTCATTCTGATGGTGCAAATTGAACAAAGAACTGCAAAGCGTACACATAATCACTGCTTAACCTTTAATGTGATACAACAGAGACAAAAGATTCTATTTACTCTCAGTTTGCTTGTGCTGACTGTAGAAATACATGTGGTCAGGAGTATCAGTCAGAAGCACCTTGCCGTTGATGTTTATAAACAACAGCTGTAGCAAATCGTTTTGCCGATGGCAAGATCGATTTCCCTAATAGACCGATGCTAATTGGAAGTAATTAGTCGTGCTATTAACGCTCAACGTGAGGTAGTTGCAGTTCATGACATAAACAACCATGCAATGAAACTGAAACATGAATAAAAATTTTTAGAAATGGTTCAGAAAAAAAAGTGTTAAATATCAGTGAAAAATGGTTCACAACATAGTGCTTTGATCAGCAGTAGTGATAAAATACTAATAAAAATTTTAGATCAATTTATAAATGCATATATACAGCATTAAAAAAACATATAAATAAAATAAATAAATGTTAAAAAAAGTAAATATTTTAATTAAAAATAAATGCATTGTATGTGTATATATATATATATATATATATATATATATATATATATATATATAAAAATAAAAATTCTTACTGACCCCAAACTTTTGAACGGCAGTGTATAATGTTACAAAAGCTTTGTATTTCAGATAAATGCTGTTCTTTTGAACTTTCTATTCATCAAGGAATCCTGAAAAAAACTGTTTTCAACATTGATAATAATCATAAATGTTTCTTGAGCAGCAGATCAGCATATTAGAATGATTTCTGAAGGATCATGTGACACTGAAGACTGGAGTAATGATGCTGAAAATTCAGCTTTGATCACAGGAATAAATTACTTTATAAAATATATTCAAACTGAACACAGTTATTTTAAATTGTAATAATATTTCACAATATTACTGTTTTTACCGTATTTGTAATTAAATAAATGCAGCCTTGGTGAGCAGACGAAACTTCTATTAAAAACATTAAAAATCTTACCGATTCCAAACTTTTGACTGGTAGTGTATATATATATATATATATATATATATATATGAAAATATTTACACACTAATAATACATATTTTATATAATATAATATTTTAAATAATTGTCTACATTAAAATATTTAAAGTTCAGTGATATAAATATTTAAATATTTAATAAATAATACAATTTACATTTAAATACTTTATAAATAATATAAATATTTGGATAATGAGACTCAGATGATTAAGAAAAAAAATGAAAGAAAGAAAGAAAGAAAGAAAGCAGTTGATCAATGTTTTGATCCCACATTTTTCTACATTTTTCTTTAAAAAAAAAATAAAATAAAATATACTGTAGTTTTTTGTCAAAGCAGTAGCCAAAGTTCTGATCAATGGGCAGTAAATCAGATAATTTATATTCATTTATTTTTGTACTACAAACCTTCTGAACGACCTTCCTGTTTTGCAATTCAGGCAAAAGCCAGCCATAATTCAGTCAAAACATCTCTACAGAACACTCCCAGAAATTTAATTATTTAAAGCAAATGCTATGCATCAGTGGGACTGATAGGCACAGTGAATATATTTATCTCCACAAGGGCATTCTGACTAAACAAATAAATTGGTTATTTGTTTAATCATCCCTGAATAAAGATACAAATAATTCTATAAGATCCATGTGCTTATCTACAAGATAAGAAGGGCTAAAAGTAGTCTTTTTTGATACTTTGCAGCATTTTCGTGCTTACTCATAGCAATGGAAAACACTTGAATACAGACATTTTGTAACTGCAGCTTCCAACAAATCATGCAAAACCACCAAAATGAAAATGGGCCGGCCACAGTGGAAACTTTTGCCACCTCTATTCACTTAAATATCAGCTTCTTCTACCAAAAGCAAGAAACCAAAATGACTCTATAAACTTTTAACAGATAAGACATTTAATATCCACACACAAACCTCTAACACCAAAGTGACGACGGCCAAATCAAATAAACAGGTCTTTGATTTGACCTGTAGCCCAACCTTTAGTATAGGTTAGTCATTAAAACGTGAGGTTTACCTCTTAGGTAGCCTAGTTAGTGACTCACTTGTCCAGCAGCTGCTCTTTGGTGTCCAACAGCTAAACCTAAAGGAACAAGGCGCCATTATTCTACATTTTAAAGTCTGACATTTCGCTACTAATAGTTTTTAGGACTAGAATTTTAGGTCAGTAAAACAGTCTGTCTGGAGCCAGGCAGTTTTATTGCATTCTGGCATTACAAAAGCTGGAAGAAATGAAATTGCATTGTCACAGCTTCCAGAACCCTTATCCCAATGACAGAGAGACATAAGCGCACGAGCCCTCCAGGTAGCGCTGCCAGTGGTGAATTTAATAACATGACTGGGCGCCCAGGCAACGCAGGACCTGAGGGGACGCAGAGAGCTGTCAGAAAGCCTTTTGTTACACAGACACCAGAGGTGCCACTAGCGAGACGGAACTAATTGAAAGCATAGTGATTTACAGTTAGTGGGATACAGATATAACTTTAAGGTTTTGCCGTCTCACAGGCTATTTAATTACTTGGTTGTTTGAGGGCGGAAACATACTTTACGCATGTACGTGAGCTCGGACAAACCCCAGTACGCAATGGGGCGATAAAGTACAATTCATATGTCCGTCTGATATTAAACCGGATTCAGGGAAGTTGCTATACACATACTGACTCAGACTCTACCTTACTTGCTGAGTCTTTGGTAAGATTCTCTTCTGTTGCTCCGCCATGACGGTAGTTGAAAGAAGAAGAAAAAACTTCTCCAAGTTTTCCTAAAGCGCCCCTTGCGGCAGCGCGGAGAATGCAACTATAAGTACGCGTGAAATCGAACTCACGTAGGAAAATGCGTCTACACGTATCTATTCAGTCTAAAGCCGCCTTTCCACTGCACACGACAAACGACAGCCGATTCATTTCCAGTGGAGAGTAGTATGGGGACTGCGTGGAGTTCCGATCATATGCGAATGTGGAAATTTCGGATCCGATTTGAGATTCGGATGCGTTAAAATATTTGAACTTCTGCGGCTAGACTGTATGCGACCGGCCAACCAGATATATGGTGTATTCTAACAAAGTCCCTTTAAGACAAGTCATTTCACTCTTTGAAACGCCTTGTGCAGCTCCTATCTCTTTGAATGGGGAAACATCAAATTCTCCAAAGCTGTTTGCCAAGCTTTCGATTAAATTTCATATTTGAAATCACCCATTGTGCTTTATTTCTGAGGCGCGAGTCTGACTGTTTCTATAGAAACCGGAGCTTCGGCCGCTGCAGTGACTCGATGACTTTACCAATCGGCGATTGGCTCTTATTTAGAAGGCGGGACTTATTCCGCCATATTGCGCGCTGCACTTTCTCCCGTTCAAAACAATAGGAGTGACCGTCTTGTGTTATTCTAAAGTCTTTGATTCTAATCAAAACTATATGCGCGAAGTTAGAATTACCAATATTTTAACACTTCAACGTTATTCTGTAAATACTATTTCTGTAAAATGGCGGTAATTAATAATTATGTAAGAAAAAAATATTTTACAATTATTAAATACATTTTTACGTTGATTAGTTCTATAAAATCTACTATGTTTTTATTTTAGATGTATTGAGGGTCATTTGCTTTGTGTGGATATATTCATACATGCATTAACATTACATTCATTAAAATCGTTCAGTATACCCAGAGCCATGTAGAGAGTTTACCATGATGAATTAGCCGAGGGTAACGGTTGCTTCACGACCAATTTCAAAGTTCTGCGCAACTGCCGCTAGGGTGCGAAATGCAACAATCAGATGCAAATGTTGTGTGCAGTGGAAAGGCGGCTTAAGAAGTATTTGTTTTGTTTTTTACATCTGTCTATCCACTGATTAGAATCAAAGTCCCTTTCAAAGAAAGTCTGTTCACTCGGTGGCCATATTTGCAACGCCTTCAGGCAAGAAACTATTTTTACATCCAAGACCAAGTCCTTTCTATTTGAATGCGAGAATCCTGAAATCTCAAAAACTGCTTGGCGAACTCACAATTAAATAACATATTTCAAATCAGCAACAAAATCTGACATGAACTGTCCCATAAATGTTGTTTCTTATGCTCAAATAGCATTAAAAAGGCTTATTTTTCAGGCTAGACGAGCCAATGCGCATGTGCAGTCCTAAGCAAGAGAATCAGGTTTCTATGGGAACTGGAGCCTCTAACTGCAGCTGCAGTGACGCAATGACTTTATGAATTAGTGACTGGATCTTTTACTTAGAAGGTGGGACATATTCCGCCTTATTTCGCATTGCAGTTTCTCCTAGTGTTGCCAAGTCTTCGGTATTCCCGCGGAATTTGGCTACTTTTACACTGTTGCCGCGGGTTGTTTTTCATGTCCGTGGATTGAAACGACCCCAAATAACAAGATATTTAGCCCCTGGAATGCAAATTTTACTAGGGGAACCCTAGTGAATGGAAACCCTAGTGAATGAAACGCGAATGGGCTAGTTTTGAGTAGCAATTGGGCGGGTTTTGTTGTGAAAACCTTGCAACTGGCAACCCTGGTTTCTCCCATTCATAACTAATAGGAGTGAACCTCTTTCTACATCTATAGTCTTTGTTAGATTTTAGATTTTTTTTTTCATGTTTACATGGTGAATTTAATATCATTCTACAAACAAAGAGACTATTTTGACAGGCAAATTAAACTGAATTTGTCTTTTGCTATAAATAGTTTATCCCCTGTATTCTTTTTCAAACAATGCTAGGCTAAACACGACACAGTATTTTTATATTTTGTCTTTGAGTGATTTTTTGGGCTATGTTGTATATAGGATTTCATTAACTTTCAGATAATGCACCATTCTAAAACATTTTGGCAACTGGTAACATTACATAAAGAGCATGACTTAGTTTCCCCTCAATGTGGTATTGATTAGAAAACTGCAACAGGGACCCAGAGGAGAAATTACATTGAAGAAAACAAAGTAGGCCAAGGTTAAGAGGTGTCACGTGAATACTTCCTTGGTTGCTTTTTCGACTCGTAATGATCAACTCTTTTCTTCTCCATCTCCTCCACAGTTCATCTTTCTTCTTGTGGAATTTTAGTTGGCATAGACACATAATAGAGCATTCGGGGCAATTTAGACTTATTTATTATATGTTTTAATAGCTTTTGGGGTGTAACCATGGATAAAGTCAAGTGCCATTAAACACTGAAGTCTGAATTTGCATTTTTCTTCTCATTGGGTTACTTGGCAATGTGATTGAAAATCTTAGCAATGTGCTGCGCAACTCTTCATTGCTCTGACAGGGAGAGTCTTTGCTTCCTCTAACGCAGCAGGCCAAAACAGAGGCTAACTTCTGACCGTCACAGCATGAATGCAGCACAGCCCAACATTAAGTCCCTGTAATTAGGGCTTCAAGCTGCTTGCCTTTAATGGCTTTTAAAGGCTGGCTGTTCCCCTCACATTCTATCATGAGCAATTTATTAGACTCCTTAACCTCCTCCCTGCCATTGTAGAAATGTATTTTGTGGTGAACCACTTTTAAAATAGCGAAACTGTTTTAAAACTGGGATGCCTTAATCACTGGTAAGCTTTCATTAAAAGAATCAAGAAGGAACACCAATTAATCAAAGCAAATGACTACAGCAAGAGTATTTTTACTGAACAGCTGCTATGTTGCTTGAGGAGTGGGCAAATGTATGTACTTGCACTGTCATATAATTGTTATTCTTTGTGAAAAAGTGAACTTTCTTTATTTATTTGAATGGTAGTGTATGTTTTTAATATACACAGATGGTGTTAGATTTTTATCTGTGACATATGGAAGAAAATGTAAAATCTTACAATTTCTCCCATGGTAATGGCAAAATAAGCTTCAAGACATTAAAATAAAAAGTAGATGCAGATGTTGATAGATGTTTTAATGATAGCAGCAGACCATGTGCACACACACTAATAAACTCACACATATTCTTATTATACAGTCCTTGAACCCACATAATGCTTATTCTGAGATGGTGCTGCAAATCCTCTGTGTTTTCATGTGGTTCTCGTCCGGTTACTGTCCACCTGTTAGCAGCGCAACAGGTGGGACAAACACTTTAAAATCCCTCAGCGACACAAGGAAACTGTTCCAATAAGTGCCAAGAAACATTACAAGATTGACAGATGGCTGTACATGGTATTACAATCAATAGACTTTGACTTGAAAAAGAAAACATTAAAGAAGTCAAAAGTCCAGAACTTCAGGAATTGGGGGGTATATATTGTTTCAAAGGATTTACATTCATGTAGGATTATATCTGCCTCAATTGGAAACTGTGAGGTAGAATTTACTGTCAGTTTTCAGTGAAATTGTTGCCCACCCAAATTGTTCACAGGGCTTACATGCCATGATCCCAATTAGAGCCCAGGTCATGAGAGAAGCTTTAAATCACACATGTTCTCATTAGCACAACCACAAACTACTGAACTGTATTTTTAGGTGTTGGTTCTCAACAGATCCCAAGACTAGTCAAATGGTTGGAGCCACTATGTGCAAGACTAGGTTTCTCATGGAAACATACTTCTCACATTTTGTCTTTACTCTGAAAAACCTCCAGAAATCAATGCAGTGATGAAACATAACTCTTTCATCATCTTTGTTCTCAATCTCACTGGGGTTAAAAAACAAACAAACAAACAGGCTTTTGTAGCCTTCTATTCATTAAGTTTCTGTATATAAAACGGCTAATTTAGAAAGCAATTTCAAGTCATTTAAACATGCCAAGTCTCATTTGATTGTCCATACAAATGTTTAGGATAAATCTGGATAGTCAAAGTTACACAGACAGTATTCTTTAAATGGGTTATAAAACAAATAATGTAAAAAAAAAGTAAAAAAAAAAATGATGCACCTCTTGATGGAAATAAATGTTGTGATGTTTTTTGGTCAAGATCTTGTATTGACAATGCAAGAGGTAAGCACTCTGTAAAGTCTACTCCAGCACATCCCAAAGACTTTCAATGAATTTAAAGTCTGGATTCAGAGGGTTGAAGGAAGAAGATGGAGGTGGATCTGGAGGTGGATGAGGAGCTGGTAAAGGGATGGTGATAAGAGGGGTGGAGGGATGGTGATAGGAGGCAGCTAAGAGAAGGGATGGTAGTGAAGGGATGGTGATAAGAGTGATAAGAGGCTGTGAAGGTATGGTGATAGGAGGCGGCGAAGGGATGGTGATAGGAGTGATAAGAGGCTGTGAAGGTATGGTGATAGGAGGCGGCGAAGGGATAGTGATAGGAGGCAGCGAAGGGATGATGAGGGAGGAAAGATGACACCCCGGCTGCGATGATGAGTGATGCCCGAAGCCAAGGACCCAGAGCACAGCAGGGATGACAGCCCATGGCGGAGTCAAGGGAGGAAGGAGCCAATGTGTCAATATGGCTGACAATGTGGCGACGACCGACGGAGACTGAGCCAATGGATCCCAGGCTGCAGAAGGAGAGCCGATGGTAACAAGTGACATCGCTGGCATTGGAGACCTGGTGGAGCCGAAGGTGGAAGGAGCCAAGGCAGAGCTGACAGGTCGACGGCTCACACCCCTGGTCAGACTCACTCTGGGGCTCCTCTTCCGGGGCAATGGTAAGCACTGTCCTCTTCTCCTCGAACTCTGGTTCACCCATCATTGCCTCCCTCCAGTCCATTCCTGAGATGTCTGGGAGCGTATCCTCATCCTAAAAAAAAAAAAAAAAAATTCTATCTATCCCTTCACTTCCTTTAATCCCTCTCTATTGTAGCTTATGATACTCTGAGCACTGCCTAAAACTTGTATTGTGAGCACTTCTTGCCCCTATTTGCCTCGTCATGATGACTCGCTTATTGTATTCCTCACTTGTAAGTCGCTTTGGATAAAAGCGTCTGCCAAATGAATTAAAAAAAAGTTCACTCCGGTGTGGTCCAATGATTTGATGGTGGCGTCAATCAAGGGGCTGATGATCGCAGTTGTCAGAATCCCTCTGGGAAATTGAACAGATTGCGGCTATTTTTTTTTTCTTTTGGTCCGGTCTTCTGTCAGCAAGGGTTGAAGGAAGAAGAAAAAAATAATGATGATCAATTTTCAAAAGTCTTTAATAATCCACAAAAAGGTAATTCAAACAGACAGGCAGGCAAACAAAACACAACATAGCCAACACAAACGAGACCAGACAAACACTGAATGAACATGGGAAATTTAAATACACATGGTGATTAACTAAAAGATGAACAGCTGTGATGATGAATCGGATGACGGGAAACTCAAACAAAGGAACACGTGACTAATGAAAACAACTAAAAGTCAATGAAAACTAAAACAAACTGAACATAACTGAACATTCTTTCACAATTTGAGCCTAATGAATCTTGACTTTGTTATCCTGGAATATGGCCATGATGTGTCTTCCTACATAGTTGTTTGAGAAATGAAAAAAGCTACACAGTTCATTTTGTATATGTTACGGTAAACGGCTGCTAATTTTTTCCTTTTAATTTAACAAGATTTTTTTTTATGAGCATGCTGATTTTTCTCTCTCAGCGAAGAAACTCTAAACAACAAACAGTCGTGGGAGTCATTTGGTAAATATTGGAGAGCACTGTTTTGCTCAATGACTTGTCCTCATTCACAGAGTGTAGCAAGCCAAGTTTCTATGGAGACAGCATTTTTCTGCTGATGCAAGAAGAACCACTTCAAACCCCCCACATTCCCGCATTTACCTCCAGAGTCACTCACATAATCAGATGTGAAGCATTGACCCATAGGGAACACTTGTTCAAAACAGAGGTAGAGTGTAACTCTATTTAGTTTTCTGGATGAATTTTCCAACCAAAATCACGCAAGGCATTCTTTCCACAGGACCCCACTTTGTGTTTTAACTATCACCCACTTTCTCACCCTCTGAATCATTTCATTATTTCCAAATCCATGAGCTCAGACAATTTGTGTGTTCTGCTGTGTCAGTTGTGGCCTTTGATGTGAACTCCCCGATGCTTGGGTTGTGTTCATTAGCCAACAATGGTGTGATCTTGTGCTCATTTTTTTCTAGGAATAACAAGAATGAGTGTAGCCTGCTCTATAACCTTTAAATCCAAGCTACTGGAACCCAGTGGGAGTCCCAATTTCTGAATTTGAACAACACTTAAGTACTTACAGGAGCGCATGGTGAAAAAGACCCTGGTACTCATCCTTTGAGTGGAGATACAGTGGGGCCCAAAGGACCACACTGAAAGTCTGGGATTGACTGACTTTAAAGGGTTAGTTCACCCAAAAATGAAAAATGAAAATATCATCTTTGGAACACAAAATAAGATATTTTTCATAAAATCCAATGGCTCAGTGAGGCCTGCATTGCCAGCAAGACAACACTTTCAGTGCCCAAAAGGGTACTGAAGATGTATTTAAAACAGTCCATGTGACTACAGTGGTTCAATCTTAATGTTATGAAGGGACAAGAATACTTTTTGTGCACCAAAAAAACTAAATAAGGACTTTATTCAACAATATATAGTGACGGCCAATTTCAAAACACTGCTTCATGAAGCTTCGAAGCTTTACGAATCTTTTGTTTCGAATCAGTGGTTTGGAGCGTGTATCAAACTGCTAAAGTCACGTGATTTCAGTAAACGAGGCTTCGTTACATCATAAGTGTTTCGAAATTTCAATGGTTCACCACTGGGGGTCGTGACTTTGGCAGTTTGATACACGCTCCGAACCACCGATTCGAAACAAAAGATTCCTAAACCAAAAGGGAGGATGCAACAAATACTACGGCATTATGATAAAATAACTTGAAATAAAATGTGTATTCATTTTAACAAAATACAAAATTGAACCTTTTTTTTTACTACTGGTATCAGAATTTTGGACCCCACTGTACATAGATTAGATAACATTTGGACAAAGGCTGACACAGATTTAGTCACTTTCGCTTTTTTTTTAGATGTGTTAAGTGTAAAACATAGAGGAGGTGATGCTTATGAAAGATAGCTGAAATTAGAGAAGTAGTGAGAAGGTAACTTGAGGCCACCAGCAGAGAGATATTTATACTCAAACTGGACAAACGTGCTGCTGAAAGCAGTGATGGATGAGATTGGGGCCACTGCGGTGAAACAACACGACAGCACAAAAGCTGTCCCGCTGTAGAGAAGACACTAAAGCCACTTGAGTGTTGAAAGCAAGACAGCGGGTAGGACATGAGGGTGACTGAGGGCCTGCTTGCTTTCCTGGAAAAACTTCGAAGCTGCTGATTAACCACAAGGATGAATTTGATGTCAACTTGAACTTTAAATTATAGTATTTCAAATAGGTCACTTTGGACTAAAGTGTCACCTAAATAAAAAACAAAAAATGTTGGCGAAGGCTACTGGAATAAGGCCGAAGATTCTGGGGGTCTCATTTGACCAGGATCACATTACAGGATCAATCAACAGCAGAGAGAAATACTCAAGACTGTAGCGGTGGGGCAGATCCAGAGCTGTGTGGGTTGTGTCTGTGTTTTTGTGTGGTTGGTCAATACAGAGAAGAATAGACAGCATGATGTATCAGGGCTGTGCTGATGTGATCGATTACCTCTCATTGCCAAAAATCTATTTTCCCTCCCAGTGATGGAGAGGGTGCTGAGTTGGACCTAATGGAGGGTGATGTGTCGGGTCAGTAGCCAGTAATCACAGGTGCGAAGCGTTCTTTTACATGGGGCTTTGGGGATGTGGCTTTTGGGTCTCATTTTATGGTGAAGTTCAGTTTTTAAATCTAATCAGGTCCAACTTTGCAGTGACGAAAGAAATACTTTCCTTTGTTGGTATTTCAAAACATAAATGTCCTTATCCTTTCAGAGGTACATAACATTCTGCTGACACAAATGGTACAAATCAATGACAAAAAAGCGCATAGTTGGTGTCCGTGACTGATTGGACCTCACTGCCTCCAGTGGCTTTATCTGGTTATTGACAAAATGTGAAGATTTAAAGGGATAGTTCAGCCAATATGAAAATTCTGTCATCTTTTACTCACTCCCATATCATTTCCAAACCTGCATGATTTTAGTTCCTCCACTGAACACAAAATGAGAAAGTTCTTTTCCATTCTGAACAGTTGTCAAGCTTTCAAAAAAGCACAATTAAAATAACAAAGGTTTGTCTATATTCCAAGTCTTATGAATCCATACAATAGCTATGTGAGGAACAGTTATTTGCTGAATATTTTTCTTTGTTCATTGTAAAAATTGCTTAAAATAATTACAAATTATTCAAACAAGATCAATTTACTCGGCAACACTGCATTAAATATTATTTGCATAGACTGTATTTTGAATTTAAGTACTTTGTTTTACTGCACTGGCAATTTTTTCACTTGTTTTTAAACTTTGTTTTAAAGGGTTAGTTCACCCAAAAATGAGAAAAATTGTCATCATTTACTCACGCTCATGTCATTCCAAACCTGTAAGACTTATGTTTATCATCAAATCCAATGGAATGTAGACGAGGAATGTAGACGAGGGAGACACAGTCCCATTTACACCTGGTGTCAAGATGCGTTTTGGTTGATCCGATCTCATGTAGACGAGGGAGACACATTCCCGTTTAAACCTGGTGTCAAGATGCGTTTTGGTCAATCCGATGGCATGTAGACGAGGGAGACTCATTCCCGTTTACACCTGGTGTCAAGATGCGTTTTGGTCGATCCGATGGCATGTAGACGAGGGAGACTCATTCCCGTTTACACCTGGTGTCAAGATGCGTTTTGGTCAATCCGATGGCATGTAGACGAGGGAGACTCATTCCCGTTTACACCTGGTATTAAGATGCGTTTTGGTCGATCCGATCTAATGTAGATGAGGGAGACTCATTCCCGTTTACACCTGGTATTAAGATGCATTCTGGTCGATCCGATCGCATGTAGACGAGGGAGACTCATTCCCGTTTACACCTGGTATTAAGATGTGTTCTGGTCGATCCGATCGCATGTAGACGAGGGAGACTCATTCCCGTTTACACCTGGTATTAAGATGCGTTCTGATCGATCTGATCTAATGTAGACGAGGGAGACACATTCCCGTTTACACCTGGTGTCAAGATGCGTTTTGGTCGATCCGATGGCATGTAGACCAGGGAGACTCATTCCCGTTTACACCTGGTGTCAAGATGCGTTTTGGTCGATCCGATCTAATGTAGACGAGGGAGACTCATTCCCGTTTACACCTGGTATTAAGATGCGTTCTGGTCGATCCGATCGCATGTAGATGAGGGAGACTCATTCCCGTTTACACCTGGTATTAAGATGCGTTCTGGTCGATCTGATCTAATGTAGATGAGGTAGACTCATTCCCGTTTACACCTGGTATTAAGATGCGTTTTGGTCGATCCGATCTAATGTAGATGAGGTAGACTCATTCCCGTTTACACCTGGTATTAAGATGCGTTTTGGTCGATCCGATCTAATGTAGACGAGGGAGACTCATTCCCGTTTACACCTGGTGTCAAGATGCGTTTTGTTCGATCCGATGGCATGTAGACCAGGGAGACTCATTCCCGTTTACACCTGGTATTAAGATGTGTTCTGGTCGATCCGATCGCATGTAGACGAGGGAGACTCATTCCCGTTTACACCTGGTATTAAAATGCGTTCTGATCGATCTGATCTAATGTAGACGAGGGAGACACATTCCCGTTTACACCTGGTGTCAAGATGCGTTTTGGTCGATCCGATGGCATGTAGACAAGGGAGACTCATTCCCGTTTACACCTGGTGTCAAGATGCGTTTTGGTTGATCCGATCTAATGTAGATGAGGGAGACTCATTCCCGTTTACACCTGGTATTAAGATGCGTTCTGGTCGATCCGATCGCATGTAGACGAGGGAGACTCATTCCCGTTTACACCTGGTATTAAGATGCGTTCTGGTCGATCTGATCTAATGTAGACAAGGGAGACGCAATCCCATTTACACCTGGTATTAAGATGCGTTTTGGTCGATCCGATCTAATGTAGACGAAAGAGACTCATTCCCGTTTACACCTGGTATTAAGATGTGTTCTGGTCGATCTGATCTAATGTAGACGAGGGAGACGCAATCCCGTTTACACCTGGTGTCAAGATGCGTTTTGGTTGATCTGATGGCATATAGACGAGGGAGACTCATTCCCGTTTACATCTGGTATTAAGATGCGTTTTGGTCGATCCGATCTAATGTAGACGAAGGAGACTCATTCCCGTTTACACCTGGTATTAAGATGCGTTTTGGTTGAGCCGATCTAATGTAGACGAGGGAGACTCATTCCTTTTTACACCTGGTATTAAGATGCGTTCTGGTCGATCTGATCTAATGTAGACGAGGGAGACGCAATCCCGTTTACACCTGGTGTCAAGATGCGTTTTGGTCGATCCGATGGCATGCAGACGAGGGAGACACAGTCCCATTTACACCAGGTGTCAAGATGCATTTTGGTCGATCCGATTTAATGTAGACGAGGGAGACGCATTCCCGTTTACACCTGGTGTCAAGATGCGTTTTGGTCGATCCGATTTAATGTAGACGAGGGAGACGCATTCCCATTTACACCTGGTGTCAAGATGCGTTTTGGTCGATCCGATCTCATGTAGACGAGGGAGACACATTCCTGTTTACACCTGGTATTAAGATGCGTTTTGGTTGATCAGATCACAAGTAGACGAGGGAGACACATTCCCATTTACACCTGGTGTTTTAATCCGTGTCTTTTGTCTACTTTCAACCACTTCTGTCATGATTTTTTTCGAGGGGAGGGTCTATGGGTGGGTAAATTAATGGAATTTTTTTTATCTAATGGACGAAATAATACGACAAACATATTTTGTGGCTGTTCAAACACATATGACCAGATGAGCGTCTACAGTACGAAAGGACAAATGCGTTTTCGACTACCTCTGGTAGTGGTCAAAAGTGGACAAGCTTAAAACGTTTTAGACCACATTTACACCTGTATTTAGCGTCATTCACTTGTGATCCAATCTACCAAAACGCATCTTAATACAAGATGCAATTTATGACCCAGCAAGCTATAGGGTTCAGGAGGGTTTCTAATGTTTTACAAAATGATTCACCTGGAAGAATTCACAACTATTATGCAATTGTATAATGTACAAACGGCTAGATCACAAAGATGTACTTACCCATAATGTTCACAGTTGTAGATGCCTGCATGCTTTCAATCTCATTTGCACTTGACACCTCAAGATATGTAGCTTCGAGTGTGAATAATGAATTCAATTTTGATGCATATCTCACGCAAAGTTCAGAGCGCTTGGAATATAGTGAACATGAGCTACTTTAGTGGTGCATTTTTAACAGCTTCATTTCATGTTATTGTATAGAAAAGAGCAGCTTGCACATTATGCCAAACATCTCTTTTTGTGTTGCATAGAAGTAAAAAAAAAATTACTTGGAATTGAATAAAAGTAAGTAAATCATGACACTGGCCAAGGTGAATCAAAGTACAAACACATTGTATACAATTTATCACAGTATTAGTGTTACACGCCACACAAACGCTTTGACATGTTCAAAAAGAACTTTTTTATTAAAAACATAAGGCATATAAACAGAAGGCATCAAAAACAAAGCAACGTCTGTCCCTCATTTCCAAAATGATTTACAAGTCATCAATCAACTCTAATATGTACAAAATAATTTTTCAAACTCCTGAGAACTAAATATGAAAAAATGAACATGAGAAGATAAAAAGCACATGTTAACTAAGCGTGAACATCCTCTGCTCAATGTTCTGGTCTCATATAAAAATATGTTTATTCCATAGACAAATATCTCCTGCCAGAATATGTACAAAAAAATAATATATACCAACAACTGGCCACCGTAACACTTGCAAGTGCTACTGTTGTAAATTTCCAGTGAGTTTGCAAAACAAGAGTCATCTTGTTAAAGAAAGGCAAATAAATCCAGAAAATTCAGTAATAGTGGGAAACACAAATAACACTTTGGGAATACAGAAGACAAAAGCGTGTCATTGAATGGTGAAAGAATAAATATCTGATGCTTTTATGTACGTCCAAAGGCACTATGCTTGTAAATATACTGTATATTTTTTTAAATAAAGCAAGGTAGAAATGTAACCTCATAACCAAACTGCCAAATTTCACTCAGTTTTGCCATTTCTATAACTTCATGAAATTGTGTTACATTAAACATGCATGCAAGAGTCAGAATTTGTACAAAAAGGTTTTTGTGTGTGTTTTAAATTATTTTCTGAATGAAATGAGGGGAAAAAAAGGCAATTAAAATAGCGAAAATACTAGACTCAATAGTCTTTTAGGAAGAGTCGAGATAATTAGTGATACAAATAACTGCCCCATTAATATAAAGATGAGAAGCAGCCCAATTTGTTGAACAAAAAAAGATTTTTGTCTTGAAAACTCAAAACAGACTGTACCACAGCTGTAGCAACACTGCCGCTGATTTATGAACAATGAATCCAGGCGTTAGCAACTGCCGTATCTTTTTCAACAGGCATGCAACGTGTGACCATAGAGACTTATGGAGAAAAACAACCTTGCGTGCTTGCGAACAGATGCTCAGCACAACTCTAAGATGGAATGGAACGAGGTCTGTTTGCAAGAGAGCAGAAAATATTAATTACAAAGTTCGATCTTTGAGGTGAAGCATGCTAGAGGAAGCCCATGCGGCACATGTCTGCTGCGCGCCAGACGGTTTATTCTGGGAAATCCGAAGCTCTCGACACAGAGACGGGAGTGTATGAGTAGCAAGGGTGGAGAGATGGAGAAAAAAAAGAGATCAGAATAAAATTAAAAGGAGTGAACTAAATTGGCAAAGGCCACAAGGCTTCGGGAAAAACCTCAGGGGCCGACCGTGGTCCTTTTGATCTGTCGTGGCGAACGTCAACCCCCCATCAGCTTATGACAGGTCCTCAGCACAACCACATAAAGCAGACTCCTTCCATTGCTCTCTAACTTATCCATTAATGAAAAAGAGGGGTGTGCGATGAAATGCGTCAAAATATAGACTAGCTGGGTTAAAATTAAACTGCATGTGTTGAGTTGAGTGAAATGTGCTGTATTTATATGCATACGCTGCAAAAAAGTTTGCTAATCAGTATTTTTGTCATTTTTTTCAGTAAAAATATTTACAAATTAAATTTAGCTGAGAAGTATTTCATCTTGAATTAAGTTTATTCCACTAGCATCTTTTTAAAACATGAACCTAAAAAAATGATTTATGCTTAAAACAAGAATAATAATAATAACAACAATAAAAACTTTCTTCCATGGAGCACCAAAAGAACATTTTTGAAGATTTTGTGTCATATTATGCAATTTTGCTTCTCAAAAAATGTCTTATTTTAAATATATTTATTATAATATAATATTAATATATTAAATACATTTAGCTGAGAAGCAAAATTAGATTAATACTTATTGAATTTATTCATTGACATTTTTTTCCCCTTGTTTTAACTTTTTTCCTTGGAACACCAAAATAAATTTTTTTAATAATGTCCTTTACAATAAGATGCATTTTCTTGAGAAGCAAAAAGAGCATAAACAGAATAAAGATATTTACATTTATTACAATATTATATTAATATATTTAATATATTGCATTAACTTAGCTGAGAAGTCCTGTATTCGCACAATACATCTTGAATGATGTTTATTTTTCTTATTTCTACTTTTCATTCTTGTTTTAAACAAAAACTCACAAGATCAAAAAGATATTAACAACAACAAAAATGTTCTTCCACGGAAAACCAAATGTAATTTTTGAATATTGATAATTCAATCTTTTTGCTTCTCAAGAAAATGTATCTCATTCTAAAGACATTTTATTCCTAAAAAACGAGACCAAAATACTGATTAAAAAAAGAAAAAAAATTCCCTGCAGTCAAACCATAGGACTCAAGACTTTCAAACTCAGGTTATGTGACTCTTCATGTGAAACTAAAGTGATGTTTTGCTCCTACACTGGAGAAGTCATATACATATATATTTAATAAAAAAATAAAATAAAAAAAGTGAAAGGAAAGAGCCAAGAATACACTGCACCTGGTTTTAAAGCTAACAGTTATGTGCAATGTGGTAACTGGAATGGTTACGCACACAGTGTAGCTTAATTTTAGCAGACTTGTTTTCTTTGTGTAAATCCACCCTGTGATCATAAACCATGTAAACCTCTCCCTTTACATCCTGAAGTCATAGCAGTCCACTGAACAACAACCATCCAGAACATATCTGCAGTAAAGTACAGCCGTTTGCTAAGCGTAAAACGTGAGGATGAAATCGTAAACAGAGCTTGGAAAATACATAAAATACATTTTAAATGTACACTTTATCTCACTCTGCTGAGTTAAATAACACTTTCTCCGCTGACCTTTAAATTATTGTTGTCCAGTAAAAGTTCCCCTGCCTTTTCAAACATACCATTCCCTGCGTGAAATCACAGATCCATCCACATGAGACACATAGTCGCTGTCTGTGCCGTTGTCGTAGCACTCATCCTGCAGGTAAGGGGAGCCGTTGTGTAGAGGCGGCCCACTGGGGTTCACGTTATGATGGTTGTGGTGGTCGGAGTAATACGTGCCCTCTCTCTTAAGGCTGAGATTGTCACTCCAGGCCTCCATGTCTTTGTGGTCATTGGGATAATCGGGATAGATAATGTCTCCTTCCGGTTTGGGCTTCAAGTCCTGGCTGCCATTGCCTGAGTCGTCTCCGTACACATCATGAAGCTCATGGGGTTGAAGTACATCCAGTTGAGACTCTTTTTGCATGTCTGATGGGCCGATGTACTGCTTGGTGTAGTAATCTCCTCTGAATGTTCGGCGTCGACGCATGTAGAAAGCTCCCGCCAGTGCCATCAGCAACACCAGGATCAGGATCCCACCAACAGCACCGCCCACAATAGTGCCCAGACTGCTGTCCGGTGGAGAGGCCTGAGTCGGGGAGGTGAAATGGGCACGCTGATTAATAGGAGCTGTGATGGTTAAGCTGGTGTCAGGCAGGATGGACTTGGTGGTGGTGGTGGTGGTGGTGGGGGCTGCAGTGGTTGGTGGAGGCTCTGAGAGGGAGAAATATGGCAAACATTAAAATACAGGCAAAGAAATAGATCATTAGAGGCTTTTGAAGAAAATTCTGGCTGGTACTAATAGTCCGCTGTTAAAATGTATACAATTCAAACGAAATGAATTGAGCTGAGAAGTAAAATTACTATAAAACATCTTGAATTCAATTTATTTATGGACAAATTGAAGGAAATTTGTGGAGCCAGAGAATTAGGAATCATATAATAGAAGTTGCTATTACACTGTACTATACCCTGTTTGGTCATATTCTTGTCTTTTTTTTTTTTTTTTTTTTTTTTTAATATTCTGTTGTAATTCTGTTTGTTTTGGTTTTGTTGGTATTACATATTTATACTTAAATTTATAGTATGTCAGCTGGATTGACTGTATGTAGTTTCTTTATTATTTTGTACTGTGGCTTTGATTCCTACATAGAAAAATAAATAAATAAAAACCCATAAACCTCAAAAATAGATTTATGCTTATAACAACACCAGTTTTAAAATTCTGTTTGGTACTGATGTAACCGGTCCTACTCGACCTGCTCAGAGTATGAATTGAACCGGCATCTCTGGCATGGGAGGCGGGGGCGTGCTAACAAGGACACTAAAGACTGCAGCCGCTAGCATCAGTTGCTAGTGTGCCTCTTGAGGCCAGGGGAGTGAGGTTAACACGCATAGCTCTTACTGGCCTACGTTACACTCCCCCCTAAACCTCACTCTTATCCTGGTCACGGCACCAAATGTAACCGGTCCTACTCGCACCAGCTCCGGGGGGGCTCGAACTGGCATAGGAGGCGGGTGCGCTAACAAGGACACTAAAGATCACATCCGCTAGCATCAGTTGCTAGTGTGCCTCTTGAGGCCAGGGGAGCAAAGTTTACATGCACAGCTCTTACTGGCCTACGTTACACTCCCCCCCTAAACCTCACTGTTATCCGGGTCATGGCACCAAATGTAACCAGTCCTACTCGCACCAGCTCCGGGGGGGGGCTCGAACTGGTATAGGAGGCGGGTGCGCTAACAAGGACACTAAAGATCACATCCGTTAGCATCAGTTGCTAGTGTGCCTCTTGAGGCCAGGGGAGCGAAGTTTACACGCACAGCTCTTACTGGCCTACGTTACACTTCCCCCCTAAACCTCACTTTTACCTGGGTCACGGCACCAAATGTAACCAGTCCTACTCGCACCAGCTCCGGGGGGCTCGAACTGGCATGGAAGGCGTGTGCACTAACAAGGACACTAAAGATCAGATCTTTACATGCATGTTTACACACACAGCTCTTACTGGCCTACGTTACACTGACAAGCCTAAATTATTTTCTCTGAATAGATAAATAAAGAACTCTAAAAACTAAAATTACATTTACATAAATGTAATCTTACACACTAAGATTACATTTAACTGTATTATGAAATTATTAGTGTTGTAAAACCCAATTTACCTAAACAGATGACGACAAAACCAAGCTAAATGTAAAAATAGGGGAAATGAGCATGCATAATTAAATATCCAATATCAACCGATGTGATAAAAAAATCTCTGTTAGGTCCAAGGAAAAAGTGTTTTAGAGGCAGGTGGTTATTTTCAAGATAAAAGGACAGAACTTGCAATCACAAAGAGGAAAAACTAAATCCTGCTGATGTAACTGTCGAACATGTCACATGAACAAACAGGAAAACATATCTCATCTCATACGCTTGTTGGAGAAAGTGTTAATGTTAGAGTGAACTGACGACAATATCTATGGACTTTTAAGGTAATCAGCTAACCTAGCTAGTTAGTTAGTGAGAAGAAGAAAAATTAAAAATTTTTAGATATCAATAAGCATATGCGATGTACATCATCTTTGATAGCTCCTTTAAAGGTATCTTGAGTAAAACAGCTTTATATTTAACAAAGCACATACAAAAGACCTGAACTGGAAGCGATGCAACCTGTTTTAGAGAATACATTAGTTTGTTGTGCATAATTCCGATTATTTGAATTTGGAGGCCTGAAGAATGAACAAGATTTAAAGACTGGAACATCAAGATTTTCAGGGGACATTAAAAAGGGAGAGGATGTTAAAAACAATGCTCTTTTGGCTGGTATAAATGTGGAACTATTTGGTGTACCCATTTCCTGTATAAGATGTCAACTAGGGACAACATTCATTTTAAGAAAGTCACTCTAAACAGGAGACCATTTCCTGATTTTCTCTATATCATTTAGTTTTTCTCTGTCCTTCCGACATCCATGTTTGTGCACCACTTAAGTTGAAAACCTACCACAATATTTGGATTATGATTTGACCATAAGAGCTACATCAAGTTATCAAGGTTGGAGCTAAACCCTGCAGGACTGTGGCCCTCCAGGACTGAAGTTGCCCATCCCTGAGCTACAAGATAAAGTTTCCTCATGTTTTGCTGCCTGAGGAAGAGCCAAATATGTGGTAAAAAGCACAGTGGCATATAGCTGATTGAATTGAAACTGCTGTGAGTTTGATCCAACTTTATTTACGTCATTGCAGAAACCTCACAGGCCAAATGTAGACCCTTCTGGCACATTTGGTCAGCTTCTTTCTTTCTCTCTTAATGGTATTTTTAAAATGGTTTCAACAAGAGATTAAGGAATTCACCTATTCAGTAACAGGAAATACAGACTGACTCAATGAATAGACACTATAAAACAACAGAATGTCAAACACAGAGTTTTGTCAGGTTTTTCCCAAACTGTTCCAGAATTTACCAGAATGCACTGCAAGTTTAGTGAAAGTTAAGTGAAAAAATAAATCAAAGAAGGTAGACAAAGTGAACGAAATCAATCAAAAAGTATCAATACATAGAGTGCTGCAGGGATGACATAATTTTATCGGCCAACCTGGAAGTTAGCATCAGCCTGGTTCCTCTACAAAAACCCAACAGGATTTTTCCATTGGCTTTTGGATTATTGCAGAAAGTAAGTTGTGTAACCATCAAAAATGTATGATTCATACATGTTTTGTTCATCATGATAATTTTCACAAATGATAACAATGTTTATAAATTTTAAAGCCTAAAAACATTCGCCAGAAATAAAAGCTTTTAGTTAGAGCTTTTAGTTTAATTTGTTTAGTTTAGTTAGCCATTTGATAGATTTTCAAAATATAGCAGCTTCAAAAAAAGGGGGGTATTACTGCTGTATTTTATGTCATAGAATAAAACATGAAAATATCTTGAGCTCGTGTTGAGCTTGTGGGTAAGTATGAATAATGTGTATTTCAAGTGGGAAGAGCAAATGTCAGGACATAATTTATCACCCAGTGATCTTTCCTCAAACTTCAGCCCTCCATGGACTAAACATCATCACTTGTATGTGTGGATCTGAAAGGTTACAAGAAACTTCTCACCTAGTACCAAGAAGCGTACATCCTTAAAGCTCTGCCCAACATCGTTCTGAACTTCACACCTGTATTGTCCAGAGTCGCTCAGCTTTAAAGGACGAGTAAACAGCAGGCTGCCATTAGATGTGTCCACACCTGCAGGCATTGGTGCGTCCAGCCTGGGGAGTGACAACAGACAGATTATCAGTTGACAACAAGTTTTGAAGTCACCCGGAAGCAACCTTTGAAGGCCCACTAATACTTAGAGGAAAATCGAAGAAAGAACTGGTGTGACAATATTTACAACAAAATCAGGCCAAAACAAAGTCTGAAACAGTTTGCCAAAGCAAACTTTCTGGAAAAGTTCACTCTGGCTAGTAAACACCTTTGAACTATCATTGCAATAACCATTGTTCAGCAGACGAAAAAAAATTAACTGCAGTGGCAGTAGGCAATGATTTCTCTCAGTGATTCTCTCATAATCTTAACTTCTAAGCAAAATGAGAAAAAGAATTATCATCTACAAGCATAGCTAGATTTTACTATTGAATTGACATGTCTAATAAGATTAGAGGTAACAAAATGTAGTGTAGATGAGAGCACAAACCTGGTCCAGAGGTATAAAAGAGCAGGTGGGTTGGCAGTGGCTCTACAATCCAGCTGTACATTTTTTTGTCCCACGTACCGTACATCCTCCTGGCCCATCACCATAACATCTGGAGCAACTGTAACATAATTTAAATCATTGTTGCATGAAATTAAAAGGCAGAACATGAATATCTACTTGCTATAAAAATATATAGTGCTTAGCAAAATTTATATCCTTTTCTTTCTTCCACAGAACACAAAAGAGGATATTTTTAGGGCTGAATATTGACACATATTTAATCCTGATTTGATTTTGATATATCAGGTACAATATAATTTTTCTTAAAGGGTTAGTTCACCCAAAAATGAAAAAATTATAATTACTCACCCTCTTGTTATTCCAAACCCATAAGACATTCGTTCATCTTCGAAACACAAATTAAGATATTTTAATGAAATCTGAGAGATTTCTGTCCCTCCACTGACAGTCCATGCAAATACCACTTTGACGCTTCAAAAAGTTCAAAAAGACTTGCGTAGCTGTCTATGGAGTGACAGAAATCTCTCATATTACATTAAAAGATATTCAATTGTGTTTCGAAGATGAATGAAAGTCTTACGGGTTTGGAACGACATGAGGGTGAGTAAATGACAGAATTTTCATTTTTGGGTGAACTATCCCTTTAAGAAAAAACTCTCTTAACTAATGCTGTAAACTAACTATATGGTCCATTACTACAATATTAAAGGTTAACAATAAACTATACAACAATATAACAACAATAAACTATGTTTTCTATAACTATGTTTTTATTTGCAAGCAATGAAACAATAAATTATTTTAATGAGACATTAAAATTGAGCATGACCCCATTCTCACGCTTTGGACTTGAATCCCAGAAACAGCAAGGGGAGGCGTGATTGGCTAACTCAATTACACAAAACCTCAGGATACTGAGGCTTAGCTGTGGCAGAGAAAATAAACTGACGTGTGATATTGAGAGATTCAGGAGTGAAACAGGGAGCCTTGAGATTCAACCTCAGCAGTCTATATAACAACAACAACATGATCAAATTCTTATCAACATGGCTAGTGTTCTACTTTCTTATTGAACAATGTAAACCACAGTTGCCCATTTAAACAATTCATTGCAAAAAATCTGAGATTTCCATCTTCTTTTTCAGTAAAATATATAAACATTTTGGTAACACTTTACAATAAACATTTAAACATTAGTTAATGTATGAACTAACATGAACTAACCATGAGCAATACATTTGTTACTGTATTTACTAATCTTCGTTAATGTTAGTTGATGAAAATACAGTTGTTCATAGTTTGTTCATGTTAGTTTACAGTGCATTAACTAGATTTTAATAATGTATTAGTAAATGTTGAAATTAACATTAACAAAGATTAATAAATGCTGTATATGTGCAGTTCATTATTAGTTCATGTTAACTAATGTTAACTAATGAACCTTATTGTAAAGTGTTACCAACATTTTTAAAATGTAATCAAGTTTACTTGAGAAGAATAATTGCAATATTATATTAAGATAATATTAAGATAATATTCTTGATGCAAATGTCAAATTGTTTTGCTCTTATTTTAAGCATAGATATCACTACATTTTTGTAATATTTATGTTTCAAACAAGACTTACTTTCTTAAAATTTAGCTTCAAGTAAATAATATTGCATTTTAAGGATATTTAGATATTGTTACAGGAAATCACATTTTTGCATGGTTAGCTCTGTCTATGATTAAACCATTAGTATTAATACATGTATGAGGCTGTAAAGCTCAAAAGTAGTTTTCTCACTTTTAAACACTTTGGAAGGCAATTTGTGATTTATTGAGTACTGAAGCCTCCCTCTGTCAGTATGAACTCTCCCACTTGTATTTCCGCTTCTGTTGCTGCCCTTGCAGTGCTCAGATCAATATTTCATAAAGCACCTCCATTAAGCAGCGCGCCGTTGAAACAGACGGAGCCAACAGTTCAAGATGCCAAAGGAAAGCACATCGAGGATTAAGGCGTTAAAATAACTCCTATATTGAAAATGGCAAAAGTGAGCGATCAGCGCTCATTGTAACATACAGACAGCCCATGAAACTCTTGAAATACAAAACAAGAATATCATTCTTCTACTGTGAGAGCATTAATAAAAGCTATTCACACTCACAAGACACATTGAGCCTGTAGAGAATGCGGAAATCTTTGGATAGGGCTGGGTGACGAACAACGCAGCTGAGGGACCGGCCAAATGCATCTCGGGTGGGGGCCAAGAGGTAGTGTACTGAAGTGGTGGTAGTGCCTTCAGGCTCCGTCTGGGAGGAGACTGTTGTCTGACCCGGCAGGCCTGATTCCCAGAACACCTCTGCCGCTGGGCGACCCCTCTCAGCAGTACATGTCGCCACCAGTGTTTCACCATCTCCAGCCAGCAGAGACAAGGAGCCAGGAGACACATAGACCTTTGGCTCCACTAAAGGGAAAAATGAGAAAGGGATGAAAAAAAATTTGAACGATAAAATCAGAGATGCTAACAGGCTAAAACTTTCACCACATTTAAAAAAAAACTTTTTTTTAAAAACTTTTTTCCTATATTTAAATCTTTTTTTTTTTAAATGCATATTATTTAATAAGAAAAAAAAAAACGTTCTACTTTTTATGTATTGGTGAAGGCATTTAATAATAAAAATATTTTTATTTTTATAAATTTGCTAGCATTCAAAAGTTTGGGGTCAGTAACATTTTTAAAAGAAATGAATACTTTTGTTTAGCAAATTAAATTAAAAAAGAAGACTGCAGTAATGATGCTGAAATTTCAGCTTTGCCTCACAGAAATAAATTACATTTTAAAATATATTAAAAATGTATTATTTATTTTAATTTGTAATAATATTTCACAATATTACTGTTTTTACTGTACTTTTGATCAAATAAATGCAACCTTGGTGAACATAATCTTACCGACCCTAAACTTTTGAATGGTACTAAATACATTTAAAAAGAAAATAAATAAAATTTCAATAAATCAATTTTTATTACAGTACTTCACTACAAGATTACTCTAAATGCACATCCCTCAAGAAAACAAGAAATAAATAATACAAATATGGAAGGGTCAGGAAGAGCAGTACAAAATGTGTTATTGATATTGAACCTACAATGATATATAACAAGATGAATAAATAAGGAAGGAACAAAAACAGGCCTTTGTACACACATAATTGATTGATTACCCCAACCCCACAAATTCGCATTAAATATGGATGATCTGAAATTACTGAGTGCTGAGGTTGGAGTACAACAACATCCCTGAGTGCTTCTGAGTGGATTCTGTCTCTACAGAAAAGTGGCATATTAGTGTCTTAATATTACTGAGAGAGTCCACATGGATTTACAGAGAGCAAAAGGAAAGACACATTGTGTATTACAGCTGAATCAATCATTGTGAAATGTTTTGCTGCTATGATTTGTTCAGCTGCCCTAAGCAATAAAACACCACACTTGTTGAATTAAAACAACTGACTCAATTTCAACTGTTTTTATTTATGAAATAACATTAGAGCACTCACCTCAAAGGTTGCACTCACACTACAAGCCAGTGTCCAATTTCAATGTTCTGCTCTAATTCAACTCTTTCTTTTTTTTCCTCCATAGGACATTATAAATATGGCCCATATCACTGGTCTAGCAACATACACGCATATAACACCTTACCCTGGTATGTTTATTAATATAATATATTTTATTATTACATGAAATTAGAAGAACTTATAGTCTCAAATGCATCAGGATTAACATTTCCATGATAACATAACTGACATGCTTTTTAAAATAATCCTAATAACTATATACTGCAAATGTGCATTTTTTAAAAAAAGATACTTTTATACATATCTTTTTTATTTATTAGATAGTAAATATTTTTTTTTAAAATACAATTGTTTTTTTAATTGACAAGTGATTGAAATAATCACAATATATCACAAAATAACTACATTTTAATGAACATATAAAACTACAATATATATTGAATCATGATACATTATTGACATTATAATGCATTTATTGGTCTAAATGATTATTGACAAACATGTGATAAAATTTACAGTATTTCCAAAACCATTCAAAATTTTGGACTCAGTAAGAGTTTTTAAAAATGTTTTTGAAAGAAGGGTCTTATGCTCACCAAGGCTGCATTTATTTGATCAAAAATACAGTAAAAACAGTAATATTCTGAAATATTATTACAATTTAAAATAACTGTTTTCTATTTGAATATATTCATTGCTTTAATTTATTCTTCTGATTCAAAGCTGAATTATCAGCATCATTTCTCCAGTCTTCAGTGTCACATGATCCTTCAGAAATCATTCTAATATGCTGATTTGCTGCTCAAGAAACATTTCTTATTATTAGCAATGTTGAAAACAGTTGTGCTGCTTAATATTTTTGTGGAAACCATGACAGCATTTATCAATTTATAATGTTACAAAAGATTTCTATTTTTACAATTGAATGCATCCTTGCTTAATAAAAGTATTAAAGTGTAAAAATCCAGTAGTGTACGGCATGAAAATCAGCACAAAACTGTTCAGATTCAATGTGATTTTTGTGATTTTTTGAGATTGGTGCACAGTGAAATGTGTTGTGAACGCAGCCACACTGTAAACCCGAATAAGTTGGGCTAACTCAAAAAATCTGAGGTAATCAGTTACATCAAATTATTTGAGTTATGATGTTCCCAATTTCAAGTATTGAGTTTGTAGTACTCATGCATGTTAATTGCTCCTAACTTGAAGTACTGAGTTAGCTAACTCATACATTTTCATAGCAATTAACATAAAATATTTAGTTAATTAACTTTTATTTTGAGTTCTTGCAAATCAAATGAGTCGTTCTTCATTAATAAAAACACATGAATCCTATTTTCATTTGTCCTTTTCCCTCTTTCCTTTCTTTATCACTCTCTCTAGAGAATTGCAACAGCTGTGCTCTTAAGAAACAGTTTTACCATGTGGGCCAGGAACGTCAACTTAATCCAACACGCAAGGCCATCTGCTCCACACACCTGTTCTACTCTGTTTACAGGCCGGTCCTGTATACAAGAAATCTAAATAACCCCAGGGACCCCTAATACTAAATATAGCCCTGCGGCACCTGAATGGGGGGGAACCACAGTGCATCACTGAGCGCTGACATCCGAGTGCCAAGATCAGACCCACCCTGCATTTATCCAACCTGAACCCTATCTGCATCACGCTGGAGCTCTGCTGACTCAGAGCTTACAGGGGCATCTTGGCAGCTCATTCACACCCAACCCTCCTGATAGAAGAAATAAAGAGCCAGCTGATCTGATGGCGCAGGTTGTGGGTGGGCGAAGGCCCTGGAGAGGGCCAGGGTATTGATTTATCATCAGACTGGGCAGGAATTAGGGCTGGGTCACCCTCGCCTACATAAATCCAGACCCGAGACATTCCTGTTCTGGGCTGCAGACCACGGCTGTCGCCAAAACCACTGTTCCTCAAATAATTTCTGTCATTATAATGGACTGCAAGTGAAAACAAAATAATTATGTTAAAAAAAGGAAGAGAATGAATTGTGGGTACAAATTACACCCGCTCAGCTTGCGTCCCACATCTGATGTGTTTTATTGTAAAAACTCACACGGTCACTGAGAATTCCAGCGATGATTCATCACTGTTAAATATACAGGAATAGGAATGGCGGCTTTAAGCTTGTGTGCAAAAACACACAAGCTCGAAGCAGATGATTGGCCAGTAACTTTTATAGTTTTAGGGTTTTGAGTAACTTTCTCCTTTTTCTCTGAAAAAGCCATGGAAAAATACGCCGTTGCTTTAATGCCTGAATCTGTAATGCCATTACAGACTGGATTGATAAAATTCAAACTTTTGGTTACCACTTGCAATAAGGAAAAGATTAGCTTCTGTTTTGCAGGAACACAGGAAATAAACAAGGAGAAAAGAATGGCGGCCCGCAATGCAAAACAGAACAAGGAATGTACTGTCATGCCAGTGTGTGACAGATATTTTTGTCATCTCTGTAGCATTTGACAACACTTCATTTCACTCAAGCAGAAAAGGGGCCATTTGAAGGGTGTTTCCACCCCTGTCTATAATTACAATACACAAAAATAAGCCATTTCAACAAGTTTCTTAATCATAACTTCCAGTCCTGTTTTCAATAGAGAATTTTTTTGAATGATAGTTAATCACTTTGAAGTGCCTTGCATAAATAAATGCATAAATAAATGTGTTTGTCTTTGCTTTGCTATTGCTAAATCTTTTTGTGCTTAAAACCAACAGACAAAACTTGGATGGATGGATGAATGGATGGATGAAAGGCGATTAAACGCTTTGTGTCCTGAACCTTTTGATATGCCTGTTATTGCCTGTTATTAATATTCAAGGAGTCGCACTTCTCACAAAGAATAGTCAGACAGAAAGACAGAAAGATAGATAGATAGATAGATTTTTCAAAACATAAACCTCATCAATAAAAAGAGGTATAAAAATGTATGACCCAACAAGCTATAGGATTCAGGAGGTTTCTAATGTTTTACAAAATGAGTCTATTATGCAATCATACAATGTACAAACTGTTAGATCACAAAGATGTACTTACCCATAATGTCCACAGTTGTAGATGCCTGCATGTTTCCAAGTTGGAAGGTGACCACTTTACAAGTGTAGATCCCAATGTCGGCAAAACTCACGCCCTCCAGGACAATGGATACATCACGCATCGAAGGCTTGAGGAAGCGCACCCTTTTGCTGTATTCCTCAGATATGGAGATGCCGTACACAGGGTTGAAGACGGCCAAAGTGACGGTGCCGGAAGGCATCCGGCGTTCCCAGGAACTCTGGGTCAGGCTGAGGTCTGTGCTGACCTCCACCCTACAGGTCAAAGTAACGTTTTTCCCCAGCACTGCAGTCACCTGCTCAGGAACCACCACCTTGTTGGCCCACACACCTGGAGAGATACAGATCATCAGGAATAATGATACAGGAAATAGATCAACAGATTTTTAAAAATGTCAAATATCAAAATATTTACCGTTTAGCTGATGGAAATGCTAAGTGTCAAAAAAATCTTTTTTTTCTGCTTACCTTCAGCACAGAAATTCTATACTGATACTTCAAATGATGCAAAAAAAAGTTTTGAAACACTTTTTGTCAAGAAAAACTGTCTTTAAAGGCCGTTCACACCAAGAACAATAACTATAATGATAAATATATAAGCGTCAGTGGACGATACCGTTCTGTTTATACTAAGCGAACACTGCAGGTTTGTCATCTGCTGCTTTAAAGGCACAATATGTAGTTTTTTGCCACTAGAGGTCGCCAATTCAAAACAAAGACATAGCTTGATGATGCCGAGATTGAGGGCGGAATCATGGGAGATGTCGTCTTCACCTCACAGCCGAGGGAAAAGAATCAGACGGGATTTGGGCAGAAATCATGTTTATGGATGAGATTATTAAGGTTACTGTAGTATGAAGGAGCGCAGAATATCATAATAATAAATGGTGATTGGCTTGTGTTGATAAATGGCATGCAATTAATTTAAAAACGTATTGTATGATGGACAAAATGCTGTATTACTGTTACTAAAAATAAAGCTGCAGATTTTTAATTCTTTTTTCCCCTTATTAAATAAAAACCTTGTGTCCAAGCCTCCATTACTAATCAAAAAATGTCATGTTTGTACTAGAAACAACAGCTTGGGCCATTTCTTATAAGCTATTTGAATAACAAGGAGGTAGCATGATATAGTTCAACCAAATTATTAACCAAATTTATTGAGTAATTTGTCTGTTTTTGCTCCACCAACACAAATAGTTCCAAACATGATTCAGTGACTCGTGCATACTACACCTACTAACTGTAATTTGCAAAAAGAGTCATCGAAAAATCCCCACCACTAATGCACAAACTGACAGTCTGTCTGGAACAAACAAAGACAAGTGGAGTGACACAAACCAGTGTTATACTGACGCTCTTGATTCGAGAACTGAAACTACTAACTGTTGTATAAATAATGCAAAGCAGTTTAGAAGCATCTCACAGAAACCTTTTTATATTACACTGTGAATCAGTTTAAAATGTTATATGTGCTTAAACAGTTCCATCTGTCTAATCTTGCTGACATCACTTCCATCAGGAGAACCTTTGAAAGGTCATAACTGAAGTACAGTAGTGGGAGATCCAGTAAGGCAGATAATGAGGGCTTGTGTTTTCCCCAGCCTTAATTACGCCCCATGCGGGAGGCCTTCCTTCTCAACTGCAGCAGGCTGGGAGTGCTGTGCCACACAGCCCGTGCTTCACATTGATAATGAGCACCATACAGACCCCTGCGTCACGCCGCGGGACGCTCCGACTGTCCTCTCCGTTAACCGTCTGAGCACCTTGCCTAATAAAAGTCGCTGGAACAAGATGAAAAACACCAAAAGCCAATTTGGGAGTTCTTTTACTGTTTAATGGGACTCTTTAATCTGCGTCTGTGCCCTTTGCATGTTTATTTGAACACGATGGAGTTATTTGCTGATACATGTAAACATGATATTCTGGTGAACTGGCAGTTAATGTTACAATGGCAGAGATTGATTAAAAAAAGGTGCTGGGAAGAGAAGTCCATCAGGGGTTCATTCAAAGACACCATGAAATCAAATTCAAGAGTTTTGTTAGCTTTAAAGCTATCAATATGCTAATGTACTCATGAAAAATGTATTCTGGGTAAACAGAGCAAAAATACTGATGACACATACTAATAATAGGACTGCACAGTTGTTTGTCCAAATAAATGCCTCTACATGCATCTACAAAAAAATATCTTAAGTATATGTACACTATGATTCAGAAGTTTGGGGTCGGTAAGATTCAGTAAGAAGTCTTTTATGCTTTTTAGTCTTAAACTTGCTGAATAAAAGTGTTAACTTCTTAAAAATAAATAAAAAAAATAAAAAATAAAAAAAACTTACTAACCCCAAACTTTTGAATGATACTATAAAAAGTTATTTTTGTTGTGATCAAAAAATTACCATAAAAGCCTAATGTATTAAATGAAACATAAAAATATAATTAGTGCTGTCAAATCGATTAATCGCGATTAATTGCATCTAACATAGAAGTTTGTTTACATAATATATGTGTGTGCTTTGTATATATTTTATTAAATTCATATATATATTACGTATGTGTGTGTATTTATATATGTACAAATATATGTATATATACAGTATCTCACAGAAGTGAGTACACCCCTCACATTTTTGTAAATATTATATCTTTTCATGTGACAACACTGAAGAAATGACACTTTGCTACAGTGTAAAGTAGTGAGTGTACAGCTTGTATAACAGTGTGAATTTGCTGTCCCCTCAAAATAACTCAACACACAGCCATTAATGTCTAAACCGCTGGCCACAAAAGTGAGCATACCCCTAAGTGAAAATGTCCAAATTGGGCCAAAAGTGTCAATATTTTGTGTGGCCACCATTATTTTCCTGCACTGCCTTAACCCTCTTTTGGGCATGGAGTTCACCAGAGCTTCACAGGTTGCCCTCTTCCACTCCTCCATGACGACATCACGGAGCTGGTGGATGTTAGAGACCTTGCGGTCCTCCACCTTCCGTTTGAGGATGCCCCACAGATGCTCTATAGGGTCTGGAGACATTCTTTAGCAAGGTAGTGGTCGTCTTGGAGGTGTGTTTGGGGTCGTTATCATGTTGGAATACTGCCCTGGGCCCAGTCTCTGAAGGGAGGGGATCATGCTCTGCTTCAGTATGTCACAGTACATGTTGGCATTCAAGGTTCAATGAACTGTAGCTCCCCAGTGCCGGCAGCACTTATGCAGCCCCAGACCATGACACTCCCACCACCATGCTTGACTGTAGGCAAGACACACTTGTCTTTGTACTCCTCACCTGGTTGCCGCTACACACGCTTGACACCATCTGAACCAAAAAAGTTTATGTTGGTCTCATTAGACCACAGGACATGGTTGCAGTAATCCATGTCCTTAGTCTGCTTGTCTTTAGCAAACTGTTTGCGGGCTTTCTTGTGCATCATCTTTAGAAGAGGGTTCCTTCTGGGACGACAGCCTGCAGACCAATTTGATGCAGTGTACGGCGTATGGTCTTCAATCTCTGCAGCAATGCTGGCAGCACTCATACGTCTATTTCCCAAACACAACCTCTGGATATGACGCTGAGCACGTGCACTCAACTTCTTTGGTTGACCATGGCGAGGCTTGTCCTGTTAAACCGCTGTATGGTCTTGGCCACCGTGCTGCAGCTCAGTTTCAGGGCCTTGGCAATCTTCTTATAGCCTAAACCATCTTTATGTAGAGCAACAATTCTTTATTTCAGATCCTCAGAGAGTTCTTTGCCATGAGGTGCCATGTTGAACTTCCAGTGACCAGTATGAGAGAGAGCGATAACACAAAATTTAACACACCTGCTCCCCATTCACACCTGAGACCTTGCAACACTAATGAGTCACATAACACCGGGGAGAGAACATGGCTAATTGGGCCCAATTTGGACATTTTCACTTAGGGGTGTACTCACTTTTGTGGCCAGCGGTTTAGACATTAATGGCTGTGTGTTGAGTTATTTTGAGGGGACAACAAATTTACACTGTTATACAAGCTGTACACTCACTACTTTACATTGTAGCAAAGTGTCATTTCTTCACTGTTGTCACATGAAAAGATATAATAAAATATTTACAAAAATGTGAGGGGTGTTCTGTGAGATACTGTGTGTGTGTGTGTGTGTATATATATATATATATATATATATATATATATACATACAGACACACACATATAATATACACTACCAGTCAAAAGTTTGGAATCTTTCCAAGTCACATGATCCTTCAGAAATCATTCTAATATGCTGATCTGCTGCTCAAGAAACATTTTTTGTACAAATGTACAAAATATTTGTGTACAATATTTTTTTTTCAGGATTCTTTGATTAATAGAAAGTTTAAAAGAACAGCATTTATTTGAAATATAATCTTTTGTAACATTATAAATGTCTTTACTGTCACTTTTGATCGATTTAATACATCCTTGCTGAATAAAAGTTTTAATTTCTTTTCAAAAAAATAAAAATAAAAATTCTTACTGACCCCAAACTTTTGAACGGTAGTGTATAATGTTACAAAAGCTTTGTATTTCAGATAAATGCTGTTCTTTTGAACTTTCTATTCATCAAAGAATCCTGAAAAAAAAGTACACAACTGTTTTCAACATTGACAATAATCACAAATGTTTCTTGAGCAGCAAATCAGCATATTAGAATGATTTCTGAAGGATCATGTGACACTGAAGACTGTTGTTGACACAGGAATAAATTACTTTATAAAATATATTCAAACAGAAAACAGTTATTTTAAATTGTAATAATATTTCACAATATTACTGTTTTTACTGTATTTTTAATTAAATAAATGCAGCCTTGGTGAGCAGACGAAACTTCTTTTAAAAACATTAAAAATCTTACCAATTCCAAACTTTTGACCAGTAGTGTATATATAAAATATATACACACATATATTATATAAATAAACTTTTGTTAGATTCGATTAATCGATTTGACATCACTAAATATAATATAATATGATATAACATAATTAGTGCTGTCAAATCGATTAATCGCGATTAATTGCATCTAACAGAAGTTTGTTTACATGTGTGTAGTGTATATATTTTATTAAATATATATATATATATTATGTATATATGTATGTGTATATACAGACACACACACATATAATATATATATAAATATAATATATATATACACACACATATGTTATAAAAATGAACTTTTGTTAGATTTGATTAATCACGTTTGACATCACTAAATATAATTAATATAATATAATATAATATAATATAAAAGGTTTAGTACGCCATTCATTTTTCATATGTCAGGCTTTACAGGGTTAAAAAAATACTAGAACAGTATGAATTGCCTGAACCATGTCCTGTGGTTGAATATGACTTCTGCACCGTTTCACAATTTTCATGACAGTGCATTCCTAAAAATTGAAGGAAATTTCTAGTTAAATAAGACTTAAACTCTGTTTAAAGCATTTGTGTCATGCTGTTGATTACCAGAGAGAATCATTTTCACTCATCCCTGAGTTTGCAAAAAGAAGAGAAAAAAAGGAAGTGGAAAATGCATGATGCACAACAATGCAATTATGAAGAAAGTCAAAGAAGAAGGTGGAGGGTTTAAAAACAGAATTAATTTTTCTGTTAAATCATTTACATGAATTCTTCCATTAAAAATGTTGATATTTAAGCTGTAAAGCTATCTCTAGTGGATGAACCTATGGTTCTGCATTGCTTCATGTAAACACTGCTTTACAGATACATTACTTCCATTCCTTGTGACTCCTTGGTATCCTCCCTAGTAAGTCACTAGACTTTTTGAAAGATGAGAAATATCACAAAATTTGATCATTAGAAGAACGAAAGCCAATGGGGTCCAAAACAACACACAGAGAAAGTCATGCAGCTTTGGAACAATATAAGGGTGAGTAAATGATGACAGGAGTTTCAGTTTTGGGTGAACTCTTCCTTTAACGGTCAATTTTGGTTAGTAAACAACAGCACACTGCCTCATGCAAGAAATCATGGTGTTCTGAAAACAAAACAAATGAACGTTTCCATGAAGATCACTGGAAAACACAGAAAAATTATAGGCTACAGAATAAGGAGCTGTGCAAAACAGCTTTCTGAGAGAAACACTGAGCAGTGAAAATAAAAATCTCCTGTTATTAAAGCCCACAAATTGCTGCATTTCAGATGGAAAAATTGTTAATCGAGACACTAAGCTTTTCTTATGGCAGTTAATGCTGCTTGTACAAATGACTGCGCTAAGAACTATTCATCCCATCAAAACACAACGTAAAACCCGCACTATTTAAAATACATAGAATGGGTATACGAGACCATATCATAAAAAGTGGGTATATGGAGGCAATAAATAGTGGCTGAAATTTTGAAAACTTGGCAGCTGCATACTAGTGGTAAACCTCTGCTATTATATCTTGCCTGTATGGGTGCAGGCTCTCCTTCTGCCTGTTCCCCTACCCACCCTGTAATTGCAAGAATACCACCACACACACAAAGACAGAGAGGAGAGTGTGTGTGTGTGTGTGTGTGTGTGAGAGAGAGAGAGAGAGAGAGACAGAGTACACTGCAATCTGGCTGACTGCTTGAATATCAAATTTGCTGAGACCAGAGGATCACCCATTTCAATTCACACTGAGATCGTTAAAGAGTCATTTACGTCAATCAGCTCACAGAGAGCAGGGTGCGCCAGTTTACCTGTAAGACCCAAGGGGACTCTTCTGTTAAAGGGATAGTTCACCCAAAAATGAAAAATCTGCCATCATTTACTCACCCTCATTTCATTCATAACCTGTTTGACTTTCTTCTGTGGAATATTTGTCCTTTCAATGAATGTCAGTGAGGTCCAATGCTGACTTTCATTGTATGGACAAAAACAGTTTAAACATTCTGGGCTTTTCACACTGCGCTTAACCCCGGGTTAGCGTCGTTCTAAACTCTGCCCGGGTAAAGGAATGTTTCACACTTGTAATTTAGAAGCAGGGTTAGCACCGCTTTTTACCTGGGGTTATGAAACCCTGGTAAACCCTGGCTTTTGCGCTGTTAACCCCGCATTGTGGTGCCAAACTTGTACAATGTGAAATGATGCGGTGTTAGAATGTTACAGCTAAGTTAGACGCTTAGCAACAGACAACCAATCGTGTACTCATATTCACGTGCTTTGGACAGTCACGGAAACGTCTGATGCATATGGCACACTTAACTGGAAACACTTCAGGAGTTTCAAAGTCGTCATCTGATTGGTTGAATTCTACAGGATGTCCGGGAGACGTGTGTGTCGCGTTCTTTAACGGTCTGCCTGGAAACAAATGCCGTGATGCCAAACCCCCTCATGGAAGAAGAAAACAGTAAATTCTGCATTTGAGAGGAAAAATGTCAAATGCTGACAGAAAACGTGACAATTTGAGTGAGGAAGAGACCGTTTCATTCTTACCTTTATAGTCCAAAACGTCCATTGAGTTTTAACTTAATAGTACAGTCGGCAATACGAGGATGTGCAATGTTAGAGCTACGTTAAACATGTCGCTTGCTGCGTTCATCCAATCAATGACACTGACACCACAAATATGCAAATAAGAACATTAACCCAGGGTTTAGGAATGTACAATGTGAAACGTCAGTTTAGGAATACCCAGGATTAATTGTTAACCCCGGGTAAATTATGAGCAGTGTGAAACGTGAAGCAAGATAACCCAGGATTCTATTTTCCCGGGGTTTAGAATGACCCAGGACTATTTTAAGTGTGAAAAGCCCTAGTCTGTAACAACATATTTTGTGTTCTGCTGAAGAAAGAAAATTAACCGGTTTGTTTGGAACAACATGAAGGACAGTAAATGATGATATTTTTTCTGTGAACTATCCCTTTAAATATACACTACGTAACTTTTTTTGTTCAAAATTTACAAAAATTATATAATGAGCGAGTACATCATAAATCCATCTTCCAAACCGTGTTTTTATCATGAATCACTACAGTACACCTATAATAAGTGTTTATATTTGGACCATTTTAGACCAAGGGGGATGACAACTGCTGTTGAGTAGCACAGTACAGAGAGATTTACAGCTACAATGTTCTTCCCCAAGTTTTGCAGTTTTGTTTATTAACCGCTAAAGTGCCAAAAGTTACACAGTGTACCTTTAAGTTCATGTGCATACTTGTTTATTGTATAAAATACCAGGGGTGTGGAAAAGTACACAGCTCCGTGTATTAAAAAGTAATTCAGGAAGCCATATATAAATAGGGTAAGGTAGTTTCACATATGACATGTCTATTGTTCAAAAACTCCTACACTGAACGGAATAGAATGGAGCAGAATATAGGGGCCTTGAGACGTGCCTTTAAATGATAAATGTGACAGTCTTAAAAAATGCAATGCTAATGGTGAAAGATGCTGAAAAAAAGCAAGGTGAGACAAAAACTGCCACAAATGTTTGTATGTCTATAAAGATCGACATTTAAAAAAACAGAGCAGACTGAATGCACACACAGCTCGTTGACAGGTATTCAACAAATAAGTAACCTTTTATTGCACAAAACTATAGTTAGTAATTTTCTTTAAATCGACTGTTGGAAAGAGTGTATTTAAAGCAGTATCACTAATAATAATAATAAAACACTAAATAAACTAGTCAACAATAAGGCAGTGATTCTTAACCAGGGGATCTGGAGGACGAATTAAGAGTATATACACTACCAGTCAAAAGTTTGGAAACTGTAAGATTTTTAATGTTTTTAAAAGAAGTTTCGTCTGCTCACCAAGGCTGCATTTATTTAATTAAAAATACAGTAAAAACAGTAATACTGTGAAATATTATTACAATTTAAAATAACTGTTTTCTGTTTGAATATATTTTATAAAGTAATTTATTCCTGTGATCAAAGCTGAATTTTCAGCATCATTACTCCAGTCTTCAGTGTCACATGATCCTTCAGAAATCATTCTAATATGCTGATCTGCTGCTCAAGAAACATTTATTGTGTACAATTGTACAAAATATTTGTGTACAATATTTTTTTTTCAGGATTCTTTGATGAATAGAAAGTTCAAAAGAACAGCATTTATTTGAAATATAATCTTTTGTAACATTATAAATGTCTTTACTGTCACTATCGATTTAATGCATCCTTGCTGAATAAAAGTATTAATTTCTTTTCAAAAAAATAAAAATAAAAATTCTTACTGACCCCAAACTTTTGAACGGTAGTATATAATGTTACAAAAGCTTTGTATTTCAGATAAATGCTGTTCTTCTGAACTTTCTATTCATCAAGAAATCCTGAAAAAAAAAAAAGTACACAACTGTTTTCAACATTGATAATAACCATAAATGTTTCTTGAGCAGCAAATCATCATATTAGAATGATTTCTGAAGGATCATGTGACACTGAAGACTGGAGTAATGATGCTGAAAATTCAGCTTTGATCACAGGAATAAATTACTTTATAAAATATATTCAAACAGAAAACATAAATTGTAGTAATATTTCACAATATTACTGTTTTTACTGTATTTTTAATTAAATAAATGCAGCCTTGGTGAGCAGACAAAACTTTTTTTTAAAAACATTAAAAATCTTACCGATTCCAAACTTTTGACTGGTAGTGTATATTAATATACTAAAATAATATAAATCTAAAATAAGTTGCCAATTAAATTCTGAAAATAATCCCCCATATATAAATATATTTATTAACACATTAAAAAATCTAATCTAAAATAAATTGCGAGTCACAAAATGAATTATTTGAATATATTAACAGTTTCTGTTAAAATTCTTTAAACGAAAATAAAATAAAACAATAAGAAGATTTGTCAGATTACAGACATATCCAGAAATATCCTTATCTATACCCATATACCCATATAGGGGTTTCTGAATATTGTGTTGGACAATGAGGGACCTTTGAGTATATAGAAGTGTTTCTACAAACCAGAACAAATGTAGACAACCAACAACAAATGGTAATGAAGAGGAAATATATTGGGTAAAAACTATTGTCCTGTTCCAGGCTGCAAGGTTTCCAGTTATTTAAATGTCAAACCCTTTCTAAAAAATGAAAGAATTTTTTTTTTTACACGAAGTGGGATTCAACTGAAACTGAGGCTGTTCAGCAAAAAACACAAAGAGTTTTACCAAGAGTTATAATGAGCTGTTATAATGAATGGAGCTTAAAATTGTGCTCGACTATCAACAGAACTTTAGATCTGGGAAACTTCAGATGTGGTCTGACTTTTGATGTTGGGCTGCCACATCAAAACTCAGGTAAGAGCAAGGGGATTTAAAGTTCTTAGGATGCATGGCAACATAATTCTTACTCTTGGTCCCCTTTATGCTTTAATGACAACAGCACTTGAGCTGCATAAATGTGTGCAACCAACCTGATGATCATGCTTTCAACTAATAACTGAATACAACTGTATTACTTTATCACTGGAAAATCAGAGTCAATTGAGATTTCATATGCAAAGGTTTGGCCTGTTATTTATGCTTTACGTTTATGGTTGCCCTGTGCATGTTTGTTGTGTTTAGGGCAGAACAACACACAGTCTGTGCTGTCTCCACTTGACTGCAGTCTGAGCTGTGGGAGCAGCTGTCACCTGTCTACCAGCCAACCCACCGCTGACCTCGCAACCCTGCCCTGTCACGTACACACATACATTCTACAAACACATCCAATGGTGCTCATCAGGGAGGATAATGAACACACACTGACAAAAATATCGGCCCCGCAGTCGGCTGCGAAAACAACTCCAAAAACCTATACGCACCAGCGTGATGAAATGTGTGGTATGCTACACAGTTTGGACATACACAAATGGCACGTTCCATCTAGGCCTGTCTAGAATCTCAGAAAATAAGTATATTTGAATTCTGCCCCCAAACGACCCTGATTAAAGCAGAATTAAAGGAATATTCCAGATTAGGCTCTATCGACATTAACAATGGGAATTAAATATAGTAACTATTAGGAGTGTAACAGTACACAGGAGTCACGGCTCAATGCGAATTCGGTACAACAGGAAAAAGCTACAAATCCCCAATGCTGGGTTTCTTTAATTTTATTTCGAATAGACAGTAGTGCAAATTATATTCCTTTAGTGTATTAAGCACTAAGCAGTAAACAGGACACACTATTGCATTGGTCATATTTTTTTGTAGGGCTAATTAAATACAAAAGCTTTGTATTTCAGATCAATGCTGTTCTTCTGAACTTTCTATTCATCAAGAAATCCTGAAAAAAAAAAAAAGTACACAACTGTTTTCAACATTGATAATAATCATAAATGTTTCTTGAGCAGCAAATCATCATATTAGAATGATTTCTGAAGGATCATGTGACACTGAAGACTGGAGTAATGATGCTGAAAATTCAGCTTTGATCACAGGAATAAATTACTTTATAAAATATATTCAAACAGAAAACATAAATTGTAGTAATATTTCACAATATTACTGTTTTTACTGTATTTTTAATTAAATAAATGCAACCTTGGTGAGCAGACAAAACTTTTTTTTTAAAAACATTAAAAATCTTACCGATTCCAAACTTTTGACTGGTAGTGTATATTAATATACTAAAATAATATAAATCTAAAATAAGTTGCCAATTAAATTCTGAAAATAATCCCCCATATATAAATATATTTATTAACACATTAAAAAATCTAATCTAAAATAAATTGCGAGTCACAAAATGAATTATTTGAATATAAAGGTATTTGGTCACAATCAGCTGCAAAACTGAAAAGCATCTTTTGTGTTATAAAAATACAAAATAAATAGAATAATAAAAATAAAACTGCAGAGATTAGTTTTCTTTGCACGCTTGAGTTCATTAGCATGTGGTGATAATGGCGGATCCACAAAGTTCAATATTACGCTTTTTCAAGAAATCAAGGAAAGATGAGCGAGAAAGTGAAAAACTTCACCTTTCCACGAGGAAATAGCCAGTGAAGCACCACCGGAGGCTTCCTGTTTCCAGGACACACATATTTCATTACTGGTCTGTAATAGTGACACTTCCACGACACAAATCGGCACAATGCCAAATGATCTTGTCTCATTATAACAGCAGAAACCACTTAAAATACTCTCTCATTTATGGTCATACAGATAAAGCCCTGTTCACACCAAGAACGATAACTATACCGATAACTATATTTGCGCCCACACCAACGAATGATAACGGCCTGTTTATTCTAAGCTCACACACTGCAATTTCAAAAACACTTTGTTTTTGCTGTTCTTGTTGCATTTACACAGCTTTAACCAGCAGATGTCCTCCTCAGCATGCTATGTTTCGAGTGAATAGCTAGTGTAATCGATCTAATCTAACCAACACGTTCACATGAGAATGCGTATCAATATTACGCGTGTGTAATCTAAAAAAATGAGTTTTGGCGTGCATATGATACGTACTTTTTCCCGTGCATATTATACGCACTTTATGGCGTCTATATAACACATTCGGTAGTCTTGGATAGGATTAGTGGTGTGGGGTTTGTGCGTATAATACGCCATAAATTGCGTATCATATGCACACGAAAAACTGTGTATCATATGCACGCCAAAACTTATTTTGGCGTATACATTCCACGAGATTAGACACTCGTATTATTGATACGCATTTTCGTGTGATTGGGCTCAATCTAACAGTGAATTTAGCTGATGAAGTCAATATAGTGGAATAAAAACAATGCCTAGTTTCACCTTTTTCACAGCAACTTCAAATAAAGGAAGACAATGTTGTCGAAACTAGCGCTAGATACCTGAGGTCATTTTATGTTACAGTGTTTACTAGCCTGGCATTTCTTTAAAGTATCCTTGAAAAGGGGATTTGACTTGTCAAACAGTGGTGGCTTTTCCTGGACCTTGGCGATTAACTTCTATGCAATGTCGGAATGGATTCTGATTGGCTGTCAGTGTTTTATCGTTCAACATGGAAAAAAAAAATCATTCTAAAAGTGACCCCAACGATATCATTACTCTACATCGTTATCGTTATAGCTGTGGTGTGGACTGTGCTATTCTTCTGTAATTAGAATGATTTTTAGAACTTTATCGTTATATTTATCGTTCTTGGTGTGAACTGGCCTTGAGACATCATTTGAAACTGTAAAGGGTCTATTTTTATTTGTGTAGACTCACAATAAAAACAAAACATTGTGCTTTTGTAAAATAAAGAAAACAAACACGATGTCGCTTTCTGGCGTGCCGGTTTCCTTTCCGTGAAGTTAGTAGAGCGAGTCACAAAAATTAATCGAAACTCGGCGTATAGGCTACTATCAAGCTCTTGCGTGCCATCTGAACTCTAGTTTTGGTTTGGTGCATAGATCGTCTCTTCTTCTTCTTCTGCTCTTTTTCCTGTTGTGAAGGTTAGCAAACAGCATTGCATTACCACACGCGCCCCCTTCAGGATTGGAGTGTGGATTGCCTGTGATTGACTATGTTCGTCATCTGACTGTATGCACCAAACTGTGACGTCCGTACCATGACCGTTCAGGTCAAATACATGTACCTTTACACCCCTAGTAACTATATAGTAACTCTAACTGTAATAACTATATTCGCCTTATTGACTCCTATTATTTCCTGGCCACAGACGCTGTCAGTAGCACTTAAGTTGCATTTAACCCTGAATATTCCTTTAATGTACGCCAGTAAAGAGTTATTTAAATGCAGTCTTATGTTCAGAAACAGTATAGCTATAGATGTCGTGCTCTTTCAGTAGAGATGAACAGATGGCCTCAGCCTCAGATACCTGAATCAAGGCCAGCGAGGCAAATTTGTGTTGTGAATTTGTTGTAAACATGTAAAATGACAGAAATAATAAAACAAAGACTATGAACAAAGTCTTTGATCTGTCATTTAAGTTATTGAAAGTCAATGTAACCATTAAATGGATACAATTACCATCGTTCCCTTGTAAGCATGCAAAGTTTGCATGAGGATACCATAATCTGGAGGAATCTATCATTACCTCAATACAGACCTGGCTTAACAATACATAAAACTTCAAAAAAAATCTAGGCCTGGCGAAAGTCATCTGAGGGCCAGTCCAGCGCTGCCAATCAGGTTTTAAAAACTCGATAGGAAATGAGAGGTATAGTATGACTGCATAAAAAAAAAAAAAATTGGCAAAGGTAACGAGGAACAAATTGAAAGGTCGCTACACGGAACGGAGAAGATGAGTGAGAACAAGAAGGAAATGAGGGGAAACAAATCAGAAATGAATTAATGAAAGAGATATGCTTGGTCTTTGAAGCTTTCCCTGTGTTTGTTTTTCTCTCTCCTGACATCACTAACTGCTACAAGCTGTTCACGGGGTCCAACTGTATATTCGAGCCCTCCACTATGCATTCCACTCCTTGTCTCATGCGCCAAATGCCCCAGCATGAACCGAGATCCGAACCTGACCTCACCCTCTTGTGAAACATCTTAACTTGATTTCGATGTGGGGAGAATTGTCCCAGAGCCCCTGGTCTTTCTGTCAGGTCACTGGGAGGGAAGAACCGGCTGATGCATCCCCTACATTCAGATTCCCAAAAAAAGCAGGAAACATATGAGGCCAAACTCCTCTCTCGCACGCAACAGCTTACTCAGATTAAAGATTTTAAAGACCACGGTGATGTGGCAGTATGAGACCAATGAGAGGATTTTAAATGAAGGCTTTGTTAACGTCATAATAGCAGTGGAGAGGTGATGAACGTCACCAGAAGTGCACTATAAAAGATATAAGGATCTTTATGAGAAATCAAAATGAAATCTTGCCTGAATTCATCAAGTAGTAGTTCACCTAAATAAGAACATTCTAGAATTTACTTATCATTTTGTTCCAAACCTGTATGACTTTTTTTCTGGAACACAAAACAAAAACACATCTTGAAGAATATTCATACTTATCTTTTCTATACAATAAAAATAAAAAAGGAGACCAGGAAAAAGCAAGACAGCTTAATAACAGCTTAAAATTCAGACTGTTCCTCAAACAAAGCTATCAAATGACTTGTGAAGACTTCAAATATAGTATAGCATTAAAATAAATGTTGCATGGATGCTTTTATGATGCTTTTGCACTTCCATTGTATTGAAAAGTGTAGCATGAATATTCTGATGAACACATTTTTTCCACATTAAAAAAAGTTATTGATAACTAAAACTATAAAAAATGTTTTCGTTAATTGAAATGAAGCTGAAATAAAAATAAATTAAAAATAAAATATAAATATCAGATGAAAAACTTAAATTAGAAAGGTTGCATTGGCAACTAAATAAAATAAGTTTAAGTACTAAAATAGCTAATATTTTTATTTTAAAAAATTACAAATAGAAATATTTTAAAAAAAAAGGTAATAAAAATGTCAAAAGCACATAAAAATGACTAAAACTTATAATATACAGGCTAATTCAAATTAATAAATACTATTGTAGTATATAAATAATATTAAAATAACACTGAAATAATACATATTTGGAATAATACATACTAAATAATACATATTTGGAACAATATGACGGTGAAAAATTGTTACAGATTTTGATTTTGGATTAACTATTCCTTTAAAACTCATTTCCTAGCAGAAAAAAGGGTGACGCGAGAAGAACCAACAAATAAAAAATGAAGTTTGACCACAAAAAAAGCAAAAACAAAGAAATAAATGACTCTGATTCTGTGACTATTGCTAAAGCTGCTAAATACAGACTGAATAAGAGACAGACACACTATTGTTTCAATTTGCCGTCGGTCTTCATTAGATGGGAGCTTTAGTGAGAGGACAGTGTGACTTCAATTGAATTGCCTCACCTTTGGTCACATTGCCAATAGTGTAATAATGAATGTCAGAGACTAAAGAGACGTGACATGCAACAGCTGTACTTGACATACCAATGGTAATTAGCTGTGCTGTTTTGTGGCCATGTGCTATGGTCATTGAGTTTAGTGAGAGCAACCATTCTGCTAGGGTCTTACTAGCACAACCATAGTACTCATATACTGCCAAAAAAGGAAGGGGAAAAAGTTATCAAAGTTCATGACCCCCAATAAGACCTGATTGCTGGGCCTACAGACACTACTGCGCAAATTAGAGACAGTACACTCAAGGCTTGTACAAATGTTGAATGCATTAAGGGTGATTATAATGGGTTCCAAAAGGAAATCATAAATATTTAAATATCTTTGTGGTTAGATGCCTCAAAGAAAACTCTGTCCCAAGAATCTCACTACTCCATGAGGGAGTAAAACCACTGACTGACAAAAAAAACCTGAAACTGGTTTTGGTCAAAAACAAAACGTTGACACGCTGTGAAATAATAATAACTTTAGTCTACTTAACCTGCAATGCACTATTAGGTTAGTCTTCAAGTATTTATGACAGAAAGTGAAAAAAGAAATATATCTGAAATTGTTTACCAAATCCGTTTTATTCCAAACAAAATCACAATTATGGTTGTTGTCAAAAGTACCGTCATCGGTACCAAGTCAGTACTGAAATACCAGCATTTCCCCCCTGTTGAGTGGATTCTTAAACACCTCTGATAGGCCACTGTGTTCACAAACTCAACAGATATGCCTGTGATTGGTTACAATGATCAATGCTTACACAGATACACACGGGAGAGCAGTTCATAGTCTATCAGCGAATATATTAGGACGCTCCCATGTGTATCTGTGTAAGCGTTCGGTAAAGAGCGTCAAAGATGTCTATTTACAACATGTTTTCGAAGCGTTGATCATTTACACCTGTAAAAATAACTTTTTATTTTTTACAATGTATGATCTAGGCAACTCAACTGTTGTGCTTAAAAAACTAAGTTCTCCTATTTAATACATAAACCTACACTTAGGATTGAACAAATCAATGTTTCAAGGCCACTTGACCTGTGTTTATTGATATTTGGTAACACATGTTAATCATTCTTTCATTCATTCATTAATTTCTTTCTTTCATTCTTTCTTATTAGTCATAAAACAACTGAAAGGAGATACCTTTACTTCCTTGGAAACAATGAAACAGTTCTCAGAGTGCCAAGAAAGCCTCCAACTTCGTTCAAATAAAACACAAACATTCTGACAAGCCTCCTTCCTCAGACTCCCTGAACATTTCCTTCTTCCTAAGGAATGCTTCCTCTCACTCTCCAAGTCTTTTTTTATCCATCACATCTGATTAAAGATCAGCATTTAAAGGAAAAAAGGAAGCAATAGTGTAAGAGTTAAAGATATTTCGTGAAACCGCATATTCTAAGGTATTCCAGTGCCCGGTTTCTGGGGGGGTCTTTCTCTGACGGCAACAGTGGAGAAAGGTTTCGACTGGACCATTGTGAACTAACGCAAATAAATGTCCAACACCATCAGATAAGGATGCTAGGACAACTGCCAGACACCTCTGAGAGGGCAAGAAGACCCCTAGTACCAAGCTCGGAAAGGACAGGAATTCTCAATGTTCCACAACAGTTTATTTTTTCCATAAGATAACATAACTTTGCCATGGAAACTCACATTTTATGCATCTTATCTCTTTACATTATTACACTTGTAACTCTACAAGTTATACAATATCTTACAAATCCTTCAGATTGTACTTTACTGTTAAGGTGAAACTTCTTAAGGCCCTGATATACTTGTGAAGTTTTTTTTGTTTTTTTTTGCTCAGGGGTAAAAAGAAGTTCGAAATACCTTTTGCTGTGGTAAACTGTTAGCGAACATCCCAACTCCACCCACACCGCTGAGAGCAGCGTTTAGATGAATATGTAAATATATACTGCACACTTTCCTCTCAATAACAAAATAAACACACAACAAAAATGACAGAGTTAAAGGGTTAGTTCACCCAAAATGAAAATTATCATCCTCTTGTCGTTTTAAACCCGTAAGACTTTCGTTCGTCAACGGAACACAAATGAACATCTTTTTATAAAATCTGAGAGCTTCAAAAAGATCATAAAGAGATCACAAAACTAATCCTTAAGAATTGAGTGGTTTAGTCCAAATTTTCTGAAGAGACTCGATCGCTTTATATGATGAACATATTGAATTTAAACCCGTAAGCAGCGCGTGAGCAGCGCGTATTTTTTTCGGCGTGCTTGTTAATCAATGAGTGTATTCACACCGGCAGCAGCAGCAGCGCGTGAGCGTCAAGCAGGAGCGTCTCGTGAGCAGCAGTGAAGCGTGGGTTTAGGCGCCGAGTCTATTTTTGCTGCGCTGCTGACGCTCAATTAAAGTGAAAGCACACTTCTGATGGACAAAATAAATATAACTTCATACCAAAAGTGTTCAAAATGCACAGAATAACCATGTCTAGTGTGTTTTAACAAGAACTAGATTATTTCAGAAAAGAAAATGAAGAATTATATTTATATTTACCCATTTAAACGTTTTAATTGTTCTGTTTTGGTGAAAGTAGCCTACGGTGTAGTAAACTAGCCATAAAATATGATATATATATATATATATATATATATATATATATATATATATATATATATATATATACTTTCTTTTCATTTATTATGTAATAATATACATATAGGCTATATATACAGACAGGTATATAGGCTCTTGCACTAACCAAACCCGAGTTTGCTGACTTTTTTCGCCGAGTTTGCTGTCTTGTAAACATGTGCACGCGGCAGATGATGTAAACACAAAGCTTACCTCATTCGTGCGCAGAAATGGATAACACGAGGCTTTCGTTTATTTATTAATTTATTTACGTTTATATGCGATTGTTGTACACCTCCCCATGTTAACACACTTTCAAGATTATCAAGTTTATGACCAACTTATAAAAACAAATTTATAGCCGTCTTTGTAAAGAAATGCTCACTTTATATGTGGCTTCATAAACAGAAGCTCAACTGAACTTGCTTGACTCGTGAGAACAAACCTCTTGCGGAAGCTCAAACGTGCTGCATAACACATGAGAATGAACCTCATTGGTTCTCGCATGTCAAGCAAACATGCTTGAGCTTCCTTTACCACAACTGATGTGTGAGTTGATGAATGTTTATATGTGAATAAAAGCCTAAATTCAATCTGTTCATCATATAAAGTGATCATGTCTCTTCAGAAAAATTTGACTAAACCTCTCAATTCATAAGGATTAATTTTACAATCTCTTTATGAACTTTTTGAAGTGTCAAAGTGGTAGTTGTGGACTGTCAATGGAGGGACAGAAATCTTTTTCATTAAAAGATCTTCATTTGTGTTCTGAAAATCAAAACAAAACAAAAGTCTTACAGGTTTGGAACGACATTAGGGTGAGTAAATGATGACAGAATTTTCATTTTTGGGTGAACTATCCCTTTAAATCATTTATGTCCAAAACATACTTTGATGTGAGAACCCCTACAGGTGTCACATGTTGCCGCCCCTTCACACCAAAAACAAGACCCGAACAATGAAGTCTTTACTGAGACTCATTTGTTTGCAAGAAGCACAATCAAAGCACCACTTGTCATCCTGACTTCTTTTGAAACAAAACAATGCAATTAACATTATCAGAGGGTATTAAACAACGCAAGGTCAAATTACTTATTAGTGGCTGAAAATTCTTCCATACTTGTGTCATTCGCCCTTCTGAGTGAATTAACAGTGGGTAATTTACAGTAGGAGCTGGGTAACAGAGGTTAGAAAAAAGGCCGCTGCTCTGCTTCAACAGACTAAAAGAGTGCTTGCTGGTGACTACATTTAGTTTGAAAGTGAGACTTTCAATTCTTGCATATGGAGTAACAAGGCTCTGTGTGTGTGTGTGTGTATCTGTCTGTGTGCAGAGTCAGACAGTCGTTCCATTCAGCTTTCACCTGGCAGCTGAAACTGTCACAGTTCAGCTAAAAAAGAAAGTTTAAAAAAAATGTCATAGTTAAAAAGAAACTAGCGAAAAAAAGTAATGTTTGTCGATTTTCTTACACTGTGTCTACACCAGACACAACCGTTGTCGCGTCGCATCGTGCTGCGCCACAACAGCTAAAATCTGTCTACACTGAACGCGACAATCTGACCTTTGCAGAGCACTTGGGCTACGTCAGAAATAAAACGGGGAATCCGTTTACTGTCGGGAATTTGTTGTGTCACGTCGCGCCGCATCCAGTGTAGACAATATCACTGATTATAATGGGTTATATTGTCTTTTGACCCGTCACGTGGTGCCGCTCGCATCCGGTGTAGACACAGTGTTAACGTGACAAAGTGATATCGAATAGTAGTGCAGTCAACAAAGCTGGATGTACTTTATAGCTGTGACATTTATCAACCAATCAGAATCAAGTATTCTGTAATATAAAAAAATAATAATTAATACTAAAAGCTGTAAAAATAATAGAATAATTATTCTTTAATCTTTACTATAATTGGCTTATTTGACTTACAGTCTAATAATAAAATTGAATATTTATAATTACTAAATTCCAAAGCAGATCTTTAAATCTCATTGTATACTGAGTGAATTGTATAATTCAAAAGTTTGTTTTTGGCAAAGCTGAATTTTTATCAGTGTCACATGATCCTTCAGAAATCATTCTAATATACTGATTTGGTGCGTAAGAAATATTTTTTAATATTATTATCGATAAAAACAGTTATGCTGCTTAATATTTTTGTGGAAACAGGATTGTTTGATGAATAGAAAGTTCAAAAGAACTGTTTATTTGAAATAGAAATCTTTTGTAACATAATAAATGTATTTACTGTAACTTTTGATCAATTTAATGCGTTCTTACTGAAAAAAAGTTTTCATTTCTTTCTTCTTCTTCTTCTTCTTTTTTTTTTTTTTTTTTTTTAAATCTTACAGACCCCAAACTTGAAAAGTTAAATGCAGAAACTTTTACTTTTACTTATTTATGTTTTCGGCTGTGACTTGAATAAGATTTGAGCTGAAGTACAATTGCTCTCATTCTCAATAAGGGTGGAGACTTCTAATTTAGCACCTTCCTGACCCACAAGACATTCTTTTGCCATTTCTAAAGAGGCACTACTCTCTTGCTTGAGTCAACAATTTCTCTCAGTATACCACATTGTTCTGAAAATGGATCCTAATTTGAAATCCAAGCTGGAAAATCATTTTAAATGCACTACATTAAGCATCAGGCAGTTCCTCTGGACGCCTGATTAAAATAAGAGTTTTAAAATAAGGTGACTAAGGTATGGAATGTGAGCTGTTAATGAGGCTTCACAGAACAGCACGCTATCCGAACATACAAGGGCTGGGTTTTTGACTTCCTTCCAAAACTCCCTGAGAATTGTTTTGCTTCCCCTCAAAGTATCAGTGTTCATGCATACACTAACAGGAAGCAGAGCTGAATTGATATGGCTATTCAAACAAAATAAGTGTTAAAATCTGTTCATTCTTTGGATCAGCATAATGCAACATTACCAGAAACCCTCTATGTCCTCCAAAAATGCACTGAAACAAGTCTGCTAGGAGGTGCCAAAAATCAAAGCATGAGATGTTGTTCCTCAAGGCTTTCAGGGGGTTGAAATGTTGCCAACAAAGACACAGGACACTCAAGATGTCACAAAGGGAAGGACACACAAACAAAACTGAATTAAAGAGGAAAGTAATGCAGCAGTTTGGTCAACATGAAACACAAAACGCCTATTTTACTTTCTCTGCACACACCCCTTTTCTTCTTCACCCTGTCCACAAAATGGCAGACTAGAACACTAATCTGTATTGATAACCAATACCACCCACTTTGAGGGCTTTGTCCTTAAGTTTGTTTGCGTGTCAAATTCCATCGATTTAATACCTTCTCCACCTGTGTGACCATTGGCTATAAAGTCAATATTAGCACAGGTGGGAAAGATTCTTCTGCATTATAGTGTCAGTTTGCCCAACAAATCAACTGTCATATATAGGTATGAGAAACAGCTTCACAAACGGTCTTTTCAACCACACACAGTATCATTATTTTTGTGTTACAAATATTTATATTATCACAGAAATACTGGGATAAAAGTTTATAGTTCAGATATAAACACTGAAATCTACAGAAACGATCATAATAGAGCAAATGACCTTTGCTGTATCGGTTACATGTAATGACTGTATCGGTTACATCTTCACGCCATTAGGTGGCAACAAATAAATGAAAATTAGCCCACCCTCAAGCCATCCTAGGCGTGTATTACTTTCTTCTTTCTGATGAACATAAAATATATATATTATATATATATATATATATTTACTTTATTGTTAAAAAATATAATTTTTTTAATATTTAAAAAATGGCATGTGTTTTTAAATTGGTTTTTTTTTTCTTATGTCATTGACCCATATCACATTATCTCAAATGATGGTATTAGGGCACAATCACCAAAGCGTGTTCCTCTCAGAAGTTCAACAGGAAATCCTTATAAGGCTGCTGAATAATCATAGCAAGTTCTACAATATGTACAATAAACTGCCCTGTCATACAAAACCTGGGACTAGGGCTCTCATTGGGTAGCATGCGGTCATATTTACAATAGAAATATAATGTAGCAGAACTCTGCAGGAGCATAAGGACCCCACGCCCTTCATGTCTCTGTGATTACCTCATACATCAACAGCTTAAGAGAACGCAGCTGAGGCCTCATCAACATCACAGCGCACGGACTGCGTTCCTGCCCGGTAGCCCTCGTTAAAAACTTCCACAGCGACTAACAATTACAAAGACAGCATGGAAGATCATTGCACATAAAATGCTCTCTTTGTTCCAATGCCCAGACAGAGGGGGCTCTCAGTGCTGGGAGAACAGATGGATTTGGTTCTGTAAGGAAACTAGAGGACGTTCAGCACCAGTCCCATAAGTGAAAGTGGAAACTGGAAACTGTACTGATCTGATATCATTGTGTAAGCAATGCAACTAACAATACTGACTGTGGTCATGCAATCACAATAATGGGAAATTAACATAAAATAATTAATATTATGTTATGAATTTATTCAAAATGACAATTTGACAAACCCAATTTATGCACAGTCATGCTGGTCTTCGTTCTCTATAATATGACTTTGTGGACAAATGTTTTTTTATTATTATTATTATTATTATTATTAATTTTTAACAATAATTTAATATTATTTTTCTAATAAATAAAAATGAAAGATTATGCCAAAATTTATTTTCAGAAAATTTAATTGTTAATTAGGCTTTTTTTTTCACCCTGACATTTTTAACTGGCCAAAAAGAATTCAGAAAATAAAAAACATCCCTGTATGTATAAATAATGTACATAATGTCTTTTTTTTAAATTAATGTTTACAATATTAAAATATATTTTGAATTTTTATAAAAATATAATAATAATAAAAAATATAATAAAAAAATAATAAATATTTTTAAGGTAAAAAGTTTTTTATCAATTATTAATTCATCACATCCCATGACATTTTTTGATTAAAATCTTTAAAAATGACACATATGCACATATGAATTACATTTAGAAAAATGTAAAATTATCTAATTATAATTATTAAAATTTAAATTATCTGATTTTCTGACCTCACATGACTGTTAGTTGCAGACAATAATATATATTTTTCTCTTATATATAATACTACTTAAAGATGCTAAACTACTCCATATGTTTTTTTTACTCAATAATTTATTTTAATGAGGCATTTTTCTCAAATTTTCTTTGTTTTTATTTCAGTTCAGAAGATAAAAACATGCTAATCATTGAAGAAGTCACTGTTTAAATTAATATATATCTGGAAAATGAGCATCAGGTCACTATGGAAGCTTGTTTTCACCACTGAATAAAAAATAAAAAAGGTAATTTCGACTTTTTATCTCACAATTCTGACTTTTTTTCTTGCAATTGCGAGTTTACATTTTGCAATTCTGATTTTTTCAGAAGTTTATATCCCGCAATTCTGACTTTATAACATGCAATTGCAACTTTATATCACACAATTCTGAGAAAAAAGTCAGAATTCTGAGATAAAAAGTCGCAATTATCCTTTTTTTTTTAAATTCAGAGGTGGAAACAAGCTTTCATAGGTCACTGACTTAAGTCCTGCTGGACAGAAAACTACAAAAGTGATACATCATATCTGCTACATCATCATATTCACCAGCAACAAATGTTAATACCAGCGTGATGTTCCGATGGTTGACCAGCTATAGTTAAGAGCTAGTGGTGAGCTAGTTAAGAAGCCTGATAGGGAGACCAGCATCCAAAACACAACATATGCTGGTAATCAGACATTCCGCTCTTTTCAACAAAGTAAATACACCCATAACAAGAAACAGCACTTTCCCAGGGCTGAAGGTTACTGCATTACATAGTTTAATGGAGAGCAGCCCAGTTACAGAGTCTCTGATTATCACATATTTCCAAGATGGAAGACATTCACAGCAAAATGTTTCTCTGCGGTCATGGCTATCTGTGCTGCCTCAGCTCACAATACAATTCATTACAAACAGTCATTTCCTGATGGACCTCCTTCAAAAGAATATTTTAATGTGATTGTCAGATTTCAGCCTGCAGTTATGTAGGCTAAGTGAGATTAAATTGAAGTACAAAGATGGGCTGGATGATGCGGTGCACATAATAAAGAGTCTAAATTGGTCTATGAAAGTAAGCATGCCTTCTAGATTGCTATTGACATACATTGGTCATTTCTATGCACTATACAAAGCAGCCAAACTTAAGTATCTTTTCGAGAGGTAAGCCAACAAAAAACAATTAGCTTAAATCACACTCTGGCTTATCCATTTAGCATGCAGCAATGAAATAACACAGGCTAACCTATATTTTCGTGATGCATCACCTGCATGATGAAGGAGCTGAGCTTGCATTGCTTTCACCTTGGTCTAATTTGCCCGGTCAGGGTGACATTTGCTGACTGCATTTCCATAACACAGATCTCTCTCAATCTACAGCAGCGAGGCTATCGCAGACACCCTGTGAGTGTGCTCTGTCCTTACGTGACCCTGGAATAGCCTGCATGTCATTTGCCGATAGTGACTGCAGTGAATGGCCTGTCTATTAAATGTATACTTGAAATGACCCTATGAAATCACTTTGCAATATACAGAAAAACATGAGGTAAACTGCCGATTTGACAAAGCCTCAAGTCTCATTATCTCTTCAAATTACATACACAATGGATTTATGATACATGCATGAAAAGATATGCATTGGCTAAATGGATTCATCTACCCAGGCCGAAATGCTATACTGCTGATATATAATTAATACAATTCAATGTATATACACAACAGTTCTTTCTGGTTCTTGAATATGATTGGCAGATAGCCGTGCAATATTCTTGTGATAATAACACTACCTTTTCAACGTTTGTATCACTCCGTTTGAAGTGAATGTCATGGCGGCCGAGCAAATCCAACATATATTTTTTTTTTTTTTTGTACCATAAACTGTAGTTTTAGTAGAGTTTTTTAGTAGTTGTTTAGATCAGAAATATGTGACTCATATTTAATCATAGTGCCTATTTTACAATTTGTTTAAACGTTTTCGGAGATGCAAGCTCCAGGCCATCAGCGGACATTCAGTGCTCGTGTACCCGCCAAGAACAGCTTCATCTTGGCCAGTGCTTCGGGGATTTGTAGTGGTTAAACATGAGATATGATTGATTTTGGGTACATAAAATGTGCAATCTTTGGTCTTATTAATCTATCACAGAGCAAATCGAATTGGGCTAAAACTTTCAAATTGAAAGGGACTTTTGTAAAAAAAATGTTATGAAAAATTGTTGATGTTATGATGATATGAAAAATTCCCTTAACTGTAAAAAGAACAAATACAAAAACCACTTTCCTATATACACTACCAGTCAAAAGTTTGGAATCGGTAAGATTTTTAATGTTTTTAAAAGAAGTTTCGTCTGCTCACCAAGGCTGCATTTATTTAATTAAAAATACAGTAAAAACAGTAATATTGTGAAATATTATTACAATTTAAAATAACTGTTTTCTGTTTGAATATATTTTATAAAGTAATTTATTCCTGTGATCAAAGCTGAATTTTCAGCATCATTACTCCAGTCTTCAGTGTCACATGATCCTTCAGAAATCATTCTAATATGCTGATCTGCTGCTCAAGAAACATTTATTGTGTACAATTGTACAAAATATTTGTGTACAATATTTTTTTTTCAGGATTCTTTGATGAATAGAAAGTTCAAAAGAACAGCATTTATTTGAAATATAATCTTTTGTAACATTATAAATGTCTTTACTGTCACTTTTAATGCATCCTTGAATAAAAGTATTAATTTCTTTCATTTCTTTTCAAAAAAATAAAAATAAAAATTCTTACTGACCCCAAACTTGAACGGTAGTGTATAATGTTACAAAAGCTTTGTATTTCAGATAAATATCAAATATTTTCAACATTGATAATAATCATAAATGTTTCTTGAGCAGCAGATCATCATATTAGAATGATTTCTGAAGGATCATGTGACACTGAAGACTGGAGTAATGATGCTGAAAATTCAGCTTTGATCACAGGAATAAATTACTTTATAAAATATATTCAAACAGAAAAACAGTTATTTTAAATTGTAATAATATTTCACAATATTACTGTTTTTACTGTATTTTTAATTAAATAAATGCAGCCTTGGTGAGCAGACGAAACTTCTTTTAAAAACATTAAAAATCTTACTGTGTCCAAACTTTTGACTGGTAGTGTATATAATTATAATTATATAAAATTGTTGTTTAATTTTATTCTACTCCAATACTCCAATCCTTATATTTAATTATATATATATATATATATATATATATATATATATTACTTAAAGGTGTAGTAAGCAATTTCTGAGAAATACTGTTGTTATTTGTAATCAACCCAAACAAACACACCCCTCCCTTCATTGCTCCGCCCCCAAAATGCATGAACATGCAATGCTGAAGCGAAGCTAAATAATGTTTTGTGAAAAATAAAGCAAAGATGACCAATGAACTACAAGGAAGAACAAAAAAATAACATACAGTACAAAGAGTATACAAGTAAGAGTTTGTTGTTAGTCGCTAGCAGCTCCAGACAAACTCAAAACTGTCCTTTTACTACAGCTAACATCAACAGCATATCTTCGTTCTTTGAAACAGCAAAATCAATGTTACTCACGTATGGAGCAGAAACAATGCAACCTTGGTGTCCATTTTCAGGCCTTCCTGCTTCTGTCTCTCTAGCACTGGAAAGTTTTTTTAATATTAACACGAGTCCTAAAGCTCTTGCCTGATCATAACCCTTATTTCTCCAGTGATGTCCCTCAGACCTTTTCTCTTTTGTAATGTCTCTCAGCCATCTCTCTTTCTACAGTCTTTCTTCAAATCTCCCTCTTGCTCACTCTCTCTCTCCTCCCCCATCATGAGTGGACACGCCCCCTACTGCTGATTGGCTACAAGTGTGCTGTGGTGCTCGGTCCGATTCACTTCCAACAGCGTTTCTCAGAAATCGCTTACTGCACCTTTAAGTCGGCATTTCTACTGTCCGACCTGCAGAAAGCCAACATTAGCATGTAGTCTGTCAAAGCGAACTACCGTGACCCATGACCTAACCCTACCATTTTGCAAATGCTTTATTTATGCTTAAAGTTGCTTGCTGCATCCATTTTTCCACCCCTCTCATTGGGCTACAAACGACATGATTATAGTCATTCTGTGTAACATACAGTACCACTTCCTCTTGCAGTGTTTTTCTAAGGGGCAGGCAGAGTTTCTCCTATTTTAACCTAATATTTAAGGAAACAAAAGTGGAAGGTACCACTGGCAGAGTGCCAAATAACAGGTCAATACTTCCAGACTCTGCGGCTTCAGCCCTTTTCCTCTCAGGCACTAAAGTATGCTCTCCACCCCCTTGCCCAAACACACCCAACCTTTCACTTGTTCTTCACCATTTACTCAAACACTTTACAACCATTCCATTCTGGTTCATCATTCTGAGTGTTTCAGCATAACTTACATGAAACAGAATCTGAAACTTCTCTAAACATAGAAGTTGTGTCCCAAATGACCTACTTACTCTTGACTCTCCATCAAGTGTATGAATTTGAGAAGGTTACTTTGTCATCCAGGAGTCCTACCCTTCCACTATCTTAGGAAAGCTGCAACAGTTGAGTGCAAGAAGTGTTCAACATGCCACTATTCATTTTTTGGTTAATTACATGCATCATCCGTGTATTTGAAGTGTGCTTTTTCTTTTTGGAATTTTTAAGTGTGAACAAACTACTCACACTACTTATACTACAAAATGACATAGTGCATAAGTAAACAAACTGGGGCTGTGTCCAAAATCGTCCCCTAAACCCTTAAATAGAGCACTATTTGAGGGGACAGCCATTTGTAGTGGTGTCCAAAACCGTAGTGGACGTTATCAAGTGCACTCATTCAATCCCACAATGCACCGCAATAACGAGTGTACAACCGGTGTAAATAATTATAAAAATATAATTATTAAACAGCAAGCACAAACTATGCAAAAGCAGCAGCCCTTCCGGCGCACTCAGTGTCTGAATTCGCTCACTCGTTTTCATTCACTCCCTCAAGTGAACTATATTAGTGGACTAAAGTAGTGAATAGTGAATGAGGGTATAAGGGGCGATTTCAGACACAGCCTAGGACTCACCTAGTAAGTTTTTATTTTTTTATGTTTAGTTCTTTATAATAGGCTACTAGTCGTTTTGAACTTTATGCATTAAGTTTGTTTAGTAACTGCCACTTCACAATGGTGTTTATTGTGTTTGGACATTTTTTGATATCAATATGACAGTGATATTTCTTTTCTTTTTTTAAAAAAAGAAGGAAAAAATGCTATTAATTTACTGAATGCATCTTTAAAGTAATTTAAAGCCATGCTGCAATTAATTAAAAGTCTAATAATGCGTAGATATTTTGAAATATTTGCAATATAAAGGTAAAAAACTATAAACTGATTTTGTACATCATACATAAAACTCACAAAAACTGTTTTATAAAAGGATTCTACCAAGTATATTATATTATAAGAAAATAAATCATTCAAATGAAAGTGTATTAAAGATATTAATATAGGCAGTACTTGGACTTCGCTTGTGTAAGTTTCACCAACCTAAGCATATCTTAAGGTAAAAAAAAAAAAAAAATGAACAGCTTATTGTTGGTTTAATAACAGTTCATTTTAACTTTAACAGCTAACGGAAAAATTTTACACAGGGCATACAATAGCAGCCACCCGAGCCCAGTTCGCTAGGTACGTTAACTTTAAGGTAAGTCCAATTGAAGATGACTTGTTATCATCCTGGAAAAGATAAAGTACCCACCGGTGCAGACGCTCAACAGAAGTACGAGGAAAGGTAGTAGCCCATTGAAAACCGTGCTATTCCCAAAGATGTGTCTTACTTCCTCTGCCATGGTTTCTGACTGCAGTAGTGAGTTCCTCCTTGTTGAATCAACTCGGGTGTCTGTCTGATCCACAGCAGCCGAACCGCGCGTGGGCGGTACCTTCAGTCCAGCAGCGGTTTCCGACTAAAAATAAACCCGTCAAAAATGCAGAGCATTGCGATGCAGTTAGGATTTACACTCGTTCAGAGACAACTTATTGATGAAATTATAATAGCAACAGCTTCGCATTAATGGAGAAAATAAGGCTGCACAAAGTCAAAAGCGAAAGAGTGTCCCGGGATATCTTCAGGGTATTTAAAGCTCCTTTAAAGGGATAGTTCACCAAAAAATGAAAACTCTGTTATCATTTACTCACCCTAAAGTTGTTCCAAACCTGTATGAATTTCTTTCTTCTGCTGAACACAAAAGAAGATATTTGGAAGAATGTCGGTATAACCAAACAGTTGGACCCCATTGACTTCCATAGCATTTTTTCTCTCAATTTGAGGGTGGGTAAATGATTACAGAATTTCCATTTTTGGGTAAACTATCCTTTTAATCGATAAAGATATTTAATAGGCTCATATATGCTGTTCATTCAAATTGTCAGCGGTACTAAATTACGAATTCCTCAACTTCATTTGGTCGTGCTGGAATGCATTTGCTAAAATCTTCCTTGTAACATTACAAAACTAGACATATTGGAATGGCTTGGCTCAATGGGGTGCTGGGAGATGTCGCCCAGTTCACTCAGATTAAAGAGTGAGCCATGCTGGGCACGCTTTCCATGATCCTTGTGTTTTATTTATGTCTTCCCAAGAGTGATAAATCCCCAGCTGAGTGGTGCCATTTACACCAATCAATCATTTTTATTGGTCCTCTTCTGAATGTATGTAACTCTTCTAATACAACAAGACTTCTGGAACTTGATGCACATACAAATATTTTCATGGAGTTCATGAATCATGGAGAAGAGAGAACACATCGAATTTTATTACATTTTAAGCCGTTTTAAATTATTTTCTAACTTTGTAAAGACCTGCAGAACATTATATAATGTAGCATTGATAGATTGTTTTTAATGGTAGTTATTATAAAGTGTTTGAAGTTCGTAGAGGTCAAAAACTCCTTGGATTCTCAGTATAAATACAGGCCATCAATTAAATCAATTTTGTGTCAAATAAAAATATCAACTTTTTGGCTTTTATAGCTCTTTTTGCACCTGATAATTCTGTCATCATCTGTGAAACACAAAAGTAGATGTTAGGCAGAACAATTTATTTTATTATATGGGAAAATTATGCAATGTAAGTGACTAACTGAGGCTTCCATTCTGTATAACATCTATTTTTGTGTTCAAAATAAGAAAAAAGTAATATAATTACAGAAACCTAATCCATTTTTACTGTCTCTTCAACATCCTTTTTCTGTATTGTAATTAGACTAAAATAATAAACAATGTTTATTTCTGACATCATTCTCCCAAACACTTTTTCCCATAATAAAGCATGCCATCGCCCTCTGTTGGTTAAAATTGTGAACTTCTACATGAAACACACATCTTTAACTAATTTAAACATTTATAATAATGTAATTCAACAAGAGTTTGTGTGAATGACACAAAATATTATAAATGTATAAATCAATTCATTGCCAAACAGCAAGGCACTATAATTCAGTTCAAGAAAATAAGTTATAGGAATTCAGACATTTCACAAAAACTGTTCTGAATAAATTTTCCATTTATTAAGATAATAAATAACAGTTGATCTCTTAAAAATATAAAACAGATTGATTGCAACTTTGTAGAACTATACATTGTAATATCACAACATCCTGTGATATAATTTCAATGCTGCATTAACACGCATGCAATTGCATCAAAAAATAAACAATATAAAAATATATACATATATATACAAATACCAAATCAGTGTTATTTCAAAGCAATCTATGGATCTTACAAGATGTGTTAACGATTTTAACAGGTAATACAATTTTTTTTATAAACATTTGTTGGACTTTTACCTGTTCTATTGTTATGAACACATATATTGATTAAATGAGGCCTTCAAAAGCAGGACTTCTTTTAATTCCATATCTAATACTCATTGCAAATTCATATCAAGGTGCATTCTGGATTCAATCATACTCGGTGAGTGATTCACTGCTTGCTACAGAATTGCAAACTCAAGAACATTCATAATTTTTCTAGTCCTCACGAAGGTAGGCCTCTGGAATATCTTCCAGGTCATTAATGTCAATGCTGGAAGCATATTCAGCCATTCTCTGGATTTCTTCTGCTTTAGTCTCAGCCAGTTTTTTCTCTGCTTCTTTTGAGATCTTTCTAATCTCCTCCACTTTGGACTGTGCCACTTGCAGGTTAGTCTTTGTTGCTGTGCATGCATGCTCCGCCCCTGTAAAAATATTAGGATTGAATCAATTCACAGACCAGATCAATCTCATATGTACAAGAAGTGCCTTTCTAATAGATTGCCTAGTAGATCATAGGTTTAATAATTAAGGACAAATGATAAACATACCTGAATTGTAGGCTGCCTCTGCTGACAACTCACAGATGTGGATGGCATTGATCCAGTTTGACTCAAAGCATTTGCATTCTTCTAATCTATCACTAACCTGACAAAAAGGAGAAACACTGTGAAAGCTCTGAAATGAGATATAACTCCTTCGATAACAACAAAGTCTGTTAATCAGTCCTACTAATCATGATCCATGTTGTTGCAAAAGGTAAACGACACTTCGATAAACGAAACCAGACCTTGTTCTACAAAAAGTAAACAAACATGTAAAGGAACAGAATTTACCTCCACTCTCTGGCCAATGATCACCTGCCAAATGCTGTCCTCTTCAGCAGGGGTCAGTTTTCCTATTGAGGTAATGTATCGCTTCTGAAGGGCAATGAGTGTATGTAGTGCCTGAGAAAAGACATAACATAATATTTTAGACATCAATCACATTGTGAAGTTTTACTGAGCGGACTACAGTTTTAAAACGCAGTGTTTATAAGTATTACCTTGGCATACTGTGTGAGGGCATCTACAAGAGCCAGCGTGGTCTGAGAGAGGTAGGTGTTGGCACTGTCTGTGACCAAACAAGATGCCCGACGAATCAGGGATTCATGCGAGAGGTTTTCAACCTGCTGGAGGTAAAAAGGATGCTTTTATTATACTAGTCATAATAACAGTCAAGAACAGGATCTGGAAATCGTTCTATTTATTTATTTTTATTTTTGAAAATGACTCTTATGAGCGGTTTTTTTTTTTTTAATGAATCAGAAACGTGTTGTGCGACTCCGAGACGAGCGACTCTTATGAGTCGGTTCTTTTTAGTGAATCAAAAATGAGTCGGAGCGGTTGCTGAATAAACCTGACTCACATAACCGCAACTTTTGTTGTAAAAAGTGGTATTCTTGGAGAAATATGATTATGTAAATATAAAGCATAAGACACTCACATAACCGCAATTTTTGTTGTAAAAAGTGGTATTCTTGGAGAAATATGATTATGTAAATATAAAGCATACAGTTATTGGATTAAAACGTCCATTTATAAACTTTTGCAAGATTTCAGTTTTATTGTTTTGTTATGCTTAAATCAAATTAATTGCAAAGAGGCAGAATTCAATAAGAAAACCATTTCATTTCGCAAAAAAAAAAAAAAAAAAACATTTGTAAGTAGATCGCTGCGACCGTAAGGTTGTTGTCACGCTCTCAGCTCTCCATACTTGCGTTTAACAAGTTTGTCTATTCCTCAATGTCTTTAGCGTAAATGCAGAATTTAAACGTGTGGTTACCTGTGTGAAAGGAACCGCACAGAGGCTGCTGCCGACACTGAACGCGACTGCATTGGATCGGGTGACCTCTGGCAGGCGCAGGAGGCGCTGATGAACGGTGCTGCTGCAGAACACATTGGCCTTGTCCCTTTGATATAAGAAAACAAATTAGACTGAGCATAGAGCTTAATTAAAAATAACATCCGCATACCTAACACGACATTAAAATTGCAAAAAATGCACGTAGTCTTACTTGAGAAGTTGAACGCACGCGGCGCTCCGTCTCAGCATTGCCATATTTCTCCGTGCAACCAGGAAGTCGGTCCGGCCTTTTAGAAGAGTCCCACTAGCACACAAACCACAGTTTCTAAAAGCCTGCATATTGTCTTACAATCTTTTACAAATAATAAAAAAAAATAGATTTAGATGAATCCTTTAAGCCTGTATTTGTCTTAAAGTAAAGCTCTTCGATGTTTAAAGTGGACAACTCTGCCCAACAGTATTTATATACTGCTAAAGGACTCTGCCCCTCCATCCATGCAGTGTATTGATCCGTTTATTCGGACCTTTAATCTTGATTTTACTGGTTTAAGTTCAAGGAAAGATAGGGTTTGACGCACATTTACACACTATGTCAGCACAAAAGCTGTGGTAAACACTAGTGAGCTCTTAGTGGTTGGTCTGCAGTACTATATGGTGACCCACAACACTAGCAATCACAAAACAATATGTATTGAGAACATAACAGGCACAGGCCATTGATGAGCATGACCTGCACGTCTCAAAGGGGTGTGGCAGAAAAACAAGTCCACATGATAAGAAAAAAAAAGCTTAGTAGGCAAAAATATATCTATGAAGGCAACATAAGGAGACATAGCTATACTGTGTGTCTTTGGGTTACATTCTTAGATAACTGATGAAAGCTCTTGATAGACCAATTCAATCGACCTCAACCAATAACTTATCTTTCAGCTTTGAATAGTCAGAGTGAATTGGTCTGAACAGTTTTTCAACTGTTCCATATCAAGTTGTTCAAATAGCAAGCTGTGAGACAACTAATCAGGACTATTTGTATACTGTACTTGTTGTCATGACTATATGGAAACTTTATCAGCAAGAAAGGAACCCTAAACAATGTATTGGCAAAAGTGTTGGGATACCTGACACCAACATGACATTGCATTCTAAATACATTAATATGGAGTTGGTCCTTTGCTTTCCACTCTTCTGGGAAGGCTTTCCACAAGATTTTAGAGTGTTTCTGATGAAATTGTTTGGACATTTATGCAATTTTAGTTATAAGTTTCATTTATTATTTCCTTATGGCCAGTATTGTTGCTGCACTATTAAAACATTTGTAGTATATAGAAAGTTCAGTTTGTCTGTTTGGTAAATGTTTAATGGTGAAAAAACCTATCCCACCAAACCATTTAGCTTCAAAATACGTTTAAACCCCTTTTTAAAGAGTAATCATAAAATTTACTCAAAAAAGACCCTTAAAAAGTGACGAAACCTCTCAAGAGAGTTCAAAAAGCACTTATCTTATGCAGTGGTATAAGAAAGTACACATAAACAAAGAGTTTATAGAGCTCAGGGTCCAAACCTCAAGAATACACAGAAATCACAATAAAGGCTGTTTTTGTCAGGATTGCATCATATCACAGTGGCATGCAAAGGCCACAAAACATTATAGACACGTAGCAAACATTTTGGCATTATAACTTTTATTTGCATGATGTTGCTGTTAGTTAATTTTCAGATAATTGTGCTAATAGTTTATCTTCATTACCCCTTTTGTTTGAGATGCTAAAACCACTCAGGTTCAGAACCACTCAGCATTACATAAACTGGTTTGATAGTCTGCTCATGTTATGTATTTACATTTTTGCATATGATCATATTTATTTTTCATTATTTCAGTTGGGTGTGACATGTGACACTTGTGGTAACTGATATTAATATTTTCCTAAGAGGCCTCAGAAAGAAAGTGTGCTGCATCCAGGGTGGCATAACATTACAGACGTTACACATGAAAAACATTTAGAAAACAAAACAACTGAAAAATCCAAAATCTAAATTTGTTGAGTTTGAGTCAATGTCAATTGTCAATGATGTTCACCTACAGGCTGCAAAAGACTACCTAAAACACTTGCTATATGTTTTCCTTATTTAAAGACTGTATTTATACAGAAATAATTGACTTTCATTTAATACATTGTGACATGTATATAATGTACAGATAATAATGCTCAATCGGACCAACAGAGGTCGCTATTAAACAACATAATGCGTCTGAGAGGCACCTTCCAAAGACCTTACAGGCCAGACAAATACAACCTCTGGATGATTTTACATGGAATATTATAGCCACTCTAATGCATTTTTCAAAATCAAAACTGGAGAAAAGAATGTTCTAAAGAATATGTGATATGATACAAATAACTTTATGACATGCATTTAGGCCTGTTAAAATCACATGGGCACTTTAAAAAACATGTAGTTTGATTGTAAGACTTTACTAAAAGATAATCATGATTGTTTAGTTGTGTCAGATGAGATAACATTGTTTTTGCATTTGATATAGTAAACCATAGCTGCATAGAATTTCTCATCTCTGAACCCATAGACGAGAGGACTTACTGCTCTAGAAGTGATACTAAATGCCAGGAAATTTATAAATCGGACAGTCAGATATGATTGAATATCATACTCCATAACTACATTCTCAATGTAAGGGCACATCACCTCGGCAGTACATAAAAACAGCTGAAGGATGTGGAGGGAAATGGTTCGCTGCCCTTTTGATGCTGACTTCTTATTGTCACCAGATGCTGCGCGTGCAGCAAGGTATATCATTACATAACAAAAGACTTCAATGATCAAAATAGCCACAAGCCCCACAATATATAACAGACCCCTAGCAAAATGACGAATCTTATCCGGAATCATAATCTCATAGTGGCAGTGTGTGAGCTGAGACAAGTATTCACGAGAGGCAGTGCTGATAAGAATGAACATATCAACAAAGGGGTTTATGGAGCTCAGGATCCAAATCATTAAAATCACCATTATGGCTCTTCTAGAGGTGGAGATCGCATGATGTCGGAGAGGCATGCAAATGGCCACATAGCGCTCCACGCACATGGCTATAATAGTCAGTGGTGCACATGCTGTGATAGCTTCCATTAACATGCATATGGGGATACAGAAATGCAGAGGTAATAAAACAAAGTTGTATGATAAGAGCACCACAAAATCAGTCAGACAAAGAAATATTAGGTCTACCAAGAGAGAGTGACCAAACAATATATAACGTGTCTCTGTTCTGAAAGTCTCTTTCTTGGAGAATGTTAAGAGCATGAGGAAGATGAGGTAGATGAAGGGCCACACAAAGATCTGGGTCAGCGCCAGTGAAATGTTCCTCCGGACGGGGTCAACTTGGATCAGTTGCATCTGCTCATCACCACTGGCATTCTGACTGGCCATTGTGCACACATCTGGGAAATAATTAGACAACAAAAACACAGTCTCTATGAGATGACCATGACTAATCCTTGAGAAATAAATAATCAACATTTATAATACACACTATCAATAAGCTTCAAATATTTATGTAGCAAATAATAAAAAACATATGACTTCAGTTTACATACTTTCATTCTTGTATTTATGCAGATACAAATAAAGTGGGAAAAAAAAGTTTGTGTGATTGTTTTGAAGTTATAGAGATTGCATTGTGACATATAATATCAATATTTATGCATTATCAATTAGCTTCAAATATTTATATAGCCATAAAAAAAGTATATCATTTTAGTTTACATACAGTAAACGAAGGTCATGAAATCAGTTGAAAATATTACCTTGCTGTATTACTTACTGACAGTAAGACTCTATTCTTGAGCCGTGGTCATCAAGTGTAATAAATGCGCTGTGAACAAACATTTATATAGAGTTTGACAGAGTAAAGCTCCTGTGGATCTGCTAATCTGATGACATCTAGAGCTAAATTTAGATTAGCTTGTGTTTCAGAGATTGACATGGAGCGCAAACTAGTGTCGAAATAGAATAGAGCAGACAATTGGAATGCCGTTAGGCTAGATTCTATTCCTCAATCGCATCTTTTTCTTTTCTATACAGCATTTCTGAAGCTACACTTCCTCTCCTTTTCTGCCTTTCATTCTCTACCACTCAGGTAATACGGTATACCACATTCATTCTAACTACACCTAATTGTAACATTTTTAATTGTTACATGCACATATTTGCAACCTTTAAAAACAGAACTGTTAATATATTGCTTCTATTGCTAACATTATAAAGACAAGAATTATATTGTTAAATATCCCATGTTGTGTTGTGGACATTAAGTTTGTCTCTCGGTTTCCTGTGTCATGCCCCAAGCTTCAATGGCCACGCAGCCACATAGGCCATCCCTGAATTCTCTGTGTTCCCTGTCTCTGCTCCTCATGGCCTCCTGACCCCCAGTGGTCTTCTGCTCAGTCATAGTACACAGCAAAATCCCCAGTGTTAAATTACCACCCCTCAGTATACATATGTGTCCACACTACATTGTGTTAAAAGTAACACTGAAGCAGTGTTAAAGTTAATGAGATAATTAAGTGATTAATTAAAGGTGCAATATGTAATATGTTCACAGTAAAATATCCAAAAACCACTAGGCCAGTGTTATATATTTTGTTCACTTAAGTACTTACAATATCCCAAATGTTTCCAACTATTTGTAAATTGTGAGAAAATTGCAATTTTAACCAAGGCTCTGGGACGTGTGAGGAGTCGCCTGTCAATTGCGTCATACCCGCGTTACCCTCGGTTTCCGGTTTTATTTTGTAGAAACCATGGAAACACCAAAGATGCTTTAATATTTACATGTTTTAATAGGCAAGGGAACAACTGTTTTGATATATTTATAGACAGAAAACTAATTATTGTTATATAGCTCAACAAGTTTAGTCTTATTGTTTAAATCTAATTTTCTTGATTTTTTGCGAGTACCATGCTTTACCATGCCTCAGAGAAAAACACTATTTTGTCAAGTAGCTAACATAGCTAACATCAGATGCAGCTTTATTTTTAGTAACAGTAATACAGCATTTTCTCCATCATACAATACGTTTTAAAATTAATTGCATGTCATTTATCAACACAAGCCATCTAGCATTTAATATGATATTCTTAAATCGATCTATCTTACTGCAGTGTGTCTCAAACAAGTGTCTCACAGCAGCCACCGAGCGAAGGCAGAGTAACGTTATAACATCATTTTCAACACACTCAAATGTATCTAATATGATAAACAGAGCTGTGTTACTTCATACCTCATAATTGCTCCAGCGCCTCGTTCAGCTCCAACAACACTCGGTCCTGCTCTGCTACATACTACAATAACGTTAATAATCGCATCCAAGAACATGATTTCCTCCTGTGTCCTATCACAATTCTTTTGCACTGTCTGTTGATGTGAAGACCACATGTCCCAAGATTCCACGCTCAAACTTGGCGTCATCAAGCTACGCCTTTGTTTTGGATAGGCCTCTAGCGACCTCTAGCGGACAGAAATCTTACATATTGCACCTTTAAGTGATGATTGACCATTAGTGGTGACACCTGATCTTAGTAAGCATAATCACTGAAGGAAAGTGAAAAAATATGTTAATTAATGTTTTATGGAATGTTTCATTTCAAGTCACCGTGATGGATTTCATTGTTTTCTTTAGTTGGGCTCTTGACCCTTTACCTTATTAGTTTTTCTCTGGTTGCTTCAACTTTTATAAAGCACATTTGTTGTGGCAAGAGAAAATGTGATCTGGTCACAATATGTTTTGATGATGACATCATCATCATGCAATGGCCTGATTCACTGATGTCATTCAGAGTCTAAATCTCTGACTATGTTTGATGTGTAACTTTAGTATTGGAGATTGTAGCCCTGTGATTTTGCAGCTTGAGATCCAAAAACATGAACAATTTTAGGGTTTACTCACACTAGGTACGGTTGCCTTGAACCAAGGCCGAACGCGATTGTCCCCCCTCCCCACTCCCCCGCTGGTCTGCACTCACATTACCCTTAACGTTCCAGGAAAAAAACAGGAAGAAATGCACTTTCGCTAAGATATTGCCTAATAGATTTATCATTTATGCCGTGCAGTGATTTTCACTTGCACGTATCAGAGGGTTATTACAAACTACGAAGGCAGCTAATGTTAATGGAGGAATTTTGCAGCTTTACTTGCAAACTACAATTCCTGTTCATCAATAAGGTGAGAACCAGACCTATTACAAGCCCAAATACACTCGAATTAAGTACATGAACTGAAAAGTGTATTATCAAAAGAGTATTAAAGATGTTTGCCATTGTAGTGATGACAGTAGCATACACAAAGAAATACCTGCTCCATGCTCCAGCACAGTTAACACTCACACTGCATACAAACCATGCTCCAGCCCACCTCTTCCAAACAAGCCAGGGACAACTAAACAAACTGCACTTGGGCACAAAACGAAACATTCACACTCGCCAAATGCAACCAGGCATAGCTCAGAATACCTAGTATAAGTACACCCTCAAAAATACATCACACACAGAAACATCTTTATTTAGACACATACAGACATCAAGTATCGGCATATGATTCTCAAGAACGGTGAAAATAAATAAATACGAAATACTGACAAACACATCAACTCTGAACATCACAAAACAATCTACTGTCACAACAAAACAACAACAAAATAAAAGCAAACTGGAACAATCAATGAAAATTACAGGATAATTCAGCTGCATAATTTATTCATGCTGCAGTGCATGATGGGAGCCATGGATGAGTTTTGATTGGTGGCTCACATCATGCACTGCAACATAAAGCACTTTGTTTGATTGTCACCATTGTTGAGGTTCATATGCTGATTCTTGATGTCAGTGTGTGTTTTTAAAAAACTTCAGAATGTAAAAGCATTGTTGGATCTCAAGCTGTAACAGATTTACTATAATGAAAAAATCATGAAACATCTGTATAACCAGTGATTCAGGCCATGATAATGTTATCATCAAAACAAAAGCATTGCAAGCTTAAGTTGATCACCAACTTATCATGCTTTTGGGAAATACAGCCTGAATCATAAAAAGACTCCTCTGGCCATAACAAATGTGTTTTACAAACACAAAGTTGAAGCAGCAGGAAAAACATTTAAAAGTAAAGGGTCAAGAGCACAACTAAAGAAAACGCTGATCACCATCATGGTGACTTGAAACGAAACTTTCATTAAAACATTAACATCTAAACATCTGTTAATTAATGAAGGAAAAAAAACATGAACAAAGGGGTTATTAGAGCTTAGGGTCCAAGAATCACAAATAAGACTGTTTGGAAGTAAAGGCTTCATAATGGCATGAAAAGGCAACGTGTTTTTCTTCTTCTTCTTCTTCTTTTTTTTTTTTTTTTTTGCTTGCATTAATCTGCAATCATGTCACCAATTTATTATTATTATTTAATACCTTATTATTTAAAATGTTCTTTTCATTTCTCATCTATATGTTATAATACATTTTTGAGATAATGAAAGCACTTTGTAATCTTAAAATGGTGTGTAATCCATTTTGTAAAAGAGTAATGTTTGCCTTTATAGAAGGTGCAGTGCAGTGAATATTATTTTGTCTCATAGACTGTATTTCATTGACTGTTGGACAACCATAATGCTGCTGTTTACTATGTATTTAAATAATGGAATTTATTTTTCAAACAAATGAACGCATTGTGGAAAAAATCACTTAATATTTTCCCTTAGATATATAAAATTCCACAAAAATGTGGAAGTGTCTTGAGTATCACACTCATTGTAGCCTTTGCATGTTTGTTTAGTAAATGTTATTCACACAGATGTATTACATAAAAGACCTTAGGAGTATTCAGAAAGAGAAAAAAGTTATATATCAAATGCAAATGCTAGATACACATTTAGCTTAAAAAGAGATTAATTCACTAGTATCGTTGTATGATTATTGTTCTTTTCTAACATGTGAAATGTTTTAAAAGAACTCACTGATATTTATTAGATGCCAAAATGAATAATAATAATAATTTGTGAATAATCACACTGTACACTGATCTCAAATAGTCTGCAATTACATATGAATCGTTCAATACAAGATTTAATCTATTCGTTCAGCAAATTTGTATCTAATGCAAATTTACAACAAAATATCCAAACATGTAATTGTTAATAATTAAAATGACATAAATATGTTCAAATAAATTAATAAAACTTAAAACAATATACATAAAATATTTGAAAGTGTAACAAGTAATGGCAACATTATAATCGATTATGTGATACACTAAATAAAATACTCTCTAAGTTGATTTTCAAGAAGTTATTCTAACAGTCACATTTACTTAAGTCAACAGATGTCACCCTTAAACAATACACTACATTTCCCAAGACAAATCTTGCTGTTGGCCAGACAATTTAAAACTCTAAAATATATCAACTAGAATGGGATGTTTAGGTAGTTGGTCAACCAAAACTGAGTTTTGATACATTACAAATTTTACTTCATGACATTTTGAAAGGAATTTAGGCAAGATAAAAATCCTTTAAAAAAGATAATCAAGTTAGTTTATCAGTGTCAGATGAGATCACATTGTTTTTGCATCTAATATAGTAAGCCATAGCTGCATAGAATTTCTCATCTCTGAACCCATAGACAAGAGGACTTACTGCTCTAGAAGTGATACTAAATGCAAGGAAATTTATAAATCGGACAGTCAGATATGAATGAATATCATACAGCATAACTACAGCCTCAATGTAAGGGCACATCACCTCGGCAGTACATAAAAACAGCTGAAGGATGTGGAGGGAAATGGTTCGCTGCCCTTTTGATGCTGACTTCTTGTCACCAGATGCTGCACGTGCAGCAAGGTATATCATTACATAACAAAAGACCTCAATGATCAAAATAGCCACAAGCCCCACAATATATAACAGACCCCTAGCAAAATGACGGATTTTATCCGGAATCATAATCTCATAGTGGCAGTGTGTGAGCTGAGACAAGTATTCACGAGAGGCAGTGCTGATAAGAATGAACATATCAACAAAGGGGTTTATGGAGCTCAGGATCCAAATCATTAAAATCACCATTATGGCTCTTCTAGAGGTGGAGATCGCATGATGTCGGAGAGGCATGCAAATGGCCACATAGCGCTCCACGCACATGGCACCGATGGTTAATGGTGCACTTACTGCAACTGCTTCCGTTAACATGCATATGGGGATACAGAAATGCAGAGGTAATAAAACAAAGTTGTATGATAAGAGCACCACAAAATCAGTCAGACAAAGAAATATTAGGTCTACCAAGAGAGAGTGACCAAACAATATATAGCGTGTCTCTGTTCTGAAAGTCTCTTTCTTGGAGAATGTTAAGAGCATGAGGAAGATGAGGTAGATGAAGGGCCACACAAAGATCTGGGTCAGCGCCAGTGAAATGTTCCTCCGGACGGGGTCAACTTGGATCAGTTGCATCTGCTCATCACCACTGGCATTCTGACTGGCCATTGTGCACACATCTGGGAGACAATTAGACAGACAAAAAAAGCACATTTACAATAATACACAAAATATGTGAGAAATAATTCATCAATAATACTTTAGAATAAACAATGAATATGTACATTCTAAATAAGCTCTATGTTGACTTGAAAAACAAAGACTGAAAAAGTATTTAGTTTACAACACAGAAAAACAATGTTACATAACCTTGCTGTACCATTTACTGAAAGTATTCCTGACTTTGTCCTTGAGCCTTGGTCATCAGGCGTAACTGTACCTGCATACTGTGAACAAACATTTATATAGGGTTTGACAGTGAAACTCTAAAAGATGACATCTTCTTAGTTGAGCTAAATTTAGATTTGTTTGTGTGTTGGGGATAGACATGGAGCACTGAGACACAATCACGCTTAAAACATTCAAACTGTACAGTAAGAACAAAAACACTAACCTTAACAAGTAATATGCAATACTATAACATTGAGTTATAGTACACTGCCTGTAACAAAATACAAATAGCCAAAGTACATACATTTGAAGGTTAAAGGGTTGGTTCACCCAAAACTAAACTAAAAGTCCATGAAAATGAGAACATAATTGTGACAATAATTCTCCAGTGCTCATGCTGCATTAATTTAATATATCTTGAGGTTGTGAAAGTTAGCATGCACTGTTAGTAAACACAAACAAGAGTGAAAATTTGTGTTTGTCTAAATGTAGATGTAGTCAGTATCACAATACAGATCTGAGCCACAAGCAGGCCATAGCAATGCCGCATGTCAGCCAAGAACAAAGAAATAAACCAGAACTGAACCTTATCTGAGCCACAAAATCTTTATTATTTACAGAATCATCTCAGCATTAACAAGCCTGTTAACAAGCAGAATCACTGAAGTAAAGAAGAAAACACAAAAAAAGAGACAAACAGAAACACAAGAGCTACAACTGATATGATAGTTAGCTACTGATATATAATCATCATGAAATAACCTGAATCATTGATAATATTTGAATATAACAACTGTGTTGTGCCATTAATCCACTTAATTTGCAAACCCTACTACACTACATTACAGAAGTCAATTAAATAATTAAAAATAAAAACAAAACATCAGCAGAAAACCAAAAGTTACAATGACAAACACAGATATGAGTAATCAGCGTATGAATCTCAGCAATGGTGACAACAAAATATTCAGACAAGATCAACTCTGAACATCACAAAAAGACAGAACATAAAACACAAAAAACAGCAAAAATAAAAGCAAATAGTTTGAATTAAAGAAAATAATAGGACAATTCAGCTGCATAATTTATTCATGCTGTGATGCATGCTGGGAGTTTTATACTATTGTTCCCAGCATGCATTGCGGCATGACACTTTTGATGGTCATCATTGTTGAGATTCATGTGCTGATTCTTGGTTACTTTGTGTGTCATCTTAGAATGTTTTGTATGTTAGCAATACAGTGTTATCTCATGTTTCAGGGTAATGTAAATGTTTTAACACAATTAGTAATACAAATGACATCAGCGTATCAGCCTATTTCACAATGATTGATTCCATCTGATCTCACTTTGTCTTTCTTTGTTACTGCATACTGGCACAGAAACCAAATATATAATAAGAGTTAAGAGCCCAACTTATGGAAGCACCAACCATCATTATGGTAAAAACAAACAAACATCACATTTAAACCTCTGTTCATACTCAATAAGAACTTCCATAGATATCAATTTTTCATGTCTGTACATAATTAACATACTTCAGCCTACACACAGGCTCTACTCTTCAGCACAATGGTAACCCCAAAAATTCAGACATACCATTTTTGCTACGTAAATAAAGGGTTAAAATAAACCCCAGAAAATAAGGGGTGTAACCCTAGGGCAAATATAATTTTTTTTTCATTACTATTTTTATTGTTTTTGAAAGAAGCCTCATATGCTCATCAAGCCTGCATTAATTTGATCAAAAATACAGAAAAACAGTAATATTATGAAATATTATTACAATTTAAAATAATGGTTTTCTATCTGAATATACTTTAAAGTATTATTTATTTCTGTGATGCAAAGCTGAATTTTAATCAGCCATTACTCCAGTCATCAGTGTCACTTCAGAAATCATTCTAATATGCTGAATTTTCACCAGTGTTGAAAACAGTTGTGCTGCTTAATATTTTCTGGAACCCGTGATACTTTTTTTTAGGATTCATTGATGAATCAAAGGGTGAATTGTTGGTATCACTTCCACATGTTGGAAATAAGCTTTTTTGAAATAATCATTTCAAAGCTTCGAAACAATTGAAAATGCTTTGCAAAATGATTCACTGTTTTGAAGCATTTGAAACACCACATGCTGGTGACCCCTGCTGGTCAGAACAGTGTAAATGCATGAAAACACCTTTTACACAAAAATAATAAAATAAAAAATAATTAAATAGATACATAATAATAATAATAATAAAACACTAAATCCTTGCAAGTGTGTATGTGATTGTCAAAGTATCTGGTAAAATTTCATAGAGATATGTATTCACATTTGATTTTCACAACACATTTTACAGAAATATGTTTTGAGATTAACATTTGCTCTGTTGTAAGTATAAACCCTCTGGGTTCTACTTGTACCTGCTCCGAGGTGGGACTTGAACCCAGGTTGCCAGCATAGGAAACAGGCACAATAAAGACCACAGTCTCTAACATCCTTTGTTATTGTGCCTCTTGAGGTCTGGGTACCCATACATCTCTTTGCTAGCTGGTTACGCTTACCTCCTTAAACCTCACTCACATCTGGGTCATGGCACTAATACAACCCCACCCGGCCCTAACCTCCCTGATCTAAGCAGACTCAAAAATTTTGTAAAGAAAAAAACATCCATCATTGAGATCTCGTCACAGAATAAAACTGACTGTCAATGAAATCTCAAAACTGACCATCACTGAAATCTCTCAACAGAACAAAACCAACCGTCTTTGAAATCTCATAATGAAACAAAATTACTGTCTTTGAAATCTTATAATGAAACAAAGCTGGCCATCATTGAAATCCTGTAATGGAAACAAACACTATTATTAAAATCTCATAACAGAACAAAACTGACTGTCTTTGAAATCTCACAAAGGAACAAAACCGACTGTCTTTAAAATCTTGTAATGAAACAAAACTGACCGTTTTTGAAATCTCGTAATGCAAAAAAACAACCATCATCAAGATATTGTAATGGAACAAAACGACTATCTTTGAAATCTCGAAAAGAAACAAACCAAACATCAATAAAATCAATGAGATCTCGTAACGGAACAAAACCAACTCTCATAAAAATCTTATTGAGGAACAAAGCCGACTGTCATTAAAGTCTTGTTAAGGAACAAAACCGAGTGGCACTGAATTCTCATAATGGAATAAAACGACCGTTATTGAAATCTCGTAAAGGGACAAAATCGACTACGTAAGTCTTAGAATGGCACAAAACTGACCATCAATGAGATCTCGTACAAAACCAGCTGTCACTGAAATCTCACAGCCCGAATAAAACCGACCATCATTGAAGTCTCGTAACGGAACAAAACCGACTGATGCTGAAAACCAACCGTCATTGAGATGTCGTAACTGAACAAAACCCAGATAGCAACTTTGTGTCGGCCCAGATCCGGCCCACATCTGGCACATGTGGAAAGATGATCTGGGCCACATATGGCAGGTATGATGGCACTTGGGCGGATCGCTCCTGTTTGCCAGATCCGGGCCACAAGCAGGCCATAGAATTCAACTGAAGATAAAAGACACTAAACCTCTGAAGATCTGATTAAACAACTCCACAAACAGCATTAAAGCTTCACTTATTACTAACCAGACTGATTTTATTTCTGTCATTCATCTACAGCAGTTCTTATTGAGAATTAACAGAAGTTTAACTCTCATGTTTGTTTCATTTGGTTACCATGATGGTGATTGGTGTTTCCATTAGTTGGCCTCTTAACTTTTTTTTGTTGTTGTCGTTTTTAAATATTTTTGTTTTTTCTGGATGCTGTGATAGTGTTTCTATAAAAACCCATTAGCAGTAGCAAAGAAAACTGAAGTGTGATGATATCTGAAGTCATGATAGTTATCTTCATGAAATAGCCTGCTTCACTGATGTCATTTGAACATAATAATTGAATATAGTAGTTACTGCAACATGAGATCCAGATGTATTGCAGAAATCAGTTAGAAGATTGAAGATGAAAAAAAAAAAAAGAACTGCAATAACAAACACAGATATCAGTAATCAGCATATGAATCTCAACAATGGTGACAATAAACAAAACATTCAGACAATTAGATTAGCTGCATAATTTATCCATGGAATATTTAGTAGTGAGGAAATTTCATGAATGGACTTATTGCATAGGTGGCAACCTATCACTGTACCACGCTTGAATTCACTGAGCTCCTGAGAGCGACCCATTCTTTCACAAATGTTTGTAGAAGCAGTCTGCATGCTTAGTGCTTGATTTTATACACCTGTAGCCATGGAAGTGATTGGAACACCTGAATTCAATGATTTGGAGGGGTGTCCCAATACTTTTGGGTATAAGTAACTTTGTAACTAAATGTCAACTAACTCTCATTAGAGTATTAGCTACTAGACTGTTAGGTTAGGGTTAGGTGTTAGGGTTTGGGTTTGTAAATAAGTTGACGTAGTAGGTGCAAAGTTAGTCAGTGAATGTCTGTTGGGGGAGCATCAAAATAAAGTGTTAGTAGATATTAAGCAGACCGTCTATTAATACTCTAATGACTGCTAGTTGACATGTAGTTGCAAAGTTACTTATAGCATGTAGAATGTCTAAAGTGGTCAGAGGGAATCATTTCAAACAAGCTGGACAGAGGATTGGTGGATCCCAAAAAGTTGGTGTAGTACTGTGTCGGCCTGTACCAAATGAACAAGCAGGGACCAAACACACAAAATTATAAAATAATGAAGCATTAAACATATACACTAATAACAATCTGTATTAACCCATGCAATGTATAAATCATTTTGGTGAATTATTGGTATACTAACATCAGTAATGGTACACTGACCAACTTTAAATCTGTGTTCTCTATATTTGTTCTCTCACTTTTTTCAAATTTAAATATAAATAAAAAAAAATATTTAAATACTATATATACTATATATTGACATCTTGTTGGCACTATAGAGGCTATGCAGCTCAATCGTTACATAACTACTACTCATGTTTGTCTGAGATACTGAGTATCACAAAGTCCATAAAGTATAATTGCATAATTTTACTTTCTTTAAAGAAATTTTCACAAAACTATGGAAGTGTTTTAGGGGCTGTACTCTCTATAGGCCAATGTTTATTAAACATATTTATATCATTATGACTTGTTCTTTGTGGAGGAGATATCACTCCGGAGATTAATCAGAGTGAGAAGTCATTAAATAAACATTTGCTTTGCAGCTTGGCTCGGAGCAACTCACAAAGGGATCAAACAACTTGGCCTCATGTTGCCTGGCGGGTTGCATCATTGCCAAACAATTAGGAAGCACAAATTACACGAAAATGCAAAGTCGATGGCCTTTTTTAACCTTTAAAGCACATAATTAGTCACTTAGGATTTGACTCTGTGAAGATTTGGACAACTGTTTTCCGTGATGTGCGTCTGATCCTCAGGGATCTTTCTAGTGTAAGAATGGTAGGCTACAGAAACATCAACTCATAACTTAAATAACTGAAGACTTTTTAGAGTGTTTTAGTGTAACATATAAACATTTGAATATTCAGATGACACCACAAATTGATTTTTGATCTTAGAGTAAAGATATTTTTAATGCATCACTTATATAGACCAAGGATGGGCAACTTTGGTCCTGGAGGGCCACTGTCTCCTTATTCAGGTGTGTTTGATTAGGGTTGGAGCTAAACTCTACAGGAAAGCAGCCCTCCAGGGCCGAAGCTGCCTATCCCTGATATAGATCAATAGCATGAAGACCCTTTACATTTTCGATCAACTGTGGGATGCGAGAAGGTGGTATCTACAGAGAATCGTTAAAGGCATGCCAACATGAAAACAAAGCAAAATCTTGGAATTTTAGGTCCTGTTTACACCTGGTATTAAGATGCCTTTTGGTCGATCAGATTACAAGTAGACGAGAAAGACACATTCCCGTTTACACCTGGTATATTTATCCGTCACTTTTGTCCACTTTCAATCATTTCTGTCCTGATTTCTTCGAGGGGAGGGTTTATGGGTTGGTAACTGTATGGGGTTTTTCAGATCTTTCGATCTAATGAACAAAATAAGCTTGCACAATTTACATATGAATGCACCCAGAGACGATGGATAAACATACTTAGAGCAGCAGCTTTTGTTTCTGCTCTGATAGCCACAAGCCCACGCCGAATGCGGTGAGTGTGTGTTAGAAATCAGGAATTCCCATAATGTTTATGCATTAGGTCAGTAGGTGGAGAGTAGGTGGTCTTTTGTGGCTGTTCGAACACATTTGACCACATGAACGTTTACACTATGAAAGCAATCCGGTCTAATGCATTTTCGACTACCTCTGGAAGTGGTCGAAAGTGGACAAGCTCAAAAAGTTTTAGACCCCGTTTACAGCTGTGTTTATCGTCATCCACTTGTGATCCAATCGATCAAAACACATTTCTAAGTGTAAACAGGGCCTTAGTCGATTTAGAAATTCTGCTCTGAATGTTTTTATAAAGTCTAAAAAAAATACATCTGGGAAAATGTTCCAGATAAAAAAAAAAGAGAAAATAAATGAATAAATAAAATAAATGAAATAAAATAAAGGTAGCTCTATATTAATGAGTAAAGGCTTTATTTTCTGTAATGTTGTTGTCTGCACATTGATTTAAATTAAAATATATATGTTAACTAAAAGGAACAAAGATTTAATATTTTTAGCTAATATAACTAAGTTTAATACTTACATCATTACATCTCACATAGCTCTAAGAGAGTAGCAGCACTTCTTAGTTGACCTAAAACATGCAGACAGCTTTTTTTTCAACCCCTGTAACTGCTCCAGATGTTCTTTATGATAAAGCTTGCTGTTTACTGTTTGTATTTCAATGTTTCCCTCTTCTCTCCACATTTCAGGTCAATGCACTTCAGAAAACAAGCAGTTGTGAGATACGTGTCTCACTGGCCTTATGAGTGACGCATATGACACTGCAGATCAAGCTGTCAATGTACTTTCGTCTCTGATTACTTGTCTGCTGCACTGCAGAACAAACAATTTGGTAAAATAAGGGAAAGCACCAGAGGTCACAGTCAATAATTGATAGCTCTGTTAATGACTAGCCATTTGAAACATACAAACATTCTGAGTACGCTCTTCTAGCAGTGAATATTTCACAACTTATATAACAGATTATTAAAAAAAAAATAAAAAATTATTAATGCAATAATTTATTTATACTTATTTAAAAAATAGAAAATAAATGTTTTAAAGTAATGAATTATTTCCTTATAGTTTAGATTATAGATTATAGTTTTGCCATAGGGTCTTGTTAACCAGAAGAATTAGGTCTACATATAAATCCGTGAATTCAATATTTATAAAAGTTACAGCACACATACACACACACACTGGTTTCCATGTTTTATGGGGACTTTCCATAGACATAATGATTTTTATACTGTACAAACTGTATATTCTATCCCCTAAACCTACCCATCACAGAAAACTTTTTTACATTTTCAAAAAAATAATTTTTGTATGGTTTATGAGCTGTTTTCCTCATGGGGACCAAAAGATGTTCCCATAGGCAAAAATTATTACTATCCTCATGGGGACATTAAGGACTACCAGGTACACACACACACACATACAGGGGTTGGACAATGAAACTGAAACACTGGCCAATAGTCTTTCACGCAAATATGTGCAGGACAATGGCCCTCCAGGATCAGCGTTCCCCACCCCTGATCTACATGATCCTGTCTGAATAAAAACATTAACACAGGAAAAAAACACTTTCACACAGTTGTATTCTAATACTACTATACTGTGAAACTATTCAATCTAAACAACATCCTCAGAGATCAGCAAGTCAGGCTACTACATGATTCTACACTGTAGAATTAAATGCGCACCTTGACTCTCCTGCTTCTGCCAAAAGAGTTTGTCGGGAGCTCCACAGAGTCAAAATTCATGGTCGGGCTGCTATAGCCAAACCTTTGGCCCCTTGTGCCAATGCCAAATGTCTGTTTTAATGGTGTCAATAGTGCAAATCTTGGTTTGATGAACCCAAATGTGAAGCTGAACATCTCCCATGGCCTGCACTGTCACCAGATCTAAAAATGTTTGAGGTATTTTGGAAAACATTTTCCTCCACCTGCATCACATAGTGACCTGCATTCCTCTGGAAGAGGAATCCCATGTAGAAGGCGACTTTCTCAGGACATTGCGCAATTTTCCCTAAAAGTTCTCTAAAGGTGATGAAGATTCCGAACCTTTACAGAACATTCGGGACGTTGCTAAAACGTCCTCTTTTGGTAATGAAAGTGCAGTTTAAGGTTCCTTATATGACTTTAGGGGGACATTCCATTTTGGTTATTTTATGGTCAAAAAAGAACGTTACAAAGAGGATATTTGGGACATTAACAGAACGTTCCCATACAGTCCCCTGTTGGTCATTTAATAGCGTTCCCGATATGAGTTTAGCGCGAGAACGTTACAAAGAGGACATTTGGGAAGTTAACAGAATGTCCTATAGTAATAGTCCCCTAAACATTCCCAGAAGATCCTGAATGTTCCCTGAAGGTCCACCAAATAACGTCCCCTAACCCTTAAAAGAACTCCACATCGTGACCATCTCTGAACATACTGGGAACGTTACTAGGCAACGTCCTTAACACCATGTTCTGGGAACGTAAAATTTCTAGCGGGGATAGCTCAAAATCCCTTTGGCCACTCCCAAGACAAACTAATGCTGAATTGGCTGCAAAAGGAGGCCCTGCACCATAAAAATTGTTGTGGTCTAAAACCAGGTGTTTTAGTTTCATTGTCCAACCCCAATGTGTGTGTGTGTGTGTGTGTGTGTGTATATATATATATATATATATATATCAATAATTTTGCAATAGCAATGGCTATCAAATCACAAATAGTGGTGTTTTAAAACTTTAAGTTACAGCTAGCCCAGCTAACAGAAATTTGTTATGAGAACAATCTCCAAATATTCAGTGTTGGTTCTGGGAAGGTAAAAAATGTCCAGTTTTCTTGACGCTAGAGGAACATGTTTTAAAAGTTATGATGTTCCTCAAACGTTCTTTCAACTTAATTTTGATTTAAAATTCAACATTCTAGGAACGTTTATTTGTAACATTCCAAGAACATGAAAATGTCCAGTTTCATTATTGTTAGTAGAATGTTTTTTAAAGATTGGTATGACATTCCTGAAACATTCTTTCAATCATTCAAGCACCTGCTGTGAACAAGAACTGAAAGAAAGAGAAATAAGAACACAAACTACAGCCGTAGATGAGCTGAAGATAAAAGACATTAAATCTCTGAAGATCTGATTAAACAACTCCACAAACAGCATTACCAGCTTCACCTTTTACTAACCAGACTGATTTCTCACACATCTACAGAAGTTCTTATTAGAGAATTAACAGAGGTTTAGATGTTGATGTCTTATTGAAAATATTTCTTTTGAGGTCACCATCATGGAGATCAGTAGTTGCTTTAGATGGGCTCTTGACCCTTGTCTTTTGTTGAGTTGTTTGTCTATCAGCAATTGCAGATTTTTCAGAATTTTTTTTAAAGAGAAAGCAGTTGTTTAAACAATTTTAACATAGTTATTTGACCATTAAAACAGACATGATGATCTGCTTTATCAATACAGAAACATTTTCCAAAAATGTCTGCAATTGCTGAAAATCAAGCAATTGAACAAATGTCAAGGGTCAAGAGCCTAACTAAAGCAAACACTGATCACCATGATGGTGATCTCTAACAAAACATTTTCAATAAGACATCAACATCTAAACCTCTGCTGTAGACGTGAGACAGATATAAAGTCACAGCAGGTGTTCGAATGTTTGAAAGAATGTTTCAGGAACATCATATCATTCCTAGAATGTTGAATTTTAAATCAAAATTAAGTTGAAGGAACATCAAACCTTTTAAAACAGTTTCCTCTAAGGTCAAGAAAACTGGACATTTTTTACATTCCCAGAACCAACACTGAATATTTGGAGAACGTTCTTATAACAAAATTCTGTTAGCTGGGTAACTTGACTTGTTTTGTTTGGATTGTTTGGTTAATTGCTGTAATGATGCTTTGTGTTCATATAGCGTGAAATTAAGCCATCCTATGGGAAAACAAATCCCATTTCTTTGTCAAGAAGCAAATCTTCAGCAATATAAAAGTGGGCTACCCATCTCTGATCATCTTTTAATTTCTCTTCCAACAGAGGCAGTGTGGTGAGTGAACAAGCATGTGAAGTTTATTTTGTGAATAGAAATCAGATCAGATGCAGATTATTCAATTAATCAAACATTCGATTAGATTGCATTGTACAATTACCTGCAGTTGTTTTATATCGTTTTCATTTTCCACATTCTAAACTAAATCAATATTACTTTGCAAACTTCCTTTCAGCCTTTGTAACATCAGCAGTGTTGCAAAACGCTTGAAAACATGCAGAATCTGACAGAACTCCCAGGCAACACGACATCCAGCAATAACCTCTCCGTCATTGTGAAGGTGTGTGTGGTGATCCCACTCTTCATTGCCTTCCTGTTCTTCATCCTCTTGACGTTGTACACCTTTGCATCTCACAGGCAGTTCTTTGACAGCTCCCGTTATATCCTCTTCACCTACATGCTGATGAACGACACCCTGCAGCTGCTCTCCTCTGTTTCCCTCTTCTTGCTAGCGATGGGCAGTGTGCAGTTTGCAATCGTCTACTGTGCTCCACTGCTGTTTGTGTCCACTGCTACCTTCCTAAACACCCCACTCATCCTTTCCACCATGTCACTGGAGCGCTACGTGGCCATTTTCTACCCGCTTCACCGTCCTGCCATCTGGAGACCGGAATGGATTTGGATCATCATATTAAGTCTGTGGTTCATCAGCTGCATCCTGCCCACTGTCGACTTTGTCTTGATGCGGCTCAAGCCGGGTGTAGATGTCCATTCGACCCCTGTGCTCTGCAAGAACGCTATGCTTAATGCTTCTCCTATTCAAGCTCTGTTTAAAGTGAGCCTCAATGGGATCTTCTTTGCAGTGGTCGCTGTAGTCATCCTCTTTACGTACATTCGGATCCTTCTGGAGACCCGTCAGATGCGGCAGGACCGAGTGTCAGTAAGCAAGGCTCTGCACACAGTGCTGCTTCATGGCCTCCAGTTGCTCCTCAGCATGATGGCTTTCTCACAACCTATCGCAGAACTCTTACTTGTCCAGCGTGTCAGCTTGTCTCAAGCAGATATGTCTTTTATCTACTATTTCTGCTTCATTCTGCTTCCTCGCTTTCTGAGCCCGCTTATTTACGGCCTTAGAGACGAGACCCTTAAAAGCTATATGAAGAAAGCCATGCCTTGTTATGGTGCTCGTATTGACCCACATAAAGAAGTCAAAATGACTAAATAAAATTGCAAGAACAATGGGTTTGTTTGTTATTGCTTTTGTAAGAGTGACAGATAGAACATTTAAAATCAATGTGCATTCTGTTGTATATTTGACACGTACACCATCAAAAACCAAAGTTTAATATTTCGCCACCTTGGAATTATAAGGTTCTATCTGCATTTTGAGCAGTTTTGAGATATTGAGCTTCAAAGTTTTTGCATTCCATACTCCTTTGTAGATAGAACTTTTTTCTTAAAAAAAAAAAAAAGTAGCAAAATGAAAAAATCACATGATGTAAATAAGTTTTCACAGAATAATAATATGTGAATAACTCAATTTTGACAAAAATGTCAGATAGAACCTTATAATTCCAAGGTGATGATTTATATGATTTGATGCATAAACATATTTTAAAAAATGTCTAAAAATATAATCTGTTAAACCAATGTTTGATAATTGTGCTCACTAACAGATCATTTCAAATGTATTTGTTTCTCCACAGAGATGAGAATAATTATGATCTTGAGGTCATATTTATTTAAGATTTATCCCTTTTAACTGATGAACATTATTTTCTATAAATCCAGGTTGAAAATCTTTTAATGAAAAAACATTGAATTCTATGAAAATATGTAATTCAGAATTACATTTATAATAAAAATAAATAAGACAATTATATATACAATTATACTAATGTTCAAAAGTTTGGGGTTGGTAAGATTTTTTAATGTTTTTGAAAGAAGTGTCTTAAGCTCATCAAGACTGCATTTATTTGATCAAAAATACAGTACAAACAGTAATATAGTTTTAATTGTATTAATTTATTTTAATATATTTTAAAATGCATTTAATTTGTGCAAATTTTTTAGCAGACTTTATTCCAGTTTTTAGTGTCACATGATCCTTCAGAAATCGCTCTTAATATGCTGATTTGCTGCTCAAGAAATATTTCTTATTATTTTAATGTAGGAAACAGTTTTGCTGCTTAATATTTTTGTGGAAACAGTGATAATGTGTTCCAGGAATCTTTGATTAATATAAAGTTCAAAAGAAAGGCATTTATTTCAAATAGAAATCCTTTGTTACATTATAAATGTCTTTACTGTCAATTTCATGCTTCCTTGCTGAATAAAAGTATTAATTAATTTCCTTGAAAAAAAAAAAAAAAAACACACACTGACCCCAACATTTTAAATGGTAGTGTAGAGTGTATATGATCTACAAATATATCTGTGTGAAAAAATTTGTACAGTCTGGTGTGACCCTTATTATGTTTGGGCAATATTTTAAATTTCATTATCTATATGGAGGCTTTTATAAACTTATACGAGTAAAAATAATTCTGACCAAAAAAAGAAAAATTTAAACGGACAACCTACTTTGAATTTTGGGAATAATATCTACATTTGCTGTAAAATGTATCCTACATATTTATCCTATACATACACAACGTCTTATATATGAGATTATAATTAGCACGTCCCATATCATAGTGCATAGCAAATAGTTGTCACAATCACGCCAGGCTCTTCCACACTCTACAGAATTACAGTCCCTGGAATTCTAATTACACACACGTCACTCATCACAGCCCATCACTATACTCAGCACTATAAAGCACGTGTTTGGCCTCATCAGAGCATATGGACTCATTTACCTGCCTTACTCACCTGAGGATTCATTTCGTCATCCTGTCAAGTTAGTTATATCCTCATCTCGTCTGCTTCCCAGTGTGGTGTTGTCATCTTCGTCCAACCTGCAGAAGATAAGACTGTATCACTTCCCATCACATTATTCTGAAATCATCTGCCAACCCTGACAGCAACATAGTGTCGGCTCAGATCCGGCCCACATCTGGTCTGCGTGTAATCCACATGTACCAGATGTGGGCCAGATCTGGGCCACACAATGTTGCTGTCTGGGAAAGTCTCTATTCACCTGCTATTGTGTCTGTTCCTGCCGTTCCTACAATAAACTTACCAGTTGTTGATTTTACATGTCATCGTCTTTGTGTCTGTGCCATACCTTGACAATAGTATGCAAAAAGCACAACATTTTTGCAGTTTACATCCATGCATGCTTTTCAGCCCAACTATTGGCTTGACATTAACTTTTCTGCTCACCAGCCACTGTGGCTTTCCAAAGTTACTAGCCACTCAGCATTTTCACTGGCCACAATTTTGACATCGATACCATGGGGAAAAACTGCCATATAGATTTTTTTTAATATTATCTCATAATTTGGCAGCAGGTATATTAGGCTGCTGTCACTTTAAGACCTGACGCACGGATCCATCATAGTGTTACACGTGTTTTCTTTTACATTCACTTAAAACATAACTGACTGTATTTATGGAATTTTTACATTATTTTGTGTGTATTTGACTGTTTAAGCACAATAAGCAGCGAAAAAGAACTCAATTTGGTACTGAGAGGCGGCTTTATGTGCTGCACTTTGAGTGTGAGCACAAAATCTGTGGAAATGACTAAAACTATATTTATACACCAACAATATTCATCCAGAGCAAATGAGACGAGTGAGTTAGGGGAGGTGGGTTTGTGTGTTAACTCTCTTTCGGAGAGATGAGAGAGTGAGAAAGCGCAGCTGGTATTGTGTTTCTATTCTGTGGAAAATGAGTATCGGAAGTGTTTCATCGACAAATCGATATTTTTGACAACATTACATTGCACTTAGTTTATTATTTCATATGCCTTTTAAAAAGATTACAATTGAAAAATGTATATTATATATAAAATTTAACCTGCCAAAGTGGCTAGTAGAAGTGATGTGTTACACACCACTGCTGAAATACACCCACATTTGTTAGGTGTTAATGTCAAGCCCTGCCTATAATAACCCCTTGTTTGTGACTGGTATCTTTTGACATTTACAGTATGAAAGTAGAATAAACCTGCCATAGCAGTTTTTAAAATGTCTGAAAAACTAAAAGATAAATGATAATAATTTTATGACAGTAAATTATGCTAGAATCAAATGCTCACATGCAAATATGCAACAAGAGTGTCTGTGATGTTAAGAAGCAATTTCTGATGTGAATGTCCCTTGCTACATTCTGAAATGTATGTGCTATTATGCAAAGTACATACTTTTAGTGTGCAGTGTAAATATGCAGCCAGTATGTACTGACTACTACTTAATACATTCTATTAGTAGTTCCAGACAGTATATATTCTATCTGTATATGTTTTCTGTACTTTAATTTAAATCCGTCTGTGTATACTCAATTAAACATTAACTCCTTTATTTAACTTTGGGAAATTTTGGGTAAAAGTACACAACAAGTAAATCATGCATAAACAAAATATATGCAAATAAAGTAATTAATAAAAAAAAAAACTAAATAAAAAATAAAGAATTATGTATTTGTTTATTAAAAAAATTATGATATGATGGTGCAATGCAGAGAGCAAATGTTTATTGACCGCACACACAAAACAATAATAGTTTGTGCTTATTAGAAGTGTTATGACAGTTAGATTGTCTCCCTTGGGTCTAATTAGAGCACAGAGTCATGAAATAAACATGTGTTTTCATCCTGCTTTGGGTTAATTGACAAAGGTAACTAGCAACAATGAGTAGTCTCATGTTACATCAGTCCTTGGTGGCAATTTCTGTATGAGATGCTCTTCCAAACAACAAAATTGCCTCTGCTGAGCATAATTAACTTCAGAAGATGTCAGGCCCCTCTATGAAGACTTCATTAACTTTGTTTATTAACATTATTAGATATAATGCCCTGCTAATACTGTATTTAATAACCAGCCATGACCATTTGACCTTATTATTCCAGCAAGTCAAAAGACTCAAACATGAACTTCTTCTCTTGAACATTAATTTACATTTGGATGACAATGACAATCTCAGGTTCTGATTATGTGCTTTAATGTAAAAAGAATTTAATGTGAGTTTGAATATTTTTCGTGACCTTTATAGTCTGCTGAAAGCAGCAATGGACAATTCACCTCAGATCTTGAAAATAAATTACAGGAAACAACCATGTTCAAACTGTGAACTCAAAGTGAACAAACAAGTGTAAGCTATTCTATTATTAATGTTTTTAATCATGTTAAAATGGTGTAAGATTTATGAATTTGATACTTATCCATTTCGTTGCGAATGCAGTGCGCTTGCAGAGAGAGAGCCCGCCCACACGCTGTTTTGATTGGCTATGATTTTTTATTGATTTTGTCGCGTCTCCAGTCGAGTCTGGTTTGGACAGATAAATTGCTTGCCGCTGGAAATTTTATCACATCGCATCTGGTTAGGAGGACAGTGTTAGGCTGTTTAAATTTGCTTTTCAAATCTGCAGTTTCTGCCAAAGGCCAACTCAAACAACAGAACTAACGAGCAGCATGATGAGCTCAGCTGTTTATTTCCCCTGTTTTGTCTGAATGCCAGGGCATGTAAAATCCGCCCCTAAACTCAGTGTCCAAGCCAACATTTCAAGGTGGGGCTTGAGGTTTGGGTGCTAAATGGGTTTGTCCATGGGTTCCATGTCTGTAAAATGAGTAAGATAAGAAGAAAACAATTTTGTGCTTTTCTTAGCATTTGCATTTTTGGTAACACTTTCAATAAGATTAGTTAACTTGAACTAACAATGTCGTTTACACGACAGCTATGTAATAACGGAAAAGTTTTTCTTTTGCGTTTTTCTATGTTGTCAAAACGTTCCCCATTATACTATACAGGCCAGTAGTTGGCGAGGTAAAAAAACTTATGAACACGTACACATGCACGTGACATCTCAGTTTTCTCAAATTTGCATTTTTGTAGTTTACACGAAGATAATAATGGTATCGTTTTCAAAAACGTGCACTTTGAAACTCATTTTCAAAAGTTTGCATTTTCAGCTCCCCCAAAACGCTGTTGTTATGTAAATGAATGGCCATAAAAGGTTTTCTGTTTTTAGTTGAAAACGGCCCCTCAGTTGATGTTAATTCAACATTTACTAATAAATTACTAAAATTAATAGATGTATCTGAACATTATGAACAGTTTTTTTTATTAACTAAGTACTCTAAAAAAAAAAAAAAGGTGCTATAATATAACACTAAAAGTGGTTCTTGGCTCATAATCATAGGGGAACCACTTTTGGTGCAATGTAGCACCAAATCTTTAAAGGTGCTCTACAGCAGTGGTTCCCAACCTTTTTTGCACCAAGGCCCACCTCCTCTCTGAATCAGTGTTATTATTTCTTTAAAGAAGAAACTCAAAATTTAAACCTTTAAACCTTTAGTTATTTTTGCATACATACTTTGGAGACATTCTTTACAACTTAAAAGTACTTACTTTGCTCAGTAATACAATAACTTAAATAACCACAAGTCAACCTGCCATACCAAATAAGACCACAGGGAGATATTCAAAATTATTTACATATAAGACATATAACACCACTGATCCTCTCAAACTTCTCCAAAACACGCTTGTTCAGCGAGCATCCGTTATAAAACACTCACAGTACATTAACAACTACGCGAATATATTTGACTGTGTTCATGCAGAAATACGATGTTATAGCGATCAGTGAGTCGAGAGCGCACATGCACGGTTTGTTTGCGCATCAATAATTGCGGACTCGCGCATGCCTACTGTACGACTGCTGTATGTCACTGTAATCGTCTTTACCTTCATTACTATCGTCATCCATCAAAACCTTTTTTTAGCGACACAGGTTTTCTTTTTCCAATTGAGAGAGTTTTGAGCCACCGTTCAGTCTGTATTTCACAAAAGCACGATGAGAAACAGACTGCGAGCTGAACCGAAACAATCACAGAATACGTACGAGAGAGGTGGTGCCTTTTTTTAAATGTATTTTTTAATTAATTAAATTTATTAAAGGTAACGTATTAATAATTAAATTAAGGAATTATATTAATATATTTAAATTAATTTAAATTTATCTCGCGGCCCACCTGGAGGATCACTGAGGCCCCCTAGTGGGCCGCGGCCCACAGGTTGGGAACCACTGCTCTACAGAACCTTTGTCAAATGGTGCTATAGAACCCATAAGAGGTGCCATATCACATTTTATTTCTTCAACAAAAATGGTGCTAAACAGCACCAACAGTGGTTCTTTAAGAACCTTTAAAGGGGCTTAACAGGTTCTTTGTATGGCAGTGGTGCTATATAGCACCTTAACCACCCCAAAGAACCACTGAAGAACAGCTGAAGAACCACTGAAGAACCGCTGAAGAACCATGCCGGGGCTTAACAGGTTCTGTATACGGTAGCGGTGCTATAGGCCTATAGCACCTCAGTCATCTCAAAGAACCGGTGAAGAACCACTGAAGAACCACTGAAGCACCAAGATTTGGTGCTATACAGCACTTAAAGTGGTTTCCCTATGATTACGAGCCAAAGAACCACTTTTAGTACTATATAGCACCATTTTTTAGAGTATAACAAGGATTATAATAAATATAATAAATGAATTGCTCATTATTCATTCATTTTAGTTTACAAATTAACTAACGTTAACTAATGGGACCTAATTGCAAAGTGTTACCACATATTTGCTGATGTTGAGGTGAGGTGACGTTTAACAAATTATATTTATTATTGGGTGTTTTGACAACTGATTTAAAAATAGCTACATAGCAAACTGGGTGTTGTCAATTTGAATTCCTGAGTGAAATTCGCATAGACTATAAAACATGGCAAACATCTCCTTTCATTTTAGACCATTTCTTGGACTTCATTGTATACTGATTTCTTATTCTCATTGTAGCCTATAGATTCTTCACTGAAGGGTGTTTATTTACTTTTACGTCTTTGTTTTTCTTTTTAACATAACTTGTCATTTAGAATATTCTCTGTCTCTTTGATATCAATTGCATTGCTAACAGTACATTTTAAACAATGGTACTAAACTACTCATCAAATGACTCTAGCAAAGGCTTCTCAATTCCACGAGGCAGAGAAAAAATCATTATAGCGTGTACACTATCTGCATTCTTCCTGTATGTGAATAGTGTATTAATATTTACGTTTTTTAAAAAGGACTATTTTCGCACCAAAATGCGTTATATATTTTTCATTCACACCTTGTTTTGTGATTGGCTGTTTCTGTTTATAACCAATATTTGCTTGATCCTAATCTTTCTCAATGCAACAATGCCGATAGGAATATGTCTTGTCATATGTCACATTATGGAAGTGCTGAGCTTTGCTACTCCACTCACTCTCACAGCTATGAGTCTAGAGCGCTACGCGGCCATCTGTATGCCCCTGCGACACTCTCGAATCTGTACTCTGTCCAGAACGATCCACAGCATTATCATCATCCATGTTCTCTGCTCCATAGAGCCCACTATGATCTTTTTCATCTTCACTGCCTCTGTTCCACTTCACATCTATATGAAAAAGGCACTATGCCAAGTGGAAGTGCTTATTGTTCACACGTGGCAGGGTCAACTGAGGTCAGTTTGTACACAGATATTCTTTATGATGATTTTTTGCATCATTCTGTTTTCTTATGTCAAAATCATGCATGTTGCAAAAATGGCAAGCTCTGGTAATAGTAAATCAGCTGTAAGAGGCTTAAAAACTGTGGTATTGCATGGATTCCAGTTGTTGCCTTCACTCATTCAGCTGTGGTGTCCGTTTGTAGAGCAGGCCATCTTAAATGTTGATATTTACATATATATGGAGGTCAGATATTTTAATTATGTTGTGTTTATGCTGGTCCCACGGTGCTTCTGTCCACTTGTGTACGGATTGCGGGATGAAAAGTTTTTCATTGCTTTGAAATATTATGCATTCTGTGCAGCAAATAAGAAGATTTCACCTAAGATTTGCTGATGCATACTTCTGTTAAGGTGATCTGAACTGTGCTGACAATATTCTGTACAAATATTTCAGACTTGCTGTATATTTGCATTGGATATTTACATTATATTAAAGCAAAATGTGTGTATATGTGCTTTTTAAAATGAAATTTCAATATTTTGTGTCTGAATGTAAAACAAAACAAAAATAAATATATAATAAAAGGATCAAAGGCTGTACAGTGCATAATGTTTGTGGCATGTATGTTTGTATTAAATAAAAAATAAAATTAGAACATCAAACTGGATTTATAACCTTTATGGTAAAGCTGACAACTCAACATGTGCGTTTTAAACACAGGCCTAGTATTAAAATCACTGGAGACAGTCTGTCTCTTTTCTTACTAAAGGAAGATAGTACAGCTAATGGCACCATCTTGTGACTGAAAACGGTTAGACATGTGACATTGTAATTACATAGTTTAGCTAACTATAGTTTCAGAAAAGTTAACACAAAATGCAGATCAATAATGATAGGCTATATAAATTAACACATCAAAACTCTTCTGTAAGCAAAAGATTTAGGCAAGACACAAAGTATATGAGGAGGCAAACAATGTCCTTACAGTTTTTTATTTATTTTTAATTTTTTATAACTCAAATGTAAATTAATGTCTGTAACCCTCTATGGTACGCAATATGATATCAATGAGGAAAAAAAATATTTGTGGTGTTTTTCCTGCTTAAAATTGGACACTATAACAATATCAGTAAAGATTTTCATTCATTTTTAATTTAGTTATTTTAAAAGTTCATTTAAAAGTCTAATTTTATCAAAAACAAACTAAAATAGACTATGTTGCATGGAGGCAACACCGTACCATAGATGGTTAAACAATATATTTTATTTGTGTATTGATTTTCAGCTGTTATTTTTAATAGTCAACTTATTTTGGATCATCAGTCATGCTCGGTATGTAAACACTGTCACAGACACAAAGATCTTTAATTTCACCAAGCTGATTGCTCATTAAAAAAACCTGCAGTCATCATGTTTTCAGGTCATTTCAAGTTTGATTTTGATGTGACATAAAGCGTGATATAAGTGGGTGAGCTGTTTACTTACTTATACACGACTGACTTATACACTTTTTATTGTCACATTTTGTAATATTTGCGTTGTTTTATTTTTGTAATATGGATTATTTTCTCATCCTAATTTTTTGAAGAGGCACTGCCTCCCTTGCCTCCTCGGAGGAAACGACCCGATACACACAGACTGCAAAGCAGTTCTCCACACCTCATATGAGTTACACTGTAAGTCAGTATAGCTATATTAACCCTTCACTGCACAATGACCCTCTAAAATGTTCCTGACATTCAGTAACAATGGGACACTGGTAAGAGTGGGGATATTTATGGCCTGTTCAGTGGACCTTACATTTAGTTTTTGAGAAAGATCTTATCCTGGGTTGGAAGTTAGAGCTGCAAAAGGAGTAGAGCTGAGCCTCATAACACAGGCTTTAAAGCAGAACTACACTTTCTAAATGCAAGTTTGAAATGTTGTATTAAAAAAAGATGTTAACATTAAGCATAGAGTAAAAATCATATGCAGGAACAAGCAAAATGGCTAAGTAGCAGCAAATAACAGACCAGACCTAACTCAGGGAGGATCAAAATGACTCAGTTTCCATCACAGGACACCTTGACCCCACATGTTTGTGACTCAATTTGTAACGGTCATTAAAACAGATTTCTAATAATTTAAATTTTCTCAATTTGTAACAGCCATTAAAACATATTTCTAATAATTTAAGTTTTCTCTATGATATTATTATATTTTTTGTCTATAATAAATAATATATTTAGAGAGATCTAACCGTTTTTTCTTTCTTTTTTTTTTTTTTTTTTTTTTTTTTTTTTTTAGAAAATCCTAATTCTATCCTGTATCAGTCTATACCTGGGATATTATTCAACCCACTCACAGGCAACCCACCTCTCTCTCTCACGCGCGCACACACACACACACACAGGTTTGTTTTTGTGAATTGTGGGGACATTCCATAGGCGTAATGTTTTTTATACTGTACAAACCATATTTTCTATCCCCCTACACTACCCCTACCCCTAAACATACCCATCACAGGAAACTGTGCACATTTTTACTTTCTCAAAAAAAAAAAAAAAAAAAACTCATTTTGTATGATTTATAAGCCTTTTGAAAAATGGGGACATGGGGTAATGTCCTCATAAATCACCCTCTCCTTGTAATACCTATGTCACACCCATGTCATTATACAAATTTGTGTCCTGATATGTCACAAAAACGCGCGCGCGCGCGCGCGCACACACACACAGGCATTATGCTGATGGCTCATCGTGGGCTGTGCGCGGTTTTTTCATGTCCTGCGTGAGAACATGGTGAGCTATGAAGAGGAATTAAAAGGTGTGGAATAACACAGTCAGCGCATCATGTAAGACCGCTTAAACTTTTTATAATCTCTCTTATAAGATGTCTTCATACTTTAGCCTTTTTATATTTTTATACGTACTTAATATATCTGACAAATCATTCGGTGAAATGTTTACTTCGATGATGAGCGTGAATCAAGCTGTTTCCGCAGAAAGACAACTAATCGATCATTTAAAAATATACATAGAACTGGAAATACAAAGACTTGACGATATTAAAAGGTAAGAGAAAGCAATTTGATCATTTATTGGAATGTATTAAAGTGGTGATTAGTTAATTAAGCAATCTAAATAGCCACAAAAAGATGGTCACGTTTAAAAACTTACCACACTTTGAAAGATATCTATGGTACTTTTGTCTAAAACTGAAGCTGTGGTTACTGTGGAAATATTTCTATGGCATGTAAGCCATATTCTGTTCAGATATTGGCATTTTAGTTTTTTAATTTCAATATAAAAATTAAAACGACAAAAACTGTAAAAGGCATTTCGGTTACACTTTATTTTACAGTAAGTGTACTTAGTGTACTTACCTAAGGAAGTATGGGTAATATAAGGTAATTACATGGGTTAAGGTTAGGTTTAGGGGTAGATTCAGGGTTAGTACCTAGCTATTATCCAGATATTGCAATTATTATAATAAGTACATAGTACATGGGGAACAGGACTGTAAAATAAAGTGCTACCAGCATTTCTGTATCATGTTTTGTAAACATACCAACACTAAAACTGGAAAAAAAATAATTGTTTTTAACTAAATTTGTTTGATTTTAACAAAATGTGTTATTGCATTTAACCTTTGAATGAAATATCAATCATTCTTTTACATTTTTTAGGTTCTTTTCAAGAGTCAAATCATTACACAGTGGGGTATACAATGAGCCATCAGCTACCATAGCTAATCCAATTATTGCATTCAAACTGGTCAAAAGACTTAAGTCTGAATGGTTGAATGTTGTCCATAGCAATGAAGCCGAAGAAAACATCAAAGGTAATATACTGACCTTCATACACAATACGCATTCAAGAAATTTATTTTGTACTTTTGGCTTGCTTGTGTCCCACTTAAAGGGTTAGTTCATCCAAAAATGAAAATAATGTAATTTATTACTCACCCTCATGCCGTTCCACACCCGTAAGACCTTCTTTAATCTTTGGAACACAAATTAAGATATTTTTGTTGAAATCCGATGACTCAGTGAGGCCTGCATAGCCAACAATGCCATTTTCTCTCTCAAGATCCATGAATGTACTAAAAACATATTTAAATCAGTTCATGTGAGTTCAGTGGTTCAATATTAATATTATAAAGTGACGAGAATATTTTTGGTGCGCCATAAAAACAAAATAACGAGTTATTTAGTGATGGCCGATTTCAAAACACTGCTTCAGGAAGCTTCGGAGCGTTATGAATCAGCGTATCGAATCATGATTCGGATCGCGTGTCAAACCGCCAAACTGCTGAAATCATGTGACTTTGGCGCTCCGAACCGCTGATTCGACACGCCGATTCATAACGTTTCGAAGCTTCCTGAAGCAGTGTTTTGAAATCGGCCATCTATATAAGTCGTTATTTTGTTTTTTTGGCGCACCAAAAATATTCTAGTCGCTTTATAATATTTATATTGAACCACTGTACTCACATGAACTGATTTAAATATGTTTTCAGTACCTTTATGGATCTTGAGAGAGGAAATGTCATTGCTCCCTATGCAGGCCTCACGGAGACATCGAATTTCAACAAAAATATCTTAATTTGCGTTCCGAAGATTAACGAAGATTCTTACGGGTGTGGAACGGTATGAGGGTGAGTAATAAATGACATTATTTTCATTTTTGGGTGAACTAACCCTTTAACTCTAACCCTTCACAACCCCTGTTTACTTTCCTTCAGCTCTCAGGGAGGGCTACAGGAGGATGGAAGGAAGCTTACCCAAGCTGGAGGACCTTCAGGGGGCAGCGCAGGGGCTGATGAGGCTTCAGGATGTGTATGATCTACGTGTGGAGGGGCTTGTGCAAGGGTACTTCCAGCAAATCACAAATGGAAATACTGTTGACATTTATAAACCCCTTGTGTCTGATACACTCTCTGGGGATGATTGCTTCCTTGTTGGAAAGGTAAAACAATTTTATTTTATCTATTATTTTCAGTCTGCTTTTAAGTATGTCTGCAAACTTAGTGTGGCTTTAAAGCTAATGATTTCTTATATCACAAGCTTAATTCTAAGAGGGGTCGAGAAACTTTACTGCCAACACTCTCAAAGTTTGGAATGTATTGTGAATCTTTCGGAAAGCCTCTGGAAAAATGTGTTCAGAATGTGTTCCCAGTTGAGCACACTTCCTGATGTAGATTCCATACATCTCAATTTGTTTAGTAACTGGTGCCTCTTTTGTGGTTTATACTCCTCTTTCTTTGTGCATGAAGAAAAGCTCTGTTTTTTCTGTCTTCTTGTAATAAGCACCATCTGTTCTCTTCACCGCCATCCATACAAGTACCAAGTGAAATGTGCTGTTGCAAAATATTGGCAACTTATTTTAACATTTCTAAAGTAACACATTAAATTACCAGTGACTAAATGGTTTTCGACAGAAATCCTTTTTTACTGTTGTGCAAGAAGTATTCTGAGCCCAAGTGTCAAACATGTGGGATGTCATCATCTTTTTTGCGTTTTTTCCTCTCATGTCGTATTTGTGTTATGTTACATCTGTGAGAGCTTCGTGTTCGTAGGTGGCCTATGATCTGGAAGATTACTACCATTCTGTGCAGTGGTTTGAGGAGGCAGTTCGTCTCTTTCGAGGAACAGAATGGAGTCCAGAAAATGAAGGCACACTTGAAGATGCCCTTGACCATTTAGCTTTCTCTCATTTCAAGGTATGGTACCTCTTACAAAATATATAAGAATTTAACTAATACACTGTTTACACCTGGTATTAAGATCCGTCTTGGGTGATCCAATCTAAGGTGCACACGGGGTCCAACATATTTTGCAGATCATATTTTGACCCCTTATTTACACTGCACAACTCTGTGGCGCATTATGGCTCCGTTCCGTCCTCTACGCTGTGCCAACTCACACCAGGAGCATTTCAGAAGCAACACGTCTGGATTCATGAGACCACAAGATTTTCCAGTCTGACGTTGTTTTCCTTGATTTTTCATGTATTTAATGGCTAAATGGTTATATTTTGTATGGTTTAATTGTGTTTATTGCTATGCCCCACTTTGTTTTGCTGTAGCCTACAGACAAGGTTAACACACTTAAAAGTCCAGTTATGGACGACAAGGATAAAAGATTTTCAAGTTTTTCAACTTCAAATCTCTTGTTGTCAATTTCTGGCCTCCTAGTGAGGTGAAATATGATCGGGAGTCTGCACAGGGTGATTGTTTTGACTTTATTTTGTATTTGAACTGCGCGGCTTGGACACGGCGTCCGTCAAAAATAGACTTGGCGCCTATCTTTAACAAGCATTGACTAAAGTGGCCGCGATTGACTCTGGTGGCCGCTTCAGAGCCGTAACGTGCCGCAGACGTGTGCAGTGTAAATAAGTGGGAGGTATTCAGAAATGCATGTGGCCACATTTCAGTGTACCATACCGCTCCAGATAACAGTGAAAAACCACCTATTCAGGCACAAAAAAAAGTTTGTGAGTGAATTAAAATTTTAAAATTTAAAGTTTCAAAAAAATTTTAACATTACAGGGCTAATAACAGGGCTATTATAGTTAACTAAACACTAAAATCACAAAAACATTTTTGTTACTTGAAATAAAATACAATTTAAAAAACTTTATTATTTCAGTTAGTAACCAAGATAACATTTCTAATTTTCATTTCGTTTAACTTTATGTACTAAAATAACAAACACAGAAATAAAAATAATAATAAAAACCACTAAGCACATTACAAAATTACTAAAACTTTAACTAAAATTAAAGCTTCAAGCAGCGATGAAAGGGCCCTCGCACCCGGGCTCACCGCCACCCGTTGGCCTTAGAAAATCAATGCACAGTGGGCGACATGCATGTAAGTTGAGAAAAAGCAGGAGAATTATGGCAAAGTCATTTCAAAGTGGCACACTTCCTGCTGCCAACAGGTGGCGCTTTAACCGTAACTGAATATTGCCATGTAGATGTCTTCAGGCCAGGACTATTATCAAACATGTGAAGTTTGGAGCAGATCGGACATCGTATGCCTGAGTTTGTGGCGTTAATCGCATACATTAGCACTTAGCCAAGTGTTGCATGATTTAACGTGTTTCAAGTATGTTTGGTACTTCGTGGCATATTGAAATGTGTTCCTGGGATTGAATTACAATGTGAAGCATGCCATTCCCTGTTGCCAGCAGGTGGCGCTATGACTAAGTGAAAACTGGCATATAGATATCTTCAGACCAAGACTCTTATCACACATGTGAAGTTTGGGGCAGATCAGACACTGTATGCCCGAGTTACAACAGCTTCCTCCTTCATGGCGAAACATCGAAATTTGTCACGCCCGTACGGACACGCCCTTCAACGAAAACTCAAGATCTTTGCAATTTAACATCGCTAAGGCCTTAAGATTAGACTGACAACATATGATGTTGATCTGATTAAATCTCTATGAGGAGTTAATCACAGTGTAAAACATGTAATTTCCTGTTGCCCACAGGTGACGCTATGACTGTAACTGAATATTAGAAACTAATTCAAAATATCGCAAAAGTGTTTTCATAGTTTTAAACGTAATTAGTTTAGTTTACCTTCCTGTGTCTTATCTTTGGTGGTTCTGTGTAATCCATCTCTATGCATCTCTCTATCTCTCTCTCTCTCTCTCTATATATATATATATAAACATCAATATATAACTATATGAAATACAATGTTTGTTTGTTTTTTTAGACTGGAAACATATCATACGCCCTCAGTCTCTCTCAGGAACTGTTGCTTCATGGTAAATCTCTGCAGTCTACTACCAGCTAGAAGTAATAAGTGAGACAGCGAGAGAGAGAGAAAAAAATATAATCTATATGGAAAAAGTGTTATATTTCATCACAATGCAGTTTCAATCTTGTCTTCAAGATCCGATGAACAGAAGGGTACATTTCAATGTGGAGAAGTATGAGAAGCTCCTTGATGAAAGGCCGCCTGTTACTAACCAAAGCTTGGCTTTGAAAAGGCCTGACACCACTTATCTGAGAACCAGGAATGTCTATGAGAAGCTCTGCCAAACAAAAGGATCTCAGGTATCATTCCACACTATGCTACGCAACTTGTGATCGAGGCAATGTAGTGTTCAACATTCATCAGAGGCTATATCTTTCTATTCCAATCTGTTTTTGGAAGTAAACACAAATATAAAATGTTAGCACATAAGTTAGAAAAGGGAAAATATTCACACATTGCAACTCAGAATTTATTTACAGTTTCTAAATAGAGTAAACTTCCATTATAATAATATGGTATCCATATGACTATTAAATGCTTCCTATCATAAAAAAGAGCCAAAGTCAAAAGAAGAGCTATGGCAAATCCTGTGTGGATCTTGGTAGAATTCCTCATGGGGCTGCCTGAAGAAAATTACACAGCAGTGTACCAAAGTGATTACTTCAGTTTTGGATCATGAAGAAGGTCACATGAAATAATGGCCTGCTTTAAATCTTAAAGGGTTAGTTCACCCAAAAATGAAATTTCTGTCATTAATTACTCACCCTCATGTCGTTCCAAACCCATAAGACCTTCATTCATCTTCGGAACACAAATTAAGATATTTTTGATGAAATCCGAGAGCTTTCTGATCTCCCTATACACATCAACGCCAGAACGGTACTAAGGACATCATTAAAATAGTCCATGTGACTACAGTGGTTCAACCTTGATGTTATGAAGCGACGAGAATACTTTTTGTGTGCAAAAACAAAAAACAAAAATAATGACTTTATTCAACAGTTTCTTCTTCTTCTACAGGGTCAACTGTTTGGTTACACATATTCTTCAGAGTATCTTTGTGTTCAACAGAGGAAAGAAATTCATACAGGTTTGGAACAACTTGAGGGAGAGTAAATGATGACAGAACTTTCATTTTTGGGTTAATGTTATTTTAAGGTGGGGCAGAATTAAACCAATGGCAAAACTCAGCATTTTGTTTGCGTACCTCACGTACCCCCATGGGTACACGACACATACCTCAGTTTGGGAACCACTGGCCTAGATAAATGTACTTTTAACACAGTAATGTTAGAGTTTTATTGCATTCACAATGACATCATTTGATTGAGTGTAGAGTTAATTAGCTGTTAACTTAAAATATTTTTGTTTATGTTCAGTTAAACTCATTCTTGTTGCTATTTACATCTTATTAATGATTATTTGAAGCCTCTTTGGAATATTTATGTTTCAGAGCCTTAGAAATAATAACATGCCTTCTTTTTACAGCCAAGACATTTTGAGAACCCCAGGTTATTCTGTGACTATTTCACCAATGGCAACCCTGGTTTACTTCTGCAACCAATTAAACGAGAGCTAATCAGCCTGCACCCTTATGTTGTGCTCTTCCATGGTTTTGTCACCCGACCTGAAGCTAAAAGCATCAGAGAATATGCCGTTCCAGGGGTGAGTGCACTGTTGGCATTAAGGCTTAATGTGGAAACATACTTAATTGTGTATGGAATATGTAACTCTTGGACTTGTACCAAGATGCGAAAGTAATTCACTGTAAATTAATTGGTGAACCATGAACCATGCTGCCTGTGATATTATGCACAAGCAAGAGTGAGTGAACTTGGACCAGATAACTGAGAAAGCCTTGTTTATTTTGAGAAATGAATGTTATTTAGCCTTTATGTTACTTGGATCATTTTTTGCATTGAGGGAAAAAAGGTTGGCAGAGACTTCAGCTCTCACTTGTTGCCAGTTCTCAGCTGAGGTTGTTCTGCTTTCATTTTTTTTTTTTTTTTAAATAATTTGTCCTCTACTGAATAAGACATTTTTCAGACACTTTTCATTTTACTGCATGCCAGTTACTGACTGACATGGAGAGACTCTTCAAAGTGTCTGTATAAAGCCATTTTCTCAAGAGAGACACAAACTTTTGTGTGCTAGTTTTCCCTCAATTTCCAGACATATTTAACCATGGAATTTAAGCCAGCTTCAAACTGAGCTGGAAAGAAGATAAAGAGCACATTACGTGAACAAGTCATGCGGTCGGAATCAACTGTGCTTACAGTTCGTCAGTTATTCCACCCAGAGTGTTTTTGTAGGGGTAGACTCAGCATTAAATCACGTGTTTCCGTCATTGCTTTTTTTTAAGTCTTTGTCCCTGCCAGTAGTTCAGTAATTTTTTCTTTCTTTCTGAAATTCCCACATAACAGAAGCTGCAAGAGATTTTGTCATTATCTAGTTCTCTCACTGTATCTCTCTTCAAATCTTTATTCTTCACAGTGACTAAAATGTATAGAAAAAATATTTAAATGCAAATGTTCATGTTTTCCTTCAGCTTAGAAGATCAGTGGTGGCATCAGGAGTAAATCAGGCCACTGCAGAATATCGCATCAGCAAAAGGTACAAGTCATGTTTTTTTAAAGGCCCCATGAAATCAAAGTTACATCAGCTCATCTTTAAGGCCCGGGTATACTTCATTTTCCGCGTTCTGCTTCGTCTCGCGCACAGTTGAGCGCGCAAGCCTTTCAAAGTATACTCCTTTGGCCGTGAGACGTGTTCGGCGCGTGCAAACTATCTAGTGGACTGCTGTTTTCAAGCTCTCAAGTCACTTGCACATGCGCTGTTGTACGTATACTTTGGGCTTTATGCTAGTGTACTCCTTCAACATTCAAAACCAACATAACTCAATGGTGAATAATACAAGTAATAATACATCCAATTTCCAATAACATCCCGTTTTTTCCTCATTCTGTACTGCTTTAGTTTGTGAATTGGCTCTCACATTAGGTTTTTTGTCAATGATCTTCCAGTGCATGGCTTAAAGACTCGGCCCATGAGGTTGTGGGCAAGGTGGATCGACGCATCACTATGGTCACTGGGTTGAATGTGCAGCCTCCTTATGCTGAATATCTCCAAGTTGTAAATTATGGCATTGGAGGACACTATGAACCTCATTTTGATCATGCCACAGTGAGTAACAAGAATGTTCTTTAATTCTGAATTTTCCAAAACATTCACACACATTTAGGGCCCTATTTTAACGATTTAAGCGCATGGTCTAAAGCGCACGGCGCAAGTGCTGAATCCACTTTTGCTAGTTTAAGGATGGGAAAATGGTCTAATAGGGTTGTCCCTATTCTCTTAATGAGTAATGGGTGTGTAATGTGCAATAAACCTCTATAAATCAGTCTCATCTCCCATTCCCTTTAAAAGCCAGTTCCGCTCACACCATTGCACCATTTACATGGCGGTATTTGCAAGCGGAAAAACGGAGCGCTTCTCTAGCGAGGAAATGGATCTGCTCGTGTGAGAGGTTAAAGCACGTGAGCAGGCCATCTACAAGGAAAAGCCGGATTCCACCAAAGCATTTTTATCTTTTACATTGTAATCCTTTTATTTTTAATATTTGGCATGTTTGTGTGCTGCTGCACATGCCTGTGTATGTAATAAGCAGAGTGTACGCACGTTGTGCACCCGCATATAGGTGCATATTACTAACGCGCCCTTTAAATAACAAAACAAATATTGCGCCATTGACTTTAGACCAGGTCAAAATAGTATTCAGTTGCCTCAAAATAGTAACGCGCCAACAATACGCCTGAACATACCTCGTTTTCAGACCAGCATGCAATTGCACAAATGGGCGCAAACGCATTTGCTATTTAAACAACGTGGCGGCGAACGTGAAAATGATAACTGCGTCAGGCTGAAACTGGCAAAAAACACTTATGTCGCGCCTTGTGCCGCATTGCGCCGGGTGTATGATAGGGCCCTTAAGAAAAAACATTTACAAAAATGTAGAAATAATAAAGAAATGCTTTCCACTGCAGAGATTTCCTACTTATAATTGATCTTGAATATACAGTATAAGCCATGATTCATACCCAATTATGTATAATGTGACTTTTTACAGCAGAAGAATGTCTAAAACCTTTTTTTTATTGGCAGTCTGACTCGAGTCCATTGTACAAGCTAAAAACTGGAAATCGAGTGGCTACATTCATGATATATGTAAGTGAATAAATAGTTCAGCTCTTGCTCACTTTCTTTCTTAATTAAAAAACAATATCTTGCCAATGTAGTTTTGAGTGAGAGAGTAAGTATGTGAGTTTTGGAAGCATTTAGCAGTAACCAAAATTAATTTAATGCTGCTTGAGTAAACCACATTTTTTTTCCTTTTTAGTTGAGCTCTGTGGAAGCAGGAGGATTCACAGCCTTTATTTATGCTAACTTCAGTGTTCCTGTAGTGGAGGTACAGAATTACATACATCACTCTCACAGATTCACTCAAGACAGACCACAACCATACTTCACTCCTGCACAGCTTTCAGAATGCTATGTACTTCAATGCTGAGTAATAACAGATTGTTTTCTATTGAGGTCAGACATTTCGTTGGGTATCCCGTTACAACAAAAGCTTTGGGTTTGAGAGTCAGGGTTGTTTCAGTAAATTAACTGTTTGAGAAACCTGAGAGATAGCTATCTAGAAATTTGCACTTTCACCTCCAGGCACTCAGGTTTTCACCACCCACTAAGGGGATGTCATCTCTGCACAACCTCTTGCAAAAGAAAAAAGGAATATACGTTAAACAAGGCTCATAATCCAGGATTTTGGCTATTGTGTACACTGTCAAAGAAGCTTTTAGACTAAATAAACATAATATAACTATATTGGGAGTTTTCTTTATTCTCTGTAAGGAGTGTATTTCACTTATTTGTGTTTTCTTTCTAGAATGGTGCTCTCTTCTGGTGGAATCTTCATAGAAATGGTCAAGGAAATGGTGACACTCTTCACGCTGGCTGTCCTGTCATTGTTGGCGATAAATGGGGTATGATTGTTGCATCACATGGTGTCTTGTTTACCAACATAAGGAAAGAACTTCATTTGACAGACAGTCATATCCAAAGCAATTCAAGGTATACATTTAATTCATTCCCTGGTAATTGAACCCATGACTTTGGTTTTGCTGGCACCACACACACCTGGCACCTGTTTGAGCTACAGGAATGCTCCAACAGTAGGTAGTGATTCTGTCAAAGAAGCATGAAAAAAAAAATGAAAGGAAAAATGTGAACCTTCAATGAATTGAGAATGATTAATGGAGCTTTTATGGGATATTATTTACTAGGAATGCAATTATGTGTGCTATATCAAGGCTTTTAAAGCCACATGATTTCTGTGAGGAACACACCAAATAAAGGCATTCACTTTCTTTTTTGTTTTCCAGTTGCCAATAAGTGGGTTCATGAGTATGGACAAGAGTTCCGACATCGTTGTAGCCTTAATCCTGAGGAGTGAAAGAAGCATGAGACCATTTAAAGTACAAGAGTCAGCCCTTAAAGGGGCAATGATAGCAAGTGAGGAAGACTGAGAATGAAGGAGAGCTAAAACCACCTGCCTTCATAACTGATTTGAGTTCCCAGCATTGGGAAGAGAGGCACATGGATGTTTGAAGGGCACAGGAAATAGAGAGATTTCAACTATGTGTGTATGTTTGTGTGTGGGTTAGGGAATGGTTTGGTATGCAGCCCACAGGGCAAGCTGACCTTATGTTCCTGCTTCCCAAGATAAACACCAGAATGTTTAATGAAAATTGAAAAAACAGCTGTTTACATGAGTGCCTGATGATTTGTTTTGATGAGTAGTGTGTGGTAACATATTTTCTGTTCTGACAAAGCTAACAAACATCCAAGTGTTCCCACTTGGATGTTTGCTAGCTTTTAAATCTGGTGCAACTGTACGTTATTTATGGTTGCAAAGCAACTTCCAAAAAAGTTCCATAAATGTTGTAAACATAGCCTATAAATAAATAATAAAATGAGATGAATCTTTTCTTTGTAAATGTTTCTTTGTAAAAAGTATTTAATTTATTGGCATACTGAGGTTGAATTTTCATCTTAACAATGTATTGCTATATATTACATTGCCATGTCATAAAATAATAAAATATTAATAGCTGACTGCTTTAAATGTAATGTAAATGTATTAATAGCGGTCACCAAGTTTTCAAAATATCCTTTAAGAATTTATTGCTATATCTCCAGATTCCTGACAGCATTTATGATAATATTAAAGCACTCCCTTTCTTTTAAAAACTTTCTTTAAAACCAAGTCCAAAATTTACAATCATTAAGTGTAATACTGTCCTCTGCTGCTGGATTAAAGTAAGAGTTACTTGATTCGAAGCACATTTTATCCAGAGGATTGTTCCCACTATGCTACTGAGGTACATGCCTTTCTGAAACTCTCTAAGTTATTATTATAATTAATATTGTGAGACTCTTGACCTTAATAAAATTGTTATAAAAAAATTAATGTAATTCATTTCAGTATTCTCAATGTGATGTGACAATCACAAAACAGTGCTAATCAGAACAGTATTCTGTTTTTGCACAGTCCATCACACTCACAGCACAAAGATCTTGAGAGTGAAACACAGAGTCCTAACCAGCTGTCACTGAATCTCATGGATATTTAACATAAAGAAAAGAAGAACCTGACTTTCTTGCCTGCAGAGTGTGCAACCTCAGTGTTGGATGTAAGATAAATCCATAAGATAACTTAACCAGGCAGGCTCTGTGGCGCAATGGATAGCGCATTGGACTTCTAGATTACAAAATAAGGCCATTCAAAGGTTGTGGGTTCGAGTCCCACCAGAGTCGTAAATTTTGGTATTTTATTAACCCTATACTGAACCCATCCATTGAGGTATGAAAGTCACTGTCTTGCATCACAAGGATGCAGGACTTTGGAAATGTTCATATATACAGTAGGCTACATCATATCGAATTGTGAATGGAGCTCCAAAAACGTGTGACGGGGGTGCTGGGAGTCCTGCTAAACAAAGTTGGCCAACAAACATAGAGGCTAGCTGGCCACCCCCACTCAGTTGTCAACAAATTCTTTTAAGCTATTCTTCATATGCATATCTTTCCAGCTTTTGTGAATGGAGCTCCAAAAACATGTGTAACGAGGGTGCTGGGAGTCCTTTTAAACACAGTTGGCCAACAAACACAGAAGCTTGCCAGCTGTGTCAACAAACTCTTTTAAGCTATGTAGTGCCTGTTCCACGATTTTACTCTTTTCTGGATCTTTTGATCCTCTGGGTCGCCCTTCCAGGAGCAGCACATAGAGGTAGGTGCCGTGGCTTAGTTGGTTAAAGTTTCTGTCTAATAAACAGGAGATCCTGGGTTTGAATCCCAGTGGTGCCTCTCCTCTGATGGCTTTGCTCTCTAGGTTTGTTGGACAAGAGGGCTTCAGCATTTTGAATCAGGCTTCAATTGTGCAGAGGCTCGAGAACCTGTCTTTCCTGCCCGCAGAGTGTGCAACCTCACTGTGTTGGATGTGCAAATGCCCAGAAGAAAAACCATCACATGGCCCAGAGAGACAACTGGGCAGGCTCTGTGGAGCAATGAATAGTGCATTGGACTCCAGATTGCAAAATAAGGCCATTCAAAGTATGTGGGTTTCAATCCAACCAGAGTTGTGATTTTTGATATTTTATTAACCCTATACTGCACACCGTTGCCCTCAGGCAACATAAAGCTTTTGAGGCCTCTTGTTCTCAATGTATTCAGTTAAATAATGTCAGTCAAGTCAAAAGGCTTCAAATCATGCCCACGAACCACCCATTGAGGTATGGGAGTCACTGTCTTGCATCACTTGGATCCAGGACTTTAGAAATGTTCATATATACATCATATCGAATTGGCATTTCCATGCAAAATGCAGTGCAAGAAAACGACCATCACATGTAAGGGTCTGACCTGCTTGCTTCCATTATAACCCTCTATCTAAGTATCGGATCAAAAGGGGGATCCATTCGGTTAATTTTCTGCATGTGCTGAGGGAGAGATGGCGATGAAAACGAGTTTAAAGTGTTCATATTGTTGACTGTTCTTGAATTGTTCTTAAACGTTTCAAAACATTTTATTACTTTTTACTCGTATCTCTACATTTGCTGTTTAAATAATTCATTACAATATTTCTCTGTGGTTCACTACCACATTTGCTTACGGAAACCTCTTGGCTCTTGCACACACAGACCGGCCATCACCATAGAAATGTGCCAGATTTCCTTTCTCTTCCTTTCTCGGCCATCACCATAGAAATGTGCCAGATTTCCTTTCTCTTTCTGTAGCTTAGATGGTCTTTGCAGCTTTTGTGAATGGAGCTCCAAAAACGGGTGCTGGGAGTCCTTCTAAACACAGTTGGCCAACAAACACAGAGCCTAGCTGGCCACCCCCACTCAGTTGTCAACAAACTCTTTTATGCTATCCAGTGCCTGGTCCACAATTTGCCTCTTTTCTTGAGGGTTTGATCTTCTGGGTCACCATTTTGGAGGCAGCATGCGGAGATTGGTGCTGTGGCTCAGTTGGTTAAAGTGCCTGTCTCGTAAACAGGAGATCCTGGGTGTGAATCCCATTGTGTGCCTCAAGCCTGTGAACCTTGGCAAATGTGTGCTTTTCTGATAATGGACCATGAACAGGGAAACCTATTAAGCTATATAGTGCCTGTTCCACAATTTGCCTTGTTTCTGGATGTTTTGATCCTCTGGGTCACTATTTTGGAGGCAGCATGCGGAGATTGGTGCTGTGGCTTAGTTGGTTAAAGTGCCTTTTTAGTAAACAGGAGATCTTGGGTTCAGATCCCAGCAGTGCCTTTGGTGATACCCTTTGCCATTTGCAAACCAGCCCTCAGCTGTTGTTGAAGGACAGCGTCCCAAGCTACTATGTTGTGGCAGCATGGTGCCATGGCTTAGCTGGTCAAAGCGCCTGTCTTGTAAACAGGAGATCCTGGATTGGAATCCCAGCGATGCCTCTTCTCCGATGGTTTTGCTCGCTGGGCTTGTTCTTGGACAAGAGGACCTAAGCATTGTTTATTTTTGATATAATTATTAAAGTGTGTTTGAACATTCGCCGGTTCCCGCCTCCTTCTTCCCTTAACAACATACCTTGTTACAGTAACACAATATTTTTAAATTTACAACAGAATTAATTTTTCAAATAAGTAATGCAAGTTACTTTGTTTTCCCATTTATTGAATGACCTCTCCTGTCCCCATATTGAGAGAAATCAGGACTGCAGAGGCATTGTGTGCACTGTGTGAAAATGATTATTGCAGACTAGTTCTAGACTAAATGTGAGCATACATTTACTCATTTCCTACTTCTCATGCGACCTGTTCTTCAGTATTCCAGAATGGCAGCACAGCTAAAAGGCTTGTTCGTTTGAACTGTGCCCTCTAATATACAGGCGTGAATTTGCATTTCCTTCGGCTTGAGACTTATTTCAGTTTTGGTGTGAAAGGGCCTTTACATCTACCAAAAATAGAACTTTTTTGTTGTTATAAAAACAAAGAAACAAATGATGAGAAAAAGTAACACAAAAGTAACTTAACGCTTTACTTCCTATAAAAAGTAACTAAGTAATACTTTTTTAGGGATTACTTTTAAAAGTGACTTTCCCCAACACTGTTTATAGCACAAACACAAAATTAAAATATGAGCTTTCTGAGATTTAGAAAACAATCTCACCTATAAATAGTCTTGTTTTACAGGCAAGAAAAACCTGAAAAACATTTCACACACAAACGATGGAAAATATTGAAGCACATTAATTGTATTTAATCAAACTGAAACAAACAATTTTTTTCCTCTTTTTTAACAATACAGTTTTATTTGTATTGTCTTTATACAGCAGGTTTATTTTAACAGCTATGAATCAATTTACCAAACAACATGGTTAAAAAGTAACAAATTAAAGACAGTGAAAGACAAAGTGTAAAATTAAGTGGAGAACACATTTAATGTTGCATTGTCAATCATTTTTCTACAAGGTTCCAGAATTCTTCGGCTGAGTTGAGTCGTTCAGCCTTTGATTTCTTCATTTTTCCCCTCAAACTTCAAACTCAGCCCTCGGAGAACTGCCTGAAGAGGAACTCTGATCTTTTGTCACTGAAACTAGGCACAAAATGAATCTGCAGGATTTCAGAGAAGCCCTCAGACAAACTGGGTGCCACAAATTTTTTCCTACAGAGAACAAGAAAAAGTCAGAAACCAATGGGCTTGCATGAGTTAGCCAATAAAGATGGTGATTACCCAGCAAAAAGATCTGGTACGGTGCAATAAGCTCAGCTTGCTGCTGTTCACTCACTTGTAGCTGTGAAACACCATGTCATTGACAGGAACATGCTTGGTGACAGAAGGAGCCATCTCACGAAACTAAAGACAGCAAAAAAAAAAAACAAAAAAAACAACAACAACAACAAAAAAACAAGATAACATCAATCAGTGACTGACTCTGCATTTCTGAGCTTCAATTTTGAAGAATTTTATATTTAAAGTCACTATGAAAAGGAAGTTGTGATAGTCTTTTCTTCCCTATGGTGGTGTAAATCTGAGTGAAAGGGCTTCTCAAATGAGAAAAAAAAAATGTAGGGCGGGGCTTGATTTTGTCCATGGGGAATTGATTGGATGGTTGTGGTTTGCTATTGGTCGATCTCATGTGAGAGACAGGTTATCCTGCCCTCGCGCCAGTAAACGCAATCAGAGAAGAGAATTTTCAAATTAATAATAATAATAATGTGCATGGATAAAACATTTATAATAAATACTGCAATATTCCACAAAAAAAATAAAAAAAATAAAAAAAATAAGTATTTTGATTTCATGGTGACTTTAATGTAATAAAAAACTATAGTAAAGACATATACCCTGTTGTTATGCTTTGCTTGTTCCAGACTCGCAGTGAAGTTGAAACACCTGCAGGGAACTCCAGCGTTTTGACTGACATCTACATATCTGTGGAGAAAATCATTGATGGTGCCATTTCAGTTGAAAGACAAAGATAAATAAGCATCTGCACTGGAAATAGAGGTAGGCACCTTTTTCTAGACTCGGGGTCAGGGTTAGTGTTGTCCACCACTACGCTCTGGCCTTCCTTCAGAGCGCGTTCACAGGCTGACACACAATGCTGCCAGGAGCCAAGCAGGTCCTAGAGTTCATGTGCAGATCAAGATATTATATACATGTAGAACCTGAAAAATCTTCTAAACCAGAAATGCTCGATCCTGCTTTTGGAGATCTACTTGTTGTCTGTGAGTTCTCTGTTGTGTTAGCTATGTCACTCAACTCACCCTGTTCACATATGCATAGCCTTTTGGAATGATGTGTGTCTGGAAGAACGTGGTTTTGCCCGCTGCAAAAAATAACACAGGGGTTATATAATAAAAAAAAAATATAGTCACCTGGAGGGAGTAAGAAGAAAAAACAAACACTGAAAAAAAGGCTCACATCCAGGGAATCCCACTGCTACAATGACTTCCTGATTGGTAGATGTGAGGGAGGTGTCAGGAGGATCGTAAAGACGCATTTTAGAGTCTAATTTCCTCTGGACAATGATACAAAAACACAAAATATTATTGGAGATGCTTAGTACAGTAATGTCCAAATGTTTGGGGTCAGGAAGATTTTTTTAATGTTTTTGAAAGCAGTCTCTCATGCTCAACAAGGCTCCATTTATTTGATCAAAAAAACTGTAAAAACAGTAATATTGTGAAATGTTATTACAATTTAAAAGAACTGTTTTTCATTTAAATATATTTTAAAATGTATTTCTGTGATCAAAGCTGAATTTTCAGCATCATTACTCCAGTCTTCAGTGTCACATGATCCTTCAGAAATCATTCTAATATGATGATTTGCTGTTCAAGAAGCATTTCTTCTTATTATTTTTAATGTTGAAAACACTTTTGTGAAAACCATAACACATTTTTTAGGATTTTTCATTTTTTCAAAAGAACAGCATTTATTTGATATACATTTTTTTGTAACATTATAAATGTATTTAGTGCCAATTTTGATCAATTTAATCAGTCTTTACTGAATAATAATAAAAAAATCTTACTGACCCAAAACTTTTGAATGGTAGTGTAAAGTCCCAAAATAAGGTACAAAACATAAATAACCATACATTAATACACTGTAGCAAACGTGTAAGTGAAACAAAAACATCCAAAAAGACCAATGGCTTACAGGGTCAAACACTGGCAAGCTGAACTGAGCAGGTTTCCAGCCCAAGAAGTATTCCTCTGGGGTGTAAAACTGAAGACCAATGTTGAGGGCAAACTGAGGGCACAAAAAGAAGAACAAAAAAGCCATTCCTTTTTTTTGTTATACTAAAATGGAGCAAGAAAAAGACTACCATGCCACCTTGTGGTCAGAGTAATCTATTACACATGATTTGAATCAATATAATTTATTATAAAATAAAGTAACTCTTAGTAACAGTAACAAATTCAATCTGCTTATGTGTAATGAAGACTGCAGTTAACGTCATTACCAGTCTGTCACTGCAGGAGAAGTCTTTCTTCTTTTTCCCCGGGGCCCAGTTAGCAGGACGTCCTGCTGCATCTGTAAAATGAAGATGGGGAAACCATAACTGAGCATATGTTGTTGGGTCATTTTGGGCTGTGCTGAAAATAAAAAAAATATGAAATTGTTTAAAAACAATGTTTTCTGGTTGCACTTTATTTCAAGTGTGGGTATCTGCAGGTCGGAGTAATGGGAGAAAGGGAGGGGGCGTTTGAACGGTCTGTTAGAGTGTGGGGTAGGGTTTGGGGTGTACTTACAGTGTACTTACCTATGAAAGTACCCAGTGATATAAACTAACTACATGGGTTTACGTTAGATTTATGTGGAAGAATAATAAAAAGGCTGCCAAATAAAAATACCATTAAACTACTCTTCAGTTCCATGAAATTGACCTCAAATCAAAGTACTGAGACTTGAATTGAATTGAGCTCACCTCCTACATAGAAGCTCTGTGACACATCTATAGTCACTCCACCATTTGCCTGCAAAAACAAAACGGTGTCTTAAAGGTGCAATAAGTGATTTCTGAGAAACGCTGCTGAAAGTGGATTAGAGCGAGCACCAAAACACACTTGTAGCCAATCATCAGTAAGGGGGCGGAGCTATCAAGGGGTGTGATCCTTTTGGGTAGGAGCATGTTTGTTTTGGTTATTTTAAATATCAACAGCATTTCTCAGAAATTACTTACTGCACCTTTAATATACACAGGCTACTGTAACCAAACTTGCAGCTTGTTGTATGTAAGTAAAGCAAATGATACAACTTTACAATGCAATTCTTCTAATAGACAACTAACCACAATAATGATTCACCTTCTCACACAGATGTTCCCACATTCCAATAACAGGCTTTCTGTAAATACCAGGGGCTGTGGAAACAAACACCTGAAAAACACAATGTATTATCATTCGTAAATAAATAAGTTAAGGGAAATAAATCTACTACACTCAATTTTCAAACTTGCATTTAAAACTTCCATTCAAAAAGTTTGGGGTCAGTAAGGTAATAAATTAATACTTTTATTCAGCAAGGATGCATTCAATTGATCAAATTGACTGTAAAGACATTTATAATGTTACAAAAAAAAAAAATTATTCCAAATAAATGCGTTTTTTTTTTTTTTATCTTTGCTTCAGAACCCTGAAAAAAAATCTATCACAGTTTCCACGAAAATATTAAGCAGCACAACTTTTTCAACATTGATAATAATTAGTGAGAAAAGTTTCTTGAACAGCAAATCATCATATTAGAATGATTTCTGAAGGATCATGTGACACTGAAGACTGGAGTATTGAAGCTGAAAATCCAGCTTTGCATTTTTACTAATTACATTTAAAAATATATTCAAATAGAAAATGATTATTTTAAATTAATGTAATGCAGACTTGGTGAGCATAAGATATTTCTTTCATAAATATTAAAAAAAAATCTTATAGACCCCAGACTTTTTAACAATAGTGTATGTTTAACAAGTGTGAATGTGACATTAACCTGGATGGGCAACTGAAGTGTCTGTAGAATATCCTCTGCTTTTGACTTGAACACCTCCGGTCTGAGTTTCCCTCGAGATATACCCATCTGATTGGTGAAAAATACCACCTAAACAGAGTGAAGCAAAACCAATTGGACATTTTATTGATGAAATATTATCACATATTGACAGCATCAACATAAAATGAAGTGACTAAGAAGCACCTTGTATCCTTTCTTCAACAGACTGGCCAGTCTGGGCTGAATCTCTGGGAAGAGAATCCTAAATAAGAGTAAAACATCACATTAAAGGCAACAAACAGCTGCAGCGTATAGCAAGTTCTTCAAGCAGACTCACCTCCAGTCATCTGGACTTGTGGGAAACACTTTCCCAGACTTTGTAGTGATAATGCAGCCATCAATGTCAAAACCTGCCACCTGAATCACACATAACAGCATTAAACTAAACATAATGGTTTTGCAGTGTAATTCCTGTAAGAAAGTTAATGTGTTACTTTAGAGCTTTCTGGAACCCCTGCCGCAGTGAACAGCATAAGGCTGCCGATTTGTTGCCAGTGACTCTGAGAGCAAGTGGAAGATGGAGCGCTGGGTTTGACTGTTGCTGAGTCCAGGTTGTCTTCACTCTCTCTCTGAGCAAATGCTTGTAACTGCTTAAGCTTTTTCTCAGCTGAGGTCTGTTCATCTTCATCATCCTCATCGTCACGCCCTCGTTTCGTGCGAGGAACGTCCTCCTCTGGGCTGTGAGGTCGTTTTGTTGCCTGAGAAGCAAGAGCCAAGGTTTTATAGGATATTTCAATTGATTTTATGACATACAATAAACGCCAATAATAATAAAATGGGTTGAAAGTTTTTGAAAATGCCTGTAAAACAGAAATGGAAAGATAATGTAAATTTCTCACCAATATAAAATATGTTTCTTATATGAATTTATACATTATACACTCCTTCAGACTCAAATTAATTTAACTTTTATCTTTATTAATGTATTCTTCAATATTGTTTTTATCCTAGCTCAATGTTTCTTGCCTTTTTCTTCAAAATACACAGAAAAATATAACTGTTCCTAAAGCACAAATACAATATTATCATAAATACTTCCCAAAAATTAAATAACTGCAGTAATACAATTGATGATATCTATAAAAATTCAGAATGAGGACATGCATCAATGCCGTTCCATTGTGGTACAGAATTGCCATGTGGCAACATTTATATTTTCTTTCGTTTTTCTGTTAGATAAAGTTTATCTATTATTATCAAAATCTGTTTAACTTATTTTAAAAAATACTGTTGTCTAAGAAATGTGCCCTTACAAAATCTAAAAAGAGAGAAAAAATTATTAGTGTATTATTGTCTTCCTTAAACACCATCCTTTTAATATACAGAGAGATGGAAAATAATATGTAGGGAAATTTTTCTAATATTAAAATGTAATTTATTCCTGTGATGCAAAGCTGAATTTTCAGCATCATTATTCCAGTCTTCAGTGTCACATGATCCTTCAGAAATCATTCTAATATGCTGATTTTCTGCTCAAGAAACATGTCTTATTATTATTATCAATGTTGAAAACAGCTGTGATGCCTAATATTTTTGTGGAAACCATAATAGTTTTTTTTTTTTTTTTTTTTGCAGGACTGTCATGAACAGAAAGTTCAAAAGAACATTTATTTGAAATAGAATCTTTTGCAACATTTTAAAATGTCTTTACTGTCACTTTTGACCAATTTAATGCATCTTTGTTAAATAAAAGTGTTAATTTCTTTCAAAAATATTTTCTCAGACACTTCCACTACCACGGATTATCTTGATACCTTTTTTGAAGATTTAGAAAAGTAATCCTGGATGCTCCTTTTGGGATCATTTGAGATTTTCTGTCTGTCTCTGCTTTCATCTGCTGCATTTCTATTCTTCTGAGGAGAGGAAGACTTTCCATTTGAATTTCCAACAAATTCCACAGTGAACGGGTGGGACTGATTAACCAAGTACAGTGTGCAGCCAGACGTCAGACATCCAGACTGGCCACGACCCAAAGACTGACCGTCCAGGGAAGATGGGTTGGGCCCGAGCTGTGGAAACAGACTTGTACTCACTTATGCTTTCTTAGATTTAAGTATTAAGAAAAAAAATATTCGTTTTCAGCAAATTTGCTGTGTTAGTAAATTGTAACATGCTGGGGTTTTTATTTTTATTTTACCTGCGTAACCAGAACTTCCTGTTTGGCATAGTTGGCCACAAGTTTGACTGTCAAAAAGAAACGCACTTCCGTGATTCTTTACGAACAGACACAAATGTGACACGTACAATTTTTTTGTATAATTAGGATGGGTGTGATGTGAAAACCCACCCTGATGCCTCGAGCACTTCTTGTCTGTAATTCTGGATTCAGGGCCTCGACCTAACATAAGAGCTCGACCATCAGCCAGCTCCACCCGAGCTCCATTCACACTAACTAGTGCGCACTGCATCTCCATTCACAGACGACAACAGCTGGACCACAGAGGGAGAGAAGATACAGTAAGAAATACAGTACATTTAAGATTCAAATAGTCAAAATGGATTTGTTATTTATCTGACTGGCTTCAGAGAGTTAATTATGAATATTTAACCAGATAACTAAAATGTAACTCATTAGCAACATGCCGTGACTTCGTTTTAATCCGTCTTATAATGCTTCAAGTACAAAAACAATGAACTTTGTCGGACACCAGAGGGCTCATAAAGGGTCCAACTAACTTTACAACCGGCGCAGTCTTTGTGTACCTACAAAGTTCCTCAAACATATTTTTCAATCGGGCCACCATCATTTTACTAAATACACAAGACAATATCCAAATAGCACTTACCTGTTGTTTAAACTTTACTGTTATCTCTTGCGATTCAGTTGTCTTACACGCTTCACGGGTCCGACATGTAAATATTTCCGATGTGGAACAACGGCGGACATTGTTTGGTTCCCAAGATATTGGGAGTCTTTTTGTTAGACACCTCTGTCATTAACTAATTTAATACCTGATTTTCTCAGTTACATTATCACATGTATTTTATCGGATAGCCCGCTAAAATAAACGGTACATTTTGTAAGCAAGTTTTTAAAAAAGCAGTTAGTGATATCGTGCTTTATTCTTGGTTCTAATTGCTCACAACCAGTGGGAAATAACAAAGAATGGATGGATGGATCGTCATTTAATCAAGAACTGATTAAATCGCTGGATGTATGTGGGTTTGCTATTGCTGTGATCTGAGTGACAGGTTGCCCCGCCCTCTCGCCAGTAAACACCATCAGAGAAGAAGAAAAAATAAATAATGATGTGCAAAGATAAAACATTTATAATATATACTGACTATATTACATGAAAGAATAAGAATTGTCAGTTTTGATTTTATGGTGACTTTAAGCTGGCAACATATTGCAATTAAAAGTAGCCTGCCTGTTTTTGTGTTGAAAGGGGGATTTAACACTTTGTGTAGTACCTGAAAATCAGCACAAAGTGCACAGACAAAAGAATAGTACGAGTCTATTCAGTTTGTTTACACCTGTTAGATGACAAATCTTAAGTTTACATAAGTATTATCATGAGATAGGATATCCTGCTAATATGGCTTGATAAACATTGTTTATTTACTCTGAATAATGCAGTACCAACAGTTTAGTTTAAATTGGCAAATGTTTTTTTGTCTTTAAGCTATGGAACCTCGCACATAACATATGGAAGAGAAAACATAAAATATTTCATAGTCTGAAGCTAAAAATCTGAGTCTGTGCCCATCATACACTTAGTAATTTTCCATGAAATATGTCAACAATTACAGCTCAAAATCTGCAGACTGGCTCTGGCTTTCGACAACTAGTGTTGTTTCCTCTAGGCTGTAAATCAGGGCAAAAATCTGGGCAAAATTTGTATAGTGTATTCCTACCTTTACCTAAAACAAGGAAACAAATTAATAAACTGTGGGCCATGACACACACACACACACACACACACACACACACACATTGGGGAGCTCTGTACAAAGCTACTCATTTCACATTTCTTTTTAATGAAAAACTAGTTCAGGCATCCAAATGCTGTAGAGGGAGTGGTTTCTAGATGAACAAACAAAAAGAAAAAAAGGTGCATTTATGGGCGTGCTCCTAGGGTGTGCGCCTTATGGGTGAGCCATAGCCACAAACACATTCACACAGTAGTTACACAGAGCTAATAAGGAAAGTCATTTGAGTTTGTTTGTATCTACAGATAAAGGTGAGTGTGTGCATATTGAATAATAAGTTGCAATTTTTACATATGTAGCCACAATTGGGATGGGATGTAAAGTTTAAATTGTTCATATAAGATTTTTGTATAGTATATTAAGCAATATAATTCTTTTTTTAAAATACAAATTTTTTTTTTTCTTTTTTTTTTTTTTTTCTGTCTTTGTGTAGGACTGAAAACAAATCTGTATTATTTTTCTGCATTCACAAGCTCTGGTTGAACAAACCCAGTGTTCAGATCCTGTACAACTGATTGTTAGTTAAGAGTGATTGATTTGAATTCACTTACTAAACAGAAGTAGTCCACCATGGCACGTGAACAGGACTACTACACTCTCATGTCTGGGCTGCAGGAGCTTGATTTCCAAGGGAAAGATGTGCCCAGTGATCTTGTACTAATAGGTGAACATGCCTTTCCACTTGCCATGAATCCAAGAGGTCAGGTGCTGATGGCTGCATCTCATTATGGTCAGGGACGTATAGTAGTGTTGGGGCATGAGGAATACCTAACAAGTTTTCCCGGCCTCATAGAGAATGCCCTAATGTGGCTCATGCCATGTACCGGTGATGCCGGCATTGTAGGGATCAAGGGGAGTTTACGTTCAGTAGCTGACAACTTGAACTACTGCCCTATCAAGACAGAGCTAGGAGACTTTCGGGATGGATTAGCTATATATATCACAGATGCTTACAGTGTCGAGACCTGTGCAAAGGATCTGATTGCTTTCCTCAAAGCTGGAGGTGGTTTGATCATTGCTGGCCAAGCCTGGAGTTGGTCTAATGACCATCCACAAGAAAACACTATAAGGAACTTCCCGGGAAACAAGGTGTGCAGTGTTGCAGGAATTTATTTCTCTGAACACCCTGGAGAAGTTGGCAAATTTCCTGTTCCAAGAAATATCCCTTCTAGTTGGCTTGCTGTATCGTAAGTTCAGCATACATTATTGCTTTTTACCCATTCTTTAACAAACCATGCATTTCACCATCTGTCTTGTCTTTTTTCAGAATAGGCAAAGACTTCAAAGATGATCTAGAGTTCCTGTTACAAGGTGTGTCCGAGTTTGACACCCAAGGAGGGGCTATAGCATCTGAGGTGATGGTGCACGGACCATTAACATTTCCCATTGCAGTCACTCCGGCTGGAAAAGCATTCATTGCTGGTGCCTATTATGGACAAGGTCGAGTAATTCTGGTATCCCATGAAGGCTACCTGGGCCGGGACTCTCTGTCCACATTCATGATCAATGCTATCAAGTGGCTTGATGAGGGTCGGACGGGTGTTATTGGGATCCTACCCAGCCTCAAAGCAGCCCACGCGGTACTGAGCAAATCAGGTTTAGATTGCCAGTTGACTGGCTTCAGAGAAGATCTAAGCGTCTATGTCTGCACTTCCTACAGTGATGCCCAGTGTGCAGAGATCCAAGAATTTGTTGCTGAAGGCGGAGGTCTTCTGATTGGGGGTCATGCCTGGTATTGGGCCCAGACCCACCCTGGCTGCAATGTGATGACCGAATACCCAGGAAATCACATTCTTAACAAGATGGGATTGTGCCTCTTAGGCAACACCTTGGGTGGAGGGTTATATAAGGCCCCAGAAATAGAGCATAGGTGTAGAGAGGGGTACCACTTTCGTAGCATGCTGCAGCGATTTGCTGAGCATGTAAGCCAGGGGCAAGAACTGACTGATCATGAACAGGGCTGCTTGAAGCAGCTGGGCTGCGACTGTGCAAATTACCTTCGTATGTGTTCTCATGACAGTGCTGCCTACACTTCAGTGCTAGCACTTCTTACTGACATAGTGAAGGAGGTAGGTGTTCCACAGGTGTGCAGTAATTGTCCTGTTAAAAGTGCCAAAGACCACCTGATGCTCCACGTTGGGACTGAGGTATACAAAGTGTCGCCTAATCCTGATGCCCTTCTTCCATACATCATCAAGGACAGACCCGACTTGCCCACTGTGTCTAATGCAAGAGTTCGGATCAGTGCAAACACTGCGGGTATGAAAGGTTTCTTGCCAAATGCAGAAGGAAAATGTTATTCCTTGTTTAAGTTTTACAATTTCTGAGCACTATAAAATTACTTGTTTCAGCTTGTCAAGAATGGATAAGCACAGGCTTATATCTTTCTCCTGGCATGAAGACGTTCATAGCAATACCTCCAGAGATCGTTGGGAAAAATTGGCAGGTAATCAATATTACATGTTTCCAATAAAGGAATAGTGTTGCATGTAAAATATTTGTCATTCTAGAAACAAATTTATTGCTCATAGGGCTTGGAGAGCATTTTATTAACATGAGGAGGTACTCTATATAGGTGCAGCTTGGTTGCCAGACAGATAACATTGGTGGAGCAAACGTCCTGAAACGGGCTCCTGTGGTCCATGAGCGATTCCCCTTGGACAAAGAAATGGTCCAGGTCTGGAATCTGTGGGGAGGGCTCATCTACCTAATAGCACCTCCTCAGAGCAAAGTGGATGGGGTGGAAATTGTCGTGCAGGTCTCAGTACAGGCTCCATACTTCAAATCTGGTAAGAATTCTGAATTAATATTCAGTGAGCATCACAGTAAGGTTTCTATTCAGAACATTTAAAGGCATTAGGTAAAACTTGTTTTGTCCCACAGGAGAGACAAGTGTAGCTGACTGGGTGAGCAGGATCCGTTCGGCACCTGCCCCCTGGGCAGAACTTGAGTTTGAGAATATCATCATCACATTAGAATCACAGTTTATAAGGAATCTGGACCGCCCTGATGAGGTGGCTAAACTTTGGGATACCATAATGAGAAGTATAGCTGACCTGGCAGCAGGACCTGCCAAGTTCCCCCGCAAGGAGCGGTTTGTTGCAGATATTCAGATCTCTCACGGTCAGTGGTACTATTGCTGGGATAAAGAACCATCACTATTACAACAGAATCATGCCATCATTATTAATTACATTCACACAATCCTAACGATAACACTGTTCCTCCTATTCCCCCCCTCAGGTTTCATGCATGCTGGATATCCCATCATGATACACTCCAACTCTGCCCCAGCACTAATAAACGTAGAAGGAGCCTATAAAAGTGGTATTTGGGGAGCCATTCATGAGTTGGGTCATAACCAGCAGCGTGGAGTTTGGGAGTTCCCTCCACACACCACTGAGTGCACCTGCAACCTGTGGTCAGTGTACGTACATGAGGAAGTGCTGCGATTGAATAGAGCTAATGCTCATCCCAACATGACTCTAGAAAACCGCCAGGCTCGTACCAAGATGTATTGCAATGGCGGTAAGGATTTAAAAAGCTGGAGTATGTGGACAGCACTCGAGACTTACATGCAGGTACAAACAGACTGCAAATAATTTTTAACAGATTATTTAAAGGTGCAGTAGGTAATCTGGGACATGCTAATGTTAGCCTACTAGCATTGACATTTTAAAGCAAGAATGGATTATTTGTGAGCCTTGGAAGTAATAATTTACTCTTTTTCAGTTAATTTTTAAAAAGAAATTTGTAATTTAAAAAACAAAACAATAAATCATGTAAAATAAATATAAAAATGTATGTAATTATTATAAAATATAATTATATAAATATAAAAAAATGTTATGTTTATACTGATTTTTGTGTAATCTTCCATCATCTCTCTAACCTTTTTTTTCCTTTTCTTTTTTTTTTCAAGCTTCAGGATAAATTTGGCTGGGATGCTTTTAAGAAAGTTTTTGCTGCGTACCATAATATGAGTGGAGTGCCAAAAGACAATGCAGGCAAGATGAATCTATATGCTGAGACCTTCTCCAAGGTGGTCAACCTGAATCTGTGCCCCTTCTTCAAAGCGTGGGGTTGGCCCATCCAGCCCAGCACAGAAGAGAAGATCTCTCATCTTCCTGAGTGGAGTGACCATCCTATGGGCCAGTACGCATAAGAACGTCTCAGATAGCTTTTAAAATTTGCAGTGCCAGTTTTAATGTAATTGAGGGGTAAGATTAAGTATAAAAGATTATATATGCTTATCTGGAGTTTCATGGACATTATTGTATTCATGAGCAATTGATTCATGTCAATGTGAGGCACAAACTTAGAAATATAATTTTAAAATTCTGAATATTCTTGTTTTTAATAAAATGTAGCTATAGGGTAAGTGGGCTAAAGTCAAGTACATTATAACCTGAACATGCATGTTAAAAACATAACATATACATAAATACTAAAAACACTCCTGGGTGAAGTATGAACAATATCACATGCATCTAACAATATAACCAATGTTTCTCTGCATACATGTAATACACTCACATAAAGTGATATATACTATAGCAAATCTCAGCTGCTTAATTGTATATCGTTATTAAATGTAAACTATAATATTGTTCAGCTCTAAACTAAATCTGCATAATTAGGCATTAAAATACTATAAACATTAACAGGAATTTCTATAATGCTGCTTACAATGCGTGTTGTGAATAAAACACTATACACTTACAATTGACTTTACTTTTGATGCAAAAATATGTAAGCCAAAAACTTCTGCAAGCTCTGAGACCTCTAAAATGAAAAAGTATTCAAATCATAACGATGTGACTGTGTAACAAAAATGGAAGTTTACAGAGTTTCAGTAACAGTACTAGCTACATTAAACTGCTATATTTAATGTTGAATATAATGTATAATAATGCAATTGGGCAATATTTGTGGGTCCTGATAATCCCAAATGTCTGATTTTTACCAGTAAAAAGGGCTTACATTATTTATATGTATATAAATTTTCAGGTTCAGAATCATGAATATTTTTATTCTGGTGTCCCTATTGTTTTACTGCTTTAATATGTTCTCTGTTAGGTTTCAGCTGTCTTAATTTTAATTTCATGTTAAAATTCAGTTTTATTGTTCACTGACACACCCAATCAAATCTTGAAATATTGTACATTCTTTATTAAGTTGTATATACAACAAAGTTATTGAAAATTGTTAATGTTTTGGAAATAAATCTGTTATTTGAATTTCAGTTTCATTTTTAATTTTGTTCAAAATATTGTGATACGTATCATATCGTGAACCCAGTATCGTGAGCTGAGTGTATCAATACACCCCTAGTAAAAGGCCATCAGCCACTTGAAAATTAAATGCCATTGCAAAAACAAATATTCAATTAGCTGTTCATTTGCTTCCTTTTTGCTATTAGTGAACACCACCTTCTAATGGGCATGTCATTGTCAACCTGTCGGGTCCACCCCATTAGTTGCACTGCATAGGGAGAACCGTCCCAAATATCATATTTACAGCACTTATTGAACATGCCAAAATTTATCCTTGCAAAACTGCTAATAGAGTTAAAATATTTGCAACATAAAGTAGATTAGAATGACTCAAATATCCCTGACACAGAAATCAGGTTTTGTGGCAGCATGAATCACTTAAAGACATTTCCTGGTAGACACATTTACAGCATCTATCTCTTCTGTAGACTTTCTGAGTTTACTAAAAGTAATAAAAAATACTGATAAATGAATCACATTCTCCCATTATAATAAAACTAAACTCTGGACAACATCTGCAGCACTGAAGATTTATGAACTCTTGTTTTCTTAATGTTTTAACAGTGAAATGATTGTTCTCACTGATACTTACTGAACTGATTTGGATTCTTTAATCACAGACAGCAGCTTCTAAAGCACCTTTAGTTTTTCAGTTTTATTGTTTCCTTCAACAAATTTCTTAATATCAAACATTTTCCCTGATGTAACATCAGCTTTTTCCCTGATGTTAACAACACAAAAGCTACAGCTGACCACTGAGATGAAGATAGTTTGGCTTACTTTATTCTTCCAGATCTCAGATATTGTTGTATTTCGTCCACTAGTGAATGATCACCCAGTTCATTCAGACAGTGGAACAGATTGATGGATTTCTCTGGAGACTCAATGGTCCTGATCTTCTTCTTGATGTACTCAACTGTTTCCTCATTGCTGTCAGAACATGTTTAATCATGAGTTGAAGCCAGTCCTTAATGTTAGACCACAAACTCTGTTTGGTGCTTGGGTCAAACACATTTCTGTTGTTGTTTGTACAGGAAAGGTTCACATATAGAGCCGCTAGATGTTCCTGAACACTCAGATGAACAAAGCAGAAGACTTTCCCCTGATACCAGCCAAACTCCTCTCTGAAGATCTGAGTGCACAATCCTGAGTACACTGATGCTTCTGTCACATCAGTGCCACACTCTCTCAGGTCTGCCTCATAGAAGATCACATTGCCTTTCACAAGCTGCTGAAAAGCCACTTTCCCCAGTTTGACAATCATGTCTTCATCTGTCACGTTCTTCTCATAGTCCTTCTCATGTTTGGTGTTGGTCTGAAGGAGCAGGAAGCGTGTGTACATTTGAGTGAGAGTCTTGGGAATCTAAGAAGCCTCATTTACTGAAATCACGTGACTTTAGCAGTTTGATACACGCTCCAAACCACAATGTTTGGAGAAACCACAAAAAAAAAAACCTCTAAGGCCCTGTCCTAAATGGCACCCTAAACCCTCACGGTCCTCCTCTGAGTCCACGCTTTCACGACGTAATGCCGCTTTGACTGCCGGGTAAAGTCCTCTGCGTAGCTCACAGTCTTGCGGGCTCAGCAGAAGTGCGCATCGAGGGCGCATAGCAGCCGCAAGGGGGGTGCTCACGTGAGACACCCTACGGTCTCGTGGACTTAACAGATGCGCACGTGGCAGCTATTGTAAGTCCCATTCTGTGACACCTAACAACTTCCCTGTGCCAAGGATCATGGGGGCCCGAAGTGTCCATCAGTTGTACCCTTCGAAATCCTTCATTCGGAAGTGCCCTTTGAAGTGGCCAGTTTTGAGCACTTCCCAGCTAACAGAATTTTGTTATAAGAACGTTCTCTAAATATTCAGTGTTGGTTCTGGGAACGTAAAAAACGTCCAGTTTTCTTGACGTTAGAGGAACGTTTTTATAAGGTATAATGTTCCTCAAACGTTCTTTCAACTTAATTTTGATCTAAAATTCAACATTGTAGGAACGTTGATTTGTAACATTCCAAGAACATGAAAATGTTCAGTTTCCTTAATGTTAGTAGAATGTTATTTAAAGGTTAGTATGATGTTCCTGAAACATTCTTTCAATCATTCAAACACCTGCTGTGAACAAGCACTGAAAGAAAGAGAAATAAGAACACAAACTACAACTTTCTTCAATCTTAGATGAACTTAAGACATTAAATCTCTGAAGATCTGATTAAACAACTCCTCAAACAGCATTACCAGCTTCACTTATTACTAACCAGGGGTGCGTTTCCCAAAGCAAACCATGGTCACAAGTTCCGTCGTTACCAATAGAGTTCAATGGGACTTACAACCATAGTTGGTTAACAATGCTTTTAGGAAACGCACCCCAGACTGACTTTATTTCTGTCAGATGTCTACAGAAGTTTTTATTGAGAATAAACAGAAGTTTAGATGTTTGGTTTGAGGTCACCATCATGGAGGTTGCTGGTTGCTTTAGTTGAGCTCTTGACCCCTGACTATCATAGAGTTGCTTCTCTTTTAGCATTTGCATGTTTTCAGAAAACATTTCTAAATCGACAAATCAGATCGACATGTCTGTTTTAATAATATTATTGTCTTGATGGTATTTAGGGGAAGCCCATCTCATCAAAATGACAAATATGTGAATGAAAATGAACAAATACACGCTACATTTGATTTTAATTAGGCTATTTTTTTTTTTAGCTATTTTTCTGTTATAACTATAGCCAGTACACTGAATGGTTATTTCATAATTATGCAAACAAACAAACAGCCTTTGTTTATTTTTAGTTTATTTATTGAATGCTTTCATACTGTTACCTTCATACAAAATGCATTTCTGTGACTGAACACCAATGGAATGGTAAGTACCCCACACCCTAATGTTGGTGTAGATCCAAAATGAAAGTGAAAGTAAACTTTTGTCAGGAGCCAAATGTGTGTTCCATTAAATGGAGGTCTTCTATTACATTTACATTTAGTCATTTAGCAGATGCTTTTCTCCAAAGCGACTAACAATAAGTAATTCCAACAAAGTACTCGTAGCAAGGATTGTGTTGACGAAAAATATATGTCTTGAGCAGTTTTTTGAAAATGGGTAGACTCAGATGCTCAGATAGAGCTAGGCAGGTCATTCCACCAGCAGGGAACAGACAAGAAGAAGGTCCGTGAGAATGATTTTGTGCCCCTTTGGGATGGCACCACAAGGCGCTGTTCACTTGCAGAACGCAAGCTTCTAGAGGGTGCATAAGTCTGAAGTAGTGAGTTTAGGTATAGTGGTGCAGAGCCAGTGGTTGTCTTGTAGGCAAACATTAGAGCCTTGAATTTGATGCAAGCGGCTATTGGCAGCCAGTGCAAACATGAAGAGATTAAATTAAACAGTGGTTTACATTTCATGTAATTGTGAATGTAAAATTTCCCAGAAATAAAAAAAAAAATCTACCAGTCCTGAAAATGTATCATTTGCAGTAAATTGCTTATCATTTTGCTTGAAAATGTATCATCTTCAAAATCACACCCATTTGTTGATGGTGAATAACAGTCATAAGATGCATTGCATTTCTAACCACCAGAACAACAGATTTCGGAATACATCTATAGTCACGCTTAAAATTAATATAAATATAAAATCCATATTGGCAAAAAAAAAAAAAAAAAAAAGGACGATGAACAATATACTGTAAAAAATGGCCAAATTTCTACAGTAACACGCTGTTTTCCATTAAAACAGTAATATACCGTAGAAAACAATGCATTCTGGGTAATATGTGACGTTTTCCAGAAAGTAGCCTACAGGAATATACTGAGAATTAACAGCGCTCAAATTCGACACTCTGAGGCTTTGTTCCAAATCACACCCTATACCCTCATTCCCTATTCCCTATTAGTTCACTAATATAGTCCACTTGAGAGAGTAAATGAAAACACGTGTGAATTCAGACACTGCTGAACACCTGCTGTTAACAAGCAGAATCAATGAAGGAAAGAGAAACAACAAGAACAGAAAAAGATTAAATCAACTGAAGATAAAAGAAGACATTAAATCTCTCAAGATCTGATTAAACAACTCCACAAACAGCATTACCAGCTTCACTTATTACTACCCAGACTGACTTTATTTCTGTCAGACGTCTACAGAAGTTCTTATTGAGAATTAACAGAGGTTTAGATGTTGTTTTATTGTTTCATTTGATGTTACCATGATGGAGGTCAGCGTTTGCTGTAGTTGTACTCTTGACCCTTGATTATTTACCATTAGTTTTTCTTTGGCTGTTATAGATGTGTTTTTAAAACACATTTATTATGGCAAAAAGAAAAATGTGATCAGATAATGTTTGTTAATTATTATTGCTTGCAATCATCATTTTATGGCTTGATGTCTGAAATTATATAGGTGATGTTTCATGCTTTTCTTATGGCATTTCTGCAGTTTGACACAAAATCCATCAGTGCTGTTACAACCAAAAAACATGAAGGAATTTTGAATACAGTTCATGCTCAAAACATTTTGAACCACTGAAAGAGTCACACAGACATCAAGAATTGGCGTATGAATCAATCACAACAATGGTGACAATCAAAAGCTTCATGCCGCAATGCATGTTGGGTACCAGCATAGTACTAAAATATAGTAAAACATAGTAAGGCTGTGGCTGGAAGTCAGCTGTAGTTCTTGTGTTTCTGATTTTCTTTTTTCTGTTCTTGTTTCTTTTCCTTCAGTGATTCTGCTTGTTAACAGCAGGTGTTTGTCACTAATTCTCAATCATCACTTAATTAATCACTGAATTATTGCATTAACTTCAACACTGCTTCAGTGTTACTCTAACACTCTGTAGTGTGGACACATATAAGTATTCATTAAACACTAGCGGTTTTGTTGTGGCATTTGAAGGGTTAAAGATGTAAGATGAATAAATGCACATAGCGAAACACTTTTCTACAGTAATAAACTGTAAATTATTTTACAGCAACAAACTGTAGAAAAACAATAATTTACTGGCAACTCTGTTGTAGTTTTCTGTAAAATCATGAAAAAACAGCAATGTACTGTAAAACTTAACAGTCAAATGTATTAAATGAAACAAGTTAATTTCACTGAAGTATTAGTGAAAGTTAATACAACTCAATAACTGATCACAGTAAATGTTGAATTGAAGTGTTTTTTTTTTGTGTTTTTGCACTAGATGTTGGTGTTTAATGTTTTGTTGGGATTTAAAGGGTTTCTGTTGTCTGAGTTTTGTGTGTCACCATTGTGCAGAAGAGTAGAGCCTGTGCTTCAGTCAATGATGATCCAGAAACACTAATGTTATGCTGCATGTTGCTTTATTTAAAGGCAGTAACTGTGTAGTTGCTGATGTAGTGTCAGTCTTTTAGCTAACTGTAGTTGCATATGTGCTGTTATTAGCTAGCAGTTATCTGCAAAAGATTTGAGCTGACTTGATGTTTCCAGTTTTAATGAATTTGGTTGTTTCTTTTTTTTAGTGGACTCAAATGAAATAAGTTCAAGTGAATAATATACTCATGTAGTTATAAATATAAGTTCTTGAATTTAAATGGCAGTCAGACAATTTAAGGCAGTCGATTTCTGCAAATGAAATTAGTTCACAAGTTTTAATTGAGTGCATGGTATTTTTACAGCAACATACTGCAATGTAGATTATGGTAAAGAACTGTAAAATTAACAGTAAAGTATTGGCAACTTTTTTGCCAGTAATTATCTGTAAATTCACAGGACAATTTTTACAGTGATATGCATCTTTTCTCCATTAAATCTAAAAGAGTAGTTTAATTCTAAATGAGCAGTTATTCCAAACAGATGTATTATTTTGAGTTGTTTACACAGTAACTTCCAAATATACAATAACTTGATTAAAACCAGATCATTTAAGTGGATGTTTTGTAAAAAAAAACAAAAAACAAAAAAAACATTAATAATAATAATAATAATTCTCTGGGAACACTAAATCAAAAACAGCCACCTTCTACTACCTTTGTTGTCTTGTCGAAAAAGAGAAGAGAACATGTAGGATAGACAATATAAACAGTATATTATTATATTAATATATTATATTAAATATTTCAACCATCTGTCCACTTGAATAGATCATTTAGACAGATCATCATTTTAAAAATAATAAAAAATGTTTTACAAATAAACATTCAGTGAAATCATTTGCATTATCTTTATTGCATTTATCTCTGTTGATAGACAGATTTTAAAAAACAAGTTTATCTTAAAGGTAAAAAATGTGACACTTAAAATATTTGCTTATTTCTCTTCAGTAGTCAGGCTCTCGATGCTTTCTAAACTAAAGTTTGTCATCTTTACTAAATTTACACATGTAAACATAAAGGGCCAGTTTCACAGACAGGGCTTAGGCTAAGCCAGGATTAAGCCTTATTTCAATTAGGGTATTTAAGTAGCTTTTACAAACATACCCTAGAAATAAACTTTACTGGTGTGCATCTTGAGACAAAACAATGGCTCTGACATATTTTAAGGTATGTCAGTGCAAGTTACTTTCAGTTAAAAAAGCTCAAACATGCATTTTATTATAGGACTAGCTTAAGCCGTTTCTGTGAAACCGGGGGAAAAAGTGTTATATTGATAAATGAATCTCATTCTCCACTTTATAATAAACAAAGTTGTCTATATTGCACAATGAATCTCTTATTTACACCATGTCTATGGCTTGTTGGTTTAAATGTTTTAGTTTTGCCACTTACTGTCATTTGTGGTGGATAATAAGTGTTACAGCATCTACATGGTAATCAATATCTAGCAAATTCAAAACAACTCCAAATTACAGACAATGCTTTTCAACACTCATTCATGGAACATCACATATAATATTGAGTCTTAAATTATACAGTAAGTTCAGGTCATATGGCAGATAATTGCAGAAATTGGATGACATCTGTAATTCAAAAGAACAGACCAACAAAATATTAAAAGAAGAATCGGGTGTGTCACACAGCGGCTCCTTATTCACCATCAGCTAATCCTGAGGAAACAGGATGGACATTTAAATACTGAGAGTCCTACAATAAAACACGCAGACAGTCACATATAAGTATGACACATTACTGCTGTCACATCACATTAGGAGATCATTTCAGAAAAAAACAGATATAAATGAAAAACTGCTAACAGATTAATAACAGTAACAGATAAACAACTCTCTATTTTTCACTTACACACAGAGAGATATAGAAATATTCATATATTCATAGTCAGAATTAAACTCTTATTAAACACAGTTTAAAATTCTGAGACTAAAGTGGAGCTGAATTATTATCTTATATTAATTTACACACATATGAAGCTTGATACTGAACTTGGGTCAATGACATACATATGAGGCCTGATACTGAACTTGGGTCAATTTAAAATCTATAAAATATACTCACAAAAGTAGTTTCTCTAGTTTATAATGTGGATCATGCTTCAGATCAGAGATCAACTTCACTCCTGATTTTCCTAGTTTATTCCCAGACAGATTCAGTTCTCTCAGGTGTGAGGGGTTTGATCTCAGAGCTGAAGCCAGAGCAGCACAACCTTCATCTGTGATAGGAGATATAATGACAAGCATTGACACATACTGTTGCTGAAAGAATATAAGATTTATTATATAAACTATCATGTGCTTCAGGACTGAACAGAGTTGTGTCATGATTGTTCATCTAGCAGTTTATAAACTAAATAGAAATGTGGTGAAATCAATAGAGATGGTCTTTGGTGTTTGTATTTAATCTTGATCAACTTTCCTTTCTTAAATAATGATTTGCTCAGGATATAAAAGGAAAAGGAAATTGCTGATGGAGAAGAAAGACTCAAACTCTGCTGCTCCTGCAAACCAGCATGTTGATTCTTACAGATACGTGTTTCTATACAGGTTCATTCTACTATGTTTAAGAGTCGCTGTAAAATAAACAGCCTGACTTTTCTGTCTCTATTTCTCCCTGTTTTTATCTTTATGAACCCTCTCTTCAGTCTGTATTAGGTTGCTGACTTTGGAGTAGGCTACAAGGGAGAGATGGGGAGAGGGGAGAAGCTGTTCTTGTTCCAGCACACATCTGTTTTAATGTACTCACATGTATGTATGTATGTGGTTCTTTGAAATTAGCCCAGATAGGAAATCTGGATTTGTCCAGAACATATACTGCCACATCTGTCTTTCTCCTGGACTTGTTTTTCTTCTTGTCTTGCATTCTATATGAAGTGTATATCGCATTTAGTTTTTCCCTTTTTATTCAAAATATTCACAAAATTGTACTATATCATGTATTTTATGTAATATTCCGATTGTAAAATATGTGGAAGTGAATGTGTTTTGTTGCACGATGAGTTTGCACTGCAATAGCTGTCGATTTACAACATTTTCCCCAAAATACATACAAGTATGTGGCCGGTGAACTGGGAGTAAACTTTATCGTTTTATACACAATGTGTATCTGATATGAATAAAACACTTCATTAAATTATATAATTGAAAGGGTTATTATTGCAGCTTCCATAGACATCTATGTATGGAATATGACAAGCGTGGAGTGCGTCTGTCTTTGGCTCGGCGCCAAAGCACATTTGAATTTAGCAGTGAATATTTGCATTTTATTCTTTGTCATTATCTTAACTGAACACTGGGTGTATTATAACTTCAGAATTATATTCGTATAGACTGTCAACAGTGATAAGGTATAGCTAAGAGTGCACTTTCTTAAAAACATTATGAGGAATGAAAAACTAAATAGAATCGGGATCACCAATACACTTTTTGATCCAATTGTTCTTAAAAGTATTATTTATATCCACATAGTCCAACATTTCAAAACCTCCTTCAGATTTCTTCCCTGCTAATATAGATTCTTTAAGATGGTGGTGTTTGTTTTTCCAACAAAAATTAACCAGCAACCTATTGATTTCTTTACAGGTAGAATCCTGAGCAAATAAAGAAAGGCCAGGAAAAATAAATCTAGACAAACCTTCTGCCTTCGATAACAGAACTCTTCCTAAAGTTGACAAATCTCTCCATAACCAATTATCAAAAATCTATTTTGTTTTCTTAATTTTGTTGTTAAAATTATATTGCTGCCTAACTGACAAGTTTTTAGATACATAAATTCCTAAATACTTGACACAATCCTTTACTGGAATGTTAAACATTGATTGTTCAGATGAGTCATGTACAGGAAGAATTTCACATTTAGTGAGGTTTTAACAGAGACCTGAGGCATCAGAAAAAGTTTGAACTAATTTAATTGCATTACTGATTTGACTCTTATCTTTTAAAAATAAAGTTGTATCATCAGCTGAAATTTTTCATTTCTTTATGAAATAATGTTATACCACAAAATCCTGTGTTTTTAACTATACTGATTGATAATAGCTCCACTACAATCAAAAACAAAAAAGGGGAAAATGGGCAACCCTGTCTTACTCCTCTCTTGATAAAAAATCTTCTGGAAGTATTAGTTTGTAAAATAATTGAACTATCAATGTAACGACTCGTCACTCGGAGTGGGATCCATAAGCAGCTTTATTAACAATACTCGTGGTCAGACAGGCAATGGTCAACAGGGGCAAACAGGAATGGCAGAGAACAGGCAGAATCGTAAACAAACAACAGGCAGTAGATTGGGGTAAGAATCACTAGTCCAATAAACAGCAAATAGTCCAAGGGCAGGCAGCAGAGAATCGTAAACGGGGTAAGGCAGGTTCAACAACAGGCAGGCAGGCAGGCAGGCTAAGTAAACGCTTAGAATTGTACACCATGGCAATACAAGACCTCACAAAGATAGCGAGTGGGAGAGCGGCTTAAATAGTCCAGGTAATGCACAGCAGCTGGGTGTGGCAATCAGCGCCAAGGTACATGGCTTGTGGGAAATGTAGTGCGTGTGAGTGTGTGTGTGTGTGTCAGTACTCTGGCGAGGGCTCCCTCTGATGGCCAGAGGAGGGAATCACGGAGTTCGTCTCTGTGACAATCAATGCCTCCATAAAACATTTTAACCGTTTGAATGAATTTGCTACCAAAGTCAAAAGCATTTAAACCCTGCAATAAAAATTGGTGCTCAACTGTGTCAAACGCCTTATAAAAGTCAAGAAACAAAATGAGTGCATCTGGATTAACAAAGAGATTATAATCTAACAGGTATAATACAAGCCTAATATTGGAGCTAATGTGACGTTTAGCCATAAATCCTGTTTGAAATTCACTAATTATGTTTCCTAAACCACTTTTCAGTCTGGTTGCAAATACTAACGCTAAGATTTTACAGTCAACATTTATTAAAGTAATTGGTCTCCAATTATCAATAAGTAAAGGATCTTTATCAGGTTTTAGAATTAAGCTAATAACACCTTGTTTCATTGTTGTACTCATTTCTTTATTTTCTAAACACTCTTTATACATGCCATATAAAGCATTTTCTATCAGCTCCCAAAAGGCACAATAAAATTCAACAGTTAACCCATCTGTACCTGGGGCTTTGCCTTTTTTCCTAGAAAAAAGAGCTTTAGAAATCTCGGCTTTGGAAATATCCTCCTCACATAAATCTCTATAATCATTAGAAGCTACTGGAACAAATTCTTCAACTGTATATAAAAATGTACTTACTTTTTCATCATCAGTATGTGAGGTATATAATTTTTCATAAAAAGAATATACAAAGGATCCTATATCTGAAGGGTTACTGGAAATCTTTTCATTTATTTTTAAAGATGAGATTTCTTGCATAATTTCTTCTTTCTAGAGAAAAAAAATAACTACTATATTTTTCTCCTTCTTCAAACCATTAGGCCCCTGACCTCACATAGGCTCCTTTGGCTAATTCCGCATACAGGTTATCTATTTCTAGATTGAGTTTATGTATTTTAGTATTTTCATCTTCTGACAGAGAGGTTTTTTTAAAGTATTAAGTTCTTCTGTTATCTCTGTAATTTTTTTAAGTTTGTTTTTCTTTAACTCTTTACCTCTTCTCATAGCAGTTTCTCTGACTTTAAATTTAAATAGCTCCCACTGTTGTATACAACTTAAATTTTTGTTTTCAAAAATTTTTGCTAACAATTTAACCTGTTCCACAAAATAATGATCAGAGAGCAGAGTGTTGTTTAATTTTCAGTATCCACGATTCACATTACCTTTATCCATACACCCATCAAAAGAAATCGATATCAATTTGTGATCAGATAGAGGAGCACAAGTTATTTTTGTGTCAGATACATAATGAATTAAATTATGAGGAATTAGCCAATAATCTATTCTTGATTTTAAAGACAGAGAGGAATTATTCCATCTGTAATCACAACAATTAGGGTTTAAATACCACCACACATCAGTAACTTGTAATTTGTCAGTTATAAAATAAAACAAGTTTGAGATTTGTGAACTGGTGTTTTTGGGCTGAAAGCGGTCAGCTGAATCATCCGAAGCATCATTAAAGTCACCACCTATAATTATATATCCTTCCTTGTACTTCTTTTTTAGGTCTGTTAATATTTCACAAATTTTCTTAAACATTTCTAGATTATGTACTCGAACGTTGAAACCATAAACATTGCAAATAATTAAAACAGAATTATCCAATCTGAGAGACATTATAACCCATCTTCCATTTTCCGAGCGAATAGTTTCCAAAACATCACTTTTAAAGAAAATGGCAACACCAGCAGAGTGACTGGATCCATGACTAAAAACAGTTAAATCTCCCCACTGAGTTTTCCAGAAGGTGCTGCAGTAAATTGGTCGTACTGTTGCCTTTGTTTTACGACATTTTCCCCAAAATACATACAAGTATGTGGCCGGTGAACTGGGAGTAAACTTTATCGTTTCATACACAATGTGTAACTGATATGAATAAAACACTTCGTTAAATTATATAATTGAAAAGGTTTTTATTGCAGCTTCCATAGACATCTGTGTATGGAATAAGACAAGCGTCTGTCTCTGTCTCGTCTTAAAGCACATTTGAATTTAGCAGTGAATATTTGCATTTTATTCTTTGTCATTATCTTAACTGGACACTGGGTGTATTATAACTTCAGACTTATATTCGTACAAACTGTCAACAGTGATAAGGTATAGCTAAGAGTGGTCCAGACCAGCCTATAATAATATAGTAATGATACCTCGAATATGCTCTGACGGCACAAACAGTTGCTTTTATGCCATTTTATTATTTAATTAGAATTTGCAACAGATTAAAGATATATTGGCTACATCACTTAACTTATTGACTTAAATGTTATCTAAAGCGAGCACGTAGACTAGATAAATTATTTCTCCATTGAAATCCAGCAATACAACAGTATATGATGTGTTGCTAGGGAAATATGATCCCCGCCCCTCAAGCAACTGTTTAACAAAATATTATAAAAAGCGAGCACGTACCCACAGAACGTTCTTGTGACTTTGCGCAACGTGAGAGTGGTCCAGACCAGGCTTCCGAACGAATTACTTACAGAACTTAACTAAGAAGGTTTGGGGAAACACGTGTTAACGTTAAGGTAAGGTATAATTTAAGAACGACGTAGAGTTAGGGAGGTTTCGGGAAATCCAGCCCAGGGCTGGTGCTCCTCCAGGACAGGTTTGAGAACCACTGCTCTAGATCTCAGCATCCGCACTTATTTCAAACCAGTATGACTTTATTTCTTTCATACAAAACTTCTTAATGAGAATTAACAGAGGTTTAGATGTTGATGTTTTATTGAAAATAATGAAGTTTGAAGTCACCGTTATGGAGGTGAGCGTTTGCTTTAGTTGAGCTCTTGATTCTTGACATTTCAGCATGTTAGTTTTGCTTTATTTGTGTATTCTCTTATGATAATAAAATGTTCAGAACAGGGTTATTATTATTATTGGGTTTTAATAACATGAAAGCACTATATCAATGAATCAGGCCATTGTGCTTTAAAAACACAGTTATAACAGAGGGAGAAAAACTTAAGTTAAAACGTCAAGGGCCCAAATAAAGTAAGCGTTTATGTCCATGAAGGTGACTTCAAAGAAGTCAAATTATTTTCAATAAAACATCAAAACCTCTTTAAGAAGTTTTGAATGAAAGAAATAAAGCCAGACTGGTTTGTAATAAGTGAAGATGCTGAGATCTAGAGAGATCTGTTGGTGTTTAATGTTCTGTTTCTGTTATCTGAGTTTTGTGAGGTTACCACTGTGCTGAAGAGTAGAGCCTGTGTTTCAGTCAGATGAGCCGAGAAACACTGATGCTGCATGTTGCTTTATTTAAAGGCAGTAACTGTAAAACTACTGATGCAATGATACTATATATATATATATATATATATATATATTAGCTCGTGTGTGCTGTTGTCAGCTAGTTTCGTAAGAGATTTGCGTTTTACGGAAAAGGTTTCATAATAATACAGAAAATACCTGTAAAGCGCATTTTTTTTTAAGACATTAAAGAAAAATTCGGATTTTCACCTTAATTTTACAGTTTTTGTTTGTCAATTTAGCTCTAATTTTCAATTCAATTTTTTGACAAGGGCAGCAGGGATGTTCTGAGAATGTTCTGGGATCATCACATTTCCAAATAAAATATGGTTCCCTAAACGTTCTGAATGATCTGTGAAGGTCCGCCAAATAACGTCCCCCAAACCCTTAAAAACTCCACATTGTGATCGTCTCTGAACGTACTGGAAAGGTTAGGTAACGTCCTTAACACCAGTGGGAACGTTCTGACAACGTTCTAGGAACGTAAACTTTCTAGCCGGGTAGTTTCTTGTTTTTATGACATGTGGACTTAATAAATCATTATCTCGAGCAAAATAAGCAAGCCGGCATTAAGTACAATGTCTTTTATTTCGAATATAAATGTAATTTACATATTGTAGTTTGTCAAGAGATTTTAAGCACCGTTTTTGAAGAGTGCGCTTGTGCGTACGTTCTCTGGTACTGATACGTCATAATATTGGAAATCTTTCTGTTTTAAAACAAGAAGGGAAGCTAATGACTATCACACACGAAGCAACGTGCAAACTTTGCACAAGAGTTACGCAGCTGAAAAAGTCTCAACCTCGGTCAGTAAAGTGAAAGTAAAAGTGACAGAGCTGTCTGATGCTGTATTAACGGAGCACTCAGAGACGAATTTCAACATATTATGCTGATAACGGTATGTAACTGTTTTCATTTATTCCATTATTTCTCTTGTGGCCGTACATATAGGCTAGTGAAACAAATGAGAATAATAGTATTTTGTGTTAAACAGGTTGTTAAAGTCGGTGCTTGAAGTAAAGCTGCGCTTAATTTTCACTGTTATATGCGCCTGTTTCTCCACCTGTCACTGCTAGTGGCAGCTGCCTCTCGACCTGTCACGGCTATACGCGCCTGCCCCGAGACCCGTCGGCTATACCCGCCTGTCACTCGACCTGTCACGGCTATACCCGCCTGCCCCGAGACCGGACACCACTAAATGCGCCTTGCCTACACTGTAAAACCCAACAAGTTAAGATAACTCATTTCATTTGATGAAACCGATTACCTCAATTCAGTTAAGTAAAAAAAACAAAACAATAGTTATGAGTACTCTGAACTTATTTTAATTGATTCTACTAAAACAAGGATATTTCTTAATATACAATTAAACTTTACACTGCATTTAAAGACTTTATATAGCTGAAACTTCACTATACACTCAAAAAATGATTTTTTGATGCTGTTCACTTTATTTAAACAACTTATTTTGATTCAACACAATTGTATTAGGTTTCTGGTTCAAATGTAATTGCTTCATGTTAAATTGACTTGAAACGATTACTTTTTGACTTAACTTGATATTTTCATATTAAAATAACATGGTTCAAACAAGTAAACTCAACCAGGACTCAATCAAACAGGACTTTCACTACCCATTATGCTTTGCAAAGGGGCCGATCTGGGAGAGTAAATGTTGAAATAAAGTGTTATTTTAAGCAGTTTTTAGCAACATGAGAAAATGGAGAGACTTTTTAATGTTTACTGATCTATTATGTTGGTATTTAAAAGTTTCTGTTATGTTAATGGTTTTGGGGTTACCATTGTGGTGAAGTGTAGAACATGTGCTTGGGTTGAGGACCTGCCAACAACAATTAAAGTTCTTTTAATAATAAAAACAGCTATTTTGGGCATGACATAGATGGAATAAAACCATCTTCTGGCTAACACCTAACAATAAGAATCTTTACAGAGTAAAGATTTTGTAAAAGTTGTGAAAATGGTTCTTGAACGCATCCACTATATGAACTAATCAATTGAACTGGATTTTTAGGATAACTAAATGTAAAGGTTTTGGACAAAATTAAGAAAGTTAACCTGATTCAACTAAATGGCATTGAGTTAACCTTATGTAATAAATTTAAGTTAACTGAAATAAATAATGTTAATTAAATGCAACATAACAAAGTTACGTGGAACCTGTTGACATAAAAAAATTAAGTAAATCCAACGTATCATTTTTTTGAGTGTATTGAGTAAACCAGTGAAATTACAAACGTTAAATGAACTCAGAGTGCTTGCAGTTAGTGCCAGCCCACAATAGCACACACAAAGTAAAATCCAATAAGTTAAGGTAACTCATTACATTTGATGAAACCGATTACGTTAATTAATTTAAGTTAAGAAACAAATAGTTATGAGTACTCTGAACTTAATTCAGTTGAGTTCACTAAAAAAGATATACATTGCTGTTAAGTAATTAAGTTATTCATTAAGTGATTAATTAAGTGATGTTTGAGTATTAGTCATGAACACCTGCTGTTAACAAGCAGAATCACTGAAGAAAAGAGAGACAAGAAGACAACTGACTTCAGCACAGCCTTAGATTAAATCAACTGAAGATAAAAGAAGACATTAAATCCCCCAAGATCTCAGCAGAGGATTAAACAACTCCACAAACATCATTACCAGCTTCACTTATTACTTATGTTATTGAGAATTAAAAGAGGTTTAGAAGTTGATGATTGAGTTTTGTTTAAGGTCACCATGACGGAGATCAGCAGTTGCTTTATTGGGCTCTTGACCCTTGACTTAATAACATAAGTTTTTATTTTTATTTTGGCTGTTATAACCATGTGTTTATAAAACACATTTGTTATGGCACAAAAGCCAAAAGAAAATAAGATCAGGTGTAGATGGTTTTGTGTTGTAGATGAAAGCCATTGTTTAGTGGCTTTTCCACTGCATAATTTCTGATTAAACAGGTGATGTAATTAAAAATAAATAAATGATTCATTAAACTAGACCTGTGTTTTTTCAGTGTAAGTTCCTTTACTGTGATAATTTGAGTTTAAAAACCTCTATAGTACCATACTGACTCACACAGATATCAAGAATCAGCATATGAACCTCAACAATGGTGACAATTATCAAATTATTCAGATAAACCTCTGAACATCACAATACAAGCAATTAAAGTCATAACAAAAAGAGCAAAAGTAAAAGCAAATAGTAAGAATAAAGTAGACAATTCACCTGTATTATTTATTCATGATGCAATGCATGCTGGGAGCCAATGGATGAGTTTTGTACTATGCCAGTACCCAGCATGCATTGCATCATGAAACTTTTTTAATGGTCACCATTGTTGAGAATCATATGCCCATTCTTGATGTTTGTATGAGTCTGAGCGATGCCATAGATGAAAGCTGTCTGTAAACAGACAGAAATACAGAAAAAGGTAGCCTATTGTGAAATATTATTACAATATAAAATCATGGTTTTCTATTTTTAATATAGCTAGGCCAACTTTAAAATATAGCCTCATTTATTTCTGTGATGCAAAGCTGAATTTTCAGCATTATTACTTTAGTGTTTTTAGTCTCTGGTGTCACATTATCTTTCAGAAATCATTCTAATATGCTGATTTATAATCAATTAGTTGTGCTGCTGAAATTTTTTATAACCTGTAATACTTTTTTTCAGGATTCTTTGATGAATAAAATTTTTGAAAGAACAGCATTTATTTAAAATGATTTAAAACAGTCTGTAGTCACTTTTTTATCTATTTAACACATGCTTGCTGAATAAAAGTAAACATTTTTAATTTTAATATTTAACTTTTTATTCATCAAAGAATCCTAGAAAAAGTATCCTAGAATCCTAGAAAGGCGCAGGGCCCCTGAGAATTTGCTTATTGGCAAAACCTTGGCCCTTTAGCACTGGCCCTGCACGGGCAGTCCTCACTTAGCCTCCAGGAAGCCTTAGTGCTGTTTTATTGAAAATAATAAAGTTTACCGTTATGGAGGTAAGCACTTGCTGTAGTTGGACTCTTGACCCTTGTTTTCTTATCTTTAATGTTTCTCTGGCTGCTGAAGCTCATTTATTATGTTATAGTGCTGATTTTATCCAGAGTACAGTCTCTGAGGGCACTATTTAAATATAATAACTTCACCTTATAGTAGCCTTAGAATGCAATTGACAAAATATTCAGATCAACTCTGAACATCACAAAACAAGCTACTAAAATCACACAAGAAAAGCTTTTTGTTGATTGGCATCATTGTTGAGGTTCATACACTGATGACTGAATCATCAGATCAGTTTTTCTTCTTACAACTTTTGCTATAACAAATGTGCTTCAAAAACACACAGTTACATGGTCTGCAACAAGGCTTAGGTAGGTGGTATGTGTCAAAGTAACATCCACATGGGTGGCAGGACCCAAGGTTTCCCAGCAGAACATTGCCCAAAGCATCACACTGCCTCTGCCGGCTTGTCTTCTTCCCATAGTGCGTCCTGGTGCCATGTGTTCCCCAGGTAAGTGATGCACATGCACCCGGCCATCCAAGTGATGTAAAAGAAAACGTGATTCATCAGACCAGGCCACCTTCTTCCATTGCTCCGTGGTCTAGTTCTGATGCTCACGTGACCACTGTTGGTGCTTTCGGCAGTGGATAGGGTCAGCATGTGCACCCTGACTGGTCTGCGGCTATGCAGCTCCATACGCAACAAACTGTGATGCACTGTGTATTTTGACACCTTTCTATCAGAACCAGCATTAACTTCTTGAGCAGTTTGAGCTACAGTAGCTTGTCTGTTGGATCGGACCACACGGGCCAGCCTTCGCTCCTCACGTGCATCAATGAGCCTTGGCCGCCCATGACCCTGTCGCCAGTTCACCACTGTTCCTTCCTTGGAAAACTTTTGATAGATACTGACCACTGCAGACCGGGAACACCCCACAAGAGCTGCAGTTTTGGAGATGCTCTGACCCAGTCTTCTAGCCATCACAATTTGGCCCTTGTCAAACTCGCTCAAATCCTTACGCTTGCCCATTTTTCCTGCTTTTAACACATCAACTTTGAGGACAAAATGTTCACTTGCTGCTAATATATCCCACCCACTAACAGGTGCCGTGATGAAGAGATAATCAGTGTTATTGACTTTCACCTGTCAGTGGTCATAATGTTATGCCTGATCGGTGTATATAGGCCTATATACAGTGGGTATAGAAAATAATCACCCCTCTTTAAAATAATCACATTTTGTTGCTTTGAAGCCTGAAATGAAGACGGACATAGTTTTGTTTTATCCAGCAGTATTTATGCTTTACAACTTATAACATCCAAGTGAAAGATATAACTCCAACATGTCAGAAAAAAAAAAAAAAAAAAAAAATTTAAAAAGTTGGGAAAAGGATCACCCCCTTGTGTCAGTATTTTGTTGAACCATTTTTTGCTTTAATTGTAGCATTTAGTCTGTTGGGATATGTCTCTACTAACTTTGCACATCTAGACTTTACAATATTTGCCTACTCTTCTTTGAACTGCTCAAGTTCAGATAATTTGATTGTGACCGTTTGTTGACTGAAGTCTTCAAGTCATTCCACAGATTTTCAATGGGGTTTAAGTCTGGGCTCTGACTAGGCCATGCAAGAACATTCAAATTTTTCTCCTTCAACCACTGTGTGTTCAGTTTTTGATGTGTGCTTTGAGTCATTGTCATGTTGGAAGGTAAACCTTCTTCCCATTGACAACTTTCTGGCAGAGGGCAGCAGATTTTCCTCATTTCCTCATCCTATTTTGCCCCCATCCATTTTTCCTTCTGTCCTGACAAGTGCTCCAGTCCCTGCTGCATAGAAACACCTCCATAACAGGATATTACCACCTCCATGTTTTACTGTAGGAATGGTGTTATTTGGATGGTGAGCTGTACTGGATTTCTGCCAGACATATCATTTGGTGTTGGCCAAATAATTAAATTTTAGTCTCATCTGACCAATAACACCTTTTTCCATGTGGCCTCAGAATCTTCAAGTCGTGACTGCATGTGGCCTTTCTTGAGGAGTGGCTTTTTACTTGCAACCTTCCCATACAAGCCACATTTGTGGAGAATTTGTGATATTGTTGTCACATGCACACAATGACCACTCCTGCAACTGCTTCAGAGTTGCTGTAGGCCTCTTGGTAGCCTTTTTGACCAGTTTCCTCCTGGCTCTTTCATCTAGTTGTGAGAAACGTCCTGATTCAGGGAGGGTCTGTGTTGTACCAAATACCTTCCACTTCTCAATAATAGACTTCACTGTGCTTCTAGGCATTGATAAAGCCTTTGAAATGTTTTTGTATCTATCTCCTGACTTGTGCCTGTCCACATCTTTATCCCGGAGATCTTTTGACAGTGCCCATAGTTGATTGTTTGTACTACCAAGGACTGAAATGCTCCAGGAAAGCTCTTTTCATGCTGAGCTAATCAAAATGACCACATCTGATCACAGATGAAAGTCAAATGACTTTGTGTGCCATTGAGAAGGTGTTTAACTACACCTTATTGAGTTTAAAAGTCATTTTTAGGAGAGGGGTGATCCTTTTTCCAACTCAGTGATTCTGGTTTTTATTTATTTTATTTTTTTTCTGACATGTTGGAGTTATATCTTTCACTTGGATGTTATAAGTTGTAAAGCATAAATACAGCTGGATAAAGCAAAACTGTGTCCGTCTTCATTTTAGGCTGCAAAGCAACAAAATGTGATTATTTTAAAGAGGGGTGATTATTTTCTATACCCACTGTTCAATTGCAAGAAAAAGTATGTGAACCACTTGCAGAATCTGTGAAAATGTGAATAATTTTAACAAAATAAGAGATCATACAAAATGCATGTTATTTTTTATTTAGTAATGTCCTGAGTAAGATATTTTACATTAAAGGGTAACACTTTAGAATACTGATCCTTCATTAATGAATAACTGAGTAACTACTGTTTTTTCATACCTCCCAGAGAACTACTAAGAACTATTATATACAGGTTCATAATTAACATGTATGATGCATAATGTATAATTAATTCTAAAGTAAAGGTCATGGTAACCCACTAGTAATGACTGAAGTATTACCAAATCCTTCAGAAGGAATTACTAATTATTTGGATCAGTATTCTAAAGTGAGAAACATGATAACTCTCTAGTAACTACTGAAGTCATTGTAAACTTTTGAACCATTGGTTCTTAATACTGTGTGTGGTTACCTGGCTGATCTATGACTGTTTTTTTGTTTTTGTTTTAAGATGGTTGTTTGTGAGTCCCTTGTTTGTCCTGTACAGTTAAACTGAGATCCATCTTTTCACACTGAGAACAATTGAGGGACTCAAACACAACTATTTAAAAAGGTTCAAACATTCACTGATGCTCCAGAAGGAAGCACAATGCATAAAGAACTGGGGGGTGAAAACTTTTTGAATTTGAAGATCAAGGTAAATTGTACTGAATTCGTCTCCAGGAAACATGCAAGTATCTTCTGTTGCTTCTGAAGGCCAGTACTAAATAAAAAAAAAATGACATTTCAACAAAACAAGAAAAATTTGGACATCTTCATCCTGTTCAAAAGTTTTCACCCCCCCATCTCTTAATCAAGTCAAGTCAAGTCACCTTTATTTATATAGCGCTTTTTACAATGCAGATTGTGTCAAAGCAGCTTAACATTGATAACTGGTATATAATTTTGGCTGCACAGCAGCTCTTAAAGAATAGTGTCAATGTCGGCAGATCAAAGCACTGTTGAATATCAAATGTCAAGTGAATGCATGAATGCATCGTGTTTCCTTCTGGGCAGTTTAACTACTCAGAACAAACAAGGGACTCATGAGCAACCATCACAAAACATAAAAACAGTCATGGATCAGCCAGGTAACCACACACAGTATTAAGAACCAGTGGTTCACAAACTTTTGAACGGGGTCATTTGAATAATTCAGCTTTTTTTTTCTTGTCGACTATATATAAACATCTTTTATGTAAAATATCTTACTCAGGACAGTAATAAATAAAAAATAACATGCATCTCTCTTATTTTGTTAAAATTATTCACATTTTGACATATCTGCAAGTGGTTCACATACTTTTTCTTGCAACTGTATATATACAATAGGTATATTGACATGTAAAATCGAAATAATGAAATTATCTTCAGCACATAGGCCTAATGTTTGTTACATAATATGATTAAATAAATAGGCCAACTACACCCAAAGTCACCAGAATTGAATGCTTTGGTGCTGTTTTTGTGAAAATTTCTTCCCGGGGGAGCATGCTCCCGGACCCCCCTACAATTTTTAATTTTGGGACATTTATTTGGGGTCCTGTGCCCCAGTACTGATTAAACTCTAGAAACGCCCTGTTAGTTGATTTGTTCAATGATGTATCGTATGGTAGTGAAATAGCGAGTTACGTCGTTGTACAGGAAATGCACCCCTGATGCAAACACAGCTGAAGTGGACTGATATCATCTTGGTCTGGAGTGAGGTTATATAAGGTGTGTTTACCTAACGTGAAAATAAGCAGGGCAGCCAAAAATCTGCCCTAATGGCTTTCCGTGGTTGTCCTGCCCTCATGCAAGTAAACACATCATCAGAGAAGAGAAGTGAATTTTCACATTAATTAAAAAATAATAATAATGAATAAATACGGCAATATTCCACAAAAATAAATATTGTTCATTTTGATTTCATGGTGACTTTAATGTGCATACTGCATGACGTAAAAAAAAAAAAAAAAAAAAAAAAAACTATAGTAAAGACATATACCCTGTTGTTATGCTTTGCTTGTTCCAGACTCGCAGTGAAGTTGAAACACCTGCAGGGAACTCCAGTGTTTTGACCTACATCTACATATCTGTGGAGAAAATCATTGATGGTGCCATTTCACTTGAAAGACAAAGATAAATAAGCATCTGCTTTGGAAATAGAGGTAGGCACCTTTTTCTAGACTCGGGGTCAGGGTTAGTGTTGTCCACCACTACGCTCTGGCCTTCCTTCAGAGCGCGTTCACAGGCTGACACACAATGCTGCCAGGAGCCAAGCATGTCCTAGAGTTCATGTGCAGATGGCACAGCATTAAAAGGCTGTTAAATTAAATTATTATACACATGTAGAACCTGAAAAATCTTCTAAACCAGAAATGCTCGAACCTGCTCTTGGAGATCTACTTGTTGTCTGTGAGTTCTCTGTTGTGTTAGCTATGTCACTCAACTCACCCTGTTCACATATGCATAGCCTTTTGGAATGATGTGTGTCTGGAAGAACGTCGTTTTGCCTGCTGAAAAAAAAAAAAAAAAATAACACAGGGGTTATATAATAAAAACTGATCACCGGGAAGGAGTAAGAAGAAAAAACAAACACTGAAAAAAGGTCTCACATCCAGGGAATCCCACTGCTACAATGTTTAGTAAATGTGAGGGAGGTGTCAGGAGGATCGTAAAGACGCATTTTAGAGTCTAATTTCCTCTGGACAATAAAACAAAAACACAAAATATTATTACAGATGCTTAATACAGTAATGTCCAAATGTTTATGGTCAGTAAGATTTTTTTAATGTTTTTGAAAGCAGTCTCTCATGCTCACCAAGGCTGCATTTATTTGATCAAAAATACTGTAAATATTGTGAAATGTTTTTACAATTTAAAATAACTTTTTCATTTAAATTTTAAAATGTAATTTCTGTGATGCAAAGCTGAATTTTCAGCATCATTACTCCAGTCTTCAGTGTCACATGATCCTTCAGAAATCATTCTAATATGATGATTTGCTGTTCAAGAAGCATTTCTTCTTCTTCTTATTATTTTTAATGTTGAAAACAGTTGCTTAATACTTTTGTGGAAACCATAACACATTTTTCAGGATTTTTCATTTTTTCAAAAGAACAGCATTTATTTGATATACATTTTTTTTTGTAACATTATAAATGTATTTAATGCCAATTTTGATCAGTTTAATCAGTCTTTACTGATTAAAATAAAATCTTACTGACCCAAAACTTTTGAATGGTAGTGTAAAGTCCCCAACTAAGGTACAAAACATAGATAACCATACATTAATACACTGTAGCAAATGTGTAAGTGAAACAAAAACATCCAAAAAGTTTACAGGGTCAAACCCTGGCAAGCTGAACTGAGCAGGTTTCCAGCCCAAGAAGTATTCCTCTGGGGTGTAAAACTGAGACCAATGTTGAGGGCAAACTGAGGGCACAAGAGATAAGAAGAAGAAGAACAAAAAAGCCAATAAAGCTGTATTTTGCCAAAAGCCCATACCATTGTACAGTTTCCCTTTTTTGTTATACTAAAATGGAGCAAGAAAGCACAACAATGCCCCCTTGTGGCCAGAGTAAGCTATTACACATGAATTGCATCAACAATTTATTATATAATACAGTAACTCTTAATAACAGTAACACATTCAATCTGCTTATGTGTAATGAAGACTGCAGTTAATGTCATTACCAGTCTGTCACTGCAGGAGAAGTCTTTCTTCTTTTTCCCCGGGGACTACTCAGTAAGGGGGCGGAGCTATCAAGGGGTGTGATCCTTTTGGGTAGGGGCATGTTTGTTTTGGTTATTTTAAATATCAACAGCGTTTCTCAGAAATCACTTACTGTACCTTTAATATACACAGGCTACTGTAACCAAACTTGCTGCTTGTTGTAAGTAAAGCAAATGATACAACTTTATAATGCAATTCTTCTAATAGACAACTAACCACAATAATGATTCACCTTCTCACACAGATGTTCCCACAAATACAAGGGGCTGTGGAAACAAACACCTGAAAAACACAATGTATTACCATTCGTGAATAAATAAGTTAAGGGAAATACATCTACTACACTCAATTTTCAAACTTGCATTCAAAACTTCCATTCAAAAAGTTTGGGGTCAGTAAGGTAATAAATTAATACTTTTATTCAGCAAGGATGCATTAAATTGATCAAATTGATGGTAAAGACATTTATAATGTTACAAAAAAAAAAAAAAAAAAAATCTATTCCAAATAAATGCTTTTTTTTTTTAAACTTTGCTTTTGAACCCTGAAAAAAAAATCTATCACAGTTTCCACAAAAATATTAAGCAGCACAACTGTTTTCAACATTGATAATAATTAGTAAGAAAAGTTTCTTGAGCAGCAAATCCGCATATTAGAATGATTTCTGAAGGATCATGTGATCATCATTAGATAAACAAACAAAATGAAAAAAGGAGTATTTATGGGCGTGATCCTAGGGTGTGCGCCTTATGGGTGAGCCATAGTCATAGCCACAAACATATTCACACAGTAGTTACACAGAGCTAATAAGGAAAGTCATTTGAGCTTGTTTGTATCTACAGATAAAGGTGAGTGTGTGCATATTACATATGTAGCCACAATTGGGATGGGATGTAAAGTTTAAATTGTTTATGTCAGATTTTTGTATAGTATATTAAGCAATATGCTTATTTTTTTAACAAAATTTTTGTATTTTTCTAAATATATTCAACTCTCTCTTCTCTCTCTTCTCATTTTCTGTTTTTGTGTAGGACTGAAAACCAATCGGTATTATTTTTCTGCATTCAGAAGCTCTGGTTGAACAAACCCAGTGTTCAGACCCTGTATAACTGATTGTTAGTTAAGAGTGATTGATTTGAATTCACTTACTAAACAGAAGTAGTCCACCATGGCACGTGAACAGGACTACTACACTCTCATGTCTGGGCTGCAGGAGCTTGATTTCCAAGGGAAAGCTGTGCCCAGCGATCTTGTACTAATAGGTGAACATGCCTTTCCACTTGCCATGAATTCAAGAGGTCAGGTGCTGATGGCTGCATCTCATTATGGTCAGGGACGTATAGTAGTGTTGGGGCATGAGGAATACCTAACAAGTTTTCCCGGCCTCATAGAGAATGCAGTAATGTGGCTCATGCCATGTACCAGTGATGCCGGCATTGTAGGGATCAAGGGGAGTTTACGTTCAGTAGCTGATAACTTGAACTGCTGCCCTATCAAGACAGAGCTAGGAGACTTTCGGGATGGATTAGCTATATATATCACAGATGCTTACAGTGTCGAGACCTGTGCAAAGGATCTGATTGCTTTCCTCAAAGCTGGAGGAGGTTTGATCATTGCTGGCCAAGCCTGGAATTGGTCTTATAACCATCCACAAGAAAACACTATAAGGAACTTCCCGGGAAACAAGGTGTGCAGTGTTGCAGGAATTTATTTCTCTGAACACCCAAGAGAAGTTGGCAAATTTCCTGTTCCAAGAAATATCCCTTCTAGTTGGCTTGCTGTATCGTAAGTTCAGCATACAATTTTTGCTTTTTACCCATTCTTTATCAAACCATGCATTTCACCATCTGTCTTGTGTTTTTTCAGAATAGGCAAAGACTTCAAAGATGATCTAGAGTTCCTGTTACAAGGTGTGTCCGAGTTTGACACCCAAGGAGGGGAGATAGCATCTGAGGTGATGGTGCACGGACCATTAACATTTCCCATTGCAGTCACTCCGGCTGGAAAAGCATTCATTGCTGGTGCCTATTATGGACAAGGTCGAGTAATTCTGGTATCCCATGAATACTACCTGGGCCGGGACTCTCTGTCCACATTCATGATCAATGCTATCAAGTGGCTTAATGAGGGTCGGACGGGTGTTATTGGGATCCTACCCAGCCTCAAAGCAGCCCACGCGGTACTGAGCAAATCAGGTTTAGATTGCCAGTTGACTGGCTTCAGAGAAGATCTAAGCGTCTACGTCTGCACTTCCTACAGTGATGCCCAGTGTGCAGAGATCCAAGAATTTGTTGCTGAAGGCGGAGGTCTTCTGATTGGGGGTCATGCCTGGTATTGGGCCCAGACCCACCCTGGCTACAATGTGATGACCGAATGCCCAGGAAATCACATTCTTAACAAGATGGGATTGAGCCTCTTAGGCAACACCTTGGGTGGAGGGTTATATAAGGCCCCAGAAATAGAGCATTGGTGTAGAGAGGGGTACCACTTTCGTAGCATGCTGCAGCGATTTGCTGAGCATGTAAGCCAGGGGCAAGAACTGACTGATCATGAACAGGGCTGCTTGAAGCAGCTGGGCTGCGACTGTGCAAATTACCTTCGTATGTGTTCTCATGACAGTGCTGCCTACACTTCAGTGCTAGCACTTCTTACTGACATAGTGAAGAAGGTAGGTGTTCCACAGGTGTCCAGTAACTGTCCTGTTGAAAGTGCCAAAGACTGCCTGATGCTCCACGTTGGGACTGAGGTATACAAAGTGTCACCTAATCCTGATGCCCTTCTTCCATACATCATCAAGGACAGACCCAACTTGCCCACTGTGTCTAATGCAAGAGTTCGGATCAGGGCAAACACTGCAGGTACGAAAGGTTTCTTGCCAAATGTAGAAGAAAAATGTTATTCCTTGTTTAAGTTTTACAATTTCTGAGCACTGTAAAATTACTTGTTTCAGCTTGTGAAGAATGGATAAGCACAGGCTTATATCTTTCTCCTGGTATGAAGACGTTCATAGAAATACCTCCAGAGATCGTTGGGAAAAATTGGCAGGTAATTAATAGTCTATATACATTACATGTTTCCAATAAAGGAATAGTGTTGTATGTAATATACTTGTCATTCTAGAAACAAATGTATTGCTCATAGGGCTTGGAGAGCATGTTATTAACATGAGGAGATACTCTATATAGGTGCAGCTTGGTTGCCAGACAGATGACATTGGTGGAGCAAACACCCTGAAACGGGCTCCTGTGGTCCATGAGCGATTCCCCTTAAACAAAGAAATGGTCCAGGTCAGGAATCTGTGGGGAGGGCTCATCTACCTAATAGCACCTCCCCAGAGCAAAGTGGATGGGGTGGAAATTGTCGTGCAGGTCTCAGTACAGGCTCCATACTTCAAATCTGGTAAGAATTCTGAATTAATATTCAGTGAGCATCACAGTAAGTTTTCTGTTCAGAACATTTAAAGGCATATGGTAAAACTTGTTTTGTCCCTCAGGAGAGACAAGTGTAGCTGACTGGGTGAGCAGGATCCGTTCGGCACCTGCCCCCTGGGCAGAACTTGAGTTTGAGAATATCATCATCACATTAGAATCACAGTTTATAAGGAATCTGGACCGCCCTGATGAGGTGGCTAAACTTTGGGATACCATAATGAGAAGCATAGCTGACCTGGCAGCAAGACCTGCCAAGTTCCCTCGCAAGGAGCGGTTTGTTGCAGATGTTCAGATCTCTTGCGGTCAGTGGTACTATTGCTGGGATAAAGAACGGTTAACCATCACTATTACAACAGAATCATGGCATCATTATTAATTACAGTCACACAATCCTAACGATAACACTGTTCCTCCTATTCCCCCCTCAGGTTTCATGCATTCTGGATATCCCATCATGATGCACTCCATCTCTGCCCCAGCACTAATAAACATAGAGGAAGCCTATAAAAGTGGTCTTTGGGGACCCATTCATGAGTTGGGTCATAACCAGCAGCGCGGAGTTTGGGAGTTCCCTCCACACACCACTGAGTGCACCTGCAACCTGTGGTCAGTGTACGTACATGAGGAAGTGCTGCGATTGAATAGAGCTAATGCTCATCCCGACATGACTCTAGAAAAACGTCAGGCTCGTACCAAGATGTATTGCAATGGCGGTAAGGATTTAAAAAGCTGGAGCGTGTGGACAGCACTCGAGACTTACATGCAGGTACAAACAGACTGCAAATAAAGTTTTAACAGTTTGTTTATTCGGTAAAATGCATGGGTTTAAAAAATTGTTTGATAATGTACATTTTTGGTTACATCTTCATTGCCATTGTAATTTTTTAGTAGAGTTTAAAGCAAGAATGGATTATTTGTGAGCATTGGAAGTAATAATTTACTCTCTTTTTTCAGTTAATTCTTAAAAAGAAATGTGTAATTTAAAAAACAAAACAATAAAATCTTATGCGAAATAAATAAATATGAAAATGTAATTTTATGCAATTATTATAAAAATATAATTATATAAATATTTATACACATTTTTGTGTAATCTTCCATCATCTCTCTAACCTTTTTTTTATTTTCTTCTTTTTTTTCAAGCTTCAGGAAAAATTTGGCTGGGATGCTTTTAAGAAAGTTTTTGCTGCGTACCATAATATGAGTGGAGTGCCAAAAGACAATGCAGGCAAGATGAATCTATATGCTGAGACCTTCTCCAAGGTGGTCAACCTGAATCTGTGCCCCTTCTTCAAAGCGTGGGGTTGGCCCATCCAGCCCAGCACAGAAGAGAAGATCTCTCATCTTCCTAAGTGGAGTGACCATCCTATGGGCCAGTACGCATAAGAACATCTCAGATAGTTTTTAAAATTTGCAGTGCCGCTTTTAATGTAATTGAGGAAGTTAATTGTAATCTGGAGTTTCATGGACATTATTATATTCATGAGCAATTGATTCATGTCAATGTGAGGCAAAAAAAAAAAAAAAAAAAAAATTATAAATATAATTTTTAAAAATCTGAATATTCTTGTTTTAATAAAATGTAGCTATAGAGTAAGTGGGCTAAGGTTAAGTACAGTATAACCTAAACATGCATGTTAAAAATACAACATATAGATAAAAACTAAACCTTGGCCTGGTCCAGTTTAGTGCTGAAGGGTAAAATATATTTAGTAGTTTTTGTTTACATATCACTTATATGCCCCAGTGGTTTTTTGACTTTATACTGTCTGTGATAGAGGCCTGTCATGGTGTAGGGGCAACAGTTCTTTTTGCTTTCACACTGTTCCTAGACTTTCATTTTGAAAAACAAGAAGAAAAATGTTTTGTACAAGTTTAAATGTTAAATTAAACAAGCAAAAAATGATGACTACTGATGACAATGTAGCAGTCGCTTCAATGCTGTATTGTTCTGTATGATAACATGTTCTGCCACATATATTTGGAATCATGCAACTGTCAAATTAAAATGATCCTGGGTGAAGTGTGAAAAATATCACATACATTTAACAATATAACCAATGTCTCTCTGCATACACTTACATAAAGTGATATATACTATAGCAAATCTCAGCTGTTTGATTGTATATCGTTATTAAATGTAAACTATAATATCGTTCAGCTCTAAACTAAATCTGCATAATTAGGCATCAAAGTACTATAAACATTAACATCAGGAATTTTCATAATGCTGCTTACAATGCATATTGTAAATAAAACACTATACACTTACAATTGACTTGACTTTTGATGCAAAAATATGTAAGCCAAAAACTTCTGCAAGCTCTGAGACCTCTAAAATGAAAAAGTATTCAAATCATAACAATGCTTTCTTTTCAAGATACAAACATTTTTGATATATAAGTGTTTCATTTCTGCCAAACAATATCAATATGAGATGTGTAACACATAAAAGTTTACAGAGTTTCAGTAACAGTACTAGCTACATTAAACTGCTATATTTAATGTTGAATATAATGTATAATAATGCAATTATGCAATATTTGTGGGTCCTGATAATCCCAAATGTCTGATTTTTACCAGTAAAAAGGACATACATTATTTATATGCATAGTAGCTACAATTCTGTATTTTCAGGTTCAGAATCATGAATATTTTTATTCTGGTGTCCCCATTGTTTTACTGCTTTAATAAGTTCTCTCTTAGGTTTCAGCTATCTTAATTTTAATTTCATGTTAAAATTCAGGTTTATTGTTCAGTGACACCCCAGCTAACAGAATTTTGTTATAAGAACGTTCTCTAAATATTCAGTGTTGGTTCTGGGAACATTAAAAATGTCCAGTTTTCTTGACGTTAGAGGAACATTTTTATAAGTTATAATGTTCCTCTAATGTTCTTTCAACTTAATTTTGATCTAAAATTCAACATTCTAGGAACATTGATTTGTAACATTTCAAGAACATGAAAATGTTCAGTTTCCTTAATGTTAGTAGAATGTTATTTAAGTATGTATGATGTTCCTGAAACATTTTCAACTTAATTTTGATCTAAAATTCAACATTGTAGGAATGTTGATTTGTAACATTCCAAGAACATAGAATGTAGTTTCCTTAATGATAGTAGAATGTTATTTGAAGGTTTGTATGATGTTCCTGAAACATTGTATGATGTACCTGAACACAAACTACAACTTTCTTCAGCCACAGCCTTAGATGAACTGAAGATAAAAGACATTAAATCTCTGAAGATCTGATTAAACAACTCCAAAAACAACATTACCAGATTCACTTATTACTAACCAAACTGACTTTATTTCTGTCAGACATCTACAGAAGTTTAGATGTTTCGTTTGAGGTCACCATCATGGAGGTTGGTGGGTGCTTTAGTTGAGCTCTTGACCCCTGATTATTTTAAAGTTGTGTTTTTATCAGTAATCTAATGTTTTCAGATTGATAAATCAGGTCAACATGTCTGCTTTAATAACAGGCAAATGACTGCATTAAAGTGGTTTAAAGAATATTTTTTATGGTAATTGTTAACTTAAGAAAATAAAATGCTCAATCAAACCCAACCAATGTGAAAAATATAATTTGCAACACTGTCATTGTTAACTTTTTGTTTAAAACATTGTTTTGTGTCATTTATACATTCACAGACATCAACATTTGGCATATGAACCACAACAACGATGCTTCGATGTTTGACTTCGCCAGTCGGAGATCACTAAATTTAACATTAAAGAGGTGTGTGAACTCGCAAGTAAAATGTCAGGAAAAGTAATCTGCTCTGGCCCCCTTCCTGTTCGTCGGAGTGATGAGATAGTTAGCAGATTATCTCACTAAATGGCTGGCTGTCTAAGTGGTGTCCGCAGAATAATATAGGTTTCATAAACAATTGGAAAAGTTTTTGGGGGAAACCTGACCTGTTGAAAAGAGATGGTGTTCATCCCTCCCGGGATGGTGCTGCTCTTCTCTAGTAATATGGCACAGTCTTAGAGCGGAAACATGACAAACTGGGGCCCAGGTCAGGAAGCAGACAGACCGGCTAAACCGACCGTCTGCTAGCTGCCTCACGTTACAGAAGTCAGATAATTCCCAACACACAGAAACTCTTACACCTAGATATTATCACATAGAGACTGTGTCTGTACCCCGAATTAGTAAAAACAAAAAAATTCCAAACCCATTTAATGGTAAAAATTTAACTGATGTTCAACAAATAAAAAATACAGATAATACTGATAAACAAATGATAAAGCTTGGGTTGTTAAATATTAGATCCCTTTCTTCAAAAACACTTATTGTAAATGATATTATCACAGACAATAATCTAGATGTGCTTTGTTTGACAGAAACTTGGCTAAAACCGGACGATTATGTTATTTTAAATGAGTCTAGCCCTCAAGGTTACGATTATCGACACAATCCTCGTCAGAAAGGCAAAGGGGGAGGTGTTGCTGTAATTTATAGTAATATTTACAGTATTAGTCAAAAGTCTTTCAAATATAATTCCTTCAAAGTGATGGTACTTTATGTAACATTATGTGAGTTGACATTTGTGCTGGCTACTGTATACAGGCCACCAGGACACCATACAGACTTTATCAAAGAATTTGCTGATTTTCTATTAGAGTTATTACTAGCTGCAGATAAAGTTCTTGTTGTTGGTGATTTTAATATCCATGTAGATAATGAAAAAGACACATTGGGATTGGCATTTACAGACATTCTAAACTCTATTGGAGTTAGACAACATGTGTCAGGACCCACTCATTGTTGTAATCATACTTTAGATCTAATATTGTCACATGGAATCGATATTGATGCCGTTGAAATTCTGCAGCAGAGTGACGACATCTCAGATCATTATCTAGTCTCGTGTATACTACATTTAGTCAAGGCTGCTAAACTGCCACCCTACCATAAATATGGTAGAACCATCACTTCTACCACTAAAGATCACTTTATAAATAATCTTCCTGATCAGTTTCATCGCCTTAGCATACAAGACAGCTTAGAAGACCTCGATGTTACAACAGAAACTATTGTCTCTGTCTTTTCCAGCACATTAGACTCAGTAGCTCCTTTGCGTTTAAAAAAGATTAACGAAATTAATCCAACGCCGTGGTACAACGAGCACACTCTGGCCCTAAAGGTAGCAGCCAGAAAAATGGAGCGCAGCTGGAAGAAAACAAAACTAGAAGTTTTTCGCATTTCGTGGAGAGAGAGAATGATTGAGTACAGAAAGGCCTTAAAAACTGCTAGATCTGCCTATTTTTCAAAACTTTTAGAAGAAAATAAGCACAACCCTAGGTATTTATTTGATACAGTGGCTAAATTAACAAGAAATAAAGCTTCAACTTCTGATGTTTCCAAAGAGCACAGCAGTAATGACTTTTTGAACTTCTTTACTTGCAAGATTGACAATATTAGAGAGAAAATTATAACCATGCAACCGTCTACTACAGTATCACGTCAGACAGTGCATTGTAGTGTCCCTGAGGAAACATTCAATTCGTTTACTTCTTTAGGAGAAGAAGAATTGTCTAAACTTGTTAAATCATAAAAATCAACAACATGTATGTTAGACCCTATACCGACTAAGCTATTGAAAGAGATGCTTCCAGAGGTCATAGACCCTCTTCTTAATATCGTAAATTCATCTTTATCACTAGGATACGTACCGAAAACTTTTAAGCTGGCTATTATTACACCTCTTATTAAAAAACCACAACTTGATCCTAGAGAATTAGTCAATTACAGGCCGATCTCAAATCTCACTTTTCTGTCAAAAATACTACAAAAGGCAGTTTCATCACAAATATGTTCCTTTTTAGAAAGAAATAGTATCTGTGAGGATTTCCAGTCAGGATTTAGACCATACCATAGTACGGAGACTGCTCTCATTAGAGTTACTCTTATGATTTGCTCTTATCATCAGATCGTGGTTGTATCTCTCTATTAGTGTTACTGTATCTTAGTGCTGTATTTGACACTATTGATCACAATATTCTTTTAAATAGACTCGAAAATTATGTTGCCATCAGTGGAATTGCGCTGTCATGGTTCAAATCATACTTATCTGACCGTTATCATTTTGTAGTAGTAAACGGGAGTTCAATATGGAGTACCGCTAGGCTCAGTACTAGGACCGTTGCTTTTCACTCTGTACATGCTACCTTTGGGAGATATCATTAGGAAGCATGGCGTCAGTTTTCACTGTTACGCTGATGATACTCAGCTCTATATTTCTTCGCGCCCTGACGAAACTTACCAATTCACAAAATTAACGGAATGCATAGCTGATATAAAAAACAGAGATTCTAATTTTTGGACCAAAAACTACTTCAAGTAATAACCTAGAATACTGTCTAACACTTGATGGCTGTTCTGTTAAGTCTTCGTCGTCAGTTAGGAACCTGGGTGTGCTCTTTGATACCAATCTTTCATTTGAAGGCCATGTTTCTAGCATCTGTAAAACCGCATTCTTCCATCTTAAAAATATATCTAAACTACGACATATGCTCTCAATGAAAAATGCAAAACAGTTAGTTCATGCGTTCATGACCTCAAGGCTAGATTACTGTAATGCTGTACTGTGTGGTTGTTCCGCTCGCTTGATAAATAAACTACAGCTCGTACAAAATGCAGCAGCTAGAGTTTTTACTAGAACTAGGAAGTATGACCATATTAGCCCAGTTCTGTCAACACTGCATTGGCTTCCTGTTAAACATCGTATAGATTTTAAAATCTTACTAATTACTTACAAAGCACTAAATGGTTTAGCTCCCCAGTACCTGAGCGAGCTCTTAATGCATTATAGTCCTTCACGTCTATTGCGATCTCAAAATTCAGGCCAGCTGATAATACCTAGAATATCAAAATCAACCGCAGGTGGTAGATCCTCCTCTTATTTGGCACCTAAACTCTGGAACAATCTTCCTAGCATTGTTCGCGAAGCAGACACACTCTGTCAGTTTAAATCTAGACTAAAAATGCATCTCTTTAACCTGGCATACACATAACACATTATCAATTTATATTTTTAAATCCGTTAAAGGATTATTAGGCTGCATAAATTAGGTCAGCTGGAACCGGGAGCACTTCCTATAACACCAGATGTACTCGTTACATCAGAAGAAGAATGGCATCTACGCTAATATTAGTCTCTCTGTTTATCCTGAGGTTTACCGTAGTCAACCGGATCCGGGCCGTATCCAGGTGAGATCGAAGACCTGCGCCTTGACACGACCACAACGCAACCCTGAAGTATCAGCAGAGATTGAGTCAACTAGATCATCCATTGTAAAGGCCTCATCGACACGACAGCCAGTGGCACAGTTCCTCAACACACCGTCCATATCGGCGTGATGAATACGATCCTCAACTGGATTGAACTGGAATAAATACTTTGACCGTTGCGATCCCATCGGACTTATGATAGCTACCTGAATCGTAACAAAGCACTGTTCCCCCGACTAAGCCTGGTTTCTCCCAAGGTTTTTTTCTCCATTTTAACACCTATTTGCCACCTTATGTCATCTGTTGGAGTTTGGGTTTCTTGCCGCTGTCGCCTTTGGCTTGCTTAGTTGGGGACACTTGACATTTGATATTCAACAGTGCTTTGCATCTGCCTGCATTGAGACCATTTTCTTTAAGAACTGCTGTGCAGCCAAAATTATATACCAGTTATCACTGTAAAGCTGCTTTGACACAATCTGCATTGTAAAAAGCGCTATATAAATAAAGGTGACTTGACTTGACTTGACTTATTTTACAGTTATTTCCTGAATTATTATGATCAATTACCTTCACTTTAAAAAAATCGTAAAAAAAAAAAAAGGTCAATAACTGGCAGCAGTGGCTACCAAACAAAAACCATTAAATTAAAGTAAAATATCCTAATTTAAAGTGCAAAAAACTTTAACATAAATTTTCTTTAAATGTTAAAAACACTGTTATTTTACAGGTATTTCCTGATTTGATTCAAATGACTGGCAACAATAGAACATTAAACACTAACAGATCTCTCAAGATCTCAGCATGTATTACAGTCCAGACTTAATTTCTTTTATACAAAAGTTCTTATTGAGAATTAACAAAGATTTAGATGTTGATGTCTTACTGAAAAAAAAAAAAAAAAGTTTGATGTCACCATTATGGAGGTAAGCGTTTGCTTTAGTTGCGCTCTTGACCCTTGACTTTTTCATGTTAGTTTTTCTGTGATTGATTTAGTTTTGTGTTTCTAATGCGTGATTGTTGTACTGACAAATGCAAGAAAAACTCTGATCAGATGATTTTGGTTTCTTGTTGATAATATAGTTATCATGAAGTGGCCTGATTCACTGAAGTCATGTGGTGTCAAATTTCTGAGTATATTAGCTGTTAATTTCATATGTTTTACTGGAACTTTGTGATAGCATGGAGTCATATTTTAAGACATTATGTGGAAAATGTTTTCAGCTTTTTTTTTCTTATTTTGGAGCACAGAGATACATTGGCGTGTGAATATAAGAAAAGGGGAAATGAAACTTAGGGACAGCTAGACAGCTATCTAATATATTAACCCCATGATATTGAGTAACCAACAAACTAATGAGTAAATGATTTGGGCAGATATTGCTTTACCTAGTAACAGAAGGGTTTGACATATGAAGAACCAATCATATTGTATCAGCCAAGAGCAAAGAAATAAACCAGAACTGGACCTTATCTGAGCCACAAAATCTTATATATTATTTATAGAGTCATCTCAGCATTAACAAGCCTGTTAACAAGGAGAATCACAGAAGGAAAGAAGGAAACAGAAAAAAAGAGACAAGCAGAAGCACAAGAACTACAACTGACTTCAGCCACAGCCTTAGAGGAAATCAACTGAAGATAAAAGACATTAAACCTCTGAAGATCTGATTAAACAACTCCACAAACAGCATTAAAGCTTCACTTATTACTAACCAGACTTTATTTCTGTCATTCATCTACAGCAGTTCTTATTGAGAATTAACAGAAGTTTAACTCTCATGTTTGTTTCATTTGAGGTTACCATGATGTTGATTGGTGTTTAACTTTTCTTTTTTTTTAACATAATTGTTTTCTCTGGCTGCTATGGTAGTGTTTCTGTCAAACACATTAGCAGTAGCAAAGAAAACTGAAGTGTGATCGAGTCATGATATTTAGCTATTGATGATTTTATTATCTTCATGAAATAGCCTGCTTCACTGATGTCGTTTGAACATAACTGAATATAGTAGTTACTGCAACATAGATGCAATAGACTGCAACTTTTTTGCAAAACAAGATGTATTGCAGAAATCAGTTAGAAGATTGAAGATGAAAAAAAAGGGAACTGCAATGACAAACACAGATATCAGTAATCAGCATATGAATCTCAACAATGATGACAATAAACAAAATATTCAGACAATTAGATTAGCTGCATAATTTATCCATGCTCTGATGCATTCTGGGAGTTTTGTACTATGGTACCCAGCATGTATTGCAGTTACATGACACTTTTGATTGTCACCATAGTTGAGATTCATGTGCTGATTCTTGATGTCTTAGTGTGTGTTTTTTTTTTTTTTTTTAATTTTCTGCAATACAGTTGGATCTCATGTTATAGACAGGGTTTGTAATGTTAATGTATTAATGGCACAAAACAATTTTTACATTTAAACAGCATCAGTGATTCAGGCCATTTTGTTATTATAAAATCATTGATAACTAACAACCAACACCTGATCTCATTTCAATTTTTGTTGCTACTGTGTTTGACAGAAATGCTATCAAAGCAGGGAGAGAAAATAAACATATATAAATGAAAAAGTTAAGAGGTCAACTAATGGAAACACCAATCACCATCATGGTAACCTTAAATGAAACGAGATAAACTTCTGTTAATTCTCAATAAGAACTGCTGTAGATGAATGACAGAAATAAAGTCTGGTTAGTAATAAGTGAAGCTTTAATGCTGTTTGTGGAGTTGCTTAATCAGATCTTCAGAGGTTTAATGTCTTTTATCTTCAGTTGATTTCCTCTAAGGCTGTGGCTGAAGTCAGTTGTAGTTCTTGTGTTTCTGCTTGTCTCTTTTTTCTGTTTCCTTCTTTCCTTCAGCGATTCTGCTTGATAACAGGCTTGTTAATGCTGAGATGACTCTATAAATAATATATACGATTTTGTGGCTCAGATAAGGTGCAGTTCTGGTTTATTTCTTTGCTCTTGGCTGACATGTGGCATTGCTATGGCCTACTTGTGGCCCAGATCTGGCAAACAGGAGCGGTCCCCCCAAGTGCCATCATTCCTGCCACATGTGGCCCAGATCATCATTCCGCATGTGCCAGATGTGGGCCGGATCTGGGCCGACACAAAGTTGCTATCTGGGGGTCTACCCCTATCCAGTGATCAGCATTTTCCTCTGTATGGCCTATTTTCTGACAGGAACTGCAAAACCTGTTCTCTTTGCCACAGGGTTGTTTGCTGTGTTCTCCTGGAGTTTGAGAATTTTCATGACTCTCTAATGCTTGTACACCATGCGTTCTGGTACATGACTCTGCGCTATTCCGGTGCTGCATCACCTTAAGAACTGAAATAGGCACACTTTCTTGAACAGGGGCCTCTGAACAAAACATTCCAGATTCATTAGAGCAAGTCACCTCATCTAAGAAGTGAACATGCTTTTTAGTCCCATCGCTGTTAAGCGTTTTGGGAGACATGGACTCTTGAGCATTTAGCTTAACCTTGAGAATTGCAATGGTCTCTTTGTGTTTTCTTGATTTCTTTTGGTGTTTGCCAACTATGTCCCACCATTTGAGCATTTCATCATCTGAACATTTAATCCCAATATATTGTTTTTTGAGTTTGCATAAGGTAGGGACAACTTTTTTGCTCCATAAAGCAAACAGGGTATCTTGGAGAGGTGAGGTGTCCAAGTCACATCATCTTGCTACTGGGGTACCTCAGGGCTCTGTGCTTGGACCACTTCTCTTCTCCATCCATATGTCATCACTAGAATCAGTCATTCAGGATCATGGTTTCTCCTATCACTGTTATGCTGATGACACACAACTCTACCTCTCATTCCAACCAGATGATCCGACGGTTGCTGGCCGCATCGCAGCCTGCCTGACAGCCATTTCTGCCTGGATGAAGGACCACCACCTTCAACTCAACCTTGCAAAAACGTAACTGCTTGTGGTCGGTGCCAACCCAACACTTCATCATAACCTTTCAATTCAACTTGAGTCATCAACCATTACTGCTTCCAGGTCAGCCAGGAACCTTGGAGTGGTGATGGATGATCATTTAAGCTTCACAGATCATGTTGCTACAACAGCCCGATCCTGCAGATTTACCTTGTACAACATCAGGAAGATTAGACCCTTCCTATCGGAGCATTCCACACAAATTCTTGTCCAAGCACTTGTTCTATCCAAACTGGACTATTGTAATGCTCTCTTGGCTGCCCTTCCAGCATGCACTGTCAAGCCTCTACAACCGATCCAGAATGCTGCGGCAAGACTGGTCTTTAACGAACTGAAGAGAGCGCATGTCACACCTCTCTTCATCAGTCTGCATTGGCTGCCAATAGCTGCTCGCATCCAATTCAAGGCTCTGATGTTTGCCTACAGAATGACCGCTGGCTTTGCACCGCTATACCTTAACTCACTACTTCAGACTTATGCGCCCTCCAGAAACTTGCGTTCTGCAAGTGAACGGCGCCTTGTGGTGCCTTCCCAAAGGGGCACAAAATCACTCTCACGGACCTTCTCCGGGTCTGTTCTTGGCTGGTGGAATGACCTACCACGCTCTATCCGTGCCATTTTCAAAAAAATGCTAAAGACGTATCTTTTTCGTCAGCACTCGACCCAGTAATAGTAGCACTTACTTCTTTATCTATTTTCTTTATCTAATTATCTATTAATATTTTTTCGATTTCTATTCCTTTTCCATCTTTGTGTATTTATTAAAAAAAAAAAAAAAATTCCTTGCTACGAGCACTTTACTGACAAAACTGTGACTTCACACAGCACTTACTTACTGTTGTACTCATGCTGATTTGATTGCTTCTACTACTCTCATTTGTAAGTCGCTTTGGAGAAAAGCATCTGCTAAATGACTAAATTTAAATGTAAATGTAAACAATACGTCACTCTTTTCAGAAATTTCCACCCATCCTTCCATCCCTGAGGAGATCTGAATATCATACCATTAAACAATGAAAACAGACTTACCCATTCCTTGGTGAGAAGGTCAACTTTAATCCATTCACAAGATCAACTGTGAAAAAATGTCCTCATTCTGAAGACCGGTCAAAGTAGATTTCAGAAAACTCACTGGGGATCCTGGGTTTCGGCACCATCTGTAAGGGTGGAACTTCTACAGGGGTTCAGGCTGTAGGGTTGCCGAGCAACTAAAGGAATGAAAACTGTACATTTCTTGTCTATTACCACCCACTGCAACTTATACCAACGGCGGAAATAAGCGGGAGAGCGTTGCTATAGGGGTGACAATATTGTATTGCAATAGGGGGCACATTAATGTTAATACCAAATCAAAACTAGTTAGCACATCATTTGTAATTGAAAGGGTTTAATGACAATATCTGGTTATGGTTACACTTAAAATAGTTACAAAATAGATGTATGAGATGATAAAATCATATACCATTAATCGTACCCAGCATGTATGTAAAAAGTCACCTGAGAGATAGAGAGAGAGAGTGAAAGAGAAAGAGAGAGAGGGCCAGAGAGTGCCCAAGAAAAGCCAAGAATCAAAAAAGAGACAGAGCAACAGTTACAATCTTCTTTTATCCCTTCCTTGACCATGTGAAACCCAAATATGAGGCATTCAAACTGACCAATCAGGAAATTAAAACTTCCCCCACTGTGCTAAAGTTGTGACAATTCGTAGACCCCCAATGTATATACATTTTGGCCTACAGGGCTTGATCACTATCAACAGCTTTGAGCCTTCCAAATGGCCCTTGTAGCAAGAGAGAGGGGGTTGAAACAGTAAAGCAAATGTCTTTGTTCACTGAAAATATCTTTTAGATATTTTCAATCTTACAGCACTAATTGAACATGCCAAAATTTATCCTTGCAAAACCGCTAATAGAGTTAAAATATTTGCAACATAAAATAGATTAGAATGACTCAAATATCCCTGACACAGACATCAGTTTTTTTGGCAGCATGTACACTGTAAAAAATGGCCAAATTTCGACAGTAATATGTTGTTTTCCATTAAAACAGTAATATACCGTAGAAAACAATGCATCCTGGGTAATATGTGACGTTTTTGAGAAAGTAGCCTACAGCAATATACCGTGAATTAACAGCGCTCAAATTCGACAATCTGAGGTTGTGTTCCAAATCACACCCTATACCCTCATTCCCTATTCTCTACATTAGTTCACTAATATAGTTAGAGAGAGTAAATCAAAACACGTGTGAATTCAGATACTGCTGAACACCTGCTGTTAACAAGCAGAATCACTGAAGGAAAGAGAAACAACAAGAACAGAAAAAGATTAAATCAACTGAAGATAAAAGAAGACATTAAATCTCTCAAGATCTGATTAAACAATTCCACAAACAGCATTACCAGCTTCACTTATTAATACTCCCAGCATGCATTGAATAAATTATGCAGCTGAATTGCCTGGTTATTTTCTTAATCAAAACACTGTTATTTTACAATTATTTCCTGAATTATTATGATCAATTACCTTCACTTTAAAAAAATTGTAAAAAACACTGTTATTTTACAGGCATTTCCTGATTTGATTCAAATGACTGGCAACAATAGAACATTAAACACTAACAGATCTCTCAAGATCTCAGCATGTATTACAGTCCAGACTTAATTTCTTTTATACAAAGGTTCTTATTGAGAATTAACAAAGATTTAGATGTTGATGTCTTACTGAAAAAAAAAAAAAAAAAAGTTTGATGTCACCATTATGGAGGTAAGCGTTTGCTTTAGTTGCGCTCTTGACCCTTGACTTTTACATGTTCGTTTTTCTGTGACTGGTTTAGTTTTGTGTTTCTAATGCGTGATTGTTGTACTGAAAAATGCAAGAAAAACTCTGATCAGATGATTTTGGTTTTTTGTTGATAATATAGTTATGATGAAGTGGCCTGATTCACTGAAGTCATGTGGTGTCATATTTCTGAGTATATTAGCTGTTAATTTCATATGTTTTACTGGAACTTTGTGATAGCGTGGAGTCATATTTTAAGACATTATGTGGAAAATGTTTTCAGCTTTTTTTTTTTATTTTGGAGCACAGAGATACATTGGCGTGTGAATATAAGAAAAGGGGAAATGAAACTTAGGGACAGCTAGACAGCTATCTAATATATTAACCCCATGATATTGAGTAACCAACAAACTAATAAGCAAATGATTTGGGCAGATATTGCTTTACCTAGTAACAGAAGGGTTTGACATATGAAGAACCAATCATATTGTAGAATGCTTTGCCATGCTCCTATCCTATATAAACTGATGTATTTTTGCTGGTGGGATTCTCTGTGTTTGATATGAGGTCCATGACTAAAGCATATTCTAAGGCATAGTCTGGAGTCTGTCTGGTTATTGCTGCGCAGCAAGTTAGGGAACACTAAAGACCTTATTCTCAAGTGAAAGTGTTCAAAAGGGTCAAGACGTTAACCGACTTGAAGCCACTTGTTGACTAGTAGACGCAGTGCTAGAGTATAAATATTTTTGAGTGTCGCCAGTAGACGCTCGGGTATCAACTAGGAGACGCCCCAGGTAAAATTAAGTCAGGTGCGTAGGGGAAAATCTACCACAATATCAAACTGCCAAAGTCATTTCAGTAACGAGGCTTCATTACGTCATAACTGTTTCGAAATGTTTCAAAATTCACTGCTGGGGACGATGATCTCTGTGAACCCATGAATCATGCAGATTCACTAAGATCACCCCCCAGCGGCGAAATATTGAACAATTTTCTATGGTTTTTACCTGTTCTCTGATCAGTTTTATACATTTGTAGACATTTTAATCAGACATTTGTATTATTATAAGGAATAATAGTAGTTAATAGTCTCTTAGTGGCCTGTTCAGCTGAGACATCCATAGAATAAACAAAACAAGCCCTGAAAATTGATAAAAGAACACGTTATACAGACACTTGGTATTTAATGGTATTAGACGATTAGTTCATTGCATTTGATAGACTTGCCTGTATCTGTACTTAAACATTTAAGTTAATTCAATGAAAAGACCACATTAGATCAACTCAATTAAATTGAGTTGTCAATTTCCCATTTACTCAAATAATTTGAGTAGTCTCAACTTATTAGGGTTTACAGTGTATGTTTTCAATAAAACATTTGCAATAGGTTTGTAAAAGATGTTTTATGCATGCTTGGCCTGAGTTTTTGTTGCATACACTGTTTTGACCAGCAGGCATCACCAGCATGTGGAATCATTTTGAATCATTTTGCGAAGCAGTTCAATAGATTTGCGAAGCTCAGTTTGTCCTATCACTAGGTGGCACTCCGCCCAAGTTACACTGCATCCAAAAAATCCAAAAAATAAACATTCATCGCAGTTCGATTTACTAACAAACTACACTTATGAGCCTGATTCTTTTAATGAATCATTCAAAAGTCTACAAACTCCGATGTTACCGAATCAGCCTGACGAATCCTTTACTGAATTAACTGCTCACCCAATCCGACAGAGTAGCTACTGAATGAATCAACTTATGATTCACTCAACTGAACTCCAAGTTCCATGTAAATTAATTTTTCATTGGTCTCAGGATTTATGACAGTAGTCCTACTTCTATATAGGTGGAACATGAAAAAGTTTGTGTTGTGTGGGTGTGAACATTCAGTACGAGGTACTTCAATCTCTTAAAGTGTTAGTTCACCCAAAAATGAAAATTCTGTCATCATTTACTCACCTTCATGTTGTTCCAAACCCCTAAGGCTTTTGTTCATCTTCAGAACACAAATGAAGATATTTTTAATAAAGTCTGAGTGATTTTATTCACATATAAACATTAATCTACTCACACATCAGTTGTGGTAAATGGAAGCTCAAACGTGCTTGCTTGACGTGCGAGAACAAATGAGGTTCATTCTCGTTTATTACGGAGCATGTTTGAGCTTCCGCAAGAAGCAATGATGTTTGTTCTCAGTGTTTTGGATATTGATATTGCTATTTACCTGTTTCAAAGAAATATTAATTTACTTGCTTTTAAGATAATGTCATATATGCCTAAACATAGAAATGCTTAAATGCTATACGAGTGGAAAGTGCCTACAATGCTTAAATGCTTGAATGCTATATGAGTGGAAGGTACCTAAAAAATTTAGTTGCATAGATGTATGGTATAAACAGTTGTATTTGACTTGCTTTGTTTATGAAGTTGTGAAAAACAGAAACAAATGTAAAATATGTGTGGGAGAAAATTAAATTCAATGAACTCAATGTTTGCAACCAACAACAAAGGTGAGCGACAGGGCACATGGGGGTGAAGAGAAGGTGTTAGAACCACAAGCGGAGGTTGAAGTAAGGAAGGCTACAGTAAAGAAGGGGAAAAGTGCTAGAAAAAGACAACAGTGTAGGCGACAGCAGAAGGACACCAAGATGATTCAACAGGATCTACGAAAGCTGATACTCCTAAAACAGGAAGATTGGATCATACAGGACATAGGAGTTGGTGGGGGGAAATTAACTTGGAAATCCCCAAAAAAAGAAGTAGAAAAAGACTGAGGAGTGAAGCACACCTCAGATGCTGCCTGCATTAAGTGTGAAGGACATCTGATACCCTATCGAGGGACACTTAACAGCATCTCCAATATTGCTGACATTAGAGCTTTTAGTTTAGCTGATTTTAAGTTTTATTTTATTTTGCATCAACTGCTTTGTATTGTAACTAATATAATAAGTGATTTTATTGTTACTATTGCCTTCTGTGAGACTTTACTTATAACTACAAACTGAGCCTTGAAAAAAAAACAACCACAAGAAAGTCTTCTACGTCGTTCCTAAAGAACTTCAACCTGCGGGCGGGTGAGTACTTTATGGTTTAGGCTAGATTTGACTAACCTTACCCTACCTGACTAATCATAGGGTTAGAGGTGTAAGACAAAAAGGTCACACAGAAGAACATCACGCATCAAGCGTGTACGGTTGAGCTTCTGGTTATGTTCGCTGATCAATATTTATATGTGAATAAAAGCATAAATTAAATCTATAAATTTATCATATAAAGCGATCGTGTCTCTTCAGAAAATCTGGACTAACTCAAATAGTTTTTGAGATCTCTTTATGAACTTTTTGAAGTGTCAAAGCGATAGCTGCATAGCTGTCAACGGAGGGACAGAAATCACTCAGATTTTATAAAAAAACCTTGTCGTTTGTGTTCCGAAGATGAACAAAAGTGTAATGGGTTTGGAACAACATGAGGGTGAGTAAATGATGACAGAATTTTCATTTTTAGGTGAACTAACCCTGTAATAAATATTCTCTTTATTGAGACATGTTCTTTAAAACCCCTTTTTAAATTTCCACCCTCATGCAGGAAGGGAACATAACAAAATACAAAATAAGCAAAAGTCAAATAATCAAAATCAATAAGGCAAATCAAATCAAAATAATCAACTCCAAATGATACAACCAATTAACTCAACATAATGAGATCAATTAAATTAAAACTGTAGCAATCTGTTACAAATACACAAAAATACAAAGTAAACTAAATCACATACATTACTTCCAATTTGATTCACCACTAATAAAGATGATAATAATAATTGTAATAAATCCTCGTGTGGTGCAGAGGAATCCAATGTCTAACCTTGATTTCGTTTTTCTGAACTTTTACTGAATCTTTCAGTGAACTGTTTAACAACTTCACTTATTATAACCAGATTATTTGCACAAAGGTTCTTATTGAGAATTAACAGATGTATATGGATGATTTATAGAAAATAATAAAGTTTGATGTCATCATCATGGTGAACAGTGTTTGCTTTAGTTGGGCTCTTGAGCTTGACTTTTAATGTTAGTGTTTCTTTGGCTGTTGTAGCTCAGTGTTTATAAAACAGCTGTAACGTTCATGCTGCAATGCATGCTGGGAGCCATCATAGTTTAACTCATCCATCCCAGATAGCATCAATGATCGAAATAATGTTGAATCAATGTTAATGTATCAACATTAACTGCATTGAATCAATATTACTTTTGCACCCTCAATTAATGTTGAAACAATGTTGAAATTTCAACAAAAAATCAATGGTAATGGCACTGAATCAGTTATAATGTGATGTTGGTTCAACATCATGCTTACACTCGTGAAACACAACTACAGCTGACTTAAAGCTACACAGCCTGAAATCAACTGAAGATAAAAGAAGACAATAAATCTCTCAAGATCTCAGCAGAAGTTCTTTTTGAGAATTAACAGAGTTTTAGATGTTGATGTTTTATTGAAAATGTTTGGTCACCATTTTTGGTGGTCAGTGGTTCCTTTAGTTGAGCAGTTTGACTCTTGGCTTTTTGTGTGAGTTTGTGGTCTTCAGTGTTTACCAAAGAAAACCAGAGACAAAATGATCAAAAGTGATATAGTTTTCATCATCATAAAGCAAAGTCATTTACTAATTGATCTCCTGAGCACGAGCGCATATATGTTTTTAATAAACAAATATTCATCAACAACACTTTCTTGCTACATATCAGACATTCTAAACCTTGACTTTTAAAATGCAAATTTTTAGACACACAGACATCAAGAATAAGCATATGAATCTCAACAATGGTGACATCCTTCATGCTGCAATGCATGCTGGGAGTCATGAGTTGTATACTATGGTGGCTCCCAGCATGCATTGCGGCATGAAGCATGTCACTGTTGTTGAGATTTACATGCTGATTCTTGATGTCTCTGTGTGTAGACATGTACCAATTCAAAATGTTTTTTGTTAAATGTGCTTAATACCAATGTCTTAGCATAGGTTTGTGTACACTGTAAAAAAAAACTAATTTTATAGGTTTTTTTACAGTGTATGTGTTCACTGGGCACCCACCGGCAGAAACATAAATCGGCACCTATCGCATATTTTTCAATAGCCTATGCTATATGAAAAGCGGCAAATCCCTATTATTCATGATAGCTATTGTAATGTATTTACAAATATATTATTCTGAATATTTTCAAATATAGCCTACTGTTATATCATTTAATCTATTGATAAATCATATAGGCCTATAGGAAATATATTTTCTTTCCGTAAGCGTATACTGGCCGTACAGGGGATGATTTTATGGTGCGTTCAAGTCCTCCTGGGAAGTTCGTATTTACGAGGTGGGAAGTCGTGTTTACGACGGTAGGTGCGTTCAAGTCACTTTCGTCGGAGTATGATGGCGGTGTGCTTTCTCTAAATTAATTACACAAAATAACAACACTTCTTCTATTTCTAGAAAATGTAGAGCAAAGAATGTGCATTTGTTGTATGTTGCTTTTTTATGTTTTTAATTAAGTTATGAAGCCATTGTAAACTTTATCGTTACATATTACATTTTGATATTATGATGCTATCGTATTTTTTGCTGGGAATCAGCTTACTTCGTTGTAAAAGCCTGACAATGTCACTGCTAAATACTTGTAAGTATTGTGGTATTTCGCCATGTTTCTCACTGACACGCCCCCAACTCGTTCAGATCGGGGCTTAAAGAAAATCCCGAGCTCCCCACTCGTATTTACGACATTGTGGTGGCGTTCATGTGCGTTCAGCTCGTAAATACGATCTTTCCGACATGACTTGAATGGTCACCAGTGGTCGCGGCTCGCATTGTTATGATCATTTTTAAACATGTTTGAAAAATTCGGCCCGATTTTGACCAGTGCATAGGCTGTCCTCTATTGCCAAATCATACACAAATGTCACATACGGTTCTAGATCTATGAATATTATTACAGCCCATGTGGCTGTCGGCACACAGTTGCCTGGGGTGTGAAGTTCCTGGGATCATATTTCCATATCAACACATCACAAAATTTTATAATGCTGGATTTCGTTTAAGAAAGATTTAATCTAGCCTTCTACATTCTCGTTTTTTGAGAACTTGTAAAATAATAAAGAAATGACACCTCAAATATGCTCTGACTGCACAAACAGTTGCTTGTTATACCATTTTATTACTTTATTAGTATTTGCAACAGATTAAAGATATATTGGCTACATCGCTTAACTTATTGACTAAAATAGGCTATTATCTAAAGCGAGCACATAGACTAGATAAATTAATTCCCCATTTAAATCCAGCAATACAACAGTATCTGATGTGTTGATATGGAAAAATGATCCCCGCCCCTCAAGCAACTGTTTAACAAAATATTATAAAAAGCGAGCACGTACCCACAGAAGTCGACGTTCTCGTGATCTTGCGCAACGTTCCCTAAAAGTGATGAAAATTCCAAACCTTTACAGAACATTAGGGACGTTCCTAAAACGTCCTCTTTTGGTAATGAAAGTGCTGCAGTTAACCCCTTAACTGTCACGGTCCCGCTGGCCGGACGCCTCCCAACCAGCACACCCATGTTTAGCACATGGTTTAGCCCAGATGAAATGAACACTACTCAGAGTGAACACTACAGGCTATTACAGGGGTCCTCAAATCCAGACCTCGAGATCCACATTCAAATAATGATGTAATTAAGTGATTAATTAAGGGATGATTAAGCTTTAATTATGAACATGCGCTGTTAACAAGCAGAATTACCGAAGGACAGAGGAACAACAAGAACTACGACTTCAGCCACAGCCTTAGATGAAATCAACTGAAGATAAAAGACATTAAATCTCTCAAGATCTGATCAAACAACTCCACAAACAGCATTACCAGCTTCACTTATTACTAACCAGATTGACTTTATTTCTGACATACATCTACAAAAGTTGTTATTGAGAATTACCAGAGGTTTAGATGTTGATGATTTGTTGAAAATAATGGTTTTGTTTGATGTTAGGCAGTTTTACTCTTGACTTTTTTAGTGTTAGTTTTTCTGTGGCTGTTGTAGCTGTTTGTTATGCAATAATGACAAGAAAAAATGTGATCAGCTACTGTCAGCTGCTTTATGATAAGAATGTAATTGTCATGTAATGGCTTAATTCACTGATCTAATGACTGAGCTTCATATGAATAAAATGTTAAGTTTGTGCTGGATCTCTTCTGGAAACACAATGATAAAACAGTTTTAATCAGAAAAGCTGAATGAGTTTTAAAACACATTGTACACTAAACACTTTAAAACTCTAGCAAAACTTCCTCACAGACAGACATCTAGTATCAGTGTATGAATCTCAACAATGGTGTCATTCTTCATGCCACAATGCATTCTGGGTGCATCATGCAAAAAAGAATACATTGCGGCATTAAGCATGTCACCATTGAGATTCATAGGCTGATTCTTGATGTAAGTTTGTGAGTAAATATCACTGTAGTTAAAAGTGCTTAGTGTTCAAACTGTTTTAAAACTTACTCACATTTTCTGATTAAAACTGTGCTGGATCTTTATGTGAATCACAATAAAACAAAGTTTGATATTGCTCACATTAAACTCAATCATAAGATCAGTGAATTACACCACTACACCATGATTATATTCTTATCATGAAGCAGCTACAACATCAGATTATGTTTTTTTTCTTGCTGTTCTTGTTATAACAAACTCAGTTACAGCAGCCAGAAAAACTCTAACATTACAAAGACAAATCAAACTACCTAACTAAAGAAAACACTGATCACCATGATGGTAACATAAAAAAACCCCAAACAAATTTCAATAAAAAATCAACAAAAAAACTCTGTCTTAATTCTCAATACGAGCTTCTGTATATGGAGTTGTTTAATCCTCCTCTGATGAGATCTTGAGAGATTTAATGTCTTCTTCTATCTAAGGCTGTGGATGAAGTCAGCTGTAGTTCTAGTGTTTTGATTTTTTCTGTTCTTGTTGTTTCTCTTTCCTTTGTTCATTCTGCTTGTCAACAGCAGCTATCTTCAATAATTCTCAATCATCACTTAATTAATTACTTAATTATCTCATTAACACCAACACTGATTCAGTGTTACATTTAACAGCCTGTAGTGTGCACTCTGAACAATGTTCATTTAATCTGGGCTAAACCATGTGGGCCCTACATGGGTGTGCTGGCTGGGAGGTGTCTTGCCAACGGGATTGTGACAGTTAAGAGGTTAAAGGTTGGTTATATGACTTTAGGTTAGGGGGACGTGGTTATTTTATGGTCACATAAGAACATTACAAAGAGGACATTTGGGAAGTTAACCGAACATAGTAATAGTCCCCTAAACATTCCCAGAACGTCCTGAATGTTCCCTGAAGGTCCACATCGTGACCATCTTGGAACGTACTGGGAACGTTACTAAACGACGTCCTTAACACCAGTGGGGACGTAAATTTTTTAGCAGCGTAACCTGTCACCTGGTAACATTCCCAGAACGTTCAGAGACAGTCTGTATTTTGCCATGGTATGGCATTGTAAAGTTTCCCTTTTTTTTTATACTAAAATGGAGCATGAAAAACACAACAATGCCCCCTTGTGGCCAGAGTAAGCTATTACACATGATTTGCATCAACAATTTATAATAAAATACAGTAACACTTAAAAACAGTATGTAAAGCATTAACTCAATTAATTATAACTAAGGGAGTAATTAAATTACAGTGAATAAGAACCGAATCAACTGTAAATGATTCAGAATTAATATTGAACACTTCATCATTTATTCGTCCAGCGAATAATTGAGGTTAAAGTATTTTACCATTTCCGAATAAAATATTATCCCGTGGCCAACAGTAATAATATTTTATTATGATTACTGATATGAGCGAGGTAGCTTAAATCTTTAAGTTTAAGGGCAGCAATTTAGCAAACACAGCACAAGACATTTGTATACGTGAAAAATCAAACAAGACTTTATTGAACTACTTCTATGATTACAAGAAACTAAGGCTAAACACACCCACATACGCACACACATTCATACACATTCGCGGAGTTGATAGAGTGAGTTATGAAGTCCCAGCTTCAGTACTAATAACTAAAATTGCAACCTGAGAAAAATCACAAAAGCAGAGCTTTGGCTTGATTCTTTCTGTTTAAAGGATTTTCACCAGTTTCAAGCATGAGAGAGAGAATTTTGCTTGTACCTGCGTTCGATTTGACAGCTGAGATAATCGGGTTGTCCCGTGGCTCGTATCAAGCTGGAAGGGGAATCCCGACTTAGATTGGCTGTCTTTGAGGTGACGTCTCTTGGGGAAGCCCTGGCCGTCCGGTGATTGGTTGGTTGAGTGAGTGGGAGCTTCGAAAGGAGGTTGCCCTTTGGCAGCTTGTGACGCGCTGAAAGCTCTTCTGAGAGTCTGCTTGGGTGGCTCTAGGCTTTGAAGATTGTTGGTCACGAATCTTCAACGGAGTGTTTCAGAGTTCTGGATGAGACGGCTGTTGGTTGGAAAACCAGCGATGGCTGTTTGATGTAAAACGAGCCCCTGGTCAAACAACAAGCGATGAGCTGTCTTGACAGTGTAGTTTTAAAGAGAAGGTTTGCTTATGTCCTACGCCGCAATTCTCCAATGAGGTCCTGTTACGGAGTACACGCCCCGTACTGTTTCTTCTTTGTTCATTGATGGCATCATGTGATGTTCGTGGAACATTTTCCTGTTTTAATTAGTAACTTTATAAAGTTTCCTAATATCTCCCTGATACAGAATTTCAATGTTTCATGCACACAGTGTTATTATGAATAATATGAGCTTTAATTCGAACTCCAACATGACACGTCTCTTGCACACATATTATTAACCTGACCTAATAAAACAATAATCACAACAATGCATAGATTAAGATATCATAAGTTCCAATAAGCACATCAAGCACATATAAGGCATCATTATTCTGAATATAGTTAACCCTTTTACATGATCTCTCAATGATTGTCCTTTTGAGAATGGAGATTGAGTCTGTAAGAATAGAAGAGTTGAAAATCGGGTCAGATGCGATCACTCAGTACACAGGAAGTATTTGTATTGGACCCGTTGTGCTTTAGGCCCGTTAATTAATGTTTCCTGTGGGTTTGCGCTGTATGGGGATTCCTCCCAGCTAACAGAATTTTGTTATAAGAACGTTCTCTAAATGTTCAGTGTTGGTTCTGGGAAGGTAAAAAACGTCCAGTTTTCTTGACGTTAGAGGAACGTTTTTATAAGGTATAATGTTCCTCAAACGTTCTTTCAACTTCATTTTGATCTAAAATTCAACATTCTAGGAACGTTGATTTGTAACATTCCAAGAACATGAAAATGTTCAGTATCCTTAATGTTAGTAGAATGTTATTTAAAGGTTAGTATGATGTTCCTGAAACATTCTTTCAATCATTCAAACACCTGCTGTGAACAAGCATTGAAAGAAAGGAAGAAACTACAAATTTCTTCAGCCACAGCCTTAGATGAACTGAAGATAAAAGACATTAAATCTCTGAAGACCTGATTAAACAACTCCACAAACATCATTACCAGCTTCACTTATACTAACCAGACTGACTTTATTTCTGTCAGGCTTCTAAATAGTTTTGGACAATATTACCCAAATTTTAATGTTAAAAAAGAATTTAATAACATTTTTGAGTTTATTATTTCCTTTTCACATAATACTACCGAAAGTAAAAAAACAAAACAGTTGAGTAAACCACTTTAATGCAGTTGTTTGTTTGTCTTTATCAATGCAGAAATGTTTTCTGAAAACACCTGCACAGACTGATAAAAATGTTATTCTATAACAGTCAGGGGTCAAGAGCTCAACTAAAGCAATCACCAACCTCCATGATGGTGACCTCAAACCAAACATCTAAACTTCTGTAGATGTGTGACAGAAATAAAGTCAGTCTGGTTAGTAATAAGTGAAGCTGGTAATGTTGTTTTTGGAGTTGTTTAATCAGATCTTCAGAGATTTAATGTCTTTTATCTTCAGTTCATCTAAGGCTGTGGCTGAAGAAAGTTGTAGTTTGTGTTCTTATTTCTCTTTCTTTCAATGCTTGTTCACAGCAGGTGTTTGAATGATTGAAAGAATGTTTCAGGAACATCATACTAACCTTTAAATAACATTCTACTAACATTAAGGAAACTGAACATTTTCATGTTCTTGGAATGTTACAAATCAACGTTCCTACAATGTTGAATTTTAGATCAAAATTAAGTTGAAAGAATGTTTGAGGAACATTATACCTTATAAAAACATTCCTCTAATGTCAAGAAAACTGGATGTTTTTTACGTTCCCAGAACCAACACTGAATATTTAGAGAACGTTCTTATAACAAAATTCTGTTAGCTGGGCTGTTTCCATTTCGGTGATACAAAAGGTCTTGTTGTCCTGATCACATTAAATTTTATCGATCCTCTCACAAGACTCCACGTGATAGGTGCTGATTAATTTATTTCTGATGGGCGGGAAAGGCTCAGGACAGATGTTCTCTGTTCTTGAGTCACGTTATCACTTCTCTTAATGCTGACTGAGTTAATGAAAGTACCCAGTAATATAAACTAACTACATGGGTTTATGTTAGGATTATGTGGAAGAATAATAAAAAGGCTGCCAAATAAAAATACCATTAAACTACTCTTTAGGACCATGAAATTGGCCTCAAATCTAAGTACTGAGACTTGAATTGAATTGAGCTCACCTCCTACATAGAAGCTCTGTGACACATCTATAGTCACTCCAACATTTGCCTGCAAAAACACAACGGTGTCTTGAAGGTGCAATAAGTGATTTCTGAGAAACACTGCTGAAAGTGGATTGGACCGAGCACCAAAACATACTTGTAGCCAATCATCAGTAAGGGGGCGGAGCTATCAAGGGGTGTGATCCTTTTGGGTAGGAGCATATTTGTTTTGGTTATTTTAAATATCACAGCATTTTTCTCAGAAATCACTTACTGTACCTTTAATATACACAGGCTACTGTAACCAAACTTGCTGCTGGTTGTATGTAAGTAAAGCAAATGATACAACTTTATAATGCAATTTCTCTAATAGACAACTAACCACAATAGTGATTCACCTTCTCACACAGATGTTCCCACAAATACAAGGGGCTGTGGAAACAAACACTTGAAAAACACAATGTATTACCATTCGTGAATAAACAAGCTAAGGAAAATACATCTACTACACTAAACTTGCACTCAAAACTTTCATACAAAAAGTTAGTAAGGTAATAAATTAATGCTTTATTATCAAATTGACTGTAAAGACATTTATAATGTTACAAAAAAAATATATATATTCCAAATAAATGCTGTTGTTTTTTTTAACTTTGCTTTTGAACCCTGAAAAAAAAATCTATCACAGTTTCCACAAAAATATTAAGCAGCACAACTGTTTTCAACATTGATAATAATTAGTAAGAAAAGTTTCTTGAGCAGCAAATCCGCATATTAGAATGATTTCTGAAGGATCGTGTGATCATCATTAGATGAACAAACAAAATGAAAAAAGGAGTATTTATGGGCGTGATCCTAGGGTGTGCTCCTTATGGGTGAGCCATACCCAGATAGCAACTTTGTGTCGGCCCAGATCCGGCCCACATCTGGCACATGTGGAAAGATGATCTGGGCCACATGTGGCAGGAATGATGGCACTTGGGCGGACCGCTCCTGTTTGCCAGATCTGGGCCACAAGCAGGCCATAGCAATGCCACATGTCAGCCAAGAGCAAAGAAATAAACCAGAACTGGACCTTATCTGAGCCACAAAATCTTATATATTATTTATAGAGTCATCTCAGCATTAACAAGCCTGTTAACAAGGAGAATCACTTAAGGAAAGAAGGAAACAGAAAAAAGAGACAAGGAGAAACACAAGAACTACAACTGACTTTAGCCACAGCCTTAGAGGAAATCAACTGAAGATAAAAGGCATTAAACCTCTGAAGATCTGATTAAACAACTCCACAAACAGCATCACCAGCTTTACTTATTACTAACCAGGGGTGCATTTCCCAAAGCGAACTATGGTCGCAAGTTCTGTCGTTATCAATAGAGTTCAATGGGACTTACAACCGTAGTTGACTAACGATGCTTCCGGGAAACGCACCCCAGACTGACTTTATTTCTGTCATTCATCTACAGCAGTTCTTAATGAGAATTAACAGAAGTTTAACTCTCGTGTTTGTTTCATTTGAGGTTACCATGATGGTGATTGGTGTTTCCATTAGTTGGCCTCTTAACTTTTTTTTTTTTTTACTGACAATTTTGTTATCCTGATGTCATTTGAACAAAATAAATGAATATAATAACTGTTACTGCAACATGAGATCCAGATGTATTGCAGAAGTCAGTAGAGAAAAGATGGAAGAAAAATGGACACTGCAATGACAAACACAGATATCAGTAATCAGCATATGAATCTCAACAATGGTGACAATGAACAAAATATTCATACAATTAGATTAGCTGCATAATTTATCCATGCCATTTCATGATTATTATAAAATCATCGATAACTAACACCTGATCTCATTTCAATTTTTGTTGTTACTGCTAATGTGGTTGACAGAATTACTAGAGAAAATCAATATAAAAAAATATAAATATATATATGAAAAAAGTTAAGAGGTCAACTAATGGAAACACCAATCACCATCATGGTAACCTTAAATGAAACAAACATGAGAGTTAAACTTTTGTTAATTCTCATTAAGAACTGCTGTGTGACAGAAATAAAGTCAATCTGGTTAGTAATAAGTGAAGCTTTAATGCTGTTTGTGGAGTTGTTTAATCAGATCTTCAGAGGTTTAATGTCTTTTATCTTCAGATGATTTCCTCTAAGGCTGTGGCTGAAGTCAGTTGTAGTTCTTGTGTTTCTGCTTGTCTCTTTTTTCTGTTTCCTTCTTTCCTTCAGTGATTCTGCTTGATAACAGGCTTGTTAATGCTGAGATGACTCTATAAATAATATATAAGATTTTGTGGCTCAGATAAGGTCCAGTTCTGGTTTATTTCTTTGCTCTTTGCTGACATGTGGCATTGCTATGGCCTGCTTGTGGCCCGGATCTGGCAAACAGGAGCGGTCCGCCCAAGTGCCATCATTCCTGCCAAATGTGGCCCAGATGTGGGCCGGATCTGGGCCGACACAAAGTTGCTATCTGGGTAGTCATAGCCACAAACATATTCACACAGTAGTTACTCAGAGCTAATAAGGAAAGTCATTTGAGCTTGTTTGTATCTACAGATAAAGGTGAGTGTGTGCATATTACATATGTAGCCACAATTGGGATGGAATGTAAAGTTTAAATTGTTTATATCAGATTTTTGTATTGTATATTATACAATATCATTTTTTTTGTATTTTTCTAAATATATGCAACTTTTTTTTTTTCTCATTTTCTGTCTTTGTGTAGGACTGAAAACCAATCGGTATCATTTTTCTGCATGCACAAGTTCTGGTTGAACAAACCCAGTGTTCAGACCCTGTACAACTGATTGTTAGTTAAGAGTGATTGATTTGAATTCACTTACTAAACAAGTAGTCCACCATGGCACGTGAACAGGACTACTACACTCTCATGTCTGGGCTGCAGGAGCTTGATTTCCAAGGGAAAGCTGTGCCCAGTGATCTTGTACTAATAGGTGAACATGCCTTTCCACTTGCCATGAATCCAAGAGGTCAGGTGCTGATGGCTGCATCTCATTATGGTCAGGGACGTATAGTAGTGTTGGGGCATGAGGAATACCTAACACGCTTTCCTGGCCTCATAGAGAATGCAGTAATGTGGCTCATGCCATGTACCAGTGATGCCGGCATTGTAGGGATCAAGGGGAGTTTACGTTCAGTAGCTGACAACTTGAACTACTGCCCTAACAAGACAGAGCTAGGAGACTTTCGGGATGGATTAGCTATATATATCACAGATGCTTACAGTGTCGAGACCTGTGCAAAGGATCTGATTGCTTTCCTCAAAGCTGGAGGTGGTTTGATAATTGCTGGCCAAGCCTGGAGTTGGTCTTATAACCATCCACAAGAAAACATTATAAGGAACTTCCCAGGAAACAAGGTGTGCAGTGTTGCAGGAATTTATTTCTCTGAACACCCTGGAGAAGTTGGCAAATTTCCTGTTCCAAGAAATATCCCTTCTAGTTGGCTTGCTGTATCGTAAGTTCAGCATACAATTTTTGCTTTTTACCCATTCTTTAACAAACCATTCATTTCACCATCTTTCTTGTCTTTTTTCAGAATAGGCAAAGACTTCAAAGATGATTTAGAGTTCCTGCTACAAGGTGTGTCCGAGTTTGACACCCAAGGAGGGGAGATAGCATCTGAGGTGATGGTGCACGGACCATTAACATTTCCCATTGCGGTCACTCCGGCTGGAAAAGCATTCATTGCTGGTGCCTATTATGGACAAGGTCGAGTAATTCTGGTATCTCATGAAGGCTACCTGGGCCGGGACTCTCTGTCCACATTCATGATCAATGCTATCAAGTGGCTTGATGAGGGTCGGACGGGTGTTATTGGGATCCTACCCAGCCTCAAAGCAGCCCACCCGGTACTGAGCAAATCAGGTTTAGATTGCCAGTTGACTGACTTCAAAGAAGATCTAAGTGTCTACGTCTGCACTTCCTACAGTGATGCCCAGTGTGCAGAGATCCAAGAATTTGTTGCTGAAGGTGGAGGTCTTCTGATTGGGGGTCATGCCTGGTATTGGGCCCAGACCCACCCTGGCTGCAATGTGATGACCGAATGCCCAGGAAATCACATTCTTAACAAGATGGGATTGAGCCTCTTAGGCAACACCTTGGGTGGAGGGTTATATAAGGCACCAGAAATAGAGCATTGGTGTAGAGAGGGGTACCACTTTCGTAGCATGCTGCAGCGATTTGCTGAACATGTAAGCCAGGGGCAAGAACTGACTGATCATGAACAGGGCTGCTTGAAGCAGCTGGGCTGCGACTGTGCAAATTACCTCTGTATGTGTTCTCATGACAGTGCCACCTACACTTCAGTGCTAGCACTTCTTACTGACATAGTAAAGAAGGTAGGTGTTCCACAGGTGTGCAGTAATTGTCCTGTTGAAAGTGCCAAAGACCACCTGATGCTCCACGTTGGGACTGAGGTATACAAAGTGTCACCTAATCCTGATGCTCTTCTTCCATACATCATCAAGGACAGACCCGACTTGCCCACTGTGTCTAATGCAAGAGTTCGGATCAGTGCAAACACTGCGGGTATGAAAGGTTTCTTGCCAAATGCAGAAGGAAAATGTTATTCCTTGTTTAAGTTTGACAATTTCTGAGCACTCTAAAATTACTTGTTTCAGATTGTGAAGAATGGATAAGCACAGGCTTATATCTTTCTCCTGGCATGAAGACGTTCATAGTAATCCCTCCAGAGATCATTGGGAAAAATTGGCAGGTAATCAATAAAGTTGATATGCAGACATCAATACTAAGTCCGTACTGAAATTTTAAAAATGTTACGCTTTGAGCGCTGTTGAGCGGATTCGTAAACACCTGATAGACCATTGTGTTCACACACTCAACATATATGTCTGTGATTAGCTACAATGATCAACACACGGCAATGCACAGGTAGACACCTGCTTTAAAACGCTCCGTGTGTAAGTGCTCAGTGAAGAGTGACACTGATGACTATTTACAAAAATTTTTTGAAGCGTTGATCATTGTAGCCAGTCAGAGACATATCTGATGAGCGTGTGAACACGGTGGCCAATCAGAGGTGTTTACAAATCCACTCAACAGCGCTCAAAGCTAACATTTTTAAAATTTCAGTACAGACTTGGTACCGAAGTCGGCACTTTTGACAACACTAATATACATTGCATGTCATTCTAGATACAAATTTATTGCTCATAGGGCTTGGAGAGCATGTTATTAACATGAGGAGATACTCTATATAGGTGCAGCTTGGTTGCCAGACAGATAACATTGGTGGAGCAAACGTCCTGAAACGGGCTCCTGTGGTCCATGAGCGATTCCCCTTGGACAAAGAAATGGTCCAGGTCAGGAATCTGTGGGGAGGGCTCATCTACCTAATAGCACCTCCTCAGAGCAAAGTGGATGGGGTGGAAATTGTCGTGCAGGTCTCAGTACAGGCTCCATACTTCAAATCTGGTAAGAATTCTGAATTAATATTCAGTGAGCATCACAGTAAGGTTTCTATTCAGAACATTTAAAGGCATATGGTAAAACTTGTGTTGTCACTCAGGAGAGACAAGTGTAGCTGACTGGGTGAGCAGGATCCGTTCGGCACCTGCCCCCTGGGCAGAACTTGAGTTTGAGAATATCATCATCACATTAGAATCACAGTTTATAAGGAATCTGGACCGCCCTGATGAGGTGGCTAAACTTTGGGATACCATAATGAGAAGCATAACTGACCTGGCAGCAAGACCTGCCAAGTTGCCCCGAAAGGAGCGGTTTGTTGCAGATGTTCAGATCTCTCACGGTCAGTGGTACTATTGCTGAACCATCACAATTACAACACAATCATGCCATTATTATTAATTACAATCAAACAATCCTAACGATAACACTGTTCCTCCTATTCCCCCCTCAGGTTTCATGCATGCTGGATATCCCATCATGATGCACTCCATCTCTGCCCCAGCACTAATAAACAAGGAGGAAGCCTATAAAAGTGGTCTTTGGGGACCCATTCATGAGTTGGGTCATAACCAGCAGCGCGGAGATTGGGAGTTCCCTCCACACACCACTGAGTGCACCTGCAACCTGTGGTCAGTGTACGTACATGAGGAAGTGCTGCGACTGAATAGAGCTAATGCTCATCCCAACATGACTCTAGAAAAACGCCAGGCTCGTACCAAGATGTATTGCAATGGCGGTAAGGATTTAAAAAGCTGGAGTATGTGGACAGCACTCGAGACTTACATGCAGGTACAAACTGACTGGGAATAAAGTTTTAACAGATTATTTAAAGGTGCAGTAGGTAATCTGGGACATGTTAACATTAGCCTGCTAGCATTGAAATTTTAAAGCAAAAATGAATTATTTGTGAGCCTTGGAAGTAATAATTTACTCTTTTTCAGTTAATTTTTAAACAGAAATGTGTAATTTAAAAAACAAAAAAATAAAATCATGCAAAATAAATATAATTTTTTTTTTTATGTAATTATTATAAAAATATCATTATATAAATATAAAAAAAATATATTTAAACCTATTTTGTGTAATCTTACATCATCTCTCTAACCTTTTTTTCTTTTCTTGTTTTTTAAAGCTTCAGGAAAAATTTGGCTGGGATGCTTTTAAGAAAGTTTTCGCTGCGTACCATAATATGAGTGGAGTGCCAAGTGACAATGCAGGCAAGATGAATCTATATGCTGAGACCTTCTCCAAGGTGGTCAACCTGAATCTGTGCCCCTTCTTCAAAGCGTGGGGTTGGCCCATCCAGCCCAGCACAGAAGAGAAGATCTCTCATCTTCCTAAGTGGAGTGACCATCCTATGGGCCAGTACGCATAAGAACATCTCAGATAGCTTTTAAAATTTGCAGTGCCGCTTTTAATGTAATTGAGGGGTAAGATTAAGCATAAAAGATTATATATGCTTATCTGGAGTTTCATGGACAGTATTGTATTCATGAGCAATTGATTCATGTCAATGTGAGGCACAAACTTTCAGAATATTCTTGTTTTTAATAAAATGTAGCTATAGGGTAAGTGGGCTAAAGTCAAGTACAGTATAACCTGCACATGCATGTTAAAAACACAATATATACATAAATACTAAAAACACTCCTGGGTGAAGTATGAACAATTTCACATGCATCTAACAATATAACCAATGTTTCTCTGCATACATGTAATACACTCACATAAAGTGATATATACTATAGCAAAAATAAACTAAATCTGCATAATTAGGCATCAAAGTACTATAAACATTAACAGGAATTTCTATAATGCTGCTTACAATGCGTATTGTAAATAAAACACTATACACTTACAATTGACTTTACTTTTGATGCAAAAATATGTAAGCCAAAAACTTCTGCAAGCTCTGAGACCTCTAAAATGAAAAAGTATTCAAATCATAACGATGTGACTGTGTAACAAAAATGGAAGTTTACAGAGTTTCAGTAACAGTACTAGCTACATTAAACTGCTATATTTAATGTTGAATATAATGTATAATAATCCAATTGGGCAATATTTGTGGGTCCTGATAATCCCAAATGTCTGATTTTTACCAGTAAAAAGGGCTTACATTATTTATATGTATATAAATGTTCAGGTTCAGAATCATGAATATTTTTATTCTGGTGTCCCCATTGTTTTACTGCTTTAATATGTTCTCTCTTAGGTTTCAGCTATCCTAATTCTAATTTCATGTTAAAATTCAGTTTTATTGTTCACTGACACACCCAATCAAATCTTGAAACATTGTACATTCTTTATTAAGTTGTATATACAACAAAGTTATTGAAAATTGTTAATGTTTTGGAAATAAATCTGTTATTTGAATTTCAGTTTCATTTTTAATTTTGTTCAAAATATTGTGATACGTATCGTATCGTGAACCCAGTATCGTGAGCTGAGTGTATCGTTACACCCCTAGTAAAAGGCCATCAGCCACTTGAAAATTAAATGCCATTGCAAAAACAAATGTGCAATTAGCTGTTCATTTGCTTCCTTTTTGCTATTAGTGAACACCACCTTCTAATGGGCATGTCATTGTCAACCTGTCGGGTCCACCCCATTAGTTGCACTGCATAGGGAGAACCGTCCCAAATATCATATTTACAGCACTTATTGAACATGCCAAAATTTATCCTTGCAAAACTGCTAATAGAGTTAAAATATTTGCAACATAAAGTAGATTAGAATGACTCAAATATCCCTGACACAGAAATCAGGTTTTGTGGCAGCATGAATCACTTAAAGACATTTCCTGGTAGACACATTTACAGCATCTATCTCTTCTGTAGACTTTCTGAGTTTACTAAAAGCAATAAAAAATACTGATAAGTGAATCACATTCTCCCATTATAATAAAACTAAACTCTGGACAACATCTGCAGCACTGAAGATTTATGAACTCTTATTTTCTTAATGTTTTAATAGTGAAATAATTGTTCTCACTGATACTTACTGAACTGATTTGGATTCTTTAATCACAGACAGCAGCTTCTAAAGCACCTTTAGTTTTTCAGTTTTATTGTTTCCTTCAACAAATTTCTTAATATCAAACTTGTCCAGCTTTTTCCCTGATGTTAACAACACAAAAGCTACAGCTGACCAATGAGATGAAGATAGTTTGGCTTACTTTATTCTTCCAGATTTCAGATACTGTTGTATTTCCTCCACTAGTGAATGATCACCCAGTTCATTCAGACAGTGGAACAGATTGATGGATTTCTCTGGAGACTCAATGGTCCTGATCTTCTTCTTGATGTACTCAACTGTTTCCTCATTGCTGTCAGAACATGTTTAATCATGAGTTGAAGCCAGTCCTTAATGTTAGACTACAAACTCTGTTTGGTGCTTGGGTCAAACACATTTCTGTTGTTGTTTGTACAGGAAAGGTTCACATATAGAGCCGCTAGATGTTCCTGAACACTCAGATGAACAAAGCAGAAGACTTTACCCTGATACCAGCCAAACTCCTCTCTGAAGATCTGAGTGCACAATCCTGAGTACACTGATGCTTCTGTCACATCAATGCCACAGGTCTTCCTCATAGAAGATCACATTGCCTTTCACAAGCTGCTGAAAAGCCACTTGCCCCAGTTTGACAATCATGTCTTCATCTGTCACATTCTTCTCATAGTCCTTCTCATGTTTGGTGTTGGTCTGAAGGAGCAGGAAGCGTGTGTACATTTGAGTGAGAGTCTTGGGAATCTAAGAACCCTCATTTACTGAAATCACATGACTTTAGCAGTTTGATACACGCTCCAAACCACAATGTTTGGAGCGTGTACAAAAAAAACCCTCTAAGGCCCTGTCCCAAATGGCACCCTAAACCCTCACAGTCCTCCTCTGAGTCCGCGCTTTCATGACATAATGCTGCTTTGACTGGGTAAAGTCCTCTGCGTAGTTCACAGTCTTGCGGGCTCAGCAGATGTGCACATCGAGGGCGCATAGCAGCCGCAAAGGGGGTGCTCACGACCACCCTTCTGAAACCTAAAATGATGAATGAGACACCCTACGGTCTCGTGGACTTAACAGATGCGCACGTGGCAGCTATTGAAAGTCCCATTCTGTGACACCTAACAACTTCCCTGTGCCAAGGATCATGGGGGCCCGAAGTGTCCATCAGTTGTACCCTTCGAAATCCTTCATTCGGAAGGGCCCTTTGAAGTGGCCAGTTTTGAGCACTTCGGTTTGGAACGACCCTTCAATATTGCGGCCATGATTGTTTTCACTCCGAAGTGCCATTCGGAGGACGATATATTCCGTTTGGAATGCACCGCGAAAGTGCAGTGTGCCATTTATGATTCAGCCACTGATTCGAAACAAAAAATTCGTAAAGGTTTCGAGTCTCATGAAGCAGTGTTTCGAAAGCGCCCATCACTAAGCATTGCACATTTTCTGCATTTGTTCCTGAATAATTCATTACATGCATTGCTTCATATAATGTTAGCATATAGTACAGCATGGCAAATTTCTTGCGCTGTAAAGTTAGTTTTAGGTCAATTTTCGCTGGATATTCCCATATGGAGCGCAAGGGACCATCTGAAAACTCCGAACACAGTGGAAAAATATTAGCAACATCCAATCATTCATACAATGACCTTTAATTAAGATCACCACAGATTTCTATACGTTTTTTAACTACAAGTCATTCTATTGAACCATTTACACAGATTTTGATCTATGAGACCTAAAAGGATTTCTTATTCTGTGTCTCCTTCTTGTGGACAACATTAGTATTACGACCTTCATCCCTCATTCCAATTGATATAAGTGGCTGCTCATTTATACAGGTGCTGGTCATATAATTAGAATATCATCAAAAAGTTGATTTATTTCACTAATTCCATTCAAAAAGTGAAACTTGTATATTATATTCATTCATTACACACAGACTGATATATTTCAAATGTTTATTTATTTTAATTTCAATGATTATAACTGACAACTAAGGAAAATCCCAAATTCAGTATCTCAGAAAATTAGAATATTGTGAAAAGGTTCAATATTGAAGACACCTGGTGCCACACTCTAATCAGCTAATTAACTCAAAACACCTGCAAAGGCCTTTAAATGGTCTCTCAGTCTAGTTCTGTAGGCTACACAATCATGGGGAAGACTGCTGACTTGACAGTTGTCCAAAAGACGACCACTGACACCTTGCACAAGGAGGGCAAGACACAAAAGGTCATTGCAAAAGAGGCTGGCTGTTCACAGAGCTCTGTGTCCAAGCACATCAATAGAGAGGCGAAGGGAAGGAAAAGATGTGGTAGAAAAAAGTATACAAGCAATAGGGATAACCGCACCCTGGAGAGGATTGTGAAACAAAACCCATTAAAAAATGTGGGGGAGATTCACAAAGAGTGGACTGCAGCTGGAGTCAGTGCTTCAAGAACCACTACGCACAGACGTATGCAAGACATGGGTTTCAGCTGTCGCATTCCTTGTGTCAAGCCACTCTTGAACAACAGACAGCGTCAGAAGCGTTAAAGATAAAAAAGGACTGGACTGCTGCTGAGTGGTCCAAAGTTATGTTCTCTGATGAAAGTAGATTTTGCATTTCCTTTGGAAATCAGGGTCCCAGAGTCTGGAGGAAGAGAGGAGAGGCACACAATCCACGTTGCTTGTGGTCCAGTGTAAAGTTTCCACAGTCAGTGATGGTTTGGGGTGTCATGTCATCTGCTGGTGTTGGTCCACTGTGTTTTCTGAGGTCCAAGGTCAACGCAGCCGTATACCAGGAAGTTTTAGAGCACTTCATGCTTCCTGCTGCTGACCAACTTTATGGAGATGCAGATTTCATTTTCCAACAGGACTTGGCACCTGCACACAGTGCCAAAGCTACCAGTACCTGGTTTAAGGACAATGGTATCCCTGTTCTTAATTGGCCAGCAAACTCGCCTGACCTTAACCCCATAGAAAATCTATGGGGTATTGTGAAGAGGAAGATGCGATATGCCAGACCCAACAATGCAGATGAGCTGAAGGCCACTATCAGAGCAACCTGGGCTCTTATAACACCTGAGCAGTGCCACAGACTGATCGGCTCCATGCCACGCCGCATTGCTGCAGTAATTCAGGCAAAAGGAGCCCCAACTAAGTATTGAGTTCTGTACATGCTCATACTTTTCATGTTCATACTTTTCAGTTGGCCAAGATTTCTAAAAATCCTTTCTTTGTATTGGTCTTAAGTAATATTCTAATTTTCTGAGATACTGAATTTGGGATTTTCCTTAGTTGTCAGTTATAATCATCAAAATTAAAAGAAATAAACATTTGAAATATATCAGTCTGTGTGTAATGAATGTATATAATATACAAGTTTCACTTTTTGAATGGAATTAGTGAAATAAATCAACTTTTTGATGATATTCTAATTATATGACCAGCACCTGTAAATTGCTAGCATATGTTTTTACCTTGGTTTGTTTCTGGATTTCTTCTGCTGGAACTTTCTCCCTGTTTCTGTAGGCATGTCTTCATTCCCATTGGTCAGAGATGTTGCGCTGCCTCAGTCTCCATCATCACTGGCTGTGTTACAATCCTTTTTTTTTTTTTTTTAGCCCTTCCCTCTCTATATTCCCTAAGTCTCACTAACTCTGATGTGTCCTTACTTACACTGCACAAGTACTGACTCAACACTTGCATTAAGTTGAATTGGAAAGTCCTAAACCCTTGATCATTTTTCCACTAATGAATTTATTTGATGCATCATCCTATATGCCTATGCTTGGGCTGTTGGAGAATATATAAAATTACACAAATAATTAAAATAGCAAAACAATAAACTCATTCATTTTAAGGTAGCAAAAAGAATTATGCAGTTAAATCTCAAAATAATAAACAAGTCTCTAAATAATATATATAAATATATCATACACTAGAGTTGTGTGGTGAGGAGTTAAATTAATCACAATCTGCTGACATCACAATCATGTTTCACTGTGATATGGAGCTGTCTGAAGTGTACAAATGAGACTCACATCCTCAGTCAAAATCGAGGGGTTGAGGGTCTGCCCATGTAAAATTCACAGGGATTCCCCTGAGGGGAAGTGATTACCCAGCTAACAGAATTTTGTTATAAGAACGTTCTCTAAATATTCAGTGTTGGAAAGTTTTTATAAGATATAATGTTCCTCAAACATTCTTTCAACTTAATTTTGATTTAAAATTCAGAACGTTGATTTGTAACATTCTAAGAACATGAAAATGTTCAGTTTCCTTAATGTTAGTAGAATGTTATTTGAAGGTTTGTATGATGTACCTGAAACATTCTTTCAATCATTCAAATACCTGCTGTGAACAAGCACTGAAAGAAAGAGAAGAACACAAACTACAACTTTCTTCAGCCACAGCCTTAGATGAACTGAAGATAAAAGACATTAAATCTCTGAAGATCTGATTAAACAACTCCACAAACAGCATTACCAGATTCACTTATTACTAACCAGACTGACTTTATTTCTGTAAGACGTCAACAGAAGTTCTTATTGAGAATTAACAGTTTAGATGTTTGGTTTGAGGTCACCATCATGGAGGTTGGTGGTTGCTTTAGTTGAGCTCTTGACCCCTGACTATTATAGAGTTGCTTTCTTATCAGCAATTGCAGGTGTTTTCAGAAAACATTTCTGTGTTGATAAGAAAAGACAAACAACTGTATTAAAGTCTTTTATCTTTAGTTGATTTCATCTAAGGCTGTGGCTGAAGTCGTAGTTCTTGTTGTTTCTCTGTCCTTCAGTGATTCTGCTCGTTATCACCTAATTATCTCATTAACTCCAACACCGATTCAGTGTTACATTTATTAGCCTGTAGTGTTCACTCCGAGTAGTGTTCATTTCATCTGGGCTAAACCATGTGCTAAACATGGGTGTGCTGGTTGGGAGGCGTCCGGCCAGCGGGACCGTGACAGTTAAGGGGTTAAACACTTACAGATCTCTCTAGATCTCAGCATCTTCACTTATTACAAACCAGTCTGGCTTTATTTCTTTCATTTAAAACTTCTTAATAAGGTGTTGGAGTTAATGAGATAATTAGGTGATAACGAGCAGAATCACCGAAGGACAGAGGAGCAACAAGAACTATGACTTCAGCCACAGCCTTAGATGAAATCAACTGAAGATAAAAGACATTAAATCTCTCAAGATCTGATCAAACAACTCCACAAACAGCATTACCAGCTTCACTTATTACTAACCAGACTGACTTTATTTCTGACATACATCTACAAAAGTTGTTATTGAGAATCGAGGACAGTCTTTGCTTTAGTTAAGCAGTTTTGACTTTTTTAGTGTTAGTTTTTCTGTGGCTGTTGTAGCTGTTTGTTATAACAATAATGACAAGAGAAAATGTGATCAGCTACTGTCAGCTGCTTTATGATAAGAATATAATTGTCATGTAATGGCTTAATACACTGATCTAATGACTGAGCTTTATATGAATAAAATGTTAAGTTTGTGTTGGATCTCTTTTAGAAAAACAATGATAAAATAATACAAGCAATAGGGATAACCGCACCCTGGAGAGGATTGTGAAACAAAACCCATTAAAAAATGTGGGGGAGATTCACAAAGAGTGGACTGCAGCTGGAGTCAGTGCTTCAAGAACCACTACGCACAGACGTATGCAAGACATGGGTTTCAGCTGTCGCATTCCTTGTGTCAAGCCACTCTTGAACAACAGACAGCGTCAGAAGCGTTAAAGATAAAAAAGGACTGGACTGCTGCTGAGTGGTCCAAAGTTATGTTCTCTGATGAAAGTAGATTTTGCATTTCCTTTGGAAATCAGGGTCCCAGAGTCTGGAGGAAGAGAGGAGAGGCACACAATCCACGTTGCTTGTGGTCCAGTGTAAAGTTTCCACAGTCAGTGATGGTTTGGGGTGTCATGTCATCTGCTGGTGTTGGTCCACTGTGTTTTCTGAGGTCCAAGGTCAACGCAGCCGTATACCAGGAAGTTTTAGAGCACTTCATGCTTCCTGCTGCTGACCAACTTTATGGAGATGCAGATTTCATTTTCCAACAGGACTTGGCACCTGCACACAGTGCCAAAGCTACCAGTACCTGGTTTAAGGACAATGGTATCCCTGTTCTTAATTGGCCAGCAAACTCGCCTGACCTTAACCCCATAGAAAATCTATGGGGTATTGTGAAGAGGAAGATGCGATATGCCAGACCCAACAATGCAGATGAGCTGAAGGCCACTATCAGAGCAACCTGGGCTCTTATAACACCTGAGCAGTGCCACAGACTGATCGGCTCCATGCCACGCCGCATTGCTGCAGTAATTCAGGCAAAAGGAGCCCCAACTAAGTATTGAGTTCTGTACATGCTCATACTTTTCATGTTCATACTTTTCAGTTGGCCAAGATTTCTAAAAATCCTTTCTTTGTATTGGTCTTAAGTAATATTCTAATTTTCTGAGATACTGAATTTGGGATTTTCCTTAGTTGTCAGTTATAATCATCAAAATTAAAAGAAATAAACATTTGAAATATATCAGTCTGTGTGTAATGAATGTATATAATATACAAGTTTCACTTTTTGAATGGAATTAGTGAAATAAATCAACTTTTTGATGATATTCTAATTATATGACCAGCACCTGTAAATTGCTAGCATATGTTTTTACCTTGGTTTGTTTCTGGATTTCTTCTGCTGGAACTTTCTCCCTGTTTCTGTAGGCATGTCTTCATTCCCATTGGTCAGAGATGTTGCGCTGCCTCAGTCTCCATCATCACTGGCTGTGTTACAATCCTTTTTTTTTTTTTTTTAGCCCTTCCCTCTCTATATTCCCTAAGTCTCACTAACTCTGATGTGTCCTTACTTACACTGCACAAGTACTGACTCAACACTTGCATTAAGTTGAATTGGAAAGTCCTAAACCCTTGATCATTTTTCCACTAATGAATTTATTTGATGCATCATCCTATATGCCTATGCTTGGGCTGTTGGAGAATATATAAAATTACACAAATAATTAAAATAGCAAAACAATAAACTCATTCATTTTAAGGTAGCAAAAAGAATTATGCAGTTAAATCTCAAAATAATAAACAAGTCTCTAAATAATATATATAAATATATCATACACTAGAGTTGTGTGGTGAGGAGTTAAATTAATCACAATCTGCTGACATCACAATCATGTTTCACTGTGATATGGAGCTGTCTGAAGTGTACAAATGAGACTCACATCCTCAGTCAAAATCGAGGGGTTGAGGGTCTGCCCATGTAAAATTCACAGGGATTCCCCTGAGGGGAAGTGATTACCCAGCTAACAGAATTTTGTTATAAGAACGTTCTCTAAATATTCAGTGTTGGAAAGTTTTTATAAGATATAATGTTCCTCAAACATTCTTTCAACTTAATTTTGATTTAAAATTCAGAACGTTGATTTGTAACATTCTAAGAACATGAAAATGTTCAGTTTCCTTAATGTTAGTAGAATGTTATTTGAAGGTTTGTATGATGTACCTGAAACATTCTTTCAATCATTCAAATACCTGCTGTGAACAAGCACTGAAAGAAAGAGAAGAACACAAACTACAACTTTCTTCAGCCACAGCCTTAGATGAACTGAAGATAAAAGACATTAAATCTCTGAAGATCTGATTAAACAACTCCACAAACAGCATTACCAGATTCACTTATTACTAACCAGACTGACTTTATTTCTGTAAGACGTCAACAGAAGTTCTTATTGAGAATTAACAGTTTAGATGTTTGGTTTGAGGTCACCATCATGGAGGTTGGTGGTTGCTTTAGTTGAGCTCTTGACCCCTGACTATTATAGAGTTGCTTTCTTATCAGCAATTGCAGGTGTTTTCAGAAAACATTTCTGTGTTGATAAGAAAAGACAAACAACTGTATTAAAGTCTTTTATCTTTAGTTGATTTCATCTAAGGCTGTGGCTGAAGTCGTAGTTCTTGTTGTTTCTCTGTCCTTCAGTGATTCTGCTCGTTATCACCTAATTATCTCATTAACTCCAACACCGATTCAGTGTTACATTTATTAGCCTGTAGTGTTCACTCCGAGTAGTGTTCATTTCATCTGGGCTAAACCATGTGCTAAACATGGGTGTGCTGGTTGGGAGGCGTCCGGCCAGCGGGACCGTGACAGTTAAGGGGTTAAACACTTACAGATCTCTCTAGATCTCAGCATCTTCACTTATTACAAACCAGTCTGGCTTTATTTCTTTCATTTAAAACTTCTTAATAAGGTGTTGGAGTTAATGAGATAATTAGGTGATAACGAGCAGAATCACCGAAGGACAGAGGAGCAACAAGAACTATGACTTCAGCCACAGCCTTAGATGAAATCAACTGAAGATAAAAGACATTAAATCTCTCAAGATCTGATCAAACAACTCCACAAACAGCATTACCAGCTTCACTTATTACTAACCAGACTGACTTTATTTCTGACATACATCTACAAAAGTTGTTATTGAGAATCGAGGACAGTCTTTGCTTTAGTTAAGCAGTTTTGACTTTTTTAGTGTTAGTTTTTCTGTGGCTGTTGTAGCTGTTTGTTATAACAATAATGACAAGAGAAAATGTGATCAGCTACTGTCAGCTGCTTTATGATAAGAATATAATTGTCATGTAATGGCTTAATACACTGATCTAATGACTGAGCTTTATATGAATAAAATGTTAAGTTTGTGTTGGATCTCTTTTAGAAAAACAATGATAAAACAGTTTTAATCAGAAAAGCTGAATGTTTTAAAAAAAACATTGTACACTTTAAAACTCTGGCAAAACTTCCTCACAGACAGACATCTAGAATCAGTGTATGAATCTCAACAATGGTGACATTCTTCATGCCTCAATGCATTCTGGGTGCATCATGCGAAAAAGAATACATTGCGGCATTAAGCATGTCACCATTGAGATTCATAGGCTGATTCTTGATGTAAGTTTGTGAGTAAATCTCACTGAAGTTAAAAGTGCTTAGTGTTCAATCTGTTTTAAAACTCATTCAGATTTTTTGAATAAAACTCTGCTGTATCTTTACGTGAATCACAATAAAACAAAGTTCGTAAGATATTGCTCATATTAAAATCAGTCATAAGATCAGTGAATTAAGCCACTACAGAATGATTATATTCTTATCATGAAGCACCTGCAGTATCAGATTGTGTTTTTTCTTGCTATAACAAACTCAGTTACAGCAGCCAGAAAAACTTTACATTACAAAGACAAATCAAACTACCCAACTAAAGAAAACACTGATCACCATGATGGTAACATAAAAAAACCCAAACAAATTTCAATAAAAAAAAACTCTCTGTCTTAATTCTCAATAAGAGCTTCTGTATATGGAGTTGTTTAATCCTCCTCTGCTGAGATCTTGAGAGATTTAATGTCTTCTTCTATCTAAGGCTGTGGCTGAAGTCAGCTGTAGTTTTAGTGTTTCGATTTTTTCTGTTCTTTCTTTATTCTGCTTGTTAACAGCAGCTATTTTCAATAATTCTCAATCATCACTTAATTAATTACTTAATTATCTCATTAACTCCAACACTGATTCAGTGTTACATTTAACAGCGGGATCGTGACAGTTAAGAGGTTAATGTTCTGTTTCTGTTATCTGAGTTTTGTGAGGTTACCACTGTGCTGAAGAGTAGAGCCTGTGTTTCAGTCAGTGATGAGCTGAAAAACACTGATGCTGCTGGTTGTTTTATTTAAAAGCAGTAACTGTGAAACTGCTGATGCAGTGATACAATTTATATATTAGCTCATGTGTGCTGTTTTCAGCTAGTTATGTAAGATATTTGTGTTTTACAGAAGAGTTTTCATAAAAATACAGAAAATAACCTTAATTTTACAGTTTTTGTTTAAACAGCTGTTTTTGTTTGTCAATTTAGCTCTAATTTTCAAATCAATTTTTTGACAAGGGCAGCAGGAATGTTCTAGGAACATCACATTTCCAAATAAATCATGGTTCCCTAAACGTTCAGAGAACGTTCTGAATGATCTGTGAAGGTCCGCCAAATAACGTCCCCCACAAATAATTATGGTTACCTCAACGTTCAGAGAACGTGTTTGTAAGACTGTAGATTGTTTTCGTCTGTCTCTGGCTCAGCGCCAAAGCACATTTAAATTTAGCAGTGAATATTTGCATTTTATTCTTTGTCATTATCTTAACTGGACACTGGGTGTATTATAACTTCAGACTTATATTCGTATAGACTGTCAACAGTGATAAGGAATAGCTAAGAGTGGTCCAGACCAGCCTATAATAATATAGTAATGATACCTCGAATATGCTCTGACGGCACAAACAGTTGCTTTTATGCCATTTTATTATTTAATTAGAATTTGCAACAGATTAAAGATATATTGGCTACATCACTTAACTTATTGACTTAAATGTTATCTAAAGCGAGCACGTAGACTAGATAAATTATTTCTCCATTGAAATCCAGCAATACAACAGTATATGATGTGTTGCTAGGAAAATATGATCCCCGCCCCTCAAGCAACTGTTTAACAAAATATTATAAAAAGCGAGCACGTACCCACAGATGGCAACGTTCTCGTGACTTTGCGCAACGTGAGAGTGGTCCAGACCAGGCTTCCGAACGAATTACTTACCGAACTTAACTAAGAAGGTTTGGGGAAACACGTGTTAACGTTAAGGTAAGGTATAATTTAAGAACGACGTAGAGTTAGGGAGGTTTCGGGAAATCCAGCCCAGGGCTGGTGCTCCTCCAGGACAGGTTTGAGAACCACTGCTCTAGATCTCAGCATCCGCACTTATTTCAAACCAGTATGACTTTATTTCTTTCATACAAAACTTCTTAATGAGAATTAACAGAGGTTTAGATGTTGATGTTTTATTGAAAATAATGAAGTTTGAAGTCACCGTTATGGAGGTGAGCGTTTGCTTTAGTTGAGGTCTTGATTCTTGATAATTTAGTACGCTAGTTTTGCTTTATTTATGTGTTTTTTTTTTATGATAATAAAATGTTTAGGGTAGGATTTTATGCAGTTTTATTGGGTTTCAATAACATGAAAGAACTATATCAGTGAATCAGACCATTGTCAGATGAAATCTTTTTTTTTTTCATTTCAGGATTTTTTTTCCTCACAATTTTTGTTATAACAAATGTGCTTTAAAAACACATTTATAACAGAGGGAGAAAAACTTAAGTTAAAACGTCAAGGGTCAAGAATCCAAATAAAGTAAGCGTTTACGTCAAATTATTTTCAATAAAACATCAACACCTCATTAAGAAGTTTTGAATGAAAGAAATAAAGCCAGACTGGTTTGTAATAAGTGAAGATGCTGAGATCTAGAGAGATCTGTTGGTGTTTAATGTTCTGTTTCTGTTATCTGAGTTTTGTGAGGTTACTATTGTGCTGAAGAGTAGAGCCTGTGTTTCAGTCAGATGAGCCGAGAAACACTGATGCTGCATGTTGCTTTATTTAAAGGCAGTAACTGTGAAACTGCTGATGCAGTGATACAATATATATATTAGCTCGTGTGTGCTGTTGTCAGCTAGTTTCGTAAGAGGTTTGCGTTTTACGGAAAAGGTTTCATAATAATACAGAAAATACCTGTAAAGCGCTTTTTTTAAGACATTAAAGAATAATTAGATTAATTACAGCTGTTTTTGTTTGTCAATTTAGCTCTAATTTTCAATTCAATTTTTGACAAGGGCAGCAGGGATGTTCTGAGAATGTTCTGGGAACATCACATTTGCAAATAAAGTATGGTTCCCTAAACGTTCAGAGAACGTTCTGAATGATCTGTGAAGGTCCGCCAAATAACGTCCCCCAAACCCTTAAAAAACTCCACATTGTGATCGTCTCTGAACGTACTGGAAAGGTTAGGTAACGTCCTTAACACCAGTGGGAACGTTCTGACAACGTTCTGGGAACGTAAAATTTCTAGCGGGGTACTTTCTTGTTTTTATGACATGTGGACTTAATAAATCATTATCTTGAGCAAAATAAGCAAGCCGGCATTAAGAACAATGTCTTTTATTTCGAATATAAATGTAATTTACATATTGTAGTTTGTCAAGAGATTTTAAGCACCGTTTTTGAAGAGCGCGCTTGTGCGTACGTTCTCTGGTACTGATACGTCATAATATTGGAAATCTTTCCGTTTTAAAACAAGAAGGGAAGCCAATGGCTATCACACACGAAGCAACGTGCAAACTTTGCACAAGAGTTACGCAGGTGAAAAAGTCTCAACCTCGGTCAGTAAAGTGAAAGTAAAAGTGACAGAGCTGTCTGATGCTGTATTAACGGAGCACTCAGAGACGAATTTCAACATAATATGCTGATAACGGTATGTAACTGCTTTCATTTATTCCATTATTTCTCTTGTGGCCGTACATATAGGCTAGTGAAACAAATGAGAATAATAGTATTTCGTATTAAACAGGTTGTTAAAGTCGGTGCTTGAAGTAAAGCTGCGCTTAATTTTCACTGTTATATGCGCCTGTTTCTCCACCTGTCACTGCTAGTGGCAGCTGCATCTCGACCTGTCACGGCTATACGCGCCTGCCCCGAGACCGGACACCACTAAATGCGCCTTGCCTACACTGTAAAACCCAACAAGTTAAGATAACTCATTTCATTTGATGAAACCGATTACCTCAATTCAGTTAAGTTAAAAAAAAACAATAGTTATGAGTACTCTGAACTTATTTTAATTGATTCTACTAAAACAAGGATATTTCTTAATATACAATTAAACTTTACACTGCATTTAAAGACTTTATATAGCTGAAACTTCACTATATTGAGTAAACCAGTGAAATTACAAACGTTAAATGAACTCAGAGTGCTTGCAGTTAGTGCCAGCCCACAATAGCACACACAAAGTAAAATCCAATAAGTTTTGTTTTATCCAGCTGTATTGAATTCGTCTCCGGGAAACATGCAAGTATCTTCTGTTGCTTCTGAAGGCCAGTACTAAATAAAAAAAAATGACATTTCAACAAAACAAGAAAAATTTGGAGATCTTCATCCTGTTCAAAAGTTTTCACCCCCCATCTCTTAATGCATCGTGTTTCCTTCTGGGCAGTTTAACTGCTCAGAACAAACAAGGGACTCATGAGCAACCATCACAAAACATAAAAACAGTCATGGATCAGCCAGGTAACCACACACAGTATTAAGAACCAGTGGTTCACAAACTTTTGAATGGGGTCATTTGAATAATTCAGCTTTTTTTTTTCTCGTCGACTATATATAAACATCTTTTATGTAAAATATCTTACTCAGGACAGTAATAAATAAAAAATAACATGCATCTCTCTTATTTTGTTAAAATTATTCACATTTTGACATATCTGCAAGTGGTTCACATACTTTTTCTTGCAACTGTATATATACAATAGGTATATTGACATGTAAAATCGAAATAATGAAATTATCTTCAGCACATAGGCCTAATGTTTGTTACATAATATGATTAAATAAATAGGCCAACTACACCCAAAGTCACCAGATTTGAATGCTTTGGTGCTGTTTTTGTGAAAATTTCTTCCCGGGGGAGCATGCTCCCGGACCCCCCTACAATTTTTAATTTTGGGACATTTTTTTGGAGGATCGTAAAGACGCATTTTAGAGTCTAATTTCCTCTGGACAATGATACAAAAACACAAAATATTATTGCAGATGCTTAGTACAGTAATGTCCAAATGTTTGGGGTCAGGAAGATTTTTTAATGTTTTTGAAAGCAGTCTCTCATGCTCAACAAGGCTGCATTTATTTGATCAAAAATACTGTAATATTGTGAAATGTTTTTACAATTTAAAATAACTTTTTCATTTAAATTTTAAAATGTAATTTATTTCTGTGATGCAAAGCTGAATTTTCAGCATCATTACTCCAGTCTTCAGTGTCACATGATTCTTCAGAAATCATTCTAATATGATGACTTGCTGTTCAAGAAGCTTTTCTTCTTATTATTATTATTATTAATGTTGAAAACAGTTGTGCTGCTTAATACTTTTGTGGAAAACATAACACATTTTTCAGGATTTTTCATTTTTTCAAAAGAACAGCATTTATTTGATATACATTTTTTTTGTAACATTATAAATGTATTTAGTGCCAATTTTGATCAGTTTAATCAGTCTTTACTGATTAAAATAAAATCTTACTGACCCAAAACTTTTGAATGGTAGTGTAAAGTCCCCAACTAAGGTACAAAACATAAATAACCATACATTAATACACTGTAGCAAATGTGTAAGTGAAACAAAAACATCCAAAAAGTTTACAGGGTCAAACCCTGGCAAGCTGAACTGAGCAGGTTTCCAGCCCAAGCAGTATTCCTCTGGGGTGTAAAACTGAAGACCAATGTTGAGGGCAAACTGAGGGCACAAGAGATAAGAAGAAGAAGAACAAAAAAGCCAATAAAGCTGTATTTTGCCAAAAGCCCATACCATTGTACAGTTTCCCTTTTTTGTTATACTAAAATGGAGCAAGAAAACACAACAATGCCCCCTTGTGGCCAGAGTAAGCTATTACAAATGATTTGCATCAACAATTTATTATATAATACAGTAACTCTTAACAACAGTAACACATTCAATCTGCTTATGTGTAATGAAGACTGCAGTTAACATCATTACCAGTCTGTCACTGCAGGAGACAGACTCTTCTTTTTCCCCGGGGCCCAGTTAGCAGGACGTCCTGCTGCATCTGTAAAATGAGGGGAAACCATATCTGAGCATATGTTGTTGGGTCATTTTGGGCTGTGCTGAAAATAAAAAAAAACAATGTTTTCTGGTTGCACTTTATTTCAAGTGCAGGTCGGAGTAATGGGAGAAAGGGAGGGGGCGTTTGAACGGTCTGTTAGAGTGTGGGGTAGGGTTTGGGGTGTACTTACAGTGTACTTACCTATGAAAGTACCCAGTGATATAAACTAACTACATGGGTTTACGTTAGGTTTATGTGGAAGAATAATAAAAAGGCTGCCAAATAAAAATACCGTTAAACTACTCTTTAGTTCCATGAAATTGACCTCAAATCAAAGTACTGAGACTTGAATTAAATTGAGCTCACCTCCTACATAGAAGCTCTGTGACACATCTATAGTCACTCCACCATTTGCCTGCAAAAACACAACGGTGTCTTAAAGGTGCAATAAGCCATTTCTGAGAAACGCTGCTGAAAGTGGATTGGACTGGACTAAATATCAACAGCATTTCTCAGAAATCACTTACTGCACATTTAATATACACAGGCTACTGTAACCAAACTTGCAGCTTGTTGTATGTAAGTAAAGCAAATGATACAACTTTACAATGCAATTCTTCTAATAGACAACTAACCACAATAATGATTCACCTTCTCACACAGATGTTCCCACAAATACAAGGGGCTGTGAAAACAAACACCTGAAAAACACAATGCATTACCATTCGTGAATAAATAAGTTAAGGGAAATACATCTACTACACTCAATTTTCAAACTTGCATTCAAAACTTCCATTCAAAAGGTTTGGGGTCAGTAAGGTAATAAATTAATACTTTTATTCAGCAAGGATTCATTCAATTGATCAAATTGATGGTAAAGACATTTATAATGTTACAAAAAAAAAAAAAAATCTATTCCAAATAAATGCTTTTTTTTTTTAAACTTTGCTTTTGAACCCTGAAAAAAAAAATCTATCACAGTTTCCACAAAAATATTAAGCAGCACAACTGTTTTCAACATTGATAATAATTAGTAAGAAAAGTTTCTTGAGCAGCAAATCCGCATATTAGAATGATTTCTGAAGGATCATGTGATCATCATTAGATGAACAAACAAAATGAATAAAGGAGTATTTATGGGCGTGATCCTAGGGTGTGCTCCTTATGGGTGAGCAATAGTCATAGCCACAAACATATTCACACAGTAGTTACACAGAGCTAATAAGGAAAGTCATTTGAGCTTGTTTGTATCTACAGATAAAGGTGTGTGTGTGCATATTACATATGTAGCCACAATTGGGATGGGATGTAAAGTTTAAATTGTTTATGTCAGATTTTTGTATAGTATATTAAGCAATATACTTATTTTTTTAACAAAATTTTTGTATTTTTCTAAATATATTCAACTCTCTCTTCTCTCTCTCATTTTCTGTCTTTGTGTAGGACTGAAAACCAATCAGTATTATTTTTCTGCATGCACAAGTTCTGGTTGAACAAACCCAGTGTTCAGACCCTGTATAACTGATTGTTAGTTAAGAGTGATTGATTTGAATTCACTTACTAAACAGAAGTAGTCCACCATGGCACGTGAACAGGACTACTACACTCTCATGTCTGGGCTGCAGGAGCTTGATTTCCAAGGGAAAGCAGTGCCCAGCGATCTTGTACTAATAGGTGAACATGCCTTTCCACTTGCCATGAATCCAAGAGGTCAGGTGCTGATGGCTGCATCTCATTATGGTCAGGGACGTATAGTAGTGTTGGGGCATGAGGAATACCTAACACGTTTTCCCGGCCTCATAGAGAATGCAGTAATGTGGCTCATGACATGTACCGGTGATGCCGGCATTGTAGGGATCAAGGGGAGTTTACGTTCAGTAGCTGACAACTTGAACTACTGCCCTATCAAGACAGAGCTAGGAGACTTTCGGGATGGATTAGCTATATATATCACAGATGCTTACAGTGTCGAGACCTGTGCAAAGGATCTGATTGCTTTCCTCAAAGCTGGAGGTGGTTTGATCATTGCTGGCCAAGCCTGGAGTTGGTCTAATGACCATCCACAAGAAAACACTATAAGGAACTTCCCGGGAAACAAGGTGTGCAGTGTTGCAGGAATTTATTTCTCTAAACACCCAAGAGAAGTTGGCAAATTTCCTGTTCCAAGAAATATCCCTTCTAGTTGGCTTGCTGTATCGTAAGTTCAGCATACAGTTTTTGCTTTTTACCCATTCTTTATCAAACCATGCATTTCACCATCTGTCTTGTGTTTTTTCAGAATAGGCAAAGACTTCAAAGATGATCTAGAGTTCCTGTTACAAGGTGTGTCCGAGTTTGACACCCAAGGAGGGGCTATAGCATCTGAGGTGATGGTGCACGGACCATTAACATTTCCCATTGCAGTCACTCCAGCTGGAAAAGCATTCATTGCTGGTGCCTATTATGGACAAGGTCGAGTAATTCTGGTATCCCATGAAGGCTACCTGGGCCGGGACTCTCTGTCCACATTCATGATCAATGCTATCAAATGGCTTGATGAGGGTCGGACGGGTGTTATTGGGATCCTACCCAGCCTCAAAGCAGCCCACGCAGTACTGAGCAAATCAGGTTTAGATTGCCAGTTGACTGGCTTCAGAGAAGATCTAAGTGTCTATGTCTGCACTTCCTACAGTGATGCCCAGTGTGCAGAGATCCAAGAATTTGTTGCTGAAGGTGGAGGTCTTCTGATTGGGGGTCATGCCTGGCATTGGGCCCAGACCCACCCTGGCTGCAATGTGATGACCGAATGCCCAGGAAATCACGTTCTTAACAAGATGGGATTGAGCCTCTTAGGCAACACCTTGGGTGGAGGGTTATATAAGGCCCCAGAAATAGAGCATTGGTGTAGAGAGGGGTACCACTTTCGTAGCATGCTGCAGCGATTTGCTGAGCATGTAAGCCAGGGGCAAGAACTGACTGATCATGAACAGGGCTGCTTGAAGCAGCTGGGCTGCGACTGTGCAAATTACCTTCGTATGTGTTCTCATGACAGTGCTGCCTACACTTCAGTGCTAGCACTTCTTACTGACATAGTGAAGAAGGTAGGCGTTCCACAGGTGTCCAGTAATTGTCCTGTTGAAAGTGCCAAAGACCACCTGATGCTCCACATTGGGACTGAGGTATACAAAGTGTCGCCTAATCCTGATGCCCTTCTTCCATACATCATCAAGGACAGACCCAACTTGCCCACTGTGTCTAATGCAAGAGTTCGGATCAGTGCAAACACTGCGGGTACGAAAGGTTTCTTGCTAAATGTAGAAGGAAAATGTTATTCCTTGTTTAAGTTTTACAATTTCTGAGCACTATAAAATTACTTGTTTCAGCTTGTGAAGAATGGATAAGCACAGGCTTATATCTTTCTTCTGGTATGAAGACGTTCATAGCAATACCTCCAGAGATCGTTGGGAAAAATTGGCAGGTAATTAATAGTCTATATACATTACATGTTTCCAATAAAGGAATAGTGTTGTATGTAATACACTCAAAAAAATGATTTTTTGATGCTGTTCACTTTATTTAAACAACTTATTTTGATTCAACACAATTGTATTAGGTTTCTGGTTCAAATGTAATTGCTTCATGTTAAATTGACTTGAAACTATTACTTTTTGACTTAACTTGATATTTTCATATTAAAATAACATGGTTCAAACAAGTAAACTCAACCAGGACTTAATCAAACAGGACTTTCACTACCCATCATGCTTTGCAAAGGGGCTGATCTGAGAGAGTAAATGTTGAAATAAAGTGTTATTTTAAGCAGTTTTTAGCAACATGAGAAAATGGAGAGACTTTTTAATGTTTACTGTTCTATTATGTTGGTATTTAAAAGTTTCTGTTATGTTAATGGTTTTGGGGTTACCATTGTGGTGAAGTGTAGAGCATGTGCTTGGGTTGAGGACCTGCTAACAACAATTAAAGTTGTTTTAATAATAAAAACAGCTATTTTGGGTGTGCCATAGATGGAATAAAACCATCTTCTGGCTAACATCTAACAATAAGAGTCTTTACAGAGTAAAGATTTTGTAAAAGTTGTGAAAATGGTTCTTGACGCATCCACTATATAAACTAATCAATTGAACTGGATTTTTAGAATCACTAAATGTAATGGTTTTGGACAAAATTAAGAAAGTTAACTTGATTCAACTAAATGGCATTGAGTTAACCTTATGTAATAAATTTAAGTTAACTGAAATAAATAATGTTAATTAAATGCAACATAACAAAGTTACGTGGAACCTGTTGACATAAAAAAATTAAGTAAATCCAACGTATCATTTTTTTGAGTGTATACTTGTCATTCTAGAAACAAATGTATTGCTCATAGGGCTTGGAGAGCATGTTATTAACATGAGGAGATACTCTATATAGGTGCAGCTTGGTTGCCAGACAGATAACATTGGTGGAGCAAACGTCCTGAAACGGGCTCCTGTGGTCCATGAGCGATTCCCCTTGGACAAAGAAATGGTCCAGGTCAGGAATCTGTGGGGAGGGCTCATCTACCTAATAGCACCTCCCCAGAGCAAAGTGGATGGGGTGGAAATTGTCGTGCAGGTCTCAGTACAGGCTCCATACTTCAAATCTGGTAAGAATTCTGAATTAATATTCAGTGAGCATCACAGTAAGTTTTCTATTCAGAACATTTAAAGGCATATGGTAAAACTTGTTTTGTCCCTTAGGAGAGACAAGTGTAGCTGACTGGGTGAGCAGGATCCGTTCGGCACCTGCCCCCTGGGCAGAACTTGAGTTTGAGAATATCATCATCACATTAGAATCACAGTTTATAAGGAATCTGGACCGCCCTGATGAGGTGGCTAAACTTTGGGATACCATAATGAAAAGCATAGCTGACCTGGCAGCAAGACCTGCCAAGTTCCCTCGCAAGGAGCGGTTTGTTGCAGATGTTCAGATCTCTTGCGGTCAGTGGTACTATTGCTGAGATAAAGAACTGTTAACCATCACAATTACAACAGAATCATGCCATTATTATTAATTACATTCACACAATCCTAACGATAACACTGTTCCTCCTATTCCCCCCTCAGGTTTCATGCATGCTGGATATCCCATCATGATGCACTCCATCTCTGCCCCAGCACTAATAAACGTAGAGGAAGCCTATAAAAGTGGTCTTTGGGGACCCATTCATGAGTTGGGTCATAACCAGCAGCGCGGAGTTTGGGAGTTCCCTCCACACACCACTGAGTGCACCTGCAACCTGTGGTCAGTGTACGTACATGAGGAAGTGCTGCGACTGAATAGAGCTAATGCTCATCCCAACATGACTCTAGAAAAACGCCAGGCTCGTACCAAGATGTATTGCAATGGCGGTAAGAATTTAAAAAGCTGGAGCGTGTGGACAGCACTCGAGACTTACATGCAGGTACAAACAGACTGCAAATACAGTTTTAACAGTTTGTTTATTCGGTAAAATGCATGGGTTTAAACAATTGTTTGATAATGTACATTTTTGGTTACATCTTCATTGGCATTATTGTAATTTTTAGTAGAGTTTAAAGCAAGAATGGATTATTTGTGAGTATTGGAAGTAATAATTTACTCTCTTTTTTCAGTTAATTCTTAAAAAGAAATGTGTAATTTAAAAAACAAAACAAAATCTTATGCGAAATAAACAAATATGAAAATGTAATTTTATGCAATTATTATAAAAATATAATTATATAAATATTTATACACATTTTTGTGTAATCTTCCATCATCTCTCTAACCTTTTTTTATTTTCTTTTTTCTTTTTTTTTCAAGCTTCAGGAAAAATTTGGCTGGGATGCTTTCAAGAAAGTTTTTGCTGCGTACCATAATATGAGTGGAGTGCCAAAAGACAATGCAGGCAAGATGAATCTATATGCTGAGACCTTCTCCAAGGTGGTCAACCTGAATCTGTGCCCCTTCTTCAAAGCATGGGGTTGGCCCATCCAGCCCAACACAGAAGAGAAGATCTCTCATCTTCCTAAGTGGAGTGACCATCCTATGGGCCAGTACGCATAAGAACGTCTCAGATAGCTTTTAAAATTTGCAGTGCCGCTTTTAATGTAATTGAGGGGTAAGATTAAGTATAAAAGATTATATATGCTTATCTGGAGTTTCATGGACATTATTATATTCATGAGCAATTGATTCATGTCAATGTGAGGCAAAAAAAACAAACTTATAAATATAATTTTAAAAATTATATTTATGTGGGCTAAGGTTAAGTACAGTATAACCTGAACATGCATGTTAAAAACATAACATATACATAAATACTAAAAACTAAACCTTGGCCTGGTCCAGTTTAGTGCTGAAGGGGAAAATATATTTAGTAGTTTTTGTTTACATATCACTTATATGCCCCAGTGGTCTTTTGACTTTATACTGTCTGTGATAGAGGCCTTTCATGGTGTAGGGGCAACAGTTCTTTTTGCTTTCACACTGTTCCCAGAATTTAAATTTGAAAAACAAGAAAAATGTTTTGTACATGTTTAAATGTTTGGTAGCAAAGAATGATGACTACTGATGACAATGTAGCAGTTGCCTCAATGCTGTATTGTTTTGTATGATAACATGTTCTGCCACATATATTTGGAATCATGCAACTGTCAAATTAAAGTGATCCTGGGTGAAGTGTGAAAAATATCTCATACATTTAACAATATAACCAATGTCTCTCTGCATACATGTAATACACTCACATAAAGTGATAGCAAATACATGTAATACACTCACATAAACAATAGCAAATCTCAACTGCTTGATTGTATACCGTTATTAAATGTAAACTATTATATCGCTCAGCTCTAAGCTAAATGTGCACAATTAGGCATCAAAATACTATAAACATTAACATCAGGAATTTTCATAATGCTGCTTACAATGCGTATTGTAAATAAAACACTAAACACATACAATTGACTTTTGATGCAAAAATATGTAAGCCAAAAACTTCTGCAAGCTCTGAGACCTCTAAAATGAAAAAGTATTCAAATCATAACAATGCTTTCTTTTCAAGATACAAACATTTTGATATATAAGTGTTTCATTTCTGCCAAGCAATATCAATATGAGATGTGTAACACATAAAAGTTTACAGAGTTTCAGTAACAGTACTAGCTACATTAAACTGTTGAATATAATGCATAATAATGCAATTGGGCAATATTTGTGGGTCCTGGTAATCCCAAATGTCTGATTTTTACCAGTAAAAAGGGCTTACATTATTTATATGTACATAAATTTTCAGGTTCAGAATCATGAATATTTTTATTCTGGTGTCCCCATTGTTTTACTGCTTTAATAAGTTCTCTCTTAGGTTTCAGCTATCTTAATTTTAATTTCATGTTAAAATTCAGTTTTATTGTTCAGTGACACACCCAATCAAATATTGTAAATTCTTTATTAAACTGTATGTACAACAAAGTTATTGAAAATTGTTAATGTTTTGAAAATAAATCTATTATTTGAATTTCAGTTTCATTTTTAATTTTGTTCAAAATATTGTGATACGTATCGTATTGTGAACCCAGTATCGCGATACTTATCAAATCGTGAGCTGAGTGTATCGTTACACCCCTAGTAAAAAGCCATCAGCCACATGAAAATTAAATGCCATTGCAAAAACAAATGTGCAATTAGCTGTTCATTTGCTTCCTTTTTGATATTAGTGAACACCTAAACTTCTAATAAGGCATGTCATTGTCAACATATCAAATCTGCTCAGTTAGTTGCACTGCATAGGGAGAACCATCCCAAATATCATATTTACAGCACTAATTGAACATGCCAAAATTTATCCTTGCAAAACTACTAATAGAGTTAAAATATTTGCAACATAAAGTAGATTAGAATGACTCAAATATCCCTGACACAGAAATCAGGTTTTGTGGCAGCATGTACACTGTAAAAAATTGCTGTTAAAAAACGGCCAAATTTCAACAGTAACATGTTGTTTTCCATTAAAACAGTAATATATCATAGAAAACAATGCATTCTGGGTAATATGTGACGTTTTCGAGAAAGTAGCCTACAGCAATATACCGAGAATTAACAGCGCTCAAATTCGACACTCTGAGGCTGTGTTCCAAATCACACCCTATACCCTCATTCCCTATTCCCTACATTAGTTCACTAATATAGTCCACTTAAGAGAATGAATCAAAACACATGTGAATTCAGACACTGCTGAACACCTGCTGTTAACAAGCAGAATCACTGAAGGAAAGAGAAACAACAAGAACAGAAAAAGATTAAATCAACTGAAGATAAAAGAAGACATTAAATCTCTCAAGATCTGACTAAACAACTCCACAAACAGCATTACCAGCTTCACTTATTACTACCCAGACTGACTTTATTTCTGTCAGACGCCTTATTGAGAATTAACAGAGGTGTAGATTTTGTTTTATTTTCATTTGATGTTACCATGATGGAGGTCAGCATTTGCTTTAGTTGTACTCTTGATTATTGTACCCTTGATTATTTAACTTTAGTTTTTCTTTGTACTTTTTAAAGCACATTTGTTATAGCAAATCAGATGATGGTTTGATCCCTGTGATTTGACACAAAACCCATCAGTGCTGTTACAGCCAGAAAATATGAAAATTTTTTGAACACAGTTTGTCGTATGAATCACAACAATGGTGACAATCAAAAGCTTCATGTCGCAATGCATGCTGGGTACGAGCATAGCACTAAAATCATCCTTGACTCCCAGCATTCATTGTGGCATGAATAAATTATGCAGCTGAATTGCCTGGTTATTTTCTTTAATTCTTACTGTTTGCCTTTATTTTTGCTGTTGTTTTTGTGTTGACTTTTAGTAGTGTGTTTTATGATGTTCAGAGTTGATCTGTTTATCTTTTTTGTTGATTGTCACCGTTGTTGAGATTCATATGATGATTCTTGTTGTCTGTGTGAATCTCAGAGATGCCACAGAATCATTTTTTGTTAATGATGAGTTTAAAAATTCTTAATTGTTTGCTCAGCACCGCTTCATCCTTTGATGCCATTAAGTTCTGGACAAGATTACGTCTAGGACTGTTTTAAATCATGACAGAGAAAGCAGATTTCTGTTAATCTGGTTTAAAGGGCCATTTTATTCTAGGATTCTCTCTGTCTGGGAAACCACCCCTAAGGGTTTTGTTGTGACGTTTAAAGGGTTAAAGGTGTAAGATGAATAAACACGCATAGCAAAACACTTTTCTACAGTAATAGTCTGTAAATTAATTTTACAGCAACTAACTGTAGAAAAACAATAATTTACTGGCAACTCTGTTGTAGTTTTCTGTAAAATCATGAAAAAACAGCAATGTACTGTAAAACTTAACAGTCAAATTTATTAAGTGAAAGTTAATACAACTCAATAATTGATTAGAGTAAATGTTGAATTGAAGTGTTTTTTTGTTTTGTTTTTTATGTATTTTTGCACTAGATGTTGGTGTTTAAAGTTTTGTTGGGATTTAAAGGTTTTCTGTTGTCTGAGTTTTGTGTGTCACCATTGTGCAGAAGAGTAGAGCCTGTGCTTCAGTCAATGATGATCCAGAAACACTAATGTTATGCTGCATGTTGCTTTATTTAAAGGCAGTAACTGTGTAGTTGCTGATGTAGCGACAGTCTTTTAGTTGATTGTAGTTGCACATGTGCTGTTATTAGCTAGCAGTATTCTGCAAGAGATTTAAGCTGATATGATGTTTTAATGAATTTGGTTGTTTCTTTTTTTCTTAGTTAGTAAGATTAGTTCAAGCGAACAATTTGCTCATATAGTTATAAATGTAAGTTTATGAATGTAAATGGCAGTCAGACAATTTAAGGCATGCAATTTCTGCAAATGAAATTAGTTGACGAGTTTTAATTGAGTGCATGGTATTTTTACAGCAACATACTACAATGTAGATTAGAACGGTATAGAACTGTAAAATTAACAGTAAAGTATTGGCAACATTTTTGCCAGTAATTATCTGTAAATTCACAGGACAATTTTATACAGTGTATATTTGTAATATTAGGAATATGCTTTGGACACCAGAATTGACACGCCACGTCACTGACCCACATACAGCTCAAAATAATATTTTATGGAGGAACAAACAGCTCAACTTGTTCAAAGTGCACTGTTGTTTCAGTCCACATGCATTGTGCTGTATCTAAAAAGTTTCCCTGGCCAGATAAACTACTATTTTTAGAATTCTTGAATCTTATTAGGAAAGATCCATTTTAGGTATTTTAAGCATTTTTTAGATACTAAAGTAAAAGTGAACTATCAAAATATCAAATCTCACAATTATTTCTCCCTCAATGCAAGTGTGTTGTTTTAAAAATGCATTCGCATAAAAGACCAAAATACAACAAGCACTATAACAATATGAAACATAAACAGAATACTAAAAATGTTTAAAGTATTTCCATAACATATCAAATAGGCAATATATATGTCTTACAATTTAAACACACTTTCAGCATAAGCTCCTCTAACTGAATAGCTTATAAACACAAATCACAAATCCATGGTTATTCTTCTGGTGGCAGATTAATATTGAGGCACTGAACATGAAACCACTTCTGGCAAAATTCACATTAAATCTGGAAGGAAAATAGGACATGTTGTATTTATTTAGAAAGTGTTGGAATTATTAAATGTAGTTGTGAAAACACATGCTTTCACTTAACACGAATAGTCAACAGGCACAAATGGCATAGTGAATATCTAGATGCATTGCTCTTCTGTTTGGGCTCTTTCTTTTCGTCCACACACAGAGCAGTACTCCTCTCTTCACACTGCAATTATCTGAATGTAGAAAGGATATATAATGAATCTCTCTGTCTCTAACATGAAAATAAACTCTTCTTTCAAAGCACTTTATACCTGATGCCAGCAAAATGTCTTTGGCCACATTTTTCCTTGTTGGGTGTTATATTAATACTGTCAGGAACTGTTCCACCACCTGTTTGGCCATCTAGAAGGACAGCAGTAAAAAATAATAGACGCAGTCTCATATGGGAAAAGGTGAGGACAGTGTTCATGTAAACCACTTTCCCCCTCCATTTACCAGCATCACAAAGACAGCACAGCGGAAACCATCAAATGAATGTTGGATATGAATGAAAGGTTTCCATTTGGTCCACCCAGTCTTCTCTTCCATACTGATTTCTTCTCATTTTGAAAATTTTTTTGGTTTTGGAAAAATGCTGTGTGTGTGTGTTTATGGTAGTCGTATAGCAACACCAACTAATTTACCATTATTAGTGTTTTAGAGCTAAACATGCTAAATAACTTTTTAAAAACAAACTATCATACCCAAATTTTTGACATGTCTGTTTGGCTTCTTGCATTTCATTTGTACCACTTTGAGGGTCAAGCACGAAAATGGTGTCCGTGTAAGCATGTAGAAACTAAATTGGAGAGAAATTGTCAATTAAATGTCACTGAAAAGATCAAACATCTCTACACTGAAAAAAATGATACTTTGGACCAACCTAAAAAATTACTGTAATTTGTTAGCTAAATGCATTTGTTTTTCTCAAACTATATTTTTGATCTGGTTGAATCTTTAAAATTTAATATCAATTAAAATAGTTCTTCTGCCCAAGAAAAAAAAAATATATATATATATATTCACACAAAGTCAAAATACTGTTTATTAGGTTAACTGAATAAAATACGTTTTTTTCACTTTAAATCCAATTTACTAAATCAAATTTACTATTAAATCCAAACATAGTGCTTGCTTTTGAATAAACTAAATTTAAACAAAACTAATTTTGTTTGAAATGCATAATACATATAATGAAACATTAAGTGCCAATTCTGAGCAATAAAATCAGTGTCCACAGTGTAAGCACAAGCACTACTCTTCACCACAATGGTAACTACAAAATTCAGTAACAGAATCAACCGTAAATGCCCAACTGAACATTAAACATTAACATAAAGTACCAACATCTTTCCCTTTTCTGAAAAACATAAAAAAAACCTTAATCCCTAAATTTACTCTCCTAATGCAGCCCCTTGCAAAGCATGCTGGGAACTACATTCTCAGCATGCTTTGCAAAGGTTTCGGTTGTTGAATTTTGTGGTTACCATTGTGGTGAAGAGTAGCGCTGTCAATTGCAATTTTCACTTTGATGCAATTTGAAGCGTTCAATAAACCCGTTTCACAATTTTTTGTTAAAACAAAATTTCTAGATAAGCAAACTGCAGATGCACATGTGTTGAATGTGTTCATCTAGAGCCCTGCCCCCCCTCAAATCCAGACCTCAAGATCCACATTCCTGCAGAGTTTAGCTCCAACCCTGACAGTTAGATATAATTAAGTGATTAATTAAGGGATGATTAAGCTTTAATGATGAACATGTGCTGTTAACAAGCAGAATTACTGAAGAAAAGAGACACACAAGAACTACAACTGACTTCAGCCACAGCCTTAGATGAAATCAACTTAAAAGACATTAAATCTCTGAAGATCTGATTAAACAACTCTACAAAGAGCATTACCAGCTTCACTTATTACTAACCAGACTGACCTTATTTCTGTCACACGTCTACAGCAGTTCTTATACATCTTTGTGATGTAACAGGTACTCTAGATTCTGGCTTGGAGACTTCACAATGGCTTCATCTATAGCATGTGCACCTGTAATTATATGAAGTTCATACAGTAAATAATAGCATACCTTAATATATGCGATTAATAGTTTTCAGTTTTGTACTAATAACTTCATTACCTCTTCCTCTACACAGAGTACCGTTGCAGGAAGCTGAAACTTGCAAAACTAGGACTTTTCTTGCTTTGTGTGACATCCTTGTGGAACCTTTTTTTTTTTTTTTTTTGGAAAGAATTTAGATTTGGTGGATGGGAAACATTCTTTCTTCTTCATCCAAGTTTCTTGAGACTGATCGAGGTTCATATGTGGCTCAGGTTGGAGCAATAGCTTTTGAGGAAGGTTATGCTGATATTCTCTGTATATCTTGCTTGCAGGGACTGATGCATTTTTCTTATGAAGGTTCCTGGTTTGACTTTTGTTTCGTTATGCACTATGGAATGTTTGACGATTCTAAACCACTTTTCTATGTGACAGCTGGTATCTTGTTTTTGGTAGTTTCTTTGTTGTCACCAAGTCCTGTTCATGAGATTCGTACCTAGTCAGGTTTCCCAACAGCAAGCCACTCCAAAGAGGAAAAATGTCAAATTATCAAAGAGGACAGTGAGGATGCCTGGACAAAAGTATGGGTAGTCCTCTTTTGTCAACCATGTCTCCTTCACCTCTTTCATGACCTGCTGAAAATTTTGTGTCACATTCTTTGAGCATTGTCTGCATTAAGTATATTTCCATCATGATGGAGTGAATGGATTCCCTTTTCCTTACTTCTGAGCCTATTACTTTTTACACTTTTTATCGAGACATTAAGTCATGTTCCCAGCCAGGAGTTGCTCATTTTGGTGTGGATTGAAGTGTGCTGTAAAAATACTGACTGGGTCCATGCGTTAGGGCCTTTGCTATTTTTCCTCTTTTTAGGTTGGTTGCTGGCCTAGCCTTTTTCTCTGAAAGTTTGTTTTGTATATCTCCGGTTTGGACCAGTGCAGCAGGATTATTTTGCATTGCATAATTTTTATGATTTTTTTTATTATTTAAAATATTCAATAACTTCACAATTATTAAATATATATTCAATTACTTCACTGTAACACACTGTAGTGTCACCAAATTCAGTTCACACATCACTGCTGTCCTGATGGTTATACTACAACACTTATTTTGGACAAATGTCTTTGTATATTTTTTATGATTTTTATTATGAAAAATGTTTAATAACGACTATTATGAAACATATATTCAATAACTTCACTGTAACACACTGTACTGTCACCAAATTCAGTTCACACTTCACTGATGTCCTGATGGTTATACTACAACACTTATTTTGGAAAATGTCTTTTTGTATAATTTTTATGATTTTTATTATGAAAAATGTTTAATAACTTGACTATTATGAACAATATATTCAATAACTTCACTGTAATACACTGTAGTATTGCCAAATTCAGTTCACACTTCACTGCTGTCCTGATGGTTATACTACAACACTTATTTTGGACAAATGTCTTTTTGCATAATTTTGATGACTTTTTATTATGAAAAATATTCAATAAATTCACTGTGATACATTGTTATTTAATATTTCTCATAATAAAAAATCTAAGTAGTTTGTTAGCTTTTGAAAGACATCGAGTTCTACAGAAAAATGTGTTGTAGTTTGTGCTCATAATAGTCTGTAACGATAATTAACCGAAATTAACCTTTTTTAATGCAGATTAACAAAGTTATTGAACGCGGAAGTCCGAATGTGCGAATATAAAACCAACTTTACCTAAGGAGTCATGCGTTAGGCCCGGCTACCATGTGCTCCGCTCGTGTACACGCACTAACACACTTCAAATAAAACTTTTACTCTCTTTCAGCTAATACATACACATGTCCTCAACATTTAAACTCATTTTCTAAATGCATTATAATCACTTGAGTGAACCGTTACCGGAGAAGAAATGATGAGTGATGTTTTCTCAGTGATGGAATTTACTCGTATGAGCCACCTCTCGCGATCTCACCTGAGAACGTTCGCCCGTATGGAGAAACCCTCGCGATACAGTCTGAGTAAGCGAGACATGAGCAATGGATCTCAGACTAACGGATCTACTACAAATATTACAATCAAAGAACTTATGTTACTATATAGAGAATTGATCTAGAATCGATCTCAGACTAACGGATCTATTATAAACATTACAAACATTACTATAAACATTACAAAATAAAACAATTAATAATTTAATTAATAATTTAAAATAACGAAAATTACTTTGTATATTGAACAGAACTATGACCATATTAACTGTCTCAATATTAATGTCTGCTGAATAGTGTGATGAATACTATACTATGAATACTACCCATTACACCTCAACAAATTGCATCAGGACAGATTTATTCAAATAAGCGAGACATGCAAGCATCAATCTTTTAGTCTCATTACTTGAAACATTAAGAATCCCTACCCCTTCTAAAGCAGGGTGTGTTATAAGAAACTGATGGTTTGCTCAAAGCTGTTTGAATTTCAAACCATAACTTATTGTTTACCTGTAATCCACGTCAGCTCTCTTTCCATTGAACTATATGCATGTGTGTGTGTGTTTGTGTGTGTAGTCTGTTTAGCTTAGTTAATAAAGTCACACCTAAAGTTGTTTGTAGTTAATTTTCATATACTGCAGTCCCTAATCATGCAGGTACATGCTTGGAGTAGTATACTATATAGTAAGTTATTTCCCATACCTCAGAAATGAACATTTATTAGTAATTTATAATGAGCATTCTCTGGATGAACAGGTTAGTTGATTGTTGCCTTAATTCTGCTACATCAAGTTAATTCTTTTAACTGATCCACATACTTATAATTAATTATATCTTTCACAGGTTGGTGAGGTGCTGGTTAGCACGATGAAGATGATAAATTCAAACAGTTGTTATTTACAAACTCAAATAACTCAGAATACAGAAACAGGCAGAAGATTAAATTAACCAAACTTCACTTACACGATGACGAGAACCGACAAACAAACAGAGAACAAAGAAATAGATGCTATTTACAATAAGTGAAAATAGCAATACATTCTATTTACACTATAGGTGAAAATAGCGATAGATTGTATTGACACCATGTAAAAGTATGCTATCAGTTCTTTTCAATAAGAGTAATTAGTAATTAGATGCTATCTACAGCCTACTTGAAATGTGCAGACACCATTTGCACCTCAGTATTTTTGTACATTAACCGGAATGCGATAATATCATACGTGTAAATTATTATATTTATTAAAATTCTTAAATAGATGCTGCCTTATTGGGAGAATAAAAACCTTCTCACACAAACCCAAACCCTACCAAATAAACACTTTTAATATTATTCAACTCTCATTCACAGTTCATTTCCACTTTTAGAACATTAATTTTCATTTTTATTGAAAATAAATGTCAGCCTGGCAAAAGACGGATTCAAACCTGCGTCGATTGCGTTAAAAGTTAGATTTACGAGTCTCACTCACTACTGCTGTGCCACTGAAGACGTTAATACCTTTTGTAAAACTTGAGTGGCCCAACCTGACATTGGGGGGCGGAGCTAGTGTAAATAGCGTTTGCCAACAAGGAACACTATTTGCACTCTGTTAATAAATGTCCATGAAGACTGTCTGGAAACTAGAACAAAAATTATGAAAATGAAACTAAACACAAACAGGACATATTTAATAGATTTATTCTTCATTAAAAAATTAGAACACAATATAGTAAATTACATACATATCTTATTCAAGTAACATCTGCTAAGCACACAATCCATGCCGACAGAAAATAAAAACTACAGCGACTTTATTTACACTGTAAGAGTTGTTGATAGGTGAAGCTTCAATTCTTAAGTCTTTCTACTTTTGCAAACCTTTCACCAAATTAACCAAATTAATCTAGATGATATTGTGTATTTAGGAAAAACATCATATTTTATCTCACATAGTTTACTTGTGAGGTATTTGACATGAATTGGTCACTTGCAACATATTTTCATATGAGCATGAAGGCTTCCTAAATATTTGAAACACTGAGTGCAGTATTACAGCCTTTCTCCAGTATGAACTCGTTCATGTACTTTCAGGTTTCCAGACTGAGTGAAACTCGTGTCACAATATGAACACTTGTAAGGCCTTTCTCCAGTATGAACTCGTTCATGTACTTTCAGGACTGAGTGAAACTCTTCTTACAATATGAGCACTTGTAAGGCCTATGAACTCGCTTATGTAATTTCAGGGATCCAGAATGAGTGAAAATCTTGTCACAATATGAGCACTTGTAAGGCCTTTCTCCAGTATGAACTCTTTGGTGCAGTTTCAGTTCCTCAGCTGTAATAAAGCTCTTCCCACAGTCACAACACAAATAATCTTTCACTCCATTATATATTTTCTCATGCTGTTTACATTGATTCAGTCGTGAAAAACTCTTTCCACAGAAAGAACACATATAAGGCTTCTCATCTGAATGAACTATCAGGTGTTGTTTTAGATCTGATCACAAAATAAAATCTTTACCACACTGATCACAGATAAATGGTTTTTCTCCAGAGTGACCGAGCAGATGATTGCGGAGAACTGATGTACGAGTGAAATTCTTTCCACACTGAGTGCATGAATACGGTTTCTCTCCTGTGTGTACATTAAGGTTTCCTTTATTTTGGAAACTCTTTCCACACTGTGAGCAAATGTGCAACTTTTTGGATTTTGTTTCTTGAGATTTTAAGTCACAGTGTTTCTTTACTTCATTTAGTTTGTGTCTTTGCTCCTTCACTTCCATCTGATCTAAAATGAACACATTAAGAACGTAGAATCAGTTTAAGGAGGTTAAATGTGAAGATTCAAAAGAACACTTAACACAAAAAACAAGGCTTCAGGTTAATGTCTGTGTGAGTATCAAAGTATATTTGATCTGTAAAGGTCAGTTTTGTCATTTACTTGAATCACTTTAAAATGGCTATATTATGATGATTTATTCAATGTAATCTGCATATGTTATATACAAGGCTATTATAATTTACATGCATTTCTCATATACTGCTTATTAACTCAAAATATTATTGAAGAATCAAGAATAGACACCAACCTGTTTGTTCTTCAGTAACATCACGTTTTATTCTGGATGGTTCTGGATCACTCATGTCTTCAATCTCCTTCAATCTTCAATATTTCCAGTATGTATTGGTGAATTGTAGTGGGAGAGGCTTCACTGCATGTGTAAACTGAACCAAATCCAGAAAAATCAAAAATAAGTTACTGAATATAAACTGTTTTACTTTAACAGCAAACACACAAGATGTTTGTAATTGTAGACATATCAGAACACCAGTTATTTTGTCAGAGATTTCTTATTTATTGTTAATTGTCAAGACAAGAAGAGTAAGACAAAACTAATCTGAATGAATGATTTCATGACAAGTACAATTTTTAACACTCACTAGTTTGTCGTCATCTAGAGGTGTAAGATGTAGGCTAACAACAGTTATTTGAAGCGCCAAATTAGTTTCAAAAGTGGTTTGCGCTATTTTCATGGCTATCATAGTTATTCTAACTTTAAACTTTTATCTCAGTACTTTTGTGATAACGTTTGTGATAACTTTAATATTTGTAAAACAGAAGAAAAAACTGCTCTCTTTGGCTCAGATTTGAATGTTGATTTTGTCAAATTATTAATAGAAACGGGCAGCTTGTCATTAATAAAATAAGATCGCGTAGATGTTTGAATTGAGATTGCAATCTTTTTACGATTAATCGTGCAGCTCTAGTAATAAGCTAACTAACCTATTCAATTAAAAACATTCATTACACATCAAAGCATTTGAATTACAGGTTTTCTCTGAAATATAATAATTTTAACTTACCTTTTTCAATAAAAAAGTTGACAAGAGTGTGCAAGCGGTTCTCTGTCTTGACTGAAGATGCACCAGGGTTGTCACGGCAACTCAAGCTCCCAACTGTCACTCAGAACTTAGAAAATGCAGCTCTAATATACACTCGTTATGATATATTAGAGTCATGAAAAAACTATATAAACACACGTACATAAATAAAAAATATTTTTGTGATCTTAGCTGTAGGGGGGGTCACACTCTCCCAGACAAAGAAGATAATATTTCCCAATTTTCTTAAAACACATTTACTCTTTGATTACTCTTTTCTCAGTATGCAGATGCCTCACTTAATAATGTTGGGTTAAAAAATAACCCAACAAGTAACCCAACTATGGGTTGGTAGGCTATAACACCTTCCCAGCTGTGGATTATTTTAACCCAATGAATTGGGTTAAAAGCCAGTTGGGGTTAAAAATAATCCAACAGTTGAGTTAACTATTTATTTTTATTTATGACATTATTTAATAATAAAAAATACTTTGTTTTCAAATACTACAGTACATATGTTTTAACAAATATATATTTTTTAAAATTCATCCTAAATAGTCTAGCATTTAGTATAAATATATAATTGTGTAAACTCAAAATACACAGCACACATAATACATTTAAACAAATCTGTACAAACAGTACACTTTCAAAACCTGTATTTAAAACCTACACAAAAATGTACATTGATTAAACATACATAAAATGTGTACATACAGCACATAATGAACACCACATTTAAAACACAGAAGTGTACAGTAGAAATACTGGTAACACTTTCTATGAAGACCATGCTTATAATGATTTATAGCCACATTTATACTTATGTATAAGTAAGTATTTCTATTCTATACTGATCTATACTGCATTAGAAGAACAGTTATAGATACATTTATATTATTTTTATCATTACTTATAAGCCATGCATTTGCTATTTCGGTAACACTTTCTATGAAGACCATACTTATAATGACTTATAGCTCCATTTATACTTATTTATAGTATTTTATAAACATATTTATAAACACTCATTAAGACCTATACTGCATTATTAGAACAGTTATAGTTACATTTATATTATTTACTTATAAGTCATGCATTTTCTTATTCATAATGCATTATACACTGATTTGTAAGTATTAATTAGTCAGTCATATGGTTCCATGAATGTATTTATTAAGATGCAACCTGCATTGCTATAATGTTATTATATTATAGTTACAATGACTTTTTAGTAATTCAGACTTATTTCTGTCAAATAATTTAATATTTTGTTATTAATAGCCGTGTTGTGTTCTTATAAATACTTATTAATTACTAATCTCTATAAATGCATCATTGATGGCTTTGAGTAAAGTAAAAACATAGAATGCAATTTTCCTTAAGAAATCATGAAGATGTGCTCATTATACACTTTAAGTTATGAGTATAACTAATGAACAATAATTCCTGTAATAATAAATTACAGAAATCATTAATACAAACAGTTGAAAAAAAAATGATATATATTTTTAATGTTACATAGCAAAACACTGCAACAATATAGTAATACTTGTAAATGGGGCTATAATTCATTAAAAGCATGGTCTTCATAGAAAGTGTTACCAATATTTTTAATAAAGTCTGAGTGCTTTTATTCACGTATAAACATTAATCTACTCACATATCTGTTGTGGTAAACGGAAGCTCAAACGTGCTTGCTTGACGTGCGAGAACCAATGAGGTTCATTCTCATGTATTACGGAGCATGTTTGAGTTTCCGCAAGAAGCAATGATGTTTGTTCTCACGCATCAAGCGTGTATGGTTGAGCTTCTGGTTACGTGCACTGATCAATATTTATATGTGAATAAAAGCATAAATTAAATCTGTTTATCATATAAAGCGATCGTGTCTCTTCAGAAAATCTGAACTAACTCAAGTAGTTTTTGAGATCAAAGCAGTAGCTGCGTAGATGTCAACAGAGGGACAGAAATCACTCAGATTTCATTAAAAAACATCATCATTTGTGTTCCAAAGATGAACGAAAGTATTATGGGTTTGGAACAACATGAGGGTGAGTGAATGAAGACAGAATTTTCATGTTTGGGTGAACTAACCCTGTAATAAATATTCTCTTTATTGAGGCATCATGGTGAACAGTGTTTGCTTTAGTTGGGCTCTTGACCTTGACTTTTAATGTTTAGTGTTTCTCTGATTGTTGTAGTTCAGTGTTTATAAAACACAGCTGTTATGGTGAATAAAAACCAAGAGAAATATTGGTGAATGATCTATTGGTTCTGTACTGATGATGTTATCATCAAATATCCACAGGTTTCATCCCAAGGATTATAACTGTTCAAAAGTATGGCTTATCATTAAACTCAACTAAACATTGTTTTATAAACACTGAAACTAAAGCAGGAGACATGAGCCCTGGAAAAAAAAATATTAGGCAAAAAACATTTTGAACTAGTACATGTCTAGACACAGAGACATCAAGAATCAGCATATAAATTTCAATAACAATGACGTTCATGCTGCAATGCATGCTGGGAGCCATCATAGTTTAACTCATCCACGGCAGCATGAAGCATGTCACTGTTGTTGAGATTTACATGCTGATTCTTGATGTCTCTGTGTCTAAACATGTACCAATTCAAAATGTTTCTTTGCCAAATATGCTGTAAAAGAATGGTTCATAAAAGGGTTAATTTCTGGTTGCTTCACTTGCTCACAATACTACCTGGTTGTCAAAGAGTGTAAAACAAGCAGATAGGCTATTACAGGTGACCTACCATACACTGTTTTTTGCGCCAGTTAAGGCTAAGAAATAACAATGAAGAAAAAAATCAATTTCCGCATAGACTAATCTGTTTATATGAATATAATGTGTATTTACAATTATTGTATAACATAACTGTGTAATAAACGTATTGGCTTGAAATGAATGGGGCTATCAAATGTGTGTAAATAATTTTTTTTGGTCATAATAGGCAGGAGGAGCGATATAATTATTCTAAAACCAAACATTTTGAGGGGATCCCATGGGTTTATATTTCCGTCAAAATGTCGCGCCAAGATTCGAACCGTTTCCTGAACCAGTCAGGCACAAGCGAAGCTTCGGGCGTCATCAATGACGTCATTGGTCTAAAGCTATACAAGCTTTGACACGCGCTTCACTAAAAGATTCCGGGATTCCTCCACAGACGCTTTGAAGCCTCGGCACAGAACATAACATCACTATTTAAAAGGTTTTCTGGTAGGCTATGTGTGTATTGTGTACTTTTTTCCACACAGTGATAGTCTCCTTGCTAAATATTTTAATACATGCAAGTGTGCTTGTACCTTTGTTAACTAGCTTGAAAATATAACATTTATAATGTAATTAATTATAAAATATAAGAAATGTATTACATTATGTATTTCTTTACGTGTGTTTATTTTGCATGAGTAAATATATCTGCAATATATTACACATGCAACACCATCTGATCATAGCCTATATAAATCTATATATTATGAAGTGTAGTATTGAATTTTAAAATAACATACATTATGATATATTAGTGAATTGTCACATACATAGGCGCCGATCCCGTGGGAAATGGTGGAGCACCCACCCGAAAAATACGAGATATTCTCCATTGATTTAACCAATGAAAAAATCGATTGCAGCTTTCAGACACGATTATCTCCTCCTTTTTATAGTTTATTTGAGGCCGTTTCTATTGTGTTATTTTAATGAAAAATGCCAAGTAATGCGAAAGCACGAATATTCAGCTCGCAGGCGGATTTCCTTCTCTCTCGCATTTAACGGGACGCGCGCTCAAACTTTCTTCTTGCTCTTTCTCTAGAATGGTCTTCTTATTGTAAGTGCTTATTGTAAATAGGTATTTATTGAATTATTTTATTTAGTGAGCCGCTACTGATCATCTATCAGTGAGAGCGCGACTCGCAACAACACTCATGGAAAGAATGTGCTTTTGTTTGGTTGGTGGTAACATTAGGCGTAATTTGCGGCTGGGACACGTCGCCACCAGTGGCGTAGCGTCTGGGCATGCAAGGTATGCACATGCATGTTGGGCCTGGGCAGATTGGGGGCCCGCTATTACGATCTTAACCCCAAAGTATACTTCGGGTGTCCGCGCACCGTCCGCATCGCGAAATTTTCGTCATCAGGAGAGTTCCCCGTCCGCGTGCAGCCCAATTTTTGCGATGGCACGGACAGTGTACTGTACAACAGCCCATGGGAGAGTGAACTGAGTGCTTGAAAACAAAAGTCCACTAGATAGTGCGCAGTGCACACGCCGAACAGCCAAATACTTTTAAAGGCTCGCACGCGCGTCTGTGAGCGAGACAGAACCCATGTACATATGTTCAGAAAAATGAAGTATAATAGGAATAATGTTGTTAATAATTTGCTATAGATAGACTATGTTAAATGTACTGAAAATCATTAAGAATCTGAATAAATGGACCATTAAATGGTCCATGCCATGTCTTAGCAATGATCTATTGTATTTGACTGAAATTCACTTTTCTGTCATTTTTAAAGTGGGTTTCTGAAACTTATGCATGCAGTAATGTAAGTAGTACAGAATTTTAAATGAGTCATATTGGTTTTCTGAAAAAACTACATCTGCACATTTTAAGATACTGCACAAGATGTGAATAAATGTAACTCGTACCCTCTGGGGTGGATACTCTTTTTTCAACGAAATAAATGCACATAAAAAGTGATGGAAACATATTTAGAGAAGAAACTTTTAGTAAATTTATTAGGACAAAAACATGTGCATTAAAAACGTCTGTGACAGAATAATTAATTCATAACTGGAATAATCTTCGGATTCATCGTATCTGAAATGATGCTATGATCATTCTGAAATTCCAAAGCCAGAGTCGAATCGGTCGAATTCAAACGTAGACTGTGTTGAAAAGCCGTTTTTTAACATTTTTTAAATAGATCCGCAATGCAAAGTCAAAATGATGGAGGAGCGCATATAGTAGGCTGTATGCTGTTGTTGTCATTTCTAGAAATGTTTTTTACCATTTTTGTCTGCATGTTAGTGATAATATCTTAGTCATATTAAAGTCCTAGGACTCATTCTCATAAGCCATCTGCAGCATCGAGCGAGTGCACTTCAGTGCATCCTTCTGCAACACAGTTGCATTATTAAAAGAGCTATTTCTAAAGAGCAAATTTCTGCGATGTTGTTGCAAATGTCGCGCCATGACGGGCACAGTGAGTGCGTGCAATGTCTGGGGAAGTCCCATGCAGAAGCCGCGCTCACTGAGATGACCTGCTCTCACTGTGAAGGGGGTCGCACACCGGACGCGAAGCTCAGCGCCGCGCCGCGCCGCGCCGCGTCGCGTCTCGGACAACTCACAGGTATCACACACCGGCCGCGCACATTATATACGCGCGAGCTCAATTTTGAATTGACTCCTGATAGAAGAGTTGCACGATGGGTGAGTTTTAAGTCGACGGGGAAACGTTACATATGCCTATGCTTTAATATTTCGCACTGAGGTTAGTGTACATGGGAAAATGACACAACAGAGCAAAATGAAAGAAAAGGCTACGTTTATTATACATTTTTAGACTTTATTCAAGCTGTTAAACTAAGAATGTAAAAGTGATGTATCTTTCAGCACAGGGTGAAGTCGATCTGAGATAAATATAATATAAATTTAATGTAAAACAATGTACATGGCGCTCTGTGGCGCGGCAGGATTTTGAACAACTTCTTGAGTCGTAGCTGGGCGCCGCGGACAGGCGCCGAATGTCGCCGCCGGTGTGCGTACAGTCATAGAAAACAATACGTTCGAATTTTAAAGACGTGGCGCGGCGCTGCGCGGCGCTGAGCTTCGCGTCCGGTGTGCGACCCCCTTGAGAGTATAGCCGCTTTTCCACCATCGGGCCGAACGGTTCTCATTGCGTAACCATTCCATTCCGATCCTGACCAGCTGGTACGGTTTCGTTTTCCATTGTGGGGCTGATAACGTCCGCCCTTTGGAATGTAATATAAAAGCGTCAGTCGTTGCCTTGGTAACGCAACGGTTTACTTATGATATGATATGTAATAAGGACCGCGTTATGGCGGATGGTTGGATATTTCTTTTATTATTAATTTGTGTTTACATCACTCAAATAGAGCACTTAGCCAGCTATGGAGAACATGTGTTGACATCACTTCACGGATTCTACCAGCACGTTTCAGCACGGTTAGACAACAGTGCAGAGAATTCCGGGCCGAGAACGGTTTGTAATCATGCCATGCCGCACCAGGCTCCAGTGGAAACACAACTGGAACCATTCCTTACCATTCTAAGAACTGTTTGGCCCGATGGCAGGAAAGCGGCTTATGAGTCTGGCCTCTTTGCGCTCACGGATCGCTTTCTTTTCAGAGAGCGACTCCGCCCCCCAGGAACCTGTGAGGAAAAAACAGCAGGGCAGAGGATCTCAGGTCCCGCGTGCCTCACTCTCTCCACAAAGAGAGGTTTCCCCCATCCGCTTCTCCCGCCCAGACCAGCGCCCCTCTGCCATCGCGAGCGACCTGGTCTCATTCGAGGAACCCACACACAGCCGCTTAGATGAGTGGTTCCTGCCTGGATGCCGCCAGCTGCCTCCTCAGTGGGCAGTGCCCTTCTTCCCGGAGGTCGACGACGAACTCACGAAGTCGTGGCGTGCCCCATACTCTGCCCGCCTACATCCTTCTGCCTCTCACGCTCTCATCTCCGTTGACGGCACGGGGCAGAAAGGAAATGAAAAGCTACCTCCTTTGGACAAAGCTGTGGCCGCACATCTGTGCCATCCCAGGCCATGTGACACTTTTTGCCAAAACGCTCCAGCTCCTCTGCTTCAAGCCGCCCCAAGCCGGCGCCAGCTCAGCAGCCACCCAAAGACAAGCCACCAGCCACTAAGCCCGCGCCACGGCCCAAGCATAGACGGCGCTCGCGCTCTGATAAGCGCCACCCCCCTCCGATGCGACAGGGACCCTGGCCCAAAATAGTGCTGGACCCTGCGCCTCAGAAGTCGGCCTGATGTCCAAAAAAGGAAGAGGAGGAGGTTAAGTCCCGCTGCGGCCGGACCACCCTCCAAAATGCCTCGCTTAGTTTTCCTGTCACCCCATTCAGTTCTCGAGAAAATGTATTTGTTGCCTGCATAGAGCCTGTTCAAATGCCCTGGCAGTGCACCGCTGTTATAGCGGATATAATAAAAACAAACATACTCAAAAAGAGAGAAAATTTTCTCTTCCACCCCATATGCGCACCACAGTAACCAATTCAGCCCCTCGCCACGCGAGCCGAGGCCTGGCAGGCCATCCCCGGAGTGTCAGCTTGGGTGCTGAACATAGTAAAACAAGGTTATGTACTCCAATTCGCTCAACAGGCCCCGTTATTCAACGGTGTGGTCCAAATCTCTGTGGAAAACAAGGACACACACGTCCTGCGTTCCAAGGTGAACACCATGCTGGCGAAAGGAGCCATAGAGGTGGTTCCCTCAGCACTGAGCGAGTCAGGGTTTTACAGCTGGTACTTCCTCGTTCCCAAAAAGGAACGGCGGTCCTTTAATAAAGCGTTTGTTCAGAATGATCACTTTGAAGCAGATCTTCCCGCAAGTACGCCCGGGAGACTGGTTCTTTACCCTGGATCTGAAGGATGCTTATTTTCACATCCAGATAGCCCCCCATCACTGGCAATTCTTGAGATTCATCTTCGAAGGAATGGCATATCAATACACGGTTCTTCGGTTCGGGCTATCTCTGGCTCCCCACACTTTTACGAAGTGCATGGATGTGCATGGCTGAAACCACAGGTCCCGCCCCAAGCCTGGCAACATGGTCGTTGCTCGCTCAAGGTGAACCAGGCATGCGTCACAACCCTGGCCCCTTGGACAAATCCCTGCTAGTTCGAGCAGGGCGTGGCAATTAGGGCGATAGACAAGAGGAAGGTCGTCTTCACAGATGCCTCCAAGATGGGTTGGGGAGCTCTTTGCGACAGTCACCCGGCCTTTGGCGCTTGGAACGGCCTTGAAAGCAAGCTACATATCAACCGTCTGGAAATGATGGCGGTATAACGAGCTCTCCAGGCCTTCCTTCCTCTCCTGGTGGGACACCACGTCTTGGTCAGGTCAGACAGCATGACGGTGGTGTCCTTCATAAATCACCAGGACGGGCTCTCTTCAAAGCCCCTCTTCACTCTAGCAAAAACCATCCTAGAGTGGGCCCAGTGCAACCTGCTCTCGTTGAGGGCAGCACATATACAGGGCATATGGATTTCGTTTTAGAATGATTTTATCTAGCCCTCCACATTCTTGTTTTTTTAGGAACTTCTGAATTTATATGACACCACCAAAATGTTTTGTGGGCGCACATGGGTAGGCTACCTGGGCTGTGAAGTTCCTGGGATCATATTTCCATATCAACAGATCACAAAATTTTATAATGCTGGATTTCATTTGAGAATGATGTAATCTATCCTTCTTCATTCTCGTTTTTTGAAAATAATAAAGTAATAATACCTCGAATAAGCTCTGACTGCACAAATAGTTGCTTGTTATGCCATTTTTTTACTTTATTAGAATTTGCAACAGATTAAAGATATATTGGCTACATCACTTAACTTATTGACTAAAATATTATCTAAAGCGAGCACGTAGACTAGATAAATTAATTCTCCATTGAAATCCAGCAATAAAACAGTTTCTGATGTGTTGATATGGAAATATGATCCCCACCCCTAAAGCAACTGTTTAACAAAATATTATAAAAAGCGAGCACGTTCCAGTGATCTTGTGCAACATTCCCTAAAAGTTCTCTAAATGTGATGAAAATTCCGAACCTTTACAGAACATTAGGGATGTTCCTAAAATGATCTCTTTTGGTAATGAAAGTGCTGCAGTTAAAGGTTCCTTATATGACTTTAGGGGGACGTGGTTATTTTATTGTCATATGAGAACGTTACAAAGAGGACATTTGGGACGTTAACAGAACGTTCCCACACGGTCCTCTGTTGGTCATTTAATAACGTTCCCCAAAATGAGTTTAGGGGGACGTTTTATTTTGGTTATTTTATGGTCGTGTGACAACGTTACAAAGAGGACATTTGGGAAGTTAACCAAACGTAGTAATAATACCCTAAACATTCCCAGAACGTCCTGAACGTTCCCTGAAGGTCCACCAAATAACGTCCCCAAACCCTTTAAAAGAACTCCACATCATGACCGTTTATGAATGTTCTGGGAATGTTACCAGGTGACATCCTTGACATAAAAAATCCTAAAGGATTCCAGAAAGAAAATTGTACAGGATTCTAATTAGAATTTCTATCATATTTTGGAACCATTACTACATTCCTATGACTTATCTTAAAGACATAAATATCATAATTTCTGGGATTTGGTTCTTATTCTGTTCATTTTCTTTGCAGCATCTTGTTTACTGAGACAATGTACACTGAAAAAAAAAAAAAACTAAAAAGGGTGAAATGCATGGCATTAATAAGATTATTAAAAAAAAAAACATTTTAAAAAAAGATCAATGCAAAAGTGGCTACCGAACAAAAACTGTAAAATTAAAGTAATTATCTAATATCTAATTTATATCTATCACACCTGATTCAACTCATGGTATGTAAGAACGAGCCTATGATTGAATCTGGAAATAAAGTAAAATAATAAAGAAAAAAGAGAATTAGTCCTCAGATGTCATGTCCGTAATTTCTATAGCAAAAAACCTAGCATAATCTCAAACAGATTCATTTAAAGAAGTTATTACTCCACCACCTGCGTGACATCATTCACCAACATAGCTGATCGACAGGTTTGCGACAATACGGTTTTGGGAAACACTCGTGACTAGTTAGTTGATTTGTTAAACGATGTATCGTATGGTAGTGAAATAGCGAGTTACATCATTGTACGGGAAACACACCCCTGGTGCAAACACAGCTGAAGTGGACTGATATCATCTTGGTCTGGAGCGAGGTTACGTAAGGTGTGTTTACCTAACCAAAAATCTGCCCCAATGGCTCTCCATGAGAGTGTGCTGCAGTTCCATTTTTCACCACAGATTTGAACTATAGGGAGGGCTCAGGGTCTGCAAGACTGCAAATATTACAGTTTACAGTTGAGCTTGTATTTTAATGAACTTTTTGGGCACTCGTGGCACTCATGTCATTTTCCCACTTTTATACTTGTCACAGCATGTGACAAGGTAAAAAAGCAAACAAAATAATAATAGAAGTTAATTTTATAATTGTTTTCAAGTCTCTTGTTGAGTTTTTATGCAATACACACATATTTAACCTGTGATGGTGGAGAGAAAGACTGAAGGGTGCATTTCCATTTCACTTTTGGTGTTAAAGGGTGTTTACATTTGCCAAAAAATAATTTTTTTGTTGTTACAAAAACAAAGAGATCATGAGAAAATGATGAGAAAAAGTAACACAAAAGTAACTTAATGCTTTACTTTCCATAAAAAGTAATTAAGTAATACAATTAGTTACTTTTTTAGGGAGTAAAGCAATATTGTAAAGCAAAAGTGACTTTCCCCAACACTGTTTATAGCACAAACACAAAATTAAAATATGAGCTTTCTGAGATAGAAAACAATCTCACCTATAAATAGTCGTTTTACAGAACTGAAAAACATATTTAACACTCAAACGATGGAAAATATTGAAGCACATTAATTGTATTTAATCAAACTGAAACAAACAATTTTTTTCCTCTTTTTTAACAATACAGTTTTATTTGTATTGTCTTTATATAGCAGGTTTATTTTAACAGCTATGAATCAATTTACCAAACAACATGGTTAAAAAGTAACAAATTAAAGACAGTGAAAGACAAAGTGTAAAATTAAGTGGAGAACACATTTAATGTTGCATTGTCAATCATTTTTCTACAAGGTTCCAGAATTCTTCTGCTGAGTTGAGTCGTTCAGCCTTTGATTTCTTCATTTTTCCCCTCAAACTTCAAACTCAGCCCTCGGAGAACTGCCTGAAGAGGAACTCTGATCTTTTGTCACTGAAACTAGGCACAAAATGAATCTGCAGGATTTCAGAGAAGCCCTCAGACAAACTGGGTGCCACAAATTTTTTCCTACAGAGAACAAGAAAAAGTCAGAAACCAATGGGCTTATATGAGATAGCCAATAAAGATGGTGATTTCCCAGCAAAAAGATCTGGTACGGTGCAATAAGCTCAGCTTGCTGCTGTTCACTCACTTGTAGCTGTGAAACACCATGTCATTGACAGGAACATGCTTGGTGACAGAAGGAACCATCTCACGAAACTAAAGACAGCAAAAAAAGATAACATCAATCAGTGACTGATTCTTCAATTCTGAAGAATTTCATATTTAAAGTTACTATGAAAAGGAAGTTGTGTGTAGGTCTTTTCTTCCCAATGGTAGCATATATCTGAGTGGAAGGGCTTCTCAAATGAGAAAATATTTAGGGCGGGACTTGATTTTTTCCATAGGGATTTGATTGGATGGTTGTGGTTTGCTATTGGTCGATTTCATGTGAGTGACAGATTCTCCTGCCTGCAAGTAAACACATCATCAGAGAAGAGAAGTGAATTTTCACATTAATTAAAAAATAATAATAATGATGTGCATGGATAAATCTTTTATAATAAATACGGCAATATTCCACAAAAATAAGTATTGTTCATTTTGATTTCATGGTGACTTTAATGTACATACCACATGACGTAAAAAAAAAATAAAAAAAAAAATATAGTAAAGACATATACCCTGTTGTTATGCTTTGCTTGTTCCAGACTCGCAGTGAAGTTGAAACACCTGCAGGGAACTCCAGCGTTTTGACTGACATCTACATATCTGTGGAGAAAATCATTGATGGTGCCATTTCACTTGAAAGACAAAGACAAATAAGCATCTGCACTGGAAATAGAGGTAGGCACCTTTTTCTAGACTCGGGGTCAGGGTTAGTGTTTTCCACCACTACGCTCTGGCCTTCCTTCAGAGCGCGTTCACAGGCTGCCAGGAGCCAAGCATGTCCTAGAGTTCATGTGCAGATGGCACAGCATTAAAAGGCAGTTAAATCAAGATATTATACACATGTAGAACCTGAAAAATCTTCTAAACCAGAAATGCTCGATCCTGCTCTTGGAGATCTACTTGTTGTCTGTAAGTTCTCTGTTGTGTTAGCTATGTCACTGAACTCACCCTAATAAAAATAATTACACAGGGGTTATATAAGAAAAACTGGTCACCGGGAAGGAGTAAGAAGAAAAAACAAGCACTGAAAAAAGGTCTCACATCCAGGGAATCCCACTGCTACAATGACTTCCTGTTTGGTAAATGTGAGGGAGGTGTCAGGAGGATCGTAAAGACGCATTTTAGAGTCTAATTTCCTCTGGACAATGATACAAAAACAAAATATTATCACAGATGCTTAATACAGTAATGTCCAAATGTTTGGGGTCAGTAAGATTTTTTTGTTTGTTTTTGAAAGCAGTCTCTCATGCTCACCAAAATACTGTAAAAACTGTAATATTGTGAAATCTTATTACAATTTAAAATAACTGTTTTTCATTTAAATATATTTTGAAATGTAATTTATTTCTGTGATGCAAAGTCATTATTTCAGTCTTCAGTTACATGATCCTTCAGAAATCATTCCAATTTGCTGTTCAAGAAGCATTTCTTATTATTATCAAAGTTGAAAACAGTTGTGCTGCTTAATACTTTTGTGGAAACCATAAAACATTTTTTCAGGATTCTTTGATGAAAAGGAAGTAAAAAAAAAAACCCAGCATTTATTTGAAATACATTTTTGTAACATTATAAATGTATTCAGTGCCAATTATGATCAATTTAATCAATCTTTACTGAATAATAATAAAAAAAAATCTTACTGACCCAAAACTTTTGAATGGTACTAACTAAGGTACAAAACATAAATAACCATACATGAATACACCAGCAAATGTGTAAGTGAAACAAAAACATCCAAAACAAAAACAACAACAGTGGCATAGGGTCAAACTCTGGCAAGCTGAACTGAGCAGGTTTCCAGCCCAAGAAGTATTCCTCTGGGGTGTAAAACTGAAGACCAATGTTGAGGGCAAACTGAGGGCACAAGAGATAAGAAGAAGAAAAAAGCCTATAAAGCTGTATTTTGCCAAAAGTGCATACCATTGTAAAGTAAGGGGAAACCATAACTGAACATATGTTATTGGGGCATTTTGCGCTTTGCTGAAAATAAAAAAAATTATAAAATTGTTTAAAAACAATGTTTTCTGGTTGCACTTTATTTCAAGTGTGGGTATCTGCAGGTCGGAGTAATGGGAGAAAGGGTGGGGGTGTTTGAACGGTCTGTTAGAGAGTGGGGTAGGGTTTGGGGTGTACTTACCTATGAAAGTACCCAGTGATATAAACTAACTACATGGGTTTACATTAGGTTTATGTGGAAGAATAATAAAAAGGCTGCCAAATAAAAATACCATTAAACTACACTTTAGTTCCATGAAATTGACCTCAAATCAAAGTACTGAGACTTGAATTGAATTGAGCTCATCTCCTACATAGAAGCTCTGTGACACATCTATAGTCACTCCACCGTTTGCCTGGTGCAATAAGTGATTTCTGAGAAACGCTGCTGAAAATGGATTGGACTGAGCACCAAAACACACTTGTAGCCAATCATCAGTAAGGGGGCGGAGCTATCAAGGGGTGTGATCGTTTTGGGTAGGGGCATGTTTGTTTTGCTTATTTTAAATATCAACAGCATTTCTCAGAAATTACTAACTGTACCTTTAATAGACACAGGCTACTGTAACCAAACTTGCTGCTTGTTGTATGTAAGTAAATATACTTTATTTATAATGCAATTCTTCTAATAGACAACTACAAATAATCACAATAATAATTCACCTTCTCACACAGATGTTCCCACATTCCAATAACAGGCTTTCCGTAAATACCAGGGGCTGTGGAAACAAACACCTGAAAAACACAATGTATTACCTTTTATAAATAAATAAGTTAAGGGAAATACATCTACTACACTCAATTTTCAAACTTTTATTCAAAACTTTCATTCCAAAAGTTTGGGGTCAGTAAGGTAATAAATTAATACTTTTATGTATTAAATTGATGAAATTGACTGTAAAGACATTTATAATGTTACAAAAAAAATTCTATTCCAAATAAATGCTGTTTTTATTTTACTTTGCTTTTGAACCCTGAAAAAAAAAATCTATCACAGTCTCTACAAAAATATTAAGCAGCACAACTGTTTTCAACATTGATAATAATTAGTAAGTGTGATGAGCAGGGCGCGCGAGAGCCATGAGGGAACCTGGTCCTCTCCAGGCCTGGTCCTCTCTTGTCCTTCACTGTCATCACTCCCCTTTTATGCTTTCGGAGCTCCTCTGTGAGGGATTTGAAACTGGTGCAATGCGCGGCTGACGCTCATTATCACTCGCACCACCGACCTCGCACCGTTCCCTCACTGCTCTCGCCCGCCCTACCCATCACAGTGCGAAAAGTTTCTTGAGCAGCAAATCCGCATATTACAATGATTTCTGAAGGATCATGTGATCATCATTAGATGAACAAACAAAATGAAAAAAGGAGTATTTATGGGCGTGCTCCTAGGGTGTGCTCCTTATGGGTGAGCCATAGTCATAGCCACAAACATATTCACACAGTAGTTACTCAAAGCTAATAAGGAAAGTCATTTGAGGTTGTTTGTATCTACAGATAAAGGTGAGTGTGTGCATATTACATATGTAGCCACAATTGGGATGGGATGTAAAGTTTAAATTGTTTATATCAGATTTTTTTATAGTATATTATACAATATAATTATTTTTGTATTTTTGCAACTTGTTTTTTTTTTTCTCTCCTCATTTTCTGTCTTTGTGTAGGACTGAAAACCAATCGGTATCATTTTTCTGCATGCACAGGTTCTGGTGTTCAGACCCTGTACATCTGATTGTTAGTTAAGTGTGACTGATTTGAATTCACTTACTAAACAGAAGTAGTCCACCATGGCACGTGAACAGGACTACTACACTCTCATGTCTGGGCTGCAGGAGCTTGATTTCCAAGGGAAAGCAGTGCCCAGCGATCTTGTACTAATAGGTGAACATGCCTTTCCACTTGCCATGAATCCAAGAGGTCAGGTGCTGATGGCTGCATCTCATTACGGTCAGGGACGTATAGTGGTGTTGGGACATGAGGAATACCTAACACGCTTTCCTGGCCTCATAGAGAATGCAGTAATGTGGCTCATGCCATGTACCAGTGATGCCGGCATTGTAGGGATCAAGCGGAGTTTACGTTCAGTAGCTGACAACTTGAACTGCTGCCCTATCAAGACAGAGCTAGGAGACCTTCGGGATGGATTAGCTATATATATCACAGATGCTTACAGTGTCGAGACCTGTGCAAAGGATCTGATTGCTTTCCTCAAAGCTGGAGGTGGTTTGATCATTGCTGGCCAAGCCTGGAGTTGGTCTTATAACCATCCACAAGAAAACACTATAAGGAACTTCCCGGGAAACAAGGTGTGCAGTGTTGCAGGAATTTATTTCTCTGAACACCCAAGAGAAGTTGGCAAATTTCCTGTTCCAAGAAATATCCCTTCTAGTTGGCTTGCTGTATCGTAAGTTCAGCATACAATTTTTGCTTTTTACCCGTTCTTTAAAAAAACATACATTCCACCTTCTGTCTTGTCTTTTTTCAGAATAGGCAAAGACTTCAAAGATGATCTAGAGTTCCTGTTACAAGGTGTGTCCGAGTTTGACACCCAAGGAGGGGATGTAGCATCTGAGGTGATGGTGCACGGACCATTAACATTTCCCATTGCGGTCACTCCGGCTGGAAAAGCATTCATTGCTGGTGCCTATTATGGACAAGGTCGAGTAATTCTGGTATCCCATGAATGCTACCTGGGCCGGGACTCTCTGTCCACATTCATGATCAATGCTGTCAAGTGGCTTGATGAGGGTCGGACGGGTGTTATTGGGATCCTACCCAGCCTCAAAGCAGCCCACGCGGTACTGAGCAAATCAGGTTTAGATTGCCAGTTGACTGGCTTCAGGGAAGATCTAAGTGTCTACGTCTGCACTTCCTACAGTGATGCCCAGTGTGCAGAGATCCAAGAATTTGTTGCTGAAGGTGGAGGTCTTCTGATTGGGGGTCATGCCTGGTATTGGGCCCAGACCCACCCTGGCTGCAATGTGATGACCGAATGCCCAGGAAATCACATTCTTAACAAGATGGGATTGTGCCTCTTAGGCAACACCTTGGGTGGAGGGTTATATAAGGCACCAGAAATAGAGCATACGTGTAGAGAGGGGTACCACTTTCGTAGCATGCTGCAGCGATTTGTCGAACATGTAAGCCAGGGGCAAGAACTGACTGATCATGAACAGGGCTGCTTGAAGCAGCTGGGCTGCGACTGTGCAAATTACCTTCGTATGTGTTCTCATGACAGTGCCACCTACACTTCAGTGCTAGCACTTCTTACTGACATAGTGAAGAAGGTAGGTGTTCCACAGGTGTCCAGTAATTGTCCTGTTGAAAGTGCCAAAGACCACCTGATACTCCACATTGTGACTGAGGTATACAAAGTGTCGCCTAATCCTGATGCCCTTCTTCCATACATCATCAAGGACAGACCCGACTTGCCCACTGTGTCTAATGCAAGAGTTTGGATCAGTGCAAACACTGCGGGTATGAAAGGTTTCTTGCCAAATGCAGAAGGAAAATGTTATTCCTTGTTTAAGTTTTACCATTTCTGAGCACTGTAAAATTACTTGTTTCAGCTTGTGAAGAATGGATAAGCACAGGCTTATATCTTTCTCCTGGCATGAAGACGTTCATAGTAATCCCTCCAGAGATCATTGGGAAAAATTGGCAGGTAATCAATAAAGTTGATATACAGACATCAATACTAAGTTGGTACTGAAATTTTAAAAATGTGACTTTCAGCACTGTTGAGCGGATTCGTAAACACCTCTGATTGGCCATTGTGTTCACACACTCAACATACCCGGCAACGCACGGGTAGACGCCTGCTTTTATCGAAGTCGGCACTTTTGACAACACTAATATACATTACATGCCATTCTAGATACAAATTTATTGCTCATAGGGCTTGAAGAGCATGTTATTAACATCAGGAGATACTCTATATAGGTGCAGCTTGGTTGCCAGACAGATGACATTGGTGGAGCAAACGTCCTGAAACGGGCTCCTGTGGTCCATGAGCGATTCCACTTGGACAAAGAAATGGTCCAGGTCAGGAATCTGTGGGGAGGGCTCATCTACCTAATTGCACCTCCCCAGAGCAAAGTGGATGGGGTGGAAATTGTCGTGCAGGTCTCAGTACAGGCTCCATACTTCAAATCTGGTTAGAATTCTGAATTAATATTCAGTGAGCATCACAGTAAGTTTTGTGTTCAGAACATTTAAAGGCATTAGGTAAAACTTGTTTTGTCCCTCAGGAGAGACAAGTGTAGCTGACTGGGTGAGCAGGATCCGTTCGGCACCTGCCCCCTGGGCAGAACTTGAATTTGAGAATATCATCATCACATTAGAATCACAGTTTATAAGGAATCTGGACCGCCCTGATGAGGTGGCTAAACTGTGGGATACTATAATGAGAAGCATAGCTGACCTGGCAGCAAGACCTGCCAAGTTCCCCCGCAAGGAGCGGTTTGTTGCAGATGTTCAGATCTCTCACGGTCAGTGGTACTATTGCTGAGATAAAGAACCATCACAATTACAACACAATCATGCTATTATTATTAATTACAATCACACAATCATAACACTGTTCCTCCTATTCCCCCCTCAGGTTTCATGCATGCTGGATATCCCATCATGATGCACTCCATCTCTGCCCCAGCACTAATAAACATAGAGGAAGCCTATAAAAGTGGTCTTTGGGGACCCATTCATGAGTTGGGTCATAACCAGCAGCGCGGAGTTTGGGAGTTCCCTCCACACACCACTGAGTGCACCTGCAACCTGTGGTCAGTGTACGTACATGAGGAAGTGCTGCGATTGAATAGAGCTAATGCTCATCCCGACATGACTCTAGAAAAACGCCAGGCTCGTATCAAGATGTATTGCAATGGCGGTAAGGATTTAAAAAGCTGGAGCGTGTGGACAGCACTCGAGACTTACATGCAGGTAAACAGACTGCGAAAATTGTTTTAGCAGATTATTTAAAGGTGCAGTAGGTGTTCTAGGAAATGCTAATGTTAGCCTGCTAGCATTGAAATTTTAAAGCAAGAATGGATTATTTGTGAGCCTTGGAAGTAATGATTTACTCTTTTTTTCAGTTAATTTTTTAAAAAGAAATTTGTAATTTAAAAAACAAAATAAAATCATGAGAAATAAATATAAAAATGTTATTTTATGTAATTATTATAAAAATGTAATTATATAAATATAAAAAATATATTTATACCCATATTTGTGTAATCTTCCATCATCTCTCTAACCTTTTTTTCTCTTTTTTTGTTTTTTTCAAGCTTCAGGAAAAATTTGGCTGGGATGCTTTCAAGAAAGTTTTTGCTGCATACCATAATATGAGTGGAGTGCCAAAAGACAATGCAGGCAAGATGAATCTATATGCTGAGACCTTCTCCAAGGTGGTCAACCTGAATCTGTGCCCCTTCTTCAAAGCGTGGGGTTGGCCCATCCAGCCCAGCACAGAAGAGATGATCTCTCATCTTCCTGAGTGGAGTGACCATCCTATGGGCCAGTAGGCATAAGAACGTCTCAGATAGCTTTTAAAATTTGCACTGCCGGTTTTAATGTAATTGAGGGGTAAGATTAAGTATAAAAGATTATATATGCTTATCTGGAGTTTCATGGACAGTATTGTATTCATGAGCAATTGATTCATGTCAATGTGAGGCACAAACTTTCAGAATATTCTTGTTTTTAATAAAATGTAGCTATAGGGTAAGTGGGCTAAGGTCAAGTACAGTATAACCTGAACATGCATGTTAAAAACATAACATATACATAAATACTAAAAACACTCCTGGGTGAAGTATGAAAATATTACATACATCTAACAATATAACCAATGTTTCTCTGCATAAATATAATACACTCACATATATACTATAGCAAATCTCAACTGCTTGATTGCATATTGTTATTACTTTGTTATTAAATGTAAACTATAATATAGCTCAGCTCTAAACTAAATCTGCACAATTAGGCATCAAAATACTATAAACATTAACATCAGGAATTTCCATAATGCTGCTTACAATGCGTATTGTAAATAAAACACTATACACACTGACTTGACTTTTGATGCAAAAATATGTAAGCCAAAAATTTCTGCAAGCTCTGAGACCTCTAAAATGAAAAAGCATTCAAATCATAACAATGCTTTCTTTTCAAGATACAAACATTTTTGATATTTATATATAAGTGTTTCATTTCTGCCAAGCAATATCAATATGAGATGTGTAACAGTACTAGCTATATTAAACTGCTATATTTAATGTTGAATATAATGCATATTAATGCAATTGGGCAATATTTGTGGGTCCTGGTAATCCCAAATGTCTGATTTTTAACAGTAAAAAGAGCTTACATTATTCATACGTATAGTAGCTACAATTATGTATTTTCAGGTTCAGAATCATGAATATTTTTATTCTGGTGTCCCCATTGTTTTACTGCTTTAATCAGTTCTCTCTTAGGTTTCAGCTATCCTAATTCTAATTTTATGTTAAAATTCAGTTTTATTGTTCACTGACACACCCAATAAAATCTTGAAATATTGTAAATTCTTTATTAAGTTGTATGTACAACAAAGTTATTAAAAATTGTTAATGTTTTGGAAATAAATATATTATTTGAATTTCAGTTTCATTTTTAATTTTGTTCAAAATATTGTGATACGTACCTGTAATGGTCTGTTCTGTTTAGTTCATGTCTTGAGTTTGTTTTTCATTAGTCACATGTTCTCTTCGTTCTCAGTTTCCCGCCACTTGTTTGTTACTATGGTTTCTGATTTGATTAGTTATTGAGTTCAGCTGTGTCTTGTTAATTAGTATCGTTAGATCTTCAGTTCACTGTGTATTTAAGCCCTGTGTTTCAGTATGTTTTTTGTCAGTTCTCTGTTGTGTAAGCTTTGTTGTTCTGTTGATTCTGAGTTCTGTTCATTAAAAACCTGTGAATTGCTGTACTTAGATTCTGTTTCTAGTGATGGGCAGATCGAGGCTTCGTGAAACACTGAAGCAGTTGAAGCAAATGTGCCATAATGTGTCGAGGCTTCAAAACAATCTGACACCTGTCTCCACGGTGACCCCTAGTGGTCAGAACAGTGCAAATGCAACAAAACTCAGGCCAAACGTGCATTAAAAACACCTTTTACAACTGTATTGCAAAGGTTTTATTGAAAGTAAAATCTATCAAATGCAATTAACTAATCATCTAATAAGATTAAATATAGAGTGTCTGTATAATATGTGTTCTTTTATCAATTTTCAAGAATTGTTTCTCTGTTCCATGGCTCAAGCTGAACAGGCAAATAAGAAATTAATAACTACAATTATTCATTTTAATTATTCTAATGTCTAATTAAAACATCTACAAATGTATAAAACTGATCAGAGATCAGGTAAAAGCCCATAGACACTTGTTCAATAGTTCTCAGTAAATCTGCATGATTCATGGGTTCACTTTATCATCGCCCTCTACCGGTGAACCATTGAAATTCCGAACTGTTTTGAAACGTTTCGAAACAGTGATGATGTAATGAAGCCTCGTTTACTAAATTCACGTGACTTTGGTAGTTTGATTCACTCTCCAAATCACTGATTCGAAACAAAAGATTCATAAAGCTTCGGAGCTTCATGAAGTACTGTTTCAAAATCGGCCATCACTACGTTTCATCCTAGGCTACAACAACATGTAACAGAAGAACTGACCAAAACTTGGATCTAGCAGCACAACGAAACGATGATCCTGGCTGAGGACCGCCTTTGGGGTTTGAGGCAGAGTGGTCGTTCGTTGGAGAGGTATGTGGAGGAGTTTTCTGAGCTCTCTTGTCAGGTGGGCTGGCCTGATGCTTCCCTTAGTGCTTGTTTTCTGATAGGCCTGGATGAGGATACCACTCGTTATAGTGAACCTACTTGTTATTTCTCTTTAGTCTAGTCAATTAATCTCGTTCTCTATTTAAATGGTTCAAATTTTGAAGTTGAAGAAGTTAAAGTAGAGAAGTATCGTCCTCGTCCAGCCCCATCAGAAACACAAGTGGCCTGGTCAGCTCACTCCCCGCCGGCTCCCTCCACATACCCCTCCAATGAATCGGTCCATTTCTGTCCACCTGCACTTCCCCACGTCCTCAGTTCAGGGATCCTGATGGCCGCCTATCCAGAGCCTCGTCGCAAGATGGCCGCCATCCCTAAGCCTCTTCGCAAGATGGCCGCCATTCCAGAGCCTCGTCGCGGTATGGCCGCTACTCCAGAGCCTCGTCACAAGATGGCTGCCATCCCTAAGCCTCGTTGCAAGATGGCCGCCATTCCAGAGCCTCGTCGCAGTATGGCCGCCACTCCAGAGCCTCGTCGCAACATGGCCGCCACTCAAGAGCCTCATTGCAAGATGGCTGGCACTCCAGAGCCTCGTCGCAAGATGGCCGGCACTCCAGAGCCTCGTCGCAAGATGGCCGCCGCCACACCTGAGCCCTCGGTCAAGATGGCCGCCGCCACGCCTGAGCCCTCGGTCAAGATGGCTGCCGCCACGGCTCTGTATCACTTCCTCACCCAGGATCCTCTCCCTGACCTCAGTCCAGTGATGGATCCTATCCCTTACCAGAGACCAGCGGCGACTCTCTCCTTCATCCTGAGTCCAGCGGCGACTCTCTCCTCCATCCCGAGCCCAGAGGGGGCCCTTGTCTCCGTACCGAGCCCAAAGGGTGCCCCTGTCTCCGTCCCGAGCCCAGAGAAGGCTCCAGTTCCCGTCCAGAGTCCAGCCCAAAAGCCCGTTCCAGAGATCGCTCCAGCCCAAAAGCCTATCCCTGGCATGAACCCGATAGGCCCTCCCAAGAAAATTTGGGGGGGGTGCAGTACATCCTCTGCGGTAGTGGCCAAGCTAAGCCCCCGGGTGAAGGCCACGGAGGCAGTACCACCCTGGCCCCCCCGAATTACCAGTGCCGCCATGGCCCCCTGAACAGTCTGCGCTGCCATGGTCCCCTGAGCTGCTTACGCCGCTATGGCTCCCTGAACTGCCGGCGCCGCCTTGGCCCCCTGAGCTGCCGCTGCCGCCACGGCCCCTGGAGCTGCCCCATCCGCCCTGGAGGCTTCCCGTCCCGCTGAGCCACATCCTTGCCAACCTCCAGAGCACCCACCTCCCACCCCTGTGGATGTTATACGGTGCAGGACATGCCTTCCGGGAGGGCGGGGTACTGTAACAGTCTGAGTTGTTTTGTTCTGTTTAGTTCATGTCTTGAGTTTGTTTTTCATTAGTCACATGTTCTCTTCGTTCTCAGTTTCCCGCCACTTGTTTGTTACTATGGTTTCTGATTTGATTAGTGTTTGAGTTCAGCTGTGTCTTGTTAATTAGTATCGTTAGATCTTCAATTCACTGTGTATTTAATGTCAGTTCTCCGTTGCATATGCTTTGTTGTTCTGTTCTTTGTTCTGTTGATTCTGAGGATCAACAGAAGGATCTCAGCGATCGGATATGAGTGAGCTCACATCGGCTCAGGTCCTGTGTGCCTCACTCTCTCCACATAGAGAGGTTTCCCCTGTCTTGTTCTCCTGTCCAGACCAGCATCCCTCTGCCATCGTGAGCGATCTGGTCTCGTTTGGGGGGTCTGATGATGATCTCCTAAATGACAGCATGTCATTGGCGGCCTCAGACATAGAGGATTGGGCAGGCTCAACGAAGGACCCCGCCCCCTTGCCATCTTTAGAGCCCATCGATGCCAGGGCTGGAATAGATGCCGAACTTCTCTGTGTCCTGTCCAAAGCATTTGAGCAGTTGACCAAGTCGTGACGCACCCCCTTACTTGAACCACCTACGCACCTCTGCTTTGTAAGGGTGGAACTCCTACAGGGGTTCAGGCTGTAGGGTTGCCGAGCGACTAAAGAAACGTTATCAGCAAGATGGTAGAAAACTGTACATTTCTTGTCTATTACCACCCACTGCAACTTATACCAACGACGGAAATAAGCGCAGTTATAATAGCAAAATATGTGGGAGAGCGTTGCTATAGTGTGACGATATTATATTACAATAGGGAGTACATTAATGTTAATACCAAATCAAAACTAGTTAGCACATCATTTGTAATAGAAAGGGTTTAATGACAATATCGGATTATGGTTACACTTAAAATAATTACAAAATAGATGTATGAGATGATAAAATCATATACCATTAATCGTACCCAGCATGTATGAAAAAAGTTACCTGAGAGATAGAGAGAGAGTGAAAGAGAGAGAGAGAGAGAGAGAGAGAGAGAGGGCAAGAGAATGCCCAAGAAAAGCCAAGAATCAGAGAAGAGCTAGAGCAACAGTTACAGTCGTCTTTTATCCCTTCCTTGACCATGTGACTGAAACACAAATATGAGACATTCAAACTGACCAATCAGGAGATTAAAACTTGCCCCATTGTACTAAAGGTGTGACAATTTGTAGACCCCCGATGTACACACATCTTGGCCTACAGGGCTTGATCACTATCAACACCTCTTTGACTTCCAAATGGCCCTTGCAGCAAGAGAGAGGGGGTTGAAACAGTAAAGCAAATGTCTTTGTTCATTTTAAAATATCTTTTAGATATTTTCAATCTTACAAATCCCTCCTTGGCACCGTTGGCCACAATCATGGAGTCCAAAGGTGGCACAGTCCATGAAGACATGCTTTCTGTTGTGTGTAGATGTCAACTTCAGACTTTTGTCCAGACTTGTTTCAGTAGCAGTCGGTCAGTCTTCAGTCTTTGTTCTCCTTTCAGTCCTGCATGAAAAGGTCCATCAAATGGTGTTGCACCGTTCATGCAAATTATCCATTGAACACTTCACACCTCCACAAGAATCAGGCACTGATGATAGAACTCAGTTGTCCCTCTTTTGAGACAAGACACAAGATTTGAACTTTGGCAGCAGGGATCCTGTGATTTAAAAGAACATATAGCACAACAAACAGCAAAAGCATACATATGGCATTTGTCACTGGTCAGAGGTTTGATGTGGTCAGATTAAATTTGTCTCTGGCAATAAGCCCTTAAATCGATTTACTCGATAAAGTGGTCAAGGCGAGAATAAAAGAAGATCTTACAAGCTCTTACACTGTTTCTGGAAACATTTAAATAAATTGCATTATAACAAAACAACAATTGTTGGGTTTTAAACCCCCCTTTATCATGAAGAGTATCAGCAAAATATTCAGTGTAACCAAATACAGAGATTCAGTTGGATTGATGTCCGAAAACATTGTTACAATTCAAATGGACAAAATACAAAGAAACAAATCAAATAAGTTTCAGAAATGTTTCAAAGGCATTAATGATAATACAAATTTTGTGCTTAGGTAAGAATTTGAAATACTCACATACATTTTAATATTTAACTTGGTGAGGCAAATGATAACTAAGTGATTTAATAAATCCAAAGATAAAACAAAACAAAACTATAACTGGATTAAATTTACAGTTATAGTGCAGTCTAGACTTAAAAAACATTATATGGATACATTTTGTGAGGCATATGTAGATGTAGATTTGACTTTGTGTGTGAAGATCAAATCTATGTGACTGCATTTAGCTGTGGCTATGTGTAAATTCAATCATGCTCCAAACAAAGGTGAGGAGGTTTAACAATTGTGATGCAAATTTGGTCCTGTTTTTGTAACAGGGAGCCAGCTTGAAGATGTGAGTATGAGGTGTGATCTGGCTCAAAATCCTTCAACACCAATGTTTTTGTTAAGGGGCATGATAAAGTGCAAAGTTCAGAGTTACTGAATCCTGTTGTGAGGAAAGCATTTTCATGGTTAATACAATTGTGAATCACACTGTAGCCACATGGCAATTCTGTGCTCCTGTACATGGTTTTACTCTAGCTATATGGAAAATAGCAGAGTTTTCTACTTACGAGGCAAACAAATTTAACATAGTCACACACGCAACTAGAAATTGCAATACAATTCCAGTACTACACTTATTATTCCAATTTACACAAGATACATGGCCTAGAATGCATAACATCTACAACCTTTAACCTAAGTGTTTCATACAACACTTACAGTAAAGCAATCGTGTGTTTTAAAGAATAAACTCAGCTAGTCTATGTGTACATATAGTATCACAAACAACTTTAATGTGTGTTCTGTGCACACAGTGTGTTTAGCACAAATACAAATTTGAAAATACAAACAGGATTGTAGCAATTTGGACGTTTAACTATTAAACTTATCGCTATTGTGCTGCTAATCCACTAGCAAGTGAAGTTAATAGTTGGAGGCCTTGCATAAACAACACAGTTAATTCACTTAGAGATTTACCTGCAATTGAGCGTTGATCTTTGCCCTTAAAATGTGGTTTCCTGTTTTTCTGAAAATAAGGTGGAGGTCTACCCCTACCCAGTGACCAGCATTTTTCCTCTGTATGGCCTATTTTTTGACAGGAACTGCAAAACCTGTTCTCTTTGCCACAGGGTTGTTTGCTGTGTTCTCCTGGAGTTTGAGGATTTTCATGGCTCTCTAATGCTTGTACACCATGCGTTCTGGTACATGACTCTGCGCTATTCCGGTGCCGCATCACCTTAAGAACTGAAAGAGGCACACTTTCTTGAACAGTGGCCTCTGAACATAACATTCCAGATTCATCAGAGCAATTCACCTCATCTAAAAAGTGAACATGCTTTTTAGCCCCATCGCTATAAAGCGTTTTGGGAGACTTTTGAGCATTTAGCTTAGCCTTGAGATCTGCAATGGTCTCTTTGTGTTTTTTACACTTTTCAGTCAGAGCTAACTGCTCAGCTAGTAAATTATCTAGCTGTGTTTGAAGATCCTGAATCTTTAACTCTGACTTTTGTGCCTCTGCATTTTTAGAATGCACTTCTTTACATTTAGCGTCTATACTTGAAAATAGATGTGTGGTCACATCACGCAGCCGCGCACAACTTAAGAAGTTTAAAGCCTCAATTATTTCACCACGTTTTGATTTCTTTTGATGTTTGCCAATTATGTCCCACCATTTGAGCATTTCATCATCTGAACATTTAATCCCAATATATTGTTTCTTGAGTTTGCACAAGGTAGGCTCAACTTTTTTGCTCCATAAAGCAAACAATACGTCACTCTTTTCAGAAATTTTCCCTTCCATCCCTGAGGAGATCTGAATATCATACCATTAAACAATTAAAACAGACTTACCCATTCCTTGGTGAGAAGGTCAGCTTTAATCCATTCACAAGATCAACTGTGAAAAAATGTCCTCATTCTGACGACCGATCAAAGTAGATTTCAGAAAACTCACTGCAAGGGATCCCGGGTTTCCGCACCATCTGTAAGGGTGGAACTCCTACAGGGGTTCAGGCTGTAGGGTTGCCGAGCGACTAAAGAAACGTTATCAGCAAGATGGTAGAAAACTGTACATTTCTTGTCTATTACCACCCACTGCAACTTATACCAACGACGGAAATAAGCGCAGTTATAATAGCAAAATATGTGGGAGAGCGTTGCTATAGTGTGACGATATTATATTACAATAGGGAGTACATTAATGTTAATACCAAATCAAAACTAGTTAGCACATCATTTGTAATAGAAAGGGTTTAATGACAATATCGGATTATGGTTACACTTAAAATAATTACAAAATAGATGTATGAGATGATAAAATCATATACCATTAATCGTACCCAGCATGTATGAAAAAAGTTACCTGAGAGATAGAGAGAGAGTGAAAGAGAGAGAGAGAGAGAGAGAGAGAGAGAGGGCAAGAGAATGCCCAAGAAAAGCCAAGAATCAGAGAAGAGCTAGAGCAACAGTTACAGTCGTTTTTTATCCCTTCCTTGACCATGTGACTGAAACACAAATATGAGACATTCAAACTGACCAATCAGGAGATTAAAACTTGCCCCATTGTACTAAAGGTGTGACAATTTGTAGACCCCCGATGTACACACATCTTGGCCTACAGGGCTTGATCACTATCAACACCTCTTTGACTTCCAAATGGCCCTTGCAGCAAGAGAGAGGGGGTTGAAACAGTAAAGCAAATGTCTTTGTTCATTTTAAAATATCTTTTAGATATTTTCAATCTTACAGCTTCATCCGTCCTCACCACGGTCGACAGGTCTGATGAAAAAGGATACGAGAAGCTGCCTCCCCTGGATGAGGTGGTGGCTGCGCACCTTTGCCCTGCCATTGGATGGAAAGTGAAGGTCTCCCATCCATCCAAGCCCTGTAGAATGACGTCAGCCCTCGCTGGACGTGCCTACACCTCGGCTGGCCAGGCAGCTTCTGCACTTCATTCCATGGCCATTCTTCAGGTCTTTCAGGCCAAACTCCTCTGCTCCATGGATGCATCTGGACCTGACCCAGCCATGTTCAGGGAGATGCACAGTGCAATTGACCTGGCCCTGCGTGCTTCAAAGTCAACGGCTCAGGCCATCGGCAGGTCAATGGCCAGTCTAGTGGTGCTGGAGCGCCACTTCTGGCTCAATCTGACGGAGATCAAGGAAGTGGACAAAACCCTTTTCCTCGACTTCCCCGTCTCCCCCACTAGCCGCTTTGGACCTGCCATCGATGGATTTGCGGAACGTTTCACAGCTGCACAGAAGTCGTCCCAAGCGATGCGACCCTTCCTGCCCAAGCAGTCTAGCTCCGCAGCTGCTCCCAGTCACCCCAGACCTGCGCCGACTCAACAGCCCGCCAAAATCTTGCCTTCGACTGCTCAGCCTGCCCCACAGCCTGAGCCTCGACAGCGCTCCTGCTCTGCAAAGTGCCATCCCTTCCCTAAGCACCAGGTGCTTCTGCGCTCCGAGGTGAACAATTTGCTGGCAAAAGAAGCCGTAGAGAAGGTTCCACCAGCTCAGAGCGAGTCAGGCTTCTACAGCCATTACTTCCTCATCCCCAAGAAAGATGGCGGTCTCAGGCCCATCTTCGACCTCAGGCTTCTGAATCGTGCCCTCGTGAAGTGTTCGTTCAGAATGACTAATTTGAAGCAGATCCTTTTGCAGATACATCCAGATTCACATCCAGATAGCCCCCATAACAGGCGCTTCTTGTGATTTGCCTTCGAGGGAGTGGCATATTAATATATGGTCCTCCCATTCGGACTGTCCCTAGCTCCTCGTACCTTCACAAAGTGTATGGATGCGGCTTTCTCCCCTCTGAGACAGATAGGAATCCACATTCTAAACTACCTCAACAACTGGCTCATCTTAGCCCAGTCTGAGGCAGAGCAAGTGTCTCACAGATCCCTTCTCCTCAGCCACCTAGAGTGCTTGAGGCTCAGGGTCAACCTAAAGCTCACTGTCTCCCAGCCAACGTTCCTGGGAGCAGTTTTCGATTCAACCCAAATGAGGGCTGTAGTCTCGCCAGAGCGCGTTCTGGCTATACAGCAGCTTGCGGTCAACTTCACAGTTGGAGCCTCCCTGCCTCTCAGAGAGTTTCGGAGAATGCTAGGCTTCATAGCCTCTGCATCTTCAGTGCTACAGCTGGGCCTGCTTTGTATGCAGCCCCTACAGTACTGGCTGAAACCTCAAGTCCCATACCGTGCTTGGCATCACGGATGCTTACGTATCAAGGTGAGACAGGCATGCGTTACAGCCCTGGCCCCTTGGAAGAACCCTTGCTGGTCTGAGCAGGACGTGGGGATGATATGCAGGAGGAAGGTCATCTTCACAGATGTATGCAACACAGGTTGGGGAGCCCTGTGCAAAGGCAGACCAGCCACGTCCACTCATGACGTTCAACATGACGATGGTGTCCTATATAAATTAACCCCTCTATGTGCCTCTTCACTCTGGTGAAGAGTCTCTTAGAATGGGCACATTGCAACCTGCGTTCACTGAGGGCAATGCATGTGCTGGGCAAACTGAACCAGGGAGCAGACATGCTGTCTCGGAACAATGTCTCCTCTGAAGAGTGGTTGCTCCATCCCCAAACAGTTCAGAGAGTCTGGGAGATCTTCGGGAGGGCAAAGGTTGACCTCTTCACCTCAGAAGACAACTTTCATTGCCCAATTTATTTTTCAAAGGACAGGGATGTGCTGGCCCACGACTGACCCAGCCTTCTCCTTTTCACCTTTCCCCCGATCGGCCTGATCCCTCAGGTTATCAGGCAAATCAGGGAGCACAAACACAAGGTTCTCCTAGTGGCCCCACTCTGGAGTAACCAACATTACGTCAGAGCTGTCTCAGCTGCTCATAGCAGTGCCATGGCCCATTCCCCTGAGATGGGACCTCCTCTCTCCAGGTGAACAGGATGACCTGCACCTATGGTCTCTCGATGGGAGCCTGTAGACCTCCCTGAGAATGTCCTAAATACTATTTCACAGGCTAGAGCTCCGTCTACAAGACGCCTCCATGCCCTTAAATGGTCGGTCCTCTCCGCTTGGTGCACAGCCTGGTCAAAAACCCATCTGCATGTGACATATTTTTGATATTGTCCTTCCTCCAAGAGTTGTTGGATAAGGGTCATACTCCTCCACTCTTAAGGTCTATGTAGCGGCTATAGCAGCTTTTCATGCTCCCATAGCCGGACAGTCGGTAGGCATGAACAACCTTGTTGTCCGCTTCTTAAAGAGGTCTAGGAGGTTAAACCCACCTCACCCCTTTACTGTCCCTACATGGGACCTGTCTACGGTTCTGAGGACCCTTAGGAGCCCTCCCTTTGAACCATTACAGTCCACTAACATTCGACCCCTGTCACTCAAAGCCGCTCTCTGTGAGCCCTACCTGCCTTGAGTTCGGGCCCAACGACTCCAAGGTCATCCTAAAGCCAAGGCATGGTTACGTACCTAAAGTGCTCTCCACTCCGTTCAGAGCACAAGTTATCACACTCTCTGTGCTTCCTCCCTCACAGGGCGACCAGGAGTTGAATTTACTCTGCCCAGCCAGGGCTTTGAGGACTTACATTGACCGTTCCGCCTCATTCAGACAGTCGGAACAACTTTTTGTATGCTTTGGAGGCCGCACCAAAGGGCATCCGGTCACGAAGCAGAGGCTATCCCGATGGATAGTTGACACGATTGCACTTATATACTTATATCCAGCGGTGTGTCCATTGCAGAAATCTGTGCGGCGGCCGGCTGGGTCTCGCCGTCCACTTTCGCCAGGTTCTACAACCCTGCATTACAGGCTAAGTTTCTTTCTGCATAATTGCCTCTCAGAGTTCAGCTCCCTCAGAACCCAGGCTCCTGCATTGTGGCAGGACCTGTTCTTAGTAGAGTTTGACCTAGCTTGAGGTTACGTTAATAAGTACGTACATTTGTTAAACCCTTTCATTCTGTTTTACATCAACAAAACAACAGTTTTCGGTGATTAAACACCACATGGTCTGAACTGAAGCTGAATGATTTGTTCCAAAAGGTGTGTTCTATTAAATGTAGGGTCTTTAATAAATTAAATAATAAACACAGATAACAGTGGTTTGCATTGCATTTCTTGCACTTATTAATGTAAAAATGTCCTTAAAATTAATATCTTCCATTTTCTTCTTGTGCATCAGTTAATTGCCTATTATTTTTCCTAAAAACTTATCATCTGTAAATAACACCCATTTTCTGTTAATGATGGTAAATGAGGAACATCAGGCTTGTCAGACACTGAATTTCTGACCATTAGAACAATAGGCTTTGGAATACATAAAACTTTGTCAATAATAACTCTGTTAATAAGCTGTACCTTCAGCTAAACTCTCCATATTAAAAAAAAAAAGAATATGTATCAAAAAGAACATGTATCTATTTGTAATTACCGGCAACTGTTTTCAGAGGCAGGAGGAAAAATACAAGACACCAGTAAAAGGATGTGAAGTTTTAGATGGAAACTTTAATACAAAATAGGTTAAAAGTATTTTACAAACATACATTTTCAGTAAAGAATCTTTGTGGACTTCTGCTGATAGACAGCATCTGGTAGACACATTTTACAGCATCTATCTCTTCTGTAGTCAGACTCTTGATTTTTGCAATGGAGAATAACAGACCAACAAAAAGATAAAAAAAAGAAACTGCTGTGAAGTCACACACACATGTCAGTGTGATCGCTGTGTGTCTCTGTGTCTTCAGTCTCTGTAGAGTCCTACAATAAAACACACAGACAGTCACATATGAGTATGAGACATTACTGCTGTCACATCACATTAGGAGATCATTTCAGAAAAAAACACAGCCAGAGATATTAACATATTCATATTACAGCCAGAGATATGAATGAAAAACTGCTGATAGATTAATAAAAGTAAATGATAAACAACTTTCTCTTTATCACTTACACACAGAGACAATGTAAGACATGAAAATATTCATATATTCATAGATCATATTCACATCACAGAATTAAACTCTTAGAATTAAACATTTTACAGAGACTAAAGTGGAGCTGAATTATTATCTTATATTCTCCAGTTACTCGGCTGTTACTGAATTTGGGTCAATTTAAAGGCTTTAAATAAAAATATGCTCACAATAGTATAGTTCCTTCAGTTTATAATGTTGATCATCCTTCAAATCAGAGAGCAGCTTCACTCCTGATTGTCCTAGATTATTCCCAATCAGATCCAGTTGTCTCTGGTGTGAGGGGTTTGATCTCAGAGCTGAAGCCAGAGCAGCACAACCTTCATCTGTGACACCACAATCATACAACCTGTAGTGAAAAATGACACACTCTTTACTCTCTCAGTTCAGATCAGATCAGTTTAGCAGTGAATCCATTATTAAAGAGAAAGTACAAACGTAAAGCACAAATTAATATGTGTGATAAATCATTGAGATCTAAAATGTTACAGAGCAAAAAACATGATCATATGTGTGTGTGATTTTACAAAATTAAAAACAATACGTTAGAAAGTGTCAATGCAGAAAGATGAATATGAGAATGAATCCAGCATGTTCCTCATTTCTCAGTTCTGACTGTTGGCCTTGAGTCTGTTTAAAGTCAAGAGACTGAAATGTTGATTGTGTGAAAATGTGTATTTCAGTGTGACTCTCAGTCCTGCAGTATCATGTGACTGAGGAGCAGCTCATGTGTTCAGTCATTTACAGCTCAATCAGCTGAACTCACAGCAGCAGAAAGAGGCTGAACACTTCAAATATACTTTGCATTGGGATTCATGTGAGAATCAAATATGATCTTACCTCAGTATCTCCAGTTTACAGTGAGGATCCTGTAGTACATCAGACAGCAGATTCACTGATTTTCCTATTTTATTCCTAGACAGATCCAGTACTCTCAGGTGTGAGGGGTTTGATCTCAGAGCTGAAGCCAGAGCAGCACAACCTTCATCTGTGACGCCACAATCAGTCAACCTGTAGAGAACAATGACACACTCTTTACTCTCTCAGTTCAGATCAGTTTAGCAGTGAATCTATTATTAAAGAGAAAATACAAACTTAAAGCACAAATTATCTGATATTTTTGATCTCAATGATTTATCACACAGAGCAAAAAACATGATCATGTCAGTGTGTGATTTTACAAAATTAAAAACAATACTTTAGAAAGTGTCAATGCAGAAAGATGAGCCTGATGAACAGTGAGAATTAATCCAGCAAGTTCTTCATTTCTCAGTTCTGTTGAGCTTGAGTCTGTTTAAAGTCAAGAGACTGAAATGTTGATTGTGTGTGAAAGTGTGTATTTCAGTGTGACTCTCAGTCCTGCAGTATCATGTGACTGAGGAGCAGCTCATGTGTTCAGTCATTTACAGCTCAATCATCTGAACTCACAGCAGCAGAAAGAGGCTGAACACTTCAAATATACTTTACATTGTGATTCATGTGTGAGAGTCAAATATGATCTTGCCACAGTTTCTCCAGTTTACAGTGAGGATCCTGTAGTACATCAGACAGCAGATTCACTGATTTTCCTATTTTATTCCTAGACAGATCCAGTTCTCTCAGGTGTGAGGGGTTTGATCTCAGAGCTGAAGTCAGAGCAGCACAACCTTCATCTGTGATATCACAATAACTCAACCTGTAGAGAGATGAAAAATAAAATAGCATAATAAATAGTTAAACAATATCAAATAGCTATCAAAAAAAGCTTTCCAACAAATTTCAATACCAATATAATTTAACAATGCCAAATTCTTATCCAAGTTTCATAGTCAAATTCACACTAATAAAAAATGTTAAGACTGAATTAAATTAACATTTTGTATTATTAACTAAGAATCTAAGGAAAGCAACCTTGGTTGAACAGGGGTCTGCAGCGATACTGCAGGGATCCGACAATTAATGTTTGATCGCAAATAATTTTTTGTTAAAAATAAAAACATGGGTAAAAAACAAAGTAAAACATAAATATAAGCACCCTCAGTTGATACTGTAATAATATCATATTTGCGAAACAGGTTTGGCAATCGCTCCAGTACACTTTTGTGTTTGTGCTCGGGAGAACATCAAATGTTTTTATTTACAAAGTGTTTTCGCAGCGGTGAGAAATGTAGCCAATCACAGACATGTTTGTTGATCTCTTGAACACAAGGGCCAATCAGAGGTGTTTAATTTAGTCAGAATCCACTCACTGCTCAAAACACTGGAGTTTTGAATTCTGTAAGCTCACGAATCCTTGTCACAGTTCCCGTGTTTCCTGGACTCCATTTCCCATGATCCTCTTGTTTCTACACCTGCACTCACTTCCTCGTCATCTCCCCATCATCACCGATCACCTGCACCTGGACCTCATCATCTGCACTCCCTTTATAATGGACACTTTCCCTGCACTCCTTGTCTGTTCTATTGTTAGTCTAAATGTGTAAAGCTGTTTGTTCTGTTCCTGATTGTAAATAAAGCCCGTGTGATTGTGGATTTCCGTATTCGCCTCGTCTCTACAGCAGCACATGTAACAATCCTCTCATTAACAAACAAAGACACAATGCAATAAGAGATTCATTATTCAGTATAGACAACATTATTGATTATAATGGAACTTTCTTAGATTGTGAACATAGATGAGTGGCAACTTTTTAGTGATTGTAAAGGGAGCACTCTTTCAAGGCTATATATAATCCATTGAATAAATGTTTTGTTTTTCTTGCTGTTGAGAGGAGCGATGGCCAATTACACACTGCAAAATAGCATGTCAAAATAGATATGCGCAATGTAAATCCAGACTAAATCCAGACAGTAACAGATTAATAGAAAAATATTCATATGAATTTGTACATTTCTATTCTTGTTATGGTGGAGCCGTTGCTACACAATACATCTGGACTTTACTAGAGAACCCGCACTAATTTTTCAGATACTCAGTGATTTGATTCTCAATCATTCATCTCACAGTGAAATTTAAATGTGTTTTAATCAACTTTAAGCCAAAGACTAAGTAAATGTTTAATTGTCTATCTGACTAGTAATATTAAAATGTAAATTATGTGCAAAAACATTCAACTGGTAGGCCTGAATTATTTATTCATTTGCAAATTCTCTGACTTAGTTTGAATGTCTTGTCGTCATGGTTCAGAAAAACACATCAAAATACTGACCACTAAACTATGAACAACATCTGCAGCACTAAGGATTTGTGAACTTTAATTTTTTTAATGTTTTAACAGTGAAGTGATTGTTCTCATTGATACTTACTGAACTGATATGGATTCTTTAATCACAGGAAGAAGCTTCTGAAAAACTTTCATATCTTCAGCTTTATTGTTTCCTTCAACAAACATCTTGAGATCAAACTCATCCAGCTTCTTCTCCGATGTTAACAACACAAAAGCTACAGCTGACCACTGAGATGAAGAGAGTTTGGCTTCCTTTATTCTTCCAGATTTCAGATATTGTTGTATTTCCTCCACTAGTGAATGATCACCCAGTTCATTCAGACAGTGGAACAGATTGATGGATTTCTCTGGAGACTCAATGGTCCTGATATTCTTCTTGATGTACTCAACTGTTTTCTCATTGCTGTAAGATCTGCTTCTTGTCTGTTTCATTAGTCCTTGAAGAAGAGTCTGATGAGACTCCACTGACAGACCCAGAAGAAACTGCAGAAAAAGGTCCAGATGTCCATTTTTATTCTGTAGAGCCTCATCCACAGCTCTCTGATGCAGCTCAGATAATGAAACATAATGAAACCAGTCCTTAACTTTAGACCAAAAACTCTGTTTGTTGATTTGGTCAAACACATTTATGTTGTTGTTTGTACAGGAGAGGTGCACATATAGAGCCGCTAGATGTTCCTGAACACTCAGATGAACAAAGCAGAAGACTTTCCCCTGATACCAGCCAAACTCCTCTCTGAAGATCTGAGTGCACAATCCTGAGTACACTGATGCTTCTGTCACATCAATGCCACACTCTCTCAGGTCTGCCTCATAGAAGATCACATTGCCTTTCACAAGCTGCTGAAAAGCCACTTTCCCCAGTTTGAGGATCATGTCTTCATCTGTCACGTTCTTCTCATAGTCTTTCTCATGTTTGATGTTTGTCTGAAGGATCAGGAAGTGTGTGTACATTTGAGTGAGAGTCTTGGGAATCTCTGCACTCTCTGCTTTGCTCAACATCTTCTCTAGAACAGTGGCTGAGATCCAGCAGAACACTGGGATGTGGCACATGATGTAGAGACTCCTTGATGACTTCAGGTGTGTGATGATTCTATTGGCCAGACTCTGATCACTGATTCTCTTCCTGAAGTATTCCTCCTTCTGTGGCTCATTAAAGCCTCGTACCTCTGTCACTTGATCGACACACTCAGAGGGGACGAGATCAGCTGCTGCTGGTCTGGAGGTGATCCAGATGAGAGCAGAGGGAAGCAGATTCCCCACAATGAGGTTCGTCAGCAGCACGTCCACTAAGGCTGATTCACTTACATCACACAACTTCACATCGCTCTGAAAATCCAGAGACAGACGACACTCATCCAGACCATCAAAGATGAACAACACTTTATATTTGTCACTGGATATTTCCATTTCTTTTGTTTCAGGGAAAAAGACATGAAGAAGATCTGAAAGACTGAGTGTTTTGTCCTTCATCAAATTGAGCTCTCTGAAAGGAAGTGGAAATATGAGCTGGACGTCCTGATTCTCTTTCCCTTCAGCCCAGTCCAGGATGAACTTCTGCACAGAGACTGTTTTTCCAATGCCAGCGACTCCCTTTGTCAGCACAGTTCTGATGGGTTTGTCTTGTCCAGGTAAAGGTCTGAAGATGTCATTGCATTGGATCGGTGTGTCCTCTGTTTCTGCTCTCCTGGATTGTGTCTCAATCTGTCTCACCTCATGCTCATTACTGATCTCTCCACTCTCACTCTCTGTGATGTAGAGCTCTGTGTAGATCTCATTCAGGAGTGTTGGGTTTTCCTGCTGTGCTGTTCCCTCATACAGACGCTCAAACTTCTTCATCAGATTTGATTTAAACATGTTGAGGACTTCATGACTGTAAAATTAAAATACCTCATTATTATTAGTTAATGACATGATTGTATTCTGTATATTATAATATTATATTATAAATCAAATCTTTTACAGTAACTTTATACCTCAGATCAGTCTGTGTATCTCCACTTGGAAAATGTATTTGATGTCCTGTAGACTCGTCACTCCTCATAGACACACAGCTGGGCTCTGGATCTGATCTCTTCTGATGAACTGAACTATAACAGAGAGAGATTAAAGTGAATGCTTTAAATTACTGTATTAAAAAAATAATAATAATACATATATTCTTTTATCTATAGAGTATAGAATCACTTTAAAGTTTTCTTATTTACATTATGTTGACATAAAACATGAGCAACACTATAAACATTAAAATATCAGATAAAGATTGAAATTAACTATAAACAATGTATAAGAATAATTATTCATTATCAGAATACTGTTCTGATAACACAAAATGAAATACTATAATCATATTTTTATAGAAATGTTATACATGAGATCAGTCTGTGTATCTCCACTCTTAAAATATATTGGCCGATTCATAGACTCATCACTCCTCATAGACACACAGCTGGGCTCTGGTTCTGATCTCTTCTGATGACCTGAACTATAACAGAACACATTTAATCCTTTATGATGATAATCACTTTGAGATAAGGTCTAAGCATTTATTATCAAACATCTTGTATCCTAACAAAACACTCGCCATCTTCAGACCTTTAACCATCATTTAATTTAATCTAGTGTTTATTCACTGTACCTGCATCCTGGAGAAAAATCTTCATCTCTGGATGTTTGTGTGTCATCCATGATGAATCTGAACAGTTGAAACAGAATCTGATCTTCACCACAGACTCTGAATAGAAATGACAAACAAACACAATAATTCAGCTTTTTCTCCGACTCTCGGGATCAAGAGACGAGGCGTTCACTCAAATACACAGTGTTGTACAATATGTTAACACAAATGCTAAAATGAACCACAGACAGCACAAAACAATGAAACCATGTTCATTTGCTCCAAAATAATAATAAAAAAAAAAAAATCAAACGAATTTCAAATATTTACGTCCTTCAGAGAAAATATTAATGCGGAAGTCACCTGTAAAGTCTCGTTCCCTGAACACTCACCTTGATCAACATTTAATTACATATCGATTAAAAAACAACCTGGACCTTTTCCACCAAGTATCTACACGTAAATTCACGACTTAGTTTTTTTTTTTTTTTTTTTTATAAAGGTTTCTATAAAAAAAACGTTGATACTCCTGTAGAATCGTGAAACATCAACTCATTTACTTTCACTTTTTCACGAGCAATGATGACGTAACGTTACGCACTTTAGGCTTGTTTGAGATGCGTCTTGCCCCCTTTGCCTGCTAGAACTTTCAATTCTGTCATCAAAACTTTATCTCCAAGCTATGTGCACTTATTTAAAACACACCTTTTCTTTAATGAGAGAAAAACATGCCTAAACTTTTACTGGATGGAGTTTCCCTTCTTGATAAAAAAAAATGTAACAGTAAACATATAAAGCAATTGTTACATTACACAGTTTATACATCCCCTATATGTAAATTTTTCTGGAACAATTTTTTTGACAGTATTCACTGGAAGAGAGCATGGTTACTCCCTGAAAAATATTGTATGTCCAATAAAATAGGAGAGGTACATTTTAAAATTTTACATAATGTTTACCCAAACAACTCCCAAATTGCCTCTTTTGTTGATCTCTCTGATTTATGTCTATTTTGCAAAGTTCAGGAAGAAACTTTGCTTAACTTATTCTACCATTGCAATCATGTTAAATCTCTTTGGGAGAACTTATGTTGTTATCTTTCTCCTTTTATAAAATGTGATTTAAACTTTTCTTTGAAGGATATATTCCTTTATTTTTCTAGGAATGACTATGCTATTGATCTTGTTGTTAATTTCTTTGTGTTGCATTGTAAATTTTTTATTCACAAAAACAAATTTCTCAAGACATTGCCTAGATTTGATGTCTACATTGCTGAGATTTCCCTTGTTGTTAAATCTCTTAAACTCATTGATAACAACAAGAACAACAAGTTTCTTAAGAACTATGACCATATTTTTCTTACTGGTTGAGGTGCTATTGTTATTTGTCTGTATGTTCTTTTCTTTTTCTTTTTTTTATTTATGTTAATGTATTTAACGCAGTGCTGTTTCTTTTCTTGCAATAAAAAAAAAAAAAAAAAAAGAGATACGCCTTGCCTCGCCTGTAATTCAGCCGAGAGTAGGCAGCTGCAGTGTCGGGAGGAGTGAAAAAAGTGCAGGCAAGTAGGAGACTGCAGAATCCGATGAGGCCGCCTCGCCTTCGCGAGAGGTTTTTGACATTCATCAGCATGACATCAGAGCAAGGCGGCCCACCCTCGGGACACATTTCTAACCGGCATGCATCTCGCGGTGATCACCGGTGATCGGTTCTGCGCAGATTTAGCTCATCTCAAACAAGCCTTTTATCTCACACCCCATATATACGTCACGGCGGTGCACGTTTTGTGCATTTGCCCCTGCAATAATGTTAGCTTACAGTATAACATGGCAAACTTCTTGCGCGGTAAAGTTCATTTTAGGTCAATATTCGCTGGATCGTCTGAAAACTTCAAACACAGTGGAAAAATGTTAGAGGTATCCAATCATTCATAATGATCTTGAGATCACAGATTTCTATACTTTATTATTATTATTGTTATTATTTTAAACTACAAATCAATCTATTGAACCATTTACACGGATTTTGATCTATGAGACCTAATAGGATTTCTTATCCTGTGTCTCCTGGTGGATAACATATTAGCAGCCTACTATGGCAAGCCTTGTTGACTTTTTTATTCATTCTCAGGATATGAATTCTTGATATCAACAATTCAGTTCTTGATTTCAGGAATTACATTTCCACTAGTAACAATGGCAATTTTTGTTATCAGGAATTACATTTCCACTAGTAAAAACTAGAATTCTTGATATCTGTAATTGTATTTTCACTATGAAATGTCACCATAGGCTGCCATTCAAATTCAATTGTTGATATCAAGAATTGATTTCTTACTAGTTGAAATTCCAATTTCACATATCAGAAATACAATTCTTACTAGTAAAAATCATAATTTTTGATATGTAAATACAATTACAGATATCAAGAATTTTTTTTTTTTTTTTTACTAGTGGAAATGTAATTCTTGATATCAAAAATTAGCATTTTAACTAGTGAAAATTGAATTGTTGATATCAAGAATTAACATTGTTACTAGTAGAAATGTAATTCCTGATATCAAGAATTGAATTGCTGATATCAAGAATTCATTTCCTGAGAATGAATAAAAGTAAAAACGGCTTGCCATAGTATTCATCTCTTACTCCCATTGATATTATGGCTGCTCATTTATAAATTGCTATTAGTGAGAAAAATAAATAAATGACAAAACTGTACAAATACAATTTTCAGCACCTTTCAGTGCTTGACCCCTAATTATTCCATCTTTATTGACTCTATTGACTTGCTTCCTGTACCTGTATGCAGTCTTCTTTTCCATTGGCCAAAGATGTTACGCTGTCTTGGCTGCGTTCCAGTCCTTTTTTTTTTTTTTTTGCCCTTCCCTTGCTAACTTCCCTAAGTCTCGTTAACTCTGATGTATGTCCTTACTTACACTGCACAAGTGCACAATACTGGCGAAATCCTTGATCACTTGGAATCTGCTATGGTTTTGATTTATTATTTACATTTTTTCCCCTAAGGAATTTATTTGATGCATCATGCTATATGCCTATGCTTGGGCTGTTGGAGAAAATATATAAAACCCAATTAAAATAGTAAAGCAATAAACATTAACTGTGTAACAAAGTCATTCATCTTAAAGGGATAGTTCACCCAAAAATGAAAATTTATTCACCCTCAAGTCATCAGTTGTATATGACTATCTTTCTTCAGATGAACACAATCAGAGAAATATTTAAAAATATCCTTGCTGCTCCAAGTTTTATAATGGTTGTGAATGGGGGGCCATAATATGTATTATACACTCTTATATCACAGATCGTAACAACATCTGAACTTTAAATTGTTTATAAACTACACTTTCTTCAAAAATCTCCAAATTGTAAATAAATACAATTAATTAATTAATCTGCATGTAAAAGATGAGCAAATATAGTCTCTGCATAGACTTCTTATACAGTCCATATTTAGAGTTAAGTCCAAATTATTATTCAAAAACAATCCAAGATATGTAAAATTTTCGACCTTTTCAACAGCTTGGTTGTTAATATAACAGGCTAGCATGTCTGCCAGTTTTCCTCATGATTGTAGAGGATGAGCTCGTTTATTTTACTTTCATTAATAAATAATACTCTGTCCTGCCACTGCAATTAAACATCATTGTGACCCTATAAGAGCTCTCCAATTCATCTTTAGAGCTATCATTTCCCATTAATCCAACCAAAGCGATATTATTAGCATATTTGATCAGATTAAAATTGTTATATACATTTCATTGGTGTACATAGAAACAAAAACGAGGATAAAACACATCCTTGAGGCACCCCTGCCTTTATAATAATTTCATCAGACAGATTATCTTTAAGCAAAACTCTCTGTGACCAAATTGATAAAAAAAAAAAAAAAAAAAAAAAAAATCCTTAATCCATACCAGAGGTTACCATTCTTCCATGTCAACAAGGCACTGTAATAAAATATTAATCTTAATAGAATTAAAAGCTGAACTGAAGCCTTTGGCAGTTGAAGGTGTTTAGTGACCATATTCAATAATGTCAATGTTTTGTCCTCAGTTCCCCTTTGTTCTCTGTGAGACCTTCCCCTTCCCCCTTAACAAGACTAGCTACAGCCTCGCTCTCTCTCAGTGTTATGGGTCTCAGTTCTTTGCTAAGATACACACATTATTCATGGACACATTATGGTCATCTGTATCAAATTTACTATAAAACTGATTCAGTTCATTTGAAGAAATTATACAATCAGAAGGGGGAAAAATGATTCCTATCTCTGCTAATCATAACATTAAAGGGTTAGCTCACACAAAAACGAAAAATCATCAATTGTCATCAATTACCCTCATGTTGTTCCAAACCCATAAGACTTTTGTTCATCTTTGAAACACAAATTAAGATATTTTAATATATCTCCATTGACAGTCCATGCAACTACCACTTCAAAATGTTCATAAAGAGAAATTTGAAATATCTTGGATAGTTTCTGAATAATCATTTGAACTGAAAATGGACTGTATCTATAGGAAGTCTACGCATATGTTTTGAGGAAATTAAGTAGTTTTGGTGTGAGTAAAGACATGCTTGAAATGGTATATACAGATCTTACTGAGAGTGTCCTGAGGTAAAAGACAAATTTCCATGAAAATGAACCTGACATTAAAAAAATTTTATTCCATAATTCCTGTTCAGTTTCTTCAGTCAAATTATTTGCGTAATCTTTGTCGCCCTCTGCTGGTAGACAAATTTACAGCATCTATCTCTTCTGTAGTCTCAGACTCAGTAAAACTTTTCCCAACGCTGTCTGTATTGCACAATAAATCTACTGTCTATGGCTTGTTTTTTCACTTTGCTTTATATTCAGTGAGCATCACAGTAAGGTTTCTATTCAGAACATTTAAAGGCATATGGTAAAACTTGTTTTGTCCCTCAGGAGAGACAAGTGTAGCTGACTGGGTGAGCAGGATCCGTTCGGCACCTGCCCCCTGGGCAGAACTTGAGTTTGAGAATATCATCATCACATTAGAATCACAGTTTATAAGGAATCTGGACCGCCCTGATGAGGTGGCTAAACTTTGGGATACCATAATGAGAAGCATAGCTGACCTGGCAGCAAGACCTGCCAAGTTCCCCCGCAAGGAGCGGTTTGTTGCAGATGTTCAGAAATCTCACGGTCAGTGGTACTATTGCTGAGATAAAGAACCATCACTATTACAACAGAATCATGCCATTATTATTAATCATATTCTCACAATCCTGACGATAACACTGTTCCTCCTATTCCACCCTCAGGTTTCATGCATGCTGGATATCCCATCATGATGCACTCCAACTCTGCCCCAGCAGTAATAAACGGGGAGCCAATTTGGGGACCCATTCATGAGTTGGGTCATAACCAGCGGCGCAGAGTTTGGGAGTTCCCTCCACACACCACTGAGTGCACCTGCAACCTGTGGTCAGTGTACGTACATGAGGAAGTGCAGGTCTGTAATAATGATAGAAAGACCTCGTATGCCAAAAGACCAAGTGGAATTTGATTTCTCATGTCATGACCCCTTTAATGTAATTGAGGGGAAAGATGAAGTATAAAAGATTATATATGCATCTGTGTCATGGACATTATTGTATTCATGAGCAATTGATTCATATCAGTGTGATGCACAAACTTCTAAATATGATTTAAAATTTTCTGAATATTTTTGTTTTTAATAAAATGTGGCTATAGGGTAAGTGGGTTAAGGTTAAGTACAGTATAACCTGAACATGCATGTTAAAAACACAACATATACATAAATACTAAAAACTACATGTATTTACTACAATTAAAAAAAATGTCAGTAAGGCATGGCATTTTGTATTGGTGTATTTCCCTTTCTTATCCAAGAGAATAAATCATATATATTATTTTAAAAGACACTTAATGGTGCACAATGTTTATGTGATTTGAAAATACAGCCTTATTGCCTCATTATAAGTTTATTTGAATGTGTTGATCTAAGCTCTGCATTGGCCGCTGAACAGCTCATCCACTGGTGCATCAGAGAACTGCTGAAGGAAGTTGACCATCTCATCTAGGCTGCGTTCCACAACAACATTCAGCTCTGTGTTGAGGGCAGTCGCAGCACCGCTTAGGATGGGGCGGCCATTTTGATCGACGCAGCAGTAAGCGTTCCAGATGTACTCTGGGATGTTCACTCTTTTGACGTTGTTTTTGACGATCCAGTTGTTAGAAGAAGGGATGGCACCAACCAGCACATAAGCCTGATGACAGTTTGCATTAAACAAGCTGGTCAGTTTAGACTCATGTTTGTTCCAAGCGTTCTGGTTCATTGTTGGGTTTTGAGGCACCACGTTGGTCAGGGTAAATGTGGCATTACGACTTGGAACTAACAGGAAGCAGGTATGATAAAAGACAGAGAAAAGAAAGAAAAAAATGAAAAAGAAATTCATTCACTTTTGAGGTGATTTTAGTATGTTTTCCTCCAGGAAAACCATTTTCAATGTATATTATAAGTATAAGTGAAGTGACGTGTAGCCCAGTATGGTGTCCCATACTCGAACATGCGACTTTCAGGTAAGTCCGACTTTCTAACCATTAGGCAACATAACTTATGTAAACTAAATGTCCATAAGAAAAACTTTTAAGTTTGGTAATAAATGTAATAATGCTAAAAGTTAAAGGATTAGTTCACTTAAGAATTAAAATGTTCTGACAATTTACTCACCCCCATGTCATCCAAGATGTTTATGTCATCCAAGATGTTTATGTCTTTCTTTCTTCAGTTGAAAAGAAATTAAGGTTTTTGAGGAAAACGTTTCAGGATTTTTCTCCATATAGTGGACTTCACAGGGGTATAATGGGTTGAAGGTCCAAATTGCAGTTTTAATGTAGCATCAAAGGGCTCTACACAATTCCAGCTGAGGAATAAGGGTCTTATCTAGCGAAACGATCTGTCATTTTCCAAAAAAAAAAAAAAAAAAAAAAAAATTATATACTTTTTAACCACAAATGCTCATCTTGCACTGCTCTGTGATGTGCCACACATTACGTAATCACGTTGTAAAGGTCACATGTGACGTAGGCGAAAGTACCGATCCAGTGTCTATCGCAGAACAGTGCAAGATGAGCATTCGTGTTTAAAAAGTATATAAATTATTTTTTAGAAAATGACCGATCTTTTCGCTGGACAAGACCCTTATTCTTCGTCTGGGATCTTGTAGAGCCCTTTGAAGCTGCATTGAAACTGCAATTTGGATCTTCAACACGTTGAACCCCAGTGAAGTCCACTATATGGAGAAAAATCCTAGAATGTTTTCCTTAAAAACGTACTTGGTTACGTACGTAACCTCGGTTCCCTGAGATATGGGAATGAGTGCTGCATATGGGGAAAAACTCCTTTTTTTCCTCTGATTACTGAAGCCTTTTTCAATAACGCAGTGTAACTGCACTTTTTGAACCAATGACGAGCCTTGTCCTCAATGAACGTGGCTTGCGGGGGCAGAGCCGGCATACGACGCGCTGAGAACAACACCAGAGATATGCTCTTTCAGAGTGAATATATTCCATGAGTCTCGCCTGAGTCAGGGGAGAGCGTCATGTCATATTCAGCTGAGCGCTGTCAGCATTGATCTCGCACTCGCGCGCTCGCAGTGAGAGCGCTCGTCCTCAGTGAACGCGGCTTGTGGGGGCGGAGCCGGCAAGCGACACGCTGAGAGGCTCGGCATTTTACAGCAAACACCAGATTAGAAAATAAGCTCTGTATGCTCACCTGACGGAAGACGGCGGCTCGTGAGCGGTTCGCTGATCAGGCTGCTTGAGAGCAGCGATAATCTAGAGCACTGAGACGCTTGATCTGCTGCCACAGTTGTGGCGCGACATTTGAAACAACGTCGCCGAAATTACTCGTTTAGATACTCGCCGGACGGCGGCAGGTGACGCAGCAGCTCGTGAGCGCTGAAGCTGAAGCTGAAACAGGCAGGCGAGGATCAGCCAAATCCCGCGCGAGGCATGTCAACGGCGAGAAGGCAATCAGTTGTCTTGGCAACAGCGAAAAGATGATTGTTGTCGCTGAAGGAGATAGAGCTGAAATCCTATGGCGAAATGCTCACTTATATAGCCAGACGCCCGGTCCATTCTGGCGGGCTTTGGTGCGCTACATCGCCATAGGCTCGCGCAGCTCCGCCGCGCCGTCATTGGTTCAAAAAGTTTCCCAGTTTGAACCAATGGCCGTGCAGTTACACTGTGTTATTGAAAAAGGCTTCAGTAATCGGAGAAAAAAGGAGTTTTTCCCCATATGCAGTATGAGTGAAGTATCGAAAGGGAACCTTAATTTCTTTTCAACTGAAGAAAGACATATTGGATGACATGGGGGTGAGTAAATTATCAGGAAATTTTTTTCTGAAGTGAACTAATCCTTTAACTGATCTATCTGAAACTGTGAGCTCAGTTCTTAAAAAGGTCAACAGGAATGAAGGCTATTTCTTCACTAGTGGTTATACCTGCATGATGTCCGTTGGGATTCAGGTGACCACGGTCAAATCCCGAGTTTGTGTAGTCTTCATTTAAAGCCTGTCTCTCTCCCAGATAGATGTCCGGGTTCTGCTGTGACAGCTTGTACCCATCTTCCATTTCACTGGACCATGTGGACTTCACCAACTAGTAAAACATCATCGTTTTGATGGCTTAATCCAGAGACATCAATATTACAGTGATATACAAATTAAAAAGTTATTAATAATTCTTTTTAAATTAAATTGGAACTATATGACTTTTTTTAACTCAAGTAAATATTTCTCAGGGTAATATTTCATTTTGTTTTGTTTTATAATTTTATTCCATTCTCAGCTCACTGAACTCAACCTTTTGTGACAACATGCTCCAATAGTGAGATAAGTTGTGACAGTGAAACTTGCCATTAATAGATGTAACTCACCTGAGGCTCCACAAACCAGCGTGACTCTCTGCCTCCACCATTACTTGTCTGAAAGATGTATGCAGAATAGACAGCTGTGCGGTGGTATGTGTCGTACAGTGTGGCGAAGTGATATGTGTTTAGAAAGCGCTGACATAAACGGACAACATTCGGTTGGGAAGCTCCCAATTCTGGAACTTTTTCCTTGTAGAAGAACTTGACGCAATCAGGTGAATCCCAGAAATTAGCCACCACATGTCCATCTGCTGGACGCAAGAACACGCCAGTGAGGACACACAGAATGAGAGAAACCTTCATAATGCAACAGGCTAAATAGTACTGACACGACTTATAACAGAGCTCAGTCCTTTATCACTCCTCTCTGTTTTCACTCCCCACCATGACTGTTAGCATTACAGATAAGTAAGATTACATAGTAGATCCAAATTTAGCAACATTTGGAGTAGTTGATAACATAATTAAATTAGGGCCAAATTAAGCACATTAAACTCAACCTTGTGTCGTTCCATACCCGTAAGACTTTCACTCATCTTCGAAACACAAATGAAGGTATATTAATGCGGGAGACATTTTTTTACATAAATTTTCATGATTAAAAAAAAAATATAAAATAAATATTTAATATATATATATATATATATATATATATATATATATATATATATATTTCTAAAACCAACAATGGAAAAAATTGCAAAAATTATTTTAATATCATTTAGCCTCCTCCCAATTAATTATGATTTTATATATATTAAGCTTACTGATATTTTAAATATTATTGTGGGATTCAATAGATAATAAAAGGATTTTAGTAAACATTTAAAATTGGAATACTTATATGCTTTTAAATGTGTTTTTTGGTTGTGGGACAGCAGTTTGCACCAATTCTGTAGAATGGCCGCAATGGAATGGAAGCGCGTGAGATTAGAATAAAAAGACCGTTATCGTTCGTTATTGTGGACGCAAATATAGTTATCGTTATAGTTATTATATTTATAGTTATCGGGCCTTAAATCATTCTCTTCAAATGCTATTGAAGTTAGAAAAGTGTATGTCGTAGGCTATGTAACTTCAGAGACCTTTTGGAAATATCAAACGTCCAAAGTCAAGCCAACTTTATGCCAGTTACCCAGCTAGCAGAATTTTGTTATAAGAACGTTCTCTAAATATTTAGTGTTGGTTCTGGGAAGGTAAAAAACGTCCAGTTTTCTTGATGTTAGAGGAACGTTTTTATAAGGTATAATGTTCCTCAAACGTTCTTTCAACTTAATTTTGATCTAAAATTCAACATTCTAGGAACGTTGATTTGTAACATTCCAAGAACATAAAATGTACAGTTTCCTTAATGTTAGAATGTTATTTGAAGATTTGTATGATGTTTCTGAAACTGAAAGAGAAATAAGAACACAAACTACAACTTTCTTCAGCCACAGCCTTAGATGAACTGAAGATAAAAGACATTAAACCTCTGAAGATCTGATTAAACAACTCCAAAAACAACATTACCAGCTTCACTTATTACTAACCAGACTGACTTTATTTCTGTCAGACGTCTACAGAAGTTCTTATTGAGAATTAACAGAAGTTTAGATGTTTGGTTTGAGGTCACCATCATGGAGGTTGGTGGTTGATTTAGTTGAGCTCTTGACACCTGATTTTTTTATGTTGCTTCTTTATCAGCAGTCGCATGTTTTCAGAAGACATTTCTGCATTGATAAAGAAGATCAACATGTTTGTTTTAATAACAGACAGATGACTCCATCAAAGTGGTTTAAACAACTTTTTTTTTTTCTCTACTTGCTAACTTAAGAATTTGAAGTGCTGTATCGAACCCAACCAATGTGAAAAATATAACTTGCAACGCTGTCATTGTTAACTTTTTGTTTAAAACATTGTTTTGTGTTATACACTCACAGACATCAACATTTGGCATATGAACCACAACAATGGTGACATGCTTCATGCCAGCATACAAAACACATTCATGGTTCCCAGCATGCATTGCGACATGAATAAATTATGCAGCTGAATTTTTTTTGACTGTCACCATTGTTGAGGTTTGTATGATGAGTGCTGATGTCTAAGTGTGTCGTTTTTAACTTCTAAATAGTTTTGGACAATATTACACAAATCACTTCAATGTTAAAATGAATTTAATCACATTTTTCAGTTTATTATTTGCTTTTCATGTAACACTTCAATACCAAAAGTAAAAAAAATTATACAAAAAAAGCAGTTGATTAAACCACTTCAATGCAGTTGGTTGTCTGTCTTCATCAACGCAGAAATGTTTTTTGAAAACATCTGCAATTGCTGATAAAGCAACAACTTTAATAGTCAAGGGTCAAGAGCTCAACTAAAGCAACCACCAACCTCCATGATGGTGACCTCAAACGAAACATCTAAACTTCTGTTAATTCTCAATAAGAACTTCTGTAGAAGTCTGACAGAAATAAAGTCAGTCTGGTTAGTAATAAGTGAATCTGGTAATGCTGTTTGTGGAGTTGTTTAATCAGATCTTCAGAGATTTAATGTCTTTTATCTTCAGTTCATCTAAGGCTGTGGCTGAAGAAATTTGTAGTTTGTGTTCTTATTTCTCTTTCTTTCAGTGCTTGTTCACAGCAGGTGTTTGAATGATTGAAAGAATGTTTCAGGAACATCATACAAACCTTCAAATAACATTCTACTAACATTAAGGAAACTGTACATTTCTATGTTCTTGGAATGTTACAAATCAACGTTCCTACAATGTTGAATTTTAGATCAAAATTAAGTTGAAAGAACGTTTGAGGAACATTATACCTTACAAAAATGTTCCTCTAATGTCAAAAAAAAACTGGACGTTTTTTACGTTCCCAGAACCAACACTGAATATTTAGAGAACGTTCTTATAACAAAATTCTGTTAGCTGGGTAAACACTGGCGAATTCTGTCCCTTCATTGACAGCTACGCAACTACCACTTTGATACTTCAAAAAGTGTTAAGCAGCTTCCTCAAGAACCAAGGAGGGTTGTTCTAGACATCAAGCAAGAACAGTTGAGCTTCTGTTTGACTGATCAGTGTTTATATGAATAAAAGCCAAAATTCAATGCAATTCGAGTCTCTTCAGAAAATTTGGACTAAATCGCTCGAATTCATATGGATTAGTTTTACAAGCTCTTCACAAACATTTTGAAGTGACAAAATGGTAGTTGCCTGGACTGTCAATGGAGGTAAAGAAATCTTTCAGATTTCATTTAAAATATCTTCATTTATGTTTCGAAGATGAACAAAAAGTCTTACGGGTTTAAACAAATTATTAAACAAATGTATGTATGTATGTATATGTATTCTTGTTTTGTTTTTTGCTTTGTTTTGTTTTTTCAGCAAAGGTTGTGTGTGTCAGTGTGTTTGTTTCCCATGACTCAAAAGTGACCCTGTGGGAACAGCACTGGTGTCTGACCTTGATGTAACCTGAGAAAGGCTCTGATTAGCAGATAAAAATGTGCCTTACAACTGGTGCACTCCAGTTTTTGCTTACTGTTCACATTCCCCACTGAATATCAAAGGTAAATCAAGGATAACTACCTTATTTTTAACATTATGTTTAATTTCTAGCTAAATATATCAAAAGAGATAAGGTAAACAAATTTGGCATACTTTCCATTATGGAGGGGCTTGAGCTTTAATATCCCCCTGGGAACTAAAGCAAGAAATATAAATAATAATTTAGTAATACTTAATAAAGATCATGTTAAACAGTGTTATTTTCGTATTATTTAAAGCATGGATGGATGAATATTTTGAATTAGCTTTTAGTTTTATATTTTTAGTTTTAATTTACATTTTAGTTAAAGCTTTTGTAATTCCTTTGACATTTCAGTAGTTACCACTTTATTTTACAGTACATGCTCTTACATGTACTTACAGTGTACTTACCTAAGACATTACTGGGTAATATATGGGTTAAGGTTAGGTTTAGTGGTAGAATCACCTAAGTTAATGTAATTATAATAAGTATATAGTATGTACATGCAGAACAGGGCAGTAAAATAAAGTGCTACAGTTTTTTTATTTTTTATTTAGTACTTTAATTTATGTTTATTTCCATTTTTTTTTTTTTTTTTGTAATTTTTATGGGTAAAACATACTCTATTTCATTTAGTTGCCAAGGCCAATTTTTTTCAGTTTTTCATTTAATATTTAGGGGTTCAAGCACGTAGTGCTGAAATTTTAATTGTAAGGATTTTTTATTATTTTTCTTCCTCCATAAAACTGATCATGCAGACCAAACCATAAGGCCTAGAGATTTGAAACTTGGCCAGATGGTAGGTCTCAATTTGGGGAGAGACTGACAAGGTATGACCCCAATCGGCCAATAGGTGGCACTACAAAAGCACGAAACTGCTCATAACTCCTAGACCATTTGTCGTAGACTCAAGTGCCTTATATCATTGGAGTCAATTTCATTAAATTTTCCGCCATTTTGAATTTTGTTTAAAACCTACTTTTGCGTACCAGTGCAGAAATGTTCTCTGGAGACTGAATATCAAAAGTTATCAAAAAAAGTTGAAATTTTGATTCACGGTCACTAAGGGGGCCACTTTTACAAAAATGGCTATAACTCTTGAATGGAATGAGATATTTTCACCAAACTCATATAACACGCTATAACATGAAAAAAAAAAAAAAAACAACAGAAGAAAAAAAAAAGAAAAACAGCTATAACTACTTGACCGTAAATCCGATTGACTTGAAAATTGGCATGCAATGTCTTGGTCCAAGGAGCCACGATTGTCTATGAGGACATTGGCGTATCTCGAAAAACATTGCGGCCATCAGCCAATGAATTGTGAGCACCTATTAGACAAGGTTAACGGAGGCTGATCGGAACAAAACTCGCCATGAGTCATCGGCACGATGCCCTGAGAAGTTTTGAGTCAGCGCCACCTAGTGGTAAAATTAAATTTTTCAAACGCTTATAACTTTGTGTGTGGTCGACTTTTCACGTCCTTAGACTCCTGAATCCTTGCCGAGTCCAACAATACCAAACATGCTAGGTTTCGCCTTATGGTTGTGCAATGTTATGATTTAGCGCTTAAAAAACCTTTGCGAATATCTTCAAAACCGTTAGTCCGATCGAGATGAAACCACAGTAGTAAATATGCAACCATAGCTTGTTAACTATATGTCACAGCCCAAATGTCAAAATTTTGATAGGAAGTGGCAAAAAAAATCCAAACAAAGTTGCTCATGGGTAATTTTTTATGCTTTCATATATATATATATATATATATATATATATATATATATATATATATATATATATATAAGTGTCTATAAGTTCAAAAGGAAATTAGATATTTTCACCAATTTTGACACATATGTATGGACACACTCTGAGGGCATCCCAAAAAAACTGGTGGAGATCGGGCAATAGGTGGCACTATAAATGTCAAAAAATCTTTAAAAGACATATTTTTCCTTTGTAAATTGCATGTATTGGCTGTAAATGGTCTTTTCCATCTATGATCTAAGTGCTTACATGCTTGCTAAATAAAATATAATACCTTTTTATTTGCTTATAAGCCTTAAATTGCTTAACCCTGACAATTGCTGCTTGCAGCTATATATTTTATTTCAGCTTTATTTCAGTTAACAAAAATTATTTTTTGTAGTTTTGGATAACAATAACAACACTGAGGCATGACTCAGGATTGAGTCAATAATATAAAAACACAACCTAAAATGACAGTTCCCATAATATGACTAATTTTCTTTGTAAATATGCTTGCTATCAAGCATCTGTTCAGTGATTGCATACTGCAATAAATGTTGGGACTTGGTTAAAAAAGACCAGCATTAATTTCTGGTTAATGCTAGTTAGTGCTTGTCAGAATATAGTATACATGTTGTTGTACATATTGTGTTCTATACATGTTGTGTCTGCGTCATCTTTTCAGAGACTCTAAACATATGACTAACACTAGATGGCAGAATAGTGACAGAATTCATGCGGCATTAGAACTCAGCAGGACCTCAGATTCCTTCAGAATATATAAAAAGATAGAAAAATAAGAGTTACGGTTAACTATTACTATTTTTTTTTTTATCCTATTTTTACCTATTTACCTAATACAATGGGTATATTGGGTATATATATATATATATATATATATATATATATATATATATATACACACATACATACATGAGTTATGTAAAGAGATGTTTTAAACAGTAAAATTTCAAATATTACCATCTCACAAGTTGGTTTAAGTTCAATATCACAGATATCTTTATAAAATAGTTCCATAAGGAACACTTTGAGACAATATACCTTCATAAAGCCACATATCTATGATTTTCAGACCCGTGTGGAACGGGCCAAATTCTAACATCCTCCATCCACTCTCCTCCTCTGTGTCCTTTAAGTCTATGCATTTCAGATTTATTCATACATTTCCAATATATTTATGCATGAGTTCTCTCCACTCACCCCTCCCTTCCTGCACACCCCATCCCATTACTGTAATCCATCACCCCAGCATCATCCGCCATGCAAGCAGCCCCTGAGTTGCCATGGTAACCACCTCAGGCCCCATCTCTTTGCAGCCGTGCTCTTATTGGAAGGAAGGCTCAGGCAGTCTGAGGCTGTCTGGTGGATGTGGTAATTGGCTTGGAGTCTCCAATCACCCCCCCCCCCCCCCCACACACACACACACACACAAACTCAAACACATATGCACAAATAATGCAGCGAACGCACAGGCATTTTTTAAATTTAGAACTGAATGTTATGGCCAGAATTCTGATCTTAGTGCAAACGGGTTTAAATTTTTGTGGTTTAGACAGACATATTGGAATTCAGATTGTGAAAAGAAAATGAGATTTTTTTTGTGTGTGGATCAAGACTATACAGTGCTAAAATAAATAATTAAAATACAATAAAAACAGCGTGTCGCAAATAGACTGTTTACTGGTTAGTTAGTTAATTGTGTTTCTCCAAAACAGGAAAGCAGAAGGTGCAAATATATTTTATTTTAATTCACTCTTCCAATTAAAAGCACAGCTTTACAGTACATCGCGTCTGCTAGATTGCCTGTCATTTATCAAGATGTACTGTAATGTTCTAGCTGTAGGAGAGAGATAGAAAAAAAAAGCCTAATTTTATCTCACAAACAGTTACAGGCAGTTGGTTTCCTTGCACCAGAGCAGGAAGCATATATTGACCAATATGTTATTTAATATTAAAAGTGATATATACACTTTTTTCACCCAGACGTCTGCTTATAATTTTAGTCAAGGTCATAATGTAGTTTTTCATAGCCATTTTCACAGTTTCTGTGAATTTAAAGTCACCATGAAATCAAAATGGACAATTGCAGTATTTCCAGTTTCATAATCATTAATCAAAATAACTCTCTCTCCCTCTTGCATTGTCATCTCTTCTCTTCTCTTCTCTGATGACGTGTTTAATGACGTGTGGGCAGGACAACCTGTCAATCACATGAGATCCACCAATAGCAAAGCACAACCATCCACTCAATTCCCCATGGACAAAATCAAGTCCCGCCCCACATTTTTTTCTTGTTCGAGAAGCTGTTTCACTCAGATATATGTCATAATTCATAGTTTCCAGTCACGTGACTGCCATGGAGACCTGGAGGGCAAAACATGCATAGAACTGAATTACAGACCTATCAATTTTCCATCTCAAAAGAAGAAAATCAAAAACATGTGAATGATAAGTTTTGGGCACTTGTGATCCATATACAGCACCTGCTGCAGTATTTCTACCACTAAAAACAGCGGGACGTTCTAAAATACAACGTGAAAAACACTTAAAGTTAGTGTTTTATGTGCTAAAACACTGATATTAAAAGATCCAATTCTGTATAAACCTTATTGGAGATGCATACTAATATACAGGTGAGCAGATTAGCCTAGAATATGAATGCAACACGCTAAATTGTTAGAGGGATAGTTCACCCAAAAATGAAAATTATCCCATGATTTACTCACCCTCAAGCCATCCTAGGTATATATGACTTTCTTGTTTCAGTCAAACACAATCAGAGTTATATTAAAAAATATCCTGGCTCTTCCAAACTTTATAATGGTAGTGAATGGGGCTCATGATTTTGAAGACAAAAAAAGTGCATCCATCCATCATAAAAGTAATCCATACGACTCCAGGGGGATAATAAAGGCCTTCTGGAGCGAAGGAATGGGGTTTTGGTAAGAAAAATATCTATTTAAAAAACTTTATAAACTAAAATAACTAGCTATAATTAACATTGTGTTCGTCTGAAAGAAGTCATATACACCTAGGATGGCATGAGGGTAAGTGGGATCATTTTCATTTTTGGGTAAACTATTCCTTTAAGCGTTTTCTTTATAATGGTTTTCTTTGGAAAACCGCTTAAGGAGAAACTGCGCATTCACTGTAAAAATGATTTTATGGTGAAGTAAATACTACAGAAAAAACAAATGTAATTTTTACATGAAAAAGTTAGTATTTTATAAGTAATTCTATTTTAGTAATTTAAGCAATTTAATTTAGTAGCTTAATCAATTTAAGCTTGTAGAAATTAAAGCGTAAAAATCAACATTATAAAATTAAGTAAAACTACTGGGCCTTGAATAATTAATGAGGTCAATTTTTCGCTGTTTTCCAGCTGTTTTTACACTGTTTTATCATTGCTTTTGTGGTTATGTTTGGTAACTTGCCATTTTGTGACATTTGGAGTTCATTTTCTACTCAAGATGCCACATTCACACTCAAAACGATCCATCGAATGTTACGGTCATTGTGTATTGTGTACCAAGTACTGAGGTCTCTGAGTTCAGGTGCCATGTTACTTCTAATATGAAGATATGGTATCTGCACAATATCTATTGTATTATTTACTTAGGTGTTTCTAAGTAAAGCATACACACTTTAAAAGAATGTTACATTGTTTGAGTAAAATGTATTGCAAAACAAAGCAGAAATTACTCAATCTTTTATTGGCCAAGTTAAAATTAATTTTCTTTGCTAATTTTACTTATCTTAGTTAAGTAGAGTTACTTAATTCCATATTTGAAATTTACTTGCGTGCAAAAAAAAAAATTTACTTATTGTGTTTATATTCTGGGTTGTTTCAACCCAAATTTGGGTCAAATATGGACAAACCCAACTGTTGGGTTAAAAATGTAATTAAAAAATTTGGCTGGGTTTGTTCATATTTGACCCAATTTTGGGTTGAAACAACCCAGCATTTTTTATAGCATATGAATTGGGAACAAAAGACTCATAACATCTGTTTCATGCTGACTTTAAATTCTGTTTTTCAGTGTTGCTTCGCTGAAAAAAAATCACAGAAGACAAAATCAGATAATGGTACAATTTTTTTTTTATTTCCTGCTTGTCAAAATGGACAGAAATAAAAGAAAGGACATTCTTTAAAATGGATCACTGAGCAGCAGTCATCAGAGATGCTCAGTTCCATGAGGAGCACCCATTTCAAGTTCAATGAAAACAAATGTACAACTCAGTCCTGAGTCAGAACACGCTTCTTTTCTCCATACGTCTGTTTTATTTTTCTATGGACAGTTACAAGAAAGGAAAACACTCACGCATCATCCTCTCGCACAAGACTATTTTTTTTAACTGTGTGTTTGTGGGGGGATAAAAAAAAAAAACTGCAAGCGAAAATCACAGCACGACAACATACAGGTAGAGAAGACCCTGTGAAATCAGCGAGACAGATTAAAGACAAAAAGAGCACAGATCTCAACCGAAGCAGGACTGAGGACACAGTGGTCCGCGTTGAAATGCAGTTGCTCACCATTTTAACAATCTGGTTAAGCCTTGTGAACCCATTAACCCTCCACATAATGCCACTCATACTCTCACATTACTAAGAATACAATCACATCATTATGACTCCGCCCCTCGTCAAAAAAGGCCAGTGAACTAACAAAATACTTTCATACAAACCAACCACAGCCCCTCTTTTTAAACTTTGTGGGACATGAGAAACAGCTTGACAATCGTTTGTAGTTCTAGAAAACACTACAGCACATGAAGGTTAGTTTCTAACCAAAAATCTCACCAAGGCAGACAAATCAATATGTATTTTTCCCTCTTAATACTGTTTAAAATGTGAATTGAGTCTGCAAACATTATAAAAAGGTTTTCAAAACACTCCTAGCAGCCCTTCCATCTGCCATTGGTCACACAAACAGATAGCTCCACCTCCAAACTCGTGCTATTGGCTGAGCCAGTGTTGCTATGCCAGGCCGCTCAAACAAACAATGTTTTGAAAACACCACAAAGCCACAGTGTTTTGGCTTCAGGAACTGAGAGGGAAGAATCAACACATTTTATGTGTAATTATTGTGTGTTATCGATATCAGAACATGCAAAATGTGTCTATAATTTTGTCTCTGGTGTGTAATTGCTTCAATTAAATCGTTCTAATAGTGCCCTCATCCAAAAAATCACACAGACTGTGCAAAATAGTCATAAAAAAAGAACGACAAGGGGGTTGGCTTAACAGAGAAGTTCATATATCAAAATGTGAAATCAATACTATTTCTACTGAAGACTAAACATTTCTACAGCTCTTTTAAAAAGAATTGAAAAGATTTACATATATGGCGTCAGAGTTACCAGTGGTGTAGTGCTCATTAAAACCATAAATTGGAAAATTATACAAAAATAGAAATAACCCAATAACATGGATTAATATTTCACTGACAGCGTAGAAAAGGCTGTTTTCACATTTTGATGAATTACAGCACATAAAACATTTCACTTGAGTCTATAACATGGACCGATTCTGGAAAGACAGAGCACTTATCTATTTACAGCAAACGTCTCGCAACTTAAAGCTCAAGGACTCGGTGTAGAGAAAATGGCAGGCAGTCTTTTCAGTTAGGCCACGGATAAGAGGGGACTTTGGGTTTAAAACGGTCACCTCAGCACAATCGCACACACGCACACATGCTGCCGTCCCCATAACACTCCTCTGGATTTAGCTTGACATTTTTTCTTCTTTTAAGCAGGCTGCAGTAGCAAGTCTCAGAACACAAAGCAGACTTACAGATAGTAAAGAGCTCATTCTACAAAAGAGGCGCACAATTTTCTTGTCACAAAAAAGGAAAAATGCCCCTCCAAAGAGACTGGGGGGGGGGAAAGAAGTCTCCAAAGCTGGTCTTTAGTTTGTCCAGGAAATCAAAATGGAGAATTTGCGGTGGCACCTGAAAACGTCAGAATTTCACAAACTCCTCCCCTTTTTTAAAACACCCCACCCACTGTAGTCTCCGCCCACTATAGCATTCTGTCGTTTACGGTTTTAAAAGTTCCACAAGAGTTTTAAAGCGCACATACATACCGACGCAACTTCCCCAGAGAGGGTCACAAACACAAAAACATTATTGCAGAATAAGTGTGCTTTCTTCGTTTTTTGTCCTTAAATTATTTAAAAACGATACTATTACAACATGCAAGCAAGTCATTGTTAAAAAAAGAGAACAATCGAGCGTTTAACGCCCTGTTTTTAAAACAAGGACAGATGTTGCCCGATAAATATACACTCTTATAAACGCACCCTGGCTGAGAGGGAATTTTATGTTGGCTTGTTCAGAATAGGAAGAGGAGGTGGGGATCGTGTTGGAAGTACGGTATTAATCAGCTGATTTTTGAAATCTACTTTTCTTTCTTTTCTTTTTTTCACACAGAGCAAGTTTGACTCTGGTTGACAGACATGCACCTCGGACCTTCTTAATAAAGGGATCTATCAATGCACGAAAACTGTTTGCAGCATTACGACTTTCCTATTGGGCAAAAAGTAACTGACTTGATATTCCAGAATTTTCCAGATTCAATACAAGTTAAGTTAAATCAGCAGTATTTGTGGTATAATGTTGATTACCAAAAATAAAAAATCTATTTGACCCTTTAAAAAACAAAAATTGTGGTAATGGTCCGGCACATAGAATGGAAGTGAACGGGGACAATTTTTGGAAGATTTAAAATGTAAATTTTATAATTTTATAGATTAACTTTCTGTAAAAGTTTGTGTTGTTCACACAACTTTTATGGTTTTAAGCATAACATTGTCAGGGCAACAAAGTTACTAAATTGGACAACTTTACACAGAAAAGGTCAGTAAGTGATTTTTTTTCACATTAAAATCATGTTAAAGGGATAGTTTTGTTGTCGCAGCAGGCAAAAAGGAATTTGCTGTACGTTGTGGCATACAAATCGAAAAACACTGAGAATATCCAACTCTGCATCTGTAAATTGTTTATTTTTTGTTGCGCAATAGACGAATAAAACAAATAACATTCTGTACCTTAAAAATATCAAATCAATTTGAGTAACTATTACTTTTAGATACTACATTTTGCGGTAGTATCTTTGCGTTGGGTCCCGTGGATCCCGCAATTGACCTCTACCTCACTTTAACTCAGATTTTTTGGCATTTTTTTTTTTTTAAAGAAAAGTGTGGTTATCAACATTATTCTACAAGTGCTCGTACTGAACCTGGAATATTCCTTTTAACACAGACTATGTTCATGATATATCACCTTTTTTTTTTTTTTTAATCGAGTGTAATGTGTTGCAAGAACCAAAAGTTGTATCCTCAAGGGATATTAATTATTGAAGAATTCATTCATCTCTACAACAGAAGTCTAATTACAGCTAGAATAAGGCCAAATTTAATGACAAAACATGATCTCATTACGTGCTGGTGTCTGCTCCTGAAGAATATACCGCAAAAAAAAAATCAATGGCACGTTGATACCATCTCTCACCAGAGCTAAACAAACCAAAAGCTGCGGTGAGATCAAGTGGCACTCGTCTCATCTGCAGTTGGTGCGTCTTCTAATGATGTCACAGAGACTCCTCCCACTGACACGCCCCCCTCAGATTCGTGCAAAATGTCTCCTCAGCGACAAACCGTTTGGCACTACTTGTCTAGCCACTATAAGATGGAGTCAGACAAGAAGAAGACCTCTCTGATCATTGAAGGAAAGAACTCTTTGGAGGGACTGACGAGGAAAGGTCTGCTTGAGTCCCAACTGACTTACAAAAATGTTAGTCGCACCCTACGTTTTCCTTGCAGTCACCACACAGGCAATGGGCAGATGAAACATGTTCTCTTCTGGTGGATGTTGGGGGAGTCTCTTTGGATCTGTGATGATGGGATAGAGTAGGATGAGACTGCTAGGGTGAAGTAGGGCACGGAGATTAGGTTAGTGTGATGTAGGCGGACGCTTTTTCCTTTAGCTGGCGCAGACACAGATGGCAACTCCAGCTCCCTGCAAAGAAAGAGACACAAATGTTGTATAAAACTAAAGCGTGGAATATTTGGCCAAAGTTAGAAATAGCACTTTTAAGTAGCACGTCTTGTACACTGCAAAAATGCACTGTTCATCAGTATTTTTTTATAGATATATTTTTTCAGAGAATATATCATCGCTGTCAGGCAGAAGCCTCATATCTCCATATTTCATCATTTTAAATTTTTTCATAAATCATTACTATTGGTCACCCTTTATGTCTGTCAGTGGGTTTTGTAAATATTTAACCAAAGAAAAGTATTTTAAAAACTAAACCTCGTAATTTCATTGCCTCCTCAAACACTCAGTCAAACCTCATAACTATATATATTTTGGACCATTTCTGCTTGTTTGCAAGTGTAAATAAAGAACTGGTTCTTTGAATAAGTACACCGTTTTCTTTACTCAGGAAACACTATATATACTGAAGGATCTAAAAGTTTTACTTTAAAGGGATAGTTCACCCAAAAATGAAAATTATCCCATGATATATTCACCCTCAAGCCATCCTAGGTGTATATCACTTTCTTCTTTCAGACAAACACAATCGGAGTTATTATATTATAAAATATCCTGGCTCTTCCAAGCTTTATAATGGCAGTGAATGGGGCCTGAGATTTTGAAGCCCAAAAAAGTGCATCCATCCATCATAAAAATAATCCATACAACTCCAGTGGGTTAATAAAGGCCTTCTGAAGCGAAGCAATGGGTGTTTGTAAGAAAAATATCCATATTTAAATCTTTATAAACTAAAATAACTAGCTTCCGGCAGACGGCCTACGCAAATCGACTTACGCCAAATGAGTGACTTCTGACCCAACACTTGACGCAATGACAAACATGGAAGTGTTAAAAGTCTAAAATGAGAATTTTTAAAGAGAAATGTAGGAAGATTTCAATATAAGAGAAGAGGAGCTTGAGTTTGTTGCCCAGCCCTATTTGTTTAAACCACGAGAGGCGTCTAAGCTTACGATACTCCTACATCCTGCGTCATACATTGCTTCATAAGGTTTTTTTTTTTAAGTCGATTTGCGTAGGCCACTTGCCAGAAACTAGTTATTTTAGTTTATAAAGTTTTAAATATGGATATTTTTCTTAGAAAAACCAATTGCTTCGCTTCAGAAAGTCTTTATTAACCCCCTGGAGCCGTATGGATTACTTTAAAGATGGATGGTTGCACTTTTTTGGGCTTCAAAATGTCGGGCCCCATTCACCATCATTATAAAGCTTGGAAGAACCAGGATATTTTTTAATATAACTCTGATTGTGTTTGACTGAAAGAAGATCATATACACCTAGGATGGCTTGAGAGAGAGAGTAAATTATGGGATAATTTTCATTTTTGGGTGAACTATCCCTTAAAGGGATAGTTTAAGGATGTTTAGATTTTTACTCAACAATAATACAAAAATACTGATTAAGAATACGTTTTTTTTTTTTTTTCAGTGCACTTAAAACACCTAAATGTAAAACACATAGTACATACCCTCCGGAGGCTCCGACATAGGGGGGCTTAGACAATACATATGATACCCTCTGTCACAATCATCACAGAATAAAAGCTGATCCTGTAAAAATAATGCAAGTTGATCCTTGTATGCACATGTCCCCAAACACCAGTGCTGGGGGCTTGGATTAAACAGTTCGCAAACACAACAAAGATTGCACTGGAAAAGAAATTTGCTTCGTTCAGTTCACTTACATCGTTCTCTGATGTACCACACAGGCTGCACGATTTGCACTCGATGCACTGCCAGCGGTAGGTCCTCACCGCTGCCGTCATGTTGACGGTGAACTGCAGGCACGACGGATGACCTGCAAGAACAGAAAAGAAGGTAATATGTTGAGAAAATTAATAAATCCCATTTCCGAGCTGAGCCTACACGGGTTAGGTCGCACCTGATCGGCCGCAGTCCGCACAGGAAATTAGATCTTCAGGACAGCCTGTTTTCTTAGAGCCTCCTAGACAGAAGTCACAGTAGCCGTTCGGGATGACAGAACCATCGGCTGCTTTTTTGGCTGCAAAGAGAGGAGAAAAGTGCAAACATTTAAATGAAAAGAAAAAAATTACGAAATATGTTATTATTAATTACTGCATTGGGTATCATGGACTAACAATGAATTTTTACAGCATTTATTAATCTAGGTTATATACAATTGTTCATCTTTAATTCATGTTTGTTTAAAATACAAATAACTAGTGGTGCAACGGATCACTAAACTCACGGTTCGGATCATGTTACGGTTTTTGAGTCATGGATCGGATAATTTTTCAGATCAGCAAAAAAAAAAAAAAAAAAAAAATGGGGGGTTAATGTAACTGTGCTTTTCATTTATTACTTAAAGCCCAGTTTAAGTACTTCAATACCACAGCACAAATCTAGAACAATACACAAATTACAAGCATAGATAATTACAACATAAAGTTACAAATAAAGTAAGGTCTCTCAGTAGTATTCAGGTACAGAAATGTAATCATTAAATGTAAAATAACACTATAGTGTTCACTGTATAAATTAAATATACATTAATTAATCTTTGTTAAAGCTGTGTTTTGTTGTTTGATTAACATTAATAACTTAGCAACAGGTATTTATAGATTGCTGTTACTTTAAGACCGAATGATACACATCTGATTTCTTTCTCAACTGTTTACGTTCACATAAGACATAACCGACTGTTTTTACGAGAACACTTGCCGATGTAACCCCTCCTGTTCGAACCGCCTGCTCTAAGTAAGACTCGAACCCGGGTCCGCTGGCATGGGAGTCGGGCGCTCTAACAAGGAAGCTAAAGATCACAGCCTTTAGCATCAGTTGCTAGAGCGCCTCTTGAGATCAGGGGAGTGAGGTTTACACGCACAGCTCTTACCGGCCTACGTCCGTTACACTCACCCCCCTAAACTTCACTCCCATCCAGGTCACGGCACCAATGCAACCCCTACTGTTTGAACTGCCTGCTCTAAGAGGGACTCAAACCTGGTTCCATTGGCATGGGAGTCGGGCGCTCTAGCATCAGCCGCGCTTCTTCTCAAGCTCCTCTTGAGATCAGAGGAGTGAGGTTTACATACACAGCTCTTACCGGCTTACGTCCGTTACACCGAGATGGGTATTTTACCAAAATTTTGTGTGTATGTGTCTGTTCAAGCCAGGGATGTATCCACCATAGACATTAAGTCCCCCCCAATAATTTGAAATGGGCAAATTTTCCCCCCAATATTTGAAATTCTGCACTTCATTACGCAACTACCTGTATGTTGTTAGGATGACAAAAGTTTAAAAGTTACATTTTTAGTCTGGTGACTGGTCTGTCTCAGCAGTCTAACAGCGCTCGTCAATATCAAAATGATTTAGATGGCTAATCAAAACAAAGTAGGCGGAGTTTACTGTTCACAGAAGCAGAGCGTGAATTCCAGCACGAAGCATCAGTTTAACGTTAAATGAGAGTCAGGTAAGATGTAAATAGAAAATATTGTTTGTTAAAAGACCTAAATGTTAACATCCAATGATGCAAACTACTCGACTTTTTTCTTAAATATGGCCATTTTGAATTGAAAATATGCATTTAGACTACGTGATTCATGTAATTAACTGAGTCTGACAAGACAAGAAATGTTTTACGTTTTCGACATATTAGGCAAATGAATAAAAGTACATGTTTGCAAATTTGAATGCAAATTAATGCAAATATTATTTGCAAATAGTTAAAGGTACAATATGTAATAATTTTGTCCGCTAGAGGTCGCTAGAAGCCTATTCAAAACAAAGGCGTAGCTTGATGACGCCAAGTTTTAGAGCGGAATCTTGGGACATGTGGTCTCCATCTCAACGGACGGTGCAAAAGAATAGGGATTGGAGTCGGGAAGAAATCATGTTCATGGATGCGATTATTAATGTTACTGTAGTATGAAGCAGAGCAGGACCGAGTGTTGTGGGAGCTGAACGAGGCCGCTGGAGCGATTGCGCAACACACGCCTCATGAGCAGAGTAACTTTTATTATGACACAGTCGCCGGCGCTGCTTCCGCTTTTCCGGTCATGAGTATGAGGTAACACAGCTCTGTTTATTATGAGATACATTTGAGTGTGTTGAAAATGTTATAACATTACTCTGCGCGTTCGCTCGGCGGCTGCTGTGAGACAGTGTTGCACAGTGCAGTAAGATCGATTTTAGAATATCATATTAAATATTGGATGTCTTGTGTTGATAAACGACATGCAATTAATTTTAAAAACATATTGTATGATGGAAAAAATTCTGTATTACTGTTAATAAAAATAAAGCTGCATCTGATTATGCTATGTTAGCTACTTGACAAAATAGTGTTTTTCTCTGAGGCATGGTAAAGCATGGTAAATCGAAAAAAAGACTAAACGTGTTGAGCTATATAACAACAATTCGTTTTCTGTCTATAAATATATCAAAACAGATGTTCCCTTGTCTATTAAAACGTGTAACATTTTAAAGCGTCTTTGGTGTTTCCATGGTTTCTACAAAATAAAACCGGAAACCGAGGGTAACGCGGGTATGACGCAATTGACAGGCGACTCCTCACACGTCCTGGAGCCTTTAAAACTGCAATTTTCTCATGATTTACAAATAGTTGTAAATATGTGGGATATTCTAAGTACTCAAGTGAACAAAATATATAACGCTGGCCTAGTGGTTTTTGGATATTTTACTGCAAATATATTACATATTGCACCTTTAAAAAAATGATTATTTCCCAACTAAAATTAGACCTAGAATTTGCTTCATTTATAAAAAAAGAGAGAGAAAATTGGTCCTCCCCAATGTTCAAGAGGTTCAAGCGCAAGATGACGCGAAAGAGGAAGCAATTTAACGATTGAGTTCTCTTTCGCCTCTTCTTTCGCTCAAATGGTTTAAAATCGCTTGAATGTGTAAACTGTCAAGAAGAAAACACGTGCAAACGATAAACTTTCACTCTATGATTGTTAAACTTATTGGACCGTGGGGCCTGGTCCGTACAGATCAACTGAGATCCGTTGCACCCCTACAAATAACTAATGCTAATTTATACAACTTGAAATGCACGGACGGCCGAAGTATACTTTGGGCGTAAGCTGTTGCCGCCCCAAGTCACTGTGATATTCTGCTTCCGCTCATATGAAGCCTGTGATTGTGTAGTTTGTTTTCTGTCCATATGTTTCCTTTCACAGTGGTATATGGGCCTGCTGAAGCCTGCAGTCTGAGCAGAGGGAGGGGGACACGCTCTCCACTGGGAGAACTGGAGGTCTGTTAAATATTGTCACAGGAAGAGAGGAAACTGCTGCAGAGAGAAACAAATACACAGCAGGAGACTGGTGTATATAATTAACAAGGAAGACAAGGACGTCTCTGTGTAGCTCTCAGATCAGTGTGAATTCATGGCTGAACAGGTCTGTCTTTCAGTGGGTTGAATTAAAAGCAGCACAGTGCGACTAGTGATGGGTTGAGTGGAAATAAGCATATGTGCTACTGTAACACACACACACACACACACAGTGATGATGAGCGGGGTGTGCTGCACTGTGGGGTGATTTGGAGAGATCTGGCCCTCTCCAGCGAGGTCATTAATCCACTCCATCCTCCAGAGATCGTATCAGTGGGGGAGGGAGCATGAGAGAGCGGGGGGAATCTGTGCTGTTTTATTCCCTAATCTCCAGAGAGAAGAGAGAGAGAGAGAGAGAGAGAATGGACCAGGATAAGATAAGAGACAGAGGAAGTATTAAAAAACCCAGTGCAGATGAAAAAAGTGGTCGCTGTCCAGACCTTACGTGAAAACATACGCAAATAACTCCACAGAGCACACATGCAAAGTTGATCGGGGAAGACAAAACAACCTGGCAAGAACTGGACTGAAGCGGTTTCTAAATCAAAATCGCATTTAGACACACTGTAGACCTTGTAGTCTGTGAGAGGCTGCATTGTGTTGGTTGCAGCTGCAGCGGTGGATATCAGCAGCATTAGAGGCAGTGCTGAACTTTCAGAGCGATGAGCACACAGTGTGCTCTGGAGCTGTCCATGGTGCTTACGGTGAAAAACATTTCAGTACAGAAACTAATTTCTCGGCAGAGTTTTGAATGATGTGAAAAAGAAACTGGAGGTAATGAGACCATCTGCAGTCCTCTGTTTCACTATTATGAAGTTAAAATAGTATCAAATTCAAAAAATCTCAGTAATGGACAGGGCAACGCACAATTATTTAAACAAATACATACATTTAAAAAATACAAAAATTTGTATTTTCAAAAAATCAAAAATCAAAAAATTATTTTATCTGTAGTTTCTAATTTTACAATGAAATCCAGACTTGATTGCATTTGTACGTGTGAATGCAAAATAATAATAATAATGATATTTTTTTTTACAGACATCCTCTAAAAATCTTGTTTCAAATTTACTTTTAAGCATTAGAATTAGCATTCCACTTAAATGAAGAATTAAATTAATTTGTCCCAATAATAATAATAATAATTATTATTATTATTATTCTTATTATTGTTATTTCTAAAACATATGGACATGTGGTTTGTTTTAATTGTATATTTGTGACTAATATAATATTAATAATGATAACAACAATTATTTATTATCTCATTAAACTGATTGTTTAATGAAAATATGTCCTAAATTAATAATACATATCCCATTAAAAATACGAAAAAAATAGATTATAATAATAATAATCCATCCATCCATTCTCCAAACAACTTTTCCTCTTTAGGGTCCCAGTAATAATAATAATAATTATTATTATTATTATCATTATTTCTAAGACATATGGAGAAGTGGATACTATTTATTTTAATTGTTTATGACAATAATAATAATAATAATAATTTGTTATTTCTCAATAAAATAATTGTTTAATGAAAATATATCCTAAATTAATAATACATATCCCATTAAAAATACTAAATAAATAGATTATAATAATAATAATCCATCCATCCATTCTCCAAACAACTTTTCCTCTTTAGGGTCCCAGTAATAATAATAATAATAATAATAATTATCATTATTTCTAAGACATATGGAGAAGAGGATACTATTTATTTTAATTGTTTATGACAATAATAATAATAATAATTTGATATTTCTCAATAAAATAATTGTTTATTGAAAATACATCCTAAATTAATAATACATATCCCATTAAAAAATACTAAATAAATAAATAATAATAATAATGCATCTATCCATCCATTCTCCAAACCGCTTTTCCTTTTTAAGGTCCCAGCAATAATAATAATAATAATTTGTTATATCTCAATTAACTACTTGTTTAATGAAAATACATCCTAAATTAATAATACATATCCCATTAAAAATACTAAATAAATAAATTATAATAATAATAACTATTATTATTATTATTATTATTTATTATATCTGAATAAACTAATTGTTCAACGAAAATATATCATAAATAAATAATACATATTCTGTTAAAAAATATCCTGGCAACAGATGAAAAATTCCTTGTACTTTTGGATCATGCAAATTTGTATTTGCAACCAATTCTTCTAAATGGCTGAAAAAGAATTCATGAATAGTATTGAGAAATGCTGCTAATATACATGTGTTCTAATTGTATAACACATCTGTGATTTCATGATCCTTTTAACAAAATACAGTATATTTTTCTACAGCTGCTATTTCCCTGATCTGAAATCTGTGTACCCCGACTCCCAGAAATTGAGTCTATACACTACAGCCAATCAGATTGGAGCATTGTGTTTTTGTATGCGACCAGATGGTCAGTCGATGGTTCATTGGCCTGAAACTGAGACTAGCATACAACAAGCAGCCAGTTCACACTCTTGCCATGCAACTCAGTTTAATAATCAGTTTGTAAAAAATAAAAATAGTAAAAGCTAGTTAAATAGAGAACAAAAGGGTCGGAATGTAAGTTATAAGGATAATTACACTGACAGCTGGACAGTTCGCCGAAAATAAGGAACCCGAGCTCTACTGTATTCAAAGTTTCACATTCACTCTGCATAATTAGAACATGGAAACTGGTGAAGGAGTGAACTGCACTCCAGAAAACAGTGCTACAATCTGCCTTACACAAATATTGCCTGCAGGATGTGACATGAGGGTGAATAAATTACAGAATTTTCATTTTGGGGTTTAAGAATGCAGAATGCACTTATTAATTTTACAAAATGTAATATTGAAAAATAGATAGGGAGAGAAAAATAAGAAGGATGAACTTGGCAGTACAGCAGCAAAGATGCTTTTATGAAAAGTTATAGAAAACATGCAAGTATATGGACTAATAAATTCTGTTTTCCAACAGTTCTTATATAGAAATGAGAAGTTGTGAAAGAAATCTATTCTTTTGTCCCTCTGTCTTTTATGCCTCTCTCAAAGACGTGATGTGCTCAAGTCCCTGTGGAGCGCATGCATATGTACGCACTCAACATGCTTTCCTGCTGTCTCACATGTATAAAACACACACAGATGGCATATATGTATAAAATAAAGGCTTAAATATAAGATTTGAAATAGCATATTGTGAATCAGCAGTTTCTATAGTGAAATTGGGGCTGCCCTGTAGCCTGCCTGACTCAAGCAAAAGCCTATCAATGATTAAAAGCCTGCAGTCGTGTTTAAGGTGTAGTGTTCAGATGTCAGCCACAGGCAATCAATCCTGCTTTCTCGTACATGCGCACACACACATATTCACACACACACACAAAAAAAAAAAAAGATAGGAGGAGAGAGAGAGAGGCAGACAGATGCTCTATTCCAAAATCTAGTGAGCTGCCTCCATAGCCAGCATGTTAAAGGGATAGTTCACCCAAAAATGAAATTTTGTCATCATTTACTTACCCTCATGTTGTTCCAAACCTGTATGAGTTTCTTTCTTCTACTGAACACAAAAGAGGATATTTTGTTAACCAGAATGATATTTGGTATGATATTTTGGTAATAATACTTGACAGTAGCCAGCATTTTTTTTTTCCTACAATGGAAGTCAATGACTACCATCAACTGTTTGATTACCAACATTCTTTAAAATATATTCTTGTGTGTTCAAAAGAAGTAAGAAACTCATTCAGGTTCTGGAGCAACTTGCGGGTGAGTAAATGATGACAGAATTTTCATTTTTGGGTGAACTATCCCTTTAAGGCATCATAAGGCTCTCCCCACGCAAAGGTTGTTCCAAAAGGTAGGCAACTTAATTATGATGCCTTCTAAGATAGGCCTCATTTCACATGTATCCTTGGTGGAAAAGGAAATCCCAGGATTAGAGGAGCAGGGGACATATGTATAAGTTCACTTCACTAGACAAAATTCATTCATTTGGAATGCCAAACACAAAGAACACTTTATAATATAATATAATGCCAAAAGTTTTGGGATGCCTGCCTTTACGTGCACATGAACTTTAATGACATCCCATTCTTAATCCGTATGGTTTAATATGGAGTTGGCCCACCCTTTGCAGCTATAACAGCTTCAACTCTTCTGGGAAGACTTTCCACAAGGTTTAGAAGTGTGTTTATGGGAATTTTTGACCATTCATCTAGGAGCACATTTGTGAGGTCAGGCAGTGATGTTGGACGAGAAGGCCTGGCTCACAGTCTCCGCTCTAATTTATCCCAAAGGTGTTCTATCAGATTGAGGTCAGGCCAGTCAAGTTTCTCCACACCAAACTTGCTCATCCATGTCTTTATGGACCTTGCTTTGTGCACTGGTGCGCAGTCATGTTGGAACAGGAAGGGGCCATCCCCAAAGTTGGTAGCATGAAATTGTCCAAAATGTCTTGGTATGCTGAAGCATTAAGAGTTCCTTTCACTGGAACTAAGGGGCCAAGCCCAACCCCTGAAAAATAACCCCACACCATAATCCCCCCTCCACCAAACTTTACTCTTGGCACAATGCAGTCAGGCAAGAACCGTTCTCCTGGCAACCGCCAAACCCAGACTTGTCCATCGGATTGCCAGACAGAGAAGCGTGATTCGTCACTCCAGAGAACACGTCTCCACTGCTCTAGAGCCCAGTGGCGGCGTGCTTTACTCCACTGCATCCAACGCTTTGCATTGCACTTGGTGATGTAAGGCTTGGATGCAGCTATTATTACTGTGGCCATGGAACACCTGAATTCAATGATTTGGAGGGGTGTCCCAATACTTTTGGCAATATAGTGTATATATATATATATATATATATATATATATATGCTGTTGAATGCTCGAATCTGATTGGTTGACGAACATTCTATGTTGTGCAACCCTTTTCAGGGAAACGGATGGCTAAAGTAGTTCTAGGCAGATCTTGACCGCGTTGCAGTTCCATATCACTTCGCTAAATGATTTCAGTTATTTCAATAGGCCCTACAGCCTACAACCGCAAAAGAAACAAAACCCACAACGTCTCTCTCTCTCTCTCTCTCTCTCTCTCTCTCTCTCATAACTGCGTCAATAATTGTATTAGTCTGCTATCAATGGCTCAAGCCTACATTACTAGCTCTAAAATTATGCTTTGGAATTAGCAACGGAGACGCGTAAGAAATTAGTCCCACACACAGTTTGTTTTAAGGACAAAAACCTGAACATTTTTTCGAAATTCAGCATCTGAACAATGTCTTAAAGTGTGGTAAACGTAGTATAAGTGGAATAATTGACTTCGGGCCGTTCAATTATTCAAAAATAATGCACACCTGAGGTCTAATGTTGAAGGTAAAGGTGCATTACCGGGTGTGCATTATTTTCTAATTTCTTACACACGCACACACACACACACATATACGTGATAAAAATGAGTGATACATTTAATTCTTAGATTTAATTAAATAATAATAATAATAAACTATTGATATTAATAGTCCATTTATAGTTAATGAAATAGTTCAAACAATAGTAAAAACAATAGAGTATTGTTTCATTAGCTCATTATCATGATTATCATGCTAAAGCCAAAACTCTATTGAAGTTGAATCGAGTCTCCCGTGCAGAGTTGCTGCCTATGAAAAGTTTTCCAAATCAGTCACTTTTGAGTTTCCATGACAGTTAGGATGCTGCTTTTACAGAAGACATCTGTCTATGTAGGCAGCAGACAGTGAGGCAGCACACTAGGTATTGGAACAAAGCCCTATATTAACACAAAAAAGGAAGATGTGAAGAACAGAGAGATGAGTTAAGCCAAAAGAAAATCATAGATAGAGAGTTTCAGAGACAGACGCAGGAGTTTCTTTGCCATGCCTTCTTTCCTGCCTCCCTAAATCTTTCCCAATGCAGCATTTGGCCAATTACGAGGAGAATACAGGCAGAACAGCACACTTCACAGCTTTCAAGTGTGTCTACGGCCCCATGGGAATCGAAAGAGAGAGGTAGGAAGAGGAATCCTCAAATACCTCCCTCCCTTATTATTTCTCACTCTCTCCGCACCCCAATTCTTCTCCAAATGATCCTATAGTGACACAATTCTATTTTAGCAAGATCACACATCTCTAATTAGGACACAATTGGCTGTGAGAGAAAGCAGCTCAAGTAACAGCACCGCAGGAAGGACTCACAAGCACCTGTTGGCATAAACCTTGCCATGATCACACATCCCAAACACTCCAAAAAACAAACAGTCTTCATGAGGCCATCAAAAATCATGCAGAAGCACTAGGGGTGTAATGGTACATGTATTCGTCCATGCAATCAGACGACGAATACAGTCAGTCACGGGCGATCCAAACTCCAATCCACAAGGGGGCGCATGCGGTAATGCAACACTGTTTGCTAACCACCACAACAGGAAAAAGAGCAGAAGAAGAACAACGCATAGGCGAATGACTTGAGCGCTTGAAAACAAAGTATACTAGATAGTGTGCACATGTCAAATGATATTAATACCTTATTCTGCATGACCATATTCTACATCCCTTAATCCTACCCAATAACTTAACAACTAACTTACTAACTATTAATAAGCAGTAGGCATGTGACGGTATCAAATTTTCATGTTGCGATAATTGCTGAAGCTTTTATCACGGTATACAGTATTATCACAATATTGAAATAAGTTGCAAAAAAAGTGTTTTCATAGTATAACAGGTTTAAAAACTATTTCTTATAACAAAAATAACTCTAAACATTTAAATACAATAACACAATACACAAATTATAAAGTTAAATTTTTCAAACAGATTAAAGTGCAAAAGAATTATAAAGAACAACAGGTAACACTTTACAATAAGGTCTCATTATTTAACGTTAGTTAATGCATTAACCAAGATTAAGAATGAGCAATAGCTACATTTGTTACAGAAAGTATTATTCGTTGTTAATGTTAGTTAAAAAATACAACTGATCATTGTTAGTTTTAGCTCAGGTCCATTAAATAAGTTACAACTTTTGGTTTTAGTAATGTTATTAAACATTAACTAAGAAATTAGCATTAACTAAGATTAAGAAATGCTTCATTATATAATAAATGCTTTAAATATTTTTCATTGTCAGTTTGGTAATAATGAATTAACATGTTAACTAATGAAGCCTTATTTCACTAAGTTTTACTGAACAATAACAAATAATCAGAACATTTCTAATCATTAGGGCATGTTGTAGTCCAGATTAAAATATAAAAATGTTTAAGTTTGAAAATAAATAGCCTATTAAGTTTTTAAGTATTAAGTGGTGCTGTGATGAAGAACATTGAGATTACAAAAAATTAAATGGCTGTTTAAAGAATTTTAATTACTGCTCAGTAGCGCAGCTGCTTTGTTTACAGGGTTTCCGGGGTAACCGCTGCATTCTGCTGTTCGGTCAGTGCCCTCTGCTGTCAGAAAGTGAACGCGCACTTTCATTCAGCACGTCTCCTTCACTCGTTCCGCCATGTGCTTCTCATGCACGTTGGGTTTGTTTACATGAGTGCGCGTGTCCCTTTGACGCAGAATACAGCGGTGTTGTGCAATTTATACGGTTGATGGGGAAAGTCTTCTTAAAATGCATTATAAAAATTTTAATAATTCGTAATAAATAATTATCCACAGTATTTTGAAGTGCCCGCGATAACAATATCGTGCATATTCATTATCGTGATATATCGTATTACCGAATATCGGCACATGTCTAATAAGCAGTAATTAGAAGTTTATTGAAGCAAAAGTCATAGTTAATAGTTAGCTAATAGTGAGAATTGGACCCTAATCTAAAGTGTGATAATTATTCCTAATGTACCGAAATCGTACCGAACCATGGCCAAAACTGAGGTACGTACCAAAACGTGACTTCTGTGTACCATTACACCCCTAAGAAGCACACTATAAAATATGCTAGGTTGTTCAAATGTTGTCAGTTTGGATTATGCACTCTAATGTGTTGTTTCAACCCATGTTTGGGTCAAATATGGACAAACCAACCATTTGGTTTGAATTTTTAAACCCAACGGTTGGGTTTGTCCATATTTGACCCAAACATGGGTTGAAACAACCCATTAGAGTGCATTTTAGCAGCAACTCTCACATAAAGACAATTCCACAAGCCTGGTCTGACTTGTGTCTGATATTAAAAAAAAAAAAAAAAAGTCTTAAGGAGAAAGACAGATGCACATTTAGGAAGTCAAGCAGTTATTAATTCACCAATAGAGAGCATTTCAGCACTATCATCCTGCACCATTTTTGCATTTTTGACTTGTCCCTCATTTGATAAAAAAAAAAACATATACACATAAATTAAAATGTTATATTGAATATACTGAATACCTTGAACACATGCCCCACACTACAGAAAACCACACACAATAGCGTCTTGTAAAACCAAACTAGCTTTAAAATAGAACATAAGGCACCTCATTAAGTTTTGCTGCAGTGTAGATGGATTTTGCACAAACAAATGACACATTCCACATACAAACCCCCTCCTGAGCTTGGCTTTATTACTAGTACATCTTTGCCTAATCATTTTTTGAGGTTGCGTGCATGCTGCACCCCACTTCTTGACCATGACAAATGGGGCGGACTCCTGCTTTTAATAACCCCCTTCATCATTCTACCCCAGACACACACACAAATGTCCATGTACGGTCACACATAAACAAACAGCATTTGTATTTTTGGGTTAGGAATAAAACCAAAAAAGTACCAATGGTAAATTGGATATATACTGGCCAGATAATTTAATCCGTAAATATTTGGCAAGTTTGAGATTATTGAGGTTACCATAGGATGACCCGATTATCCAAAGTTTGTCAGGTCAAAAACCAACAGTAGTCGGACAGTCAGATGATAGATAGAAAGATAGAAAAAAGGAGCTCATTATCAGCAAATCGGGATCGATACAAACCAACATAAGTACATATACACTTAAGACAATGAATACACTCATATGTGCAATAAAAGGCCTAAATAGTTCGACCAGTCAGCGGGCTGAGTTGCATAACAGACCTTAAACGGATCGACACTGTGAAGGGAGAGGAGGATCAGCTTTTGGTGCATAATAAAACCTGATCTATGGTTGCGGTGCAGTCAGTCTGACATGCACACACCCATACAAACCAAGACTGTGAGATACACGGTGACATAGACTTGAACAGTATGATGCAGCAGATACACAAAGAGTATCCTGCATCCCAAAATGTACGCCATTATCACACCATTCAATGAATGTGCTTACAAAAGTAAAACTACAACCCATCACAAAAGGAATAAAATAAACACAAAACACACACAAGCACCAGCATGATGACTCTTCACACAAGACAGTCACAGTGTGACTTTTCCACTCTCCAACTTTCATTGAAGAGATGGAAACTGTAAACATTTGAAAATCAATAATTCTACTGCAGAACCCTGGGATTGTGAATCCAGGACAACTTCATGCAATATATATTATAGTTAGGATACTTCGTGATACCTCTAACTCTGAATGATTTTGTACTCTCTGCCCTTATATACATATTGTATGTCCATAGATATGTTTATATTTGTAAAGAAAAGAAAAGAGAGGTCAGGGGTGCAATAAGCTGTTTTCAGAGGGCATATGCCGATATATATAGGCAGATAAAAGCAATTATCGGCCACTGTCAATCAAAAGGAATCTCTTCTGTTGAATTTAGGGCTGTCTACGGGACAATAATTCATTAACAATTAAAAACTAGCTACATTAAAGCAAGCTCTATTTGACCCTATAAGTCACTTGAAGCCAGGGTTGCAAGGTCTGCATTTTTTCCCTATACCAAACATTATTTGTAGCACTCCTCCCATTTAATAGTTGCAAAGAGCTTTGTGCTTTGTTACCTTCTGATAATTCTGTCCATTTTATCATGAAAGTCAAACAATAAATGGCATTTTAAATGTGACGTGACATATCGCTGTTGAGTCTCAGTTCAAGCGGCAGCACGGAGCGTGAGTCTTTTCTTCCACATTACTACAAGTTATAGCACAAAATAAACTTGAATGCACATCAGAGGGTATGTTGAACAGTACAACTTACTGAAATGTATCATGTCTCATGTAGTTGAATGCAATAGTTTGGGCTCTGTTGTTAATTTTATCCTCTAATATTATAGTAATGTACCAAATGAGAGGGTGTCCTGTATAGTTTAGCCGACAGTGTCAAAATTTGCTTTTACTGGCCGATCCCGATTATTGGCCGATATATCGATGCATCTCTAATATATATATATATATCTTCTGATTATTCAGAATGATATTAATATCATAATATCAGAATGATATTAATAAAATATATATATATATATATATCTTCTGCCGATACCGATTATTCAGAATGATATTAATAATATATATATATATATATATATATATATATATATATATATATATATATCGGCAGATATCATTCTAAATAATCAGAATTTAGTATTGGTGCATCTCTTATATATATATATATATATACTATATATGTAATACTACACATTTTAAAGTGCTCAAACTAATAGAAAGAAGGCAGTCATCCATTAGAAAGTAAATTTTTTAGTTTCTGGTACTAAACTTTTTTACATGAGCATGTTTACATGTACATGTGAGAAAGCAAGTGAAGAAAAGAAAGGAAAAATAAGAGAAAGGATGGCGAAGTGAGAGTCTGCATTATCCTAAGGATCCAGTCTAGCCAAACAGCCCTCGGCCCTCTTCTTAATACAGAATAGTAAATGAGGCAGAACGCAGTATAACTCAACACTACTGTCTGGCCTCATATATATGCCAAATCATAAAGTGAATTCAGCAAGTCTCTCTCTTTTTCTGATTTAATGAACCTCCCTACCCCTCCATCCTCAAACCTAGAGAAACTCCAAACTCCACTGCCTCCCCTCCCCGCTTTCGATGTACATATAACAACCTATTCTTTATAGAGGGAGTCTGGCTGGCCAGTCTCCATGGCAACACCATCACTAGGCAACGGCCACTGCTCTTCCTGCTTTGTTGCGGAGCAGACAGGAGTGCAACTGTGGCAGGTAGCGACCGGGGCCTAGCGGAGCGTAGAGTGGAGACAGGTAAACTCATACAAAGAAGTATACTTGAGCTTTTGCAGAAATTGCCTGAGTCTAGCATATAATTAGACTTTACTTGAGTCATTTTTATGTAACGCATTACCAAGGTAGCAACTGTAAAGACAGTTATAATACATTATAATAGTTACCTGTTCATTTTTAAAGAGTATTATGCATAAAGACATTGTGTTGTTATGTTTAAGGTCAAAATAAAATCAAAATTTACTCTACTTTCTTAATGCATGTTCTCAGTTTTATTGTGAATTTATTTATTTTGATTATTCAAAATGTAGTATCATGTTCTTCTGCTAATGTCACACTAAGCTGTGGATTATTTGATAATGTTAACCAATAGCCAAATAAACACTAAATTATAGAATTATAATGCATCATAACTGAGGGTATTATACAAGAGAGTATTTATAAGATTATATGTGAAATAGCCTGTATGGGAAAGTCTCTTTAAGTCATAATGCTATTCATTGTTTCTTTATTTTAACCAAGATGATTTTTGGCATCAGTTTATTGCAATTGGTTGTTGTGCTGCTGTTGATAAGTTCAGCCTCCTCTCGTTCCCAGGTGTGCTGATATGCCATTATTATTTGTGCCGTGATTCAGCCTCACAATCACGATTCCTCTCGTACAAACAGCATGAGGGAATTCATCTGAAGAAGGGAGTCATTCCGAGCTTTCAGAGCAGTTTGCTTACCAGCCATAATCACCGCAATTGTTCATAAAAAAGAGTATGTGATTACTCAGGTGCGTGTGCATGTGTTACATGTGGAGGAGAAAAAGAAAAGCAAGGAGAAGGGGGAAAAGAAATACAATTTAGGAATGAATGTAGAATGCAAACAAACAGATAGAAAGACAGATCAAATCTGACCTTCAATGCAATGAAAAACAACCCCCCACCACCATCTCTACAAAAAAAAAACCCTGCTACTCCTCCAACTGTCCTCCTGCTGACCGCTTGTCTCCATCAGTGTACACTGTAACTAGTTTATTTGTCCACTAACAATGGCCAATGTCCAGATACCACACCCCAGATGATGTATTGTGCTTAATAACATTCGGTGGACTGTGATGGAAGTATCCTTTTAAAACAATTTTGGAATAAAACAGCCCATTTTTTGTCTCACAAAAATAAAGTAGCAAAAAATACAAGATATAAAACAGAGTTAACTAAAACAATTTTGTTAACTGAAATAAAGCTGAAATAAAATGAAATATAAATATTAGGCTACATGAAAAAGTTCAACTAAATGATAATGTTGCCTTGGCCACTAACTGAAATAAGTTTAAGTTAAAGGGTTAGTTCATCCAAAAATTTAAATTCTGTCATTAATTACTCACCCTCATGTCATTCCACACCCGCAAGACTGTTCACCTTCGGAACACAAATTAGGATATTTTTGATAAAATCCAATGGCTCAGCGAGGCTTGCATTGCCAGCAAGATAATTAACACTTTCAAACGCCCAGAAACCTACTAAAGACATATTTAAAACAGTTCATGTGACTACAGTGGTTCAACCTTAATGTTATGAAGTGATGAGAATACTTTTTGTGCACCAAAAAGCAAAATAACAATATCTAGTGATGGGCGATTTTAAAACACTGCTTCATGAAGCTTCGAAGCTTTACAAATCTTTTGTTTCGAATCAGTGGTTCGAAGTGCGTATCAAACTACCAAAGTCAAACCCCCTAGTGGTGAACCATTGAAATTTTGAAACACTTATGACGTAATGAAGCCTCGTTTACTGAAATCACGTGACTTTGGCAGTTTGATACACGCTCCGAACCACTGATTCGAAACAAAAGATTCGTAAAGCTTCGAAGCTTCATGAAGCATTGTTTTGAAATCGGCAATCACTAGATATTGTTGAATAAAGTTGTTATTTTGTTTTTTTGCCGTACAAAAAGTATCCTTGTTGCTTCATAACATTAACGTTGAACCACTGTACTCACATGAACTGTTTTAAATATGTCTTTAGTAGCTTTCTGGGCATCTGAAAGTGTTAATTATCTTGCTGTCAATGGAGGCCTCACTGAGCCATTGGATTTTATTAAAATATCTTAATTTGTGTTCCGAAGATGAACGAAGGTCTTACAGGTTTGGAACGACATGAGGGTGAGTAATTAATGCCAAAATTTTCATTTTTGGGTGAACTAACCCTTTAAAGCACAGCTGAACAAAACAACTGAATACAATTAATTGTACTTAATTGTAGGTAGTGGTGGAATAGATCAACTAATACTGAGTGAATCTGACATTTTTTTCTTAATCCTAGACTGTAAGATCTGCTTCAACTCTGTTTCAGTTGTTTCAATTCAAAAACTTGAACTGAAAAATTAAACACTGAATGCTTAACATTCAGTTAGTTGCCAAAATGAATTAATTGCAATAGTTTTATTATGCTTAAATTAAACTCATTACAAATGAAAAAATATGTTCTCTTTTGAATCCAAAGTGCAACAATGTGAATATGATATGATAAGGCGGCAGCACATAAAACAAATGTCAGAATGTAAAATCTGTAATTTTATACACAATTAAATGCAATCCATTTGTACTCTTCCAGCAAATGCAAAATGGCACCTGTTTTTGAGTACAAAAGAACAGTACTCACATTTATTTGTGCATTAAATTACAGATGAAAATTCATTTAATTTAATTTGTGCCTTATATTGTGAGCTCATATAGCAGTATTTGAGGGCGACGTTCATAAATGTGACGCATATATAACAAATACATGAATTTATTTTAAGTTTTGCCGCTGCTTCAATCACCTCCACATTTATTTATTTTTTTTACCCAACTGTTCAATGATTTGTATATCTACTATTCACCGGGGGATGCTGAGTCTCCCTTGGCACCCATGTTTTTTTTTCGCACTCTTGTTTGATTTGCGCCTGGCACCGAGGCAAAGTTTGTGTGCGTGCTTGATAAGTCTCCTGTGTGTTGTGGTCATAAGGAGACGGTTCTACATCTAAATAAACTAAATTCTGGTCAAGATAAAAAAGACAGAAATGGCAGTTGTGAGCAGGGTAGCCAAGCTTCGGTCAATGGTGGCCACGCCCACCCCCCAAGCTCCGCCCCTGACTATAAAAATTTTAAATGTATTGTATCAATTGACAGTATAATCCTGGCTACTGTTTGCTATACTTTCATTTCCATTGTACCTTTGTATAATTTATTAACAATTAAATGATGACTTCACAGCGAAAAGAACCATGGCTGTGATATAACCGCTGTAGAATCAATGATAATTGAATAATTAATTGATAATTATTTTACAGTAATCTCTTCTATATCTATAAATCCACTGTTATAGTGAGATGTCCATAGTACTATGTTGGTGCTTAGCTTCCCAGCATGCTCTAAGGCATAAATAAATGATGTGGTTGCATTTTTAACTATTTGTTGGGTGATTCGGCTGTTGCTGTTGTTATATTCACTTTAGGTTTTTAGAGTTTATTTTTAATCTAAAATGATGTTTGTTGATTGTCACCATGTGCAACAGTATTGCAAACCTCATGTTCCCCATGACAGTTTATACAAGACTATGTTATTTTTGTAATTTAGAATGCCATTTGCCATATATAATATAAATCACAAGTTACGAACATACTTAAGAGTTAATCATAATGTTTGTCTTCTTTTCTCCATGTAGAACAATGCAACAAATTGTATTTTGTAACGAAATTACACTAGATGGGAGAAAATTAATTAAAAATTAAGAAGTTCCTAGCCAAAGGGAATGCTAATTATCATAATGAAAAAAATATGCTATTATCTCACAATGCAATGCAATACAGTTATTTTTTCCCAGTATTTTGTTATGTTATGACAGAAAATAGCATAGTCTGCAATGATTTCACTTTAAATTTGAAAAATAATTTTATTGTAAGTAGGGTTAAATCAATCAATCAATCAATCAATCTATCCATCAATCTATCTATCTATCTATCTATCTATCTATCTATCTATCTATCTATCCCTAGTTTATTATTTCAAATTGATAATAAAATGTTCCTTGAGCTGCAAATCAGCATATTAGAATAATTTCTAAAGGATTCTTCAAAAAAGGGGTACTATTAATTTTGTTGATGGTGTCAATGAGTTAAGAAAAACACATGAAATTTAAGATATGTTCTCTGACGAAACATCTTTGCTAAAATTTGCTACTCACACAAATCTATCTTGTTTTCAGGATGTTTCGACATTTTTACTGGAAAACGACAAAATACTCAAAATGGTGTATTTTGCATCGATTTCACTTTAAAATTCAGAAAAAGCATTTTATTGTAAGAAATTAGGGGTAAATCTTGTAAAATCCTGTCTGTTTTTAACAGCCAAACATTATGTGGGTGCAGAGAGAGTGTGTGTGTGTGCGTGTGGGGGAGGATTTTAACTAGAACTCTCAAATCACAAAATCCAATTTTCAGGTGCACATCTAGAGGGTCGACCTCAAATGCAAACAGCGATCCCCCCGCCATCTACCCCTCTACCCTTTTCCCTACACATTGACACCAGACACCACCCCTCCCCCAGACTCTGCTGGACAGCCCCCAAAACCCCCTCCGTCCGACCAGCAGCCTCACAACACTATATGAAAAAGAATATGAGCAGGCATGAATTTTAATGCAGTCGCTCATCTCAGCCAAGCAGCCTCACTTCTGCAGTGGAAATAAATAAAGAGGGGAAAAAAATACAGAGAACTGATAGATGAATCTTAAATCAAAAGGAGACAGAGGAGAAAGCATAGGCAGAAAGACAAGGGTGATGGGAAAAGGAGAGAAAGCGAGAAAGGAATGGCAAAAAGTAGAAAGGAGAAAGACAGAGAGCAAGAATGAGAGGTGAAATCTCATCTCTTGGCTGAATAATCTGTCATTCATCAAACTGATAGAAAAGAGAGAGGTAGCACAGCCATAAAACGAAATAACAGCAGAGGATGGGAATTTCGGATTTGGTCTGGCTCCAATTCGCCATCTTGAGTCAGATGGCGCTAGTTATCGTGCCTACATCTACATCTTTCTCTTTTGGTCTAAATATTGCATGAATAATGCATGGACCTAGGTTTCATTAAAACCTCTCTTATTAATAATATTGCTCGTGGTAGAGTATGGGAATACGGGGTGTGTGTGAAATGAGAAAACGGGAAGGGGGAAAACATACCATCCTGCAGCCGCTTACGCTTGTGCTCTGTCTGAAAAATTCTGAAAAATTTAACACAGCCCTAATTTTCTGCACTTTTCTATATAACCAGCTTTTGAACCAAAAAGCCAGTGGCGGTGAGGGGTAAACAGAGCGATGGGCAGGCCAATTCAGCCAAGCACTCAGCCAGATAACTCTGGGAGGCAAATGGGCATGATTTCACAAGGACACTGCAATGAGGTCACTGTTACCTTGTCTTTGTCAGGCAAAAGGCTACAGACTGAACACAACAAAGCATAAACAAGGGGTGGAAGATCTTGATACTGTCACATGACTTTAGCATGATACAGTGTGCACTGCAAAACAAAGCATTTCTCTAATCTGTTTGTTTGTCTTGGTTACCAGTAAACTAAACATTTATAAAACAAGATAAATTTTACATGTGCATCAAAATCTTTTATATATATATATATATATATATATATATAGTAATATATTTGATTTTTTTTTTTTTTTTTAGAAATGTAAACTTTTATTCAGGGAGGACTAGGGGTTTAACAGTACATGTATTCGTTCCGAACCATCATGGTATGGACGCCAAGGTTTGGTGCATACAGTCAGACGGCAAATTCAGTCACAGGTGATCCACAATCCAATCCAGAAGGTGGCGCACACAGTAATGCAATGCTGTTTGCTAACGTTACAACAGGAAAAAGCGCAGAAGAAGAAGAACATACGATCTATGCATAGATATGTTTATGCGTAGTCTCAGCCTCAGGCGTCACACCCACGGACCACTGGCTGAACGTCTGATGCTTATGGCACACTTAACTGGAAACACTTCAGGATTTTTGAAGTCGTCATCTGGTTCTACAGGATGTCCAGATGACATGTGTGTTGCGTTCTTTAATGGTCCGCCTGAAAACAAATGCTTAACGTGGAAGAAGGATGTCATCGTGTGTACAACTGTGACAATGCGGCTTATCAGGATCAACTAAACGATGGATTTTCAAAAGTATGTGAAGTTCGCGGCTCCATTGTTGCAATAAACTTGCACAACGTTCTAGAATGAATAATTTATTTGATGCATGTCGGTTTGTTGTTGTAGGGACATCAACGTTACATTTTTACGTCCCTAAACATGGCACGGAATAAAACAAACTGTGATTGGTTGCGTTACATGTCAGTCAAACGTCCTCTTGGGTGGTCCTTGGCCAATGAAAGCTGCGATAGAGTCCGGACCTTCTACCGTCAGTATGAAGGTCTGGCAATGAGACTAGTTTATGCATATTCTCTCAACCAGTGTTTCAACCGTGGACATCAATAAACAGCTTGAGAATAATGTCACATAGCATGATATTTACCTCAGGCAAGTCATTTAGTGTCCACAGCATGTTCATGAAAATGAACTCTAGAGGGGAGCATTTCACTAAATATATGCACTATATTAGCTTATATATTCATTATATTTACTTTACCTGTTAGTAATGTCTTAATTATTTAATATATCTTTAAATAAATTTGTCATGAAAACAAGTTGTGTAAAATAGTGTAAATGATATTTCAAAAGTGAACTGGAGTAGAAAAATAATTGAAAAATTTCTATAATTAGATTTAGAAGTTAATACATAACCTGCCTTATGTGCAATTTATGTTTTTTTTTGTTGTTGTTGTTGTTGTTGTTGTTTTTGTTTTGTTTTTTGAATGTTGATTATTATATTTAATATATAAATAAACAGCAACTATTTAATAGTTTGGGCTCTGTTGTTAATTGTAACATTTAATATTATAGTAATGTGCAAGAAAGGGCTCCCTGTATATAGTTTTATCCTAAAAAAAATAAGGAAAAATAACCTATTTTTATGTTTCCTGCTGTACTGTATCGAACCATGACTTCAATACCAAGGTACGTACCGAACTGTCATGTTTGTGTACCGTTACACCCCTAGCAAGTACATATTAAAAAATAAAAAGCCATAAAAGTCATAAAAAATATAACCTATTCATCAAAGAATCCTGAAAAAAAGGTCATGTGACACTGAAGTGTGAGTAATGATGCTGAAAATTCAGCTTTGTCGTCACAGGAATATATTATATAGAAAACAGTTCTTTTAAATTGTAATAATATTTCACAATATTACTGCATTTACTGTATTTTTTGATCAAATAAATGCTACCTTGGTGAGCATAAGAGTCTTTCAAAAACTTTTGAACAGTAAGATAAACCTCACTGAATTTGTTTAGATTTACACTTAAGTAAAGTAAAGGAAAAATACAAGTAATTTGAGATATATTCCCTTATTTTACAGAAAAATCTAGCTTCCCATGTAAATGTATCTTGTTTTAGGATGTTTAGACATTTTTTTTTTTACTGAAAAACTACCAAATTCTGATTACAAAAAACTGCCATGTGACTCCTTGTTGTAATGCATGTGTGAGATGGTTAATACCCTTTTTCCACCAAAATGGTGCTGGTGCTCAGGGACGTCTCTCAGAATTGTACCACATTTTCACTGACATGACTCTTATGTTAATAAATAACTTGTCTTCTTTCAGACAGGCAGATTTTCTTTTGGCATATCAAAATCAAATCCATCTAGTGTGAACAGAAAAAAAATGCATGAATCCCTTTTTTACAAGACCAATCCAAATCTTTTTTTTTTTTTTTTTTTTAAATGTGTCTCAGTCCATTGGATTTCAAATCATTGTGCTCTTTTTGTCATTGGCCATTACAGGTTTTGGAAACTGTATATGCATGAATGTGTAAAACATGCCTCGTGACTTCAGCACCGTGGTGAGATGTAACAAAAAACATGAGCAGATGCAAAATTTCAAGTTTTCCATCGTGTTTTTCCACATTAACAGTTGCTATTTGTTATTCTATGAGAAAGTCTCTTGGCATCGTTCTGACTGATTATATCATTAGCAGCTGAAGTAGATATGGATACTGACAACTTCTCAACAAATGGATCAAATTTCATCATTTGCGAAATGACAGTGCGGACACTGAATCCAAATCGGATTTGTGTGAAGTGTGAATGAATGAACACAAGCTTTGTTTATAAGTCTTTTGCTTTGTTCACGTTGTGTTGTAATTACCATAATTACAAGATGACAACTTGAAGATTCTAGTGTTTTAACGTCTTCAGAACCAGATATTTGTTTCTATGGAAACCCATAGAACACCAAATGGATCCAGGCTTTGATGTTGATGACAAAATACTTAATAACGATGTTAATTCACCACAATGCTTTAAAAACAAAGAAGGAAGAAAATGATTAATATTATAGGAGCTCAATATATAATGAATAAAAATCATAGCAATCAATTCACACATATTTGTAAATAAAATATTTTTATTTCAGACAGATGGGGAAAATAAAGTGGCTGGAGTAGCTTTGCAGCACAACAAAAGTAGGAACAAAAGAGGACAAAACAGGGAGTCGACTGCTGCACTGGGCACTTCCAGTTAGCTTTGTTGGTTATAATGAACGATCTAGTTCTGTCATGAGTTGTTGTTTTGGAAACTTTAAGTGGTCTCCCGCCCCTGGTCCCTGGCGATAATGGTGCCTGGTTTAACATTAAGAGGCGGAGTCAATTTCATCCAGGCCAGAATCACCTTTAAATCATTGGAAATGCTTGGAACAGGGCCAGATTGAACAGCGGCTCCAGCACCAGCACCGGGGTCAGTGGAAAAGGGGTATGAGAGTGGGTAAATTGTGTTAGAATAGTGGTACTCTATGGGTTGTGGTATGAGTGTGTAATCCATGGCTGAGGCTGATGCTGGGCTCACGTTTGTGGTTGTTCTTGCGCTGGAAGGGCAGTGTGTGCCGCTCGGAGTCTTCCTCACCCTCCTCATCTGCCAGGTGTGTGTGAGTGTAATGGTAACTCAAACCTGGACGATTCTTGTAGCGCTTCCCACAAACTAAACACAGAGGAACACACAAGGAAACAAAAAGACAGTCAAAAAAACTGTAATAATGTGTATAAGAGTTTGGTTAATCTTATTATTATATATTTTATATAACATTTTTATTATTATTGTTGTTATTTACTGTCAATTACTGTAATTCATTTATTATTATAATTTAATTATAAAAAAAATTTAATTTAATAATTCAAAGTACTAATAAGTATTATATTAGTATAATAATAGCTATAATTATATGCATAATTATATTTTATTATTATTATCATCATCATCACTAATTTTAATTTAATTAAATAAACATTTTATTTGTATAATAATAGCTATTATATAAATATTTTAGATTATTAGTAGTAGTAATTTCAATTATATTATTATCAATTTGTTATAATTCAATAATTACAATAAAGTCATAAATATATTACTTTATTGTAATTATACAATTATTTTACAATTATTATACAATTCTGATATAAAGGCAGAATTGCGAGTTATAAAGTCAGAATTGAGTTATAAAGTCAGAATTGTGTGATATAAAGTGAGAATTGTGTGATATAAAGTGAGAATTGCATGATATAAAGTGAGAATTATGTGATATAAAGTCAGAATTGTGAGTTTCAGAATTGCGCCTTTATTTGTTGCTTAGTGACGGTTCAATTTGGCTATATTTAATATTCATATTGACTCATGAGTTGAGTATGTGCGCTAAATCTGCGCAGATTACATAAACTTTGCCAGCAAATCGAGTGAACATAATTTCTGAAACATAACTTGCCAAATTGCCTACACATTTGATTTTTACCTGCATTTTATGGGTGTTCAATTCAAACCCTGTCATTATGAAATTGCACAGAATATCTTGTGTGTAAAAGCAAACTGTTTCATTACGTTTTGACAATATAGTATAGTAGAGCTCAACTAAAGTTGTATTCGTTGGCAAAATGGTAATGTTAGTAGCGTTATACAAGATGCATTTGGAATGAAACATAAGTTCGATTCAGTAGAAATAACGCTAACAACGTTAAAATCAAAACAAGTCAGCCATTTCAGGCTTTCAGTCCCTAGCTTTACATATCGATAATTATGCCAATTAAATTAAGGTTATCATAATGCTACTTTACAAGATTCTCACGTTAAGGCATGCGGGCAGACCTAGCGGAGATGACTCTCTTCAGTCGTGTATTCACTCTTTCCAGGCGCGTCGCATTTGCGAAGCCAGGAGGAGTTTTTTTTTTTTGTTTGTTTGGACAAATGAGAAGGCGTGATTGTCAAGATTTAATTCACCGTGACCCTGTCCAAAGACTGTCCTCTCAGACCCCAATCTCATATCCCAATATCAAGGGAAAATTACATTGTACACATTTATATGGCACGTTTATATGATGCTCTATTTGTAGTTCTACCCCTCCTTTCCCAATACTGGGTTTGGTAATGAATATAGAGTTATATTCTGTGTTCATTTGTTTATTTGTGCATGATACTCACTGTCACACACATATGGCTTGTCTCGATCCTCTAGGGATGCTGGTTCCTGTCTCTTTCTCATCCCCCCAACACCACATGCCTGAACACATCAAAAATTGCAAGTAAACACATGGATTAATTTACAGTTGGCAACCAGTTTATTTTACACAGGTGCAGCTAGAGAACCATCGTTATTTTGGCCTTGCGGCACCCCCCTTCCCCCTCCCCACTTCCTTCATCAAGCTTTAAGCAAATCCTCTTACACAGCATTAATTACACCTAGCACACAATTATCACAGCATCTCTTCTACACACTGCCGGCTAACTATGTGGGCTGTGAGAGATCTTAGAGGAAGAAGTGTGCCCCAATTAACAGCACAGAAGGTGACAGATTCTAGGGAGTGAATCGTAGACAACCCCGTATGTATTTCTGCTAGACTAGAATACTGAAAGTCGCGTGGATTTCTGCCAGGGTTGTCCGCCATATCTTGACATTTAAATTCCATTGCTAAATTTGAATTAACATAGCAAACAGAATGAACAACTGCCATTTAAATTTGAATTTACAAGTAGAATTCAAATGGAATTAAATTCTCAGAAACTAATATAACTGTAGTTTTTAGTAAAACATCTAATTTTTCAGTATGAATTACACTTCTTTTCCCAGAAAACTATAATTAAATTACATTATGTTATATAAAAATATTATTAGCTGATCTATACAGGTGGAGCTGGGGAAGGTGGAGGGTTTCAGAGGAACTCTGAAAGCACGCTGCAGACTGCTATAGTGAATGCTAAACAGCCATTTAAATGTGTGAGCAACAAGCTCATTGGCTGCAAATGCGACATGAACCAATCAGCTTGTGCCAAGTAGTTAACACTGAGAATATCATCAGTTTTTGTGTTAAGGACCCATCACCCATATTGTCGTATAAACAGACGGTACCGCCCTAAACTAATGCCATTGGTTAATTAATTACTTATAGTTGTCTCTTCATATTAAAAGATTAGTTCACTTCAAAATTAAAATTTCATGATAATTTACTCACCCCCATGTCATCCAAGATGTTTATGTCTTTCTTCAGTCGAAAAGAAATTTAAGGTTTTTGAGGAAAACATTCCAGGATTTTTCTCCATATAGTGGACTTCAACGGCAACTAACAGGTTGAAGGTCCAAACTGCAGTTTCAATTCAGCTCTAAACGATCCCAGAGGAGGAATAAGGGTCTTATTTAGTGAATTTTTTAAAGAAATTAAAAATTATATACTTTTTAACCACAAATTCTCATCTTGCACTGCTCTGCGATGCGCCACGCATTACGTAATCATGTTGGAAAGGTCATGTGTGATGTAGGCGAATGTACCGATCCAGTGTCTACAAAGCGAACATGCAAAGACTAAGTCAAACGGCCTTTACAAAAAAAAGCTAAAACAACGATGTCGGACGATTTTGAAGTTGGAGGAGGAGAAAATGAGATGGAGTTTTTATCCCTACTGCGGTACTTCCGCCTACGTCACACGAGACCTTTCCAGCGTGATTATGTACTCCGTGGCGCATCGCAGAGCTAGTGCAAGATGAGCATTTGTGGTTAAAAAGTATATACATTTGAATTTTTTTTTAAACTGACAGATCTTTTTGCTGGATAAGACCCTTATTCCTCGTCTGGGATCGTGTAGAGCCCTTTGAAGCTGCATTGAAACTGCAATTTCGACCTTCAACACGTTGGTAGCTGTTGCAGACCACTATATGGAGAAAAATCCTGGAATGTTTTCCTCAAAAACCATAATTTCTTTTCGACTGAAGAAAGAAAGACAAACATCTTGGATGACATAGGGGTGAGTAAATTATCAGGAAATTTTAATTCTGAAGTGAACTAGTCCTTTAAGCTGCGATAAAAGAAATATTGTAGCATCAAAAAATGATACATTTCAGCATTAAATTAAGAATTTTGTCTAACACCAATTTCTGCATAAAAAAGTATTGATTTATCATGTAAGTTTGTGTAAAATTAATCATATACCATATTTATATCCAAATGCCCAGTTCTTTTTAAGTCTTATTTCACTTGTCCCTCAACAAAAACAGCTATTTGTACAGTTTTCCTTCTTCTGGCTGTGGTTATTTCATGGCTGGACTATTGTAGCTTGCATGCATTTCTGCACAGAACCACTTACAATTCAAGCCTTTCATGTATGTGGGGTTATAATTACAGACGAACTTAGCCAGGTTTTCAGTGTGCTATCAGACATCAGGTGTTGTCTTTAAAGTGGTATTAAAGGATGTTTTTTATGGCTGTTGGGAAGGAGCTGCTTTGAATCCACACAAAGCCAGTGGAACGCAATGATGAAAGGTACGCAGGGATCAAACCTGGAGATGTGCTAAACAGCCATAATGGATCAATGGATGATGAGCTACAATGGCCTGCTTTGTTCAGAACACAGCCTTGAAGAAATAGGAATCCTAGATTAAATCAAAACCCTGCAGGGCTCACTGCAAACCTACAGGTCTGCGATATAGTACTATTAAACGTTTAGTGTCGCTTTTTGGATTTAAATAGGCACCTCTTGATGGAAATAAATGTTGTGATGTTATTTCCATCAAGAGATGCATCAATTTTTGGTCAAAATCTTGTATTGACAGTGCAAGAGCTGAGCACTCTATAAAGTCTCCTCCAGCACATCCCAAAGACTTTCAATGAATTTAAGGTCTGGACTCAGAGGGGCCAATTCATGTGTGAAAATGATTCTTTATGCTCCCTCTCAACCATTCTTTTACAGTTTGAACCTGATGAATCTTGACATTGTCATCCTGGAATTAGCCATGATATGTCTTCCTACATGGTTGTTTAAGAAATGAAAAGCTACACACTCCATCAATTAGGATTAAAAGAACTGTTGCCAAACATATAACATGCTAGAAACACAATAATCACTGCAATAATGATCCAATCATAGACTCTTAAGCATTTGCATATTTAAATCCAAACAGCAACTTTTTTTTGGCCGAGAAGTCTATATGAAAATATGATCCATATACATTTGGCTTGGAATAAATTAGTTGCAATGAGTTCTGAAGCAGTTGAGTCTTAGAGCATTGTGAGTAATCAGCCTGCAAAACCTGATGATTCACTCTAGTATTAGTATGATTCATACTAATTAATTAGTGACTGCAGGTCCAAGCAGAATATTATAGCGGCACGTGTTTTACCCGTCCTTTGGTGCGATTCTTGCGTTTGGGAACGTCCTCTTCCATCTCATCCATGTCCAGCTCGTGAGGAAAATCTCCCACCAGCAGCTTCTGTGACCACAAGGAAAGACCAGCACATACAAGTCAGCTGTACTGTATGAACAACACTGGAATATCTAACAGGCTGGTGCAGGAAAGAATAACAGACTAAATGAAAAAATATATATATATTGAAAACATTTTATATTGATTTACAGTAAACATGAGCTTGTAATGGCATTAAGCAGTTTGTGCAGTGGATACATGGGTTACAGTTGCTTGAATAAACACACAAAAATCTTAATTGTCTAGTTGAGAGCATTTTTTACATTTAGATTACCTTTGTTGTCTTTCTGTGAAATAACGCAGACAAAAAAGGTCCATTGTCTATTGTCATTAGTGTAGAAACTTATGAAGCACAGCTCACACAGAAGATATTTTCAAACAAAGCAGCTTTCTGTTGGTCAACGTGGTGAATGCATAACTCCTTTGATCCCATTGTGAAATCTTTCAACCTCACACTAAATTCCCAGTCGCTTGGTTTCCTATTGAAATGACTGGATTTTACTCAAGAAAATCTGGTAAACAATGTTAAATGTGACCGCACCCTAAAAAACACTAACAATGTAATGAGAAAATTGCAAAACTGAATATCCATATCCTTTTTCATACTGTACATAATAATTTAAAATGACTGATTTTGATATTTAGAGATTTAATAAATTATGGTTTCCAGAATGGTTTAAAAATGGTTTAAAAAAAAAACATCTACTTACTGACTGAAATTCAGTCAGACTAGGTGCATCCCTAATTTTCTTCATCTGTCTGTCAGGTAAAATTTGTAGGTATGATCACTTAATGGGATAGTTCACCCAAAAATGAAAATAATCAAATTTACTCACCCTCAAGCCATCTTAGGTGTATATGATTTTCTTCTTTCGGCCAAACACAATCTGAGTTATCTTAAAAAATATCCTGGTTCTTCCAAGCTTTATAATGGGAGTGAATAGTACCTTGTTTTTTGAAGCTCAAAAACTGCACATCCAGTAGTAAATTATGGGATCATTTTCATTTTTGGGTGAACTAACCTTTTAAAAAGTAATGGCAAAAACCTCTGGACATTTTTGCCTGAGAAATGTTCCTAATGTGGCGCACCTTAAAGGCTCTGAGGCACTCACAGCAAATTTTTTTTCAAAATACTTTTTCAGAGGTATACTGTTAGCAAACATCCTGATGCCACCTACACTGCTGGAACTACATGTACCTCTCAATTATAATATAAACAACAAAAATTACAGTGGTGAGAAAACTGCAGTTAAGAAAGCATTTGATCATAGCGACGCAGATATGTTTGCACAAGCTCTGCAATTCGGCACTCTAGTCAAGTCACGTCACATTTATACTTTAAAGTGAGCAACTTTACATATTAAACATGAAAAAAAAAAAACGTCAGTGTCAATGTCGCTTTTAATTAGAATTGCAACTTCAATTTCTTCTATAAAGCAGTTCTCCAGTGCGTTCGTGTTTTGACTCGCGTATGACATCAACGGACTCAACAGAAAAAATTAACCAGAGAAGATTTCCAGATCAAAGAAGGTGGAGCCTCAGAGCCACAACTATCTATTACATAATTACCATGGACCAATGGTAGTTCGAAGGTGTTTCCCTGCCGAGAGTGAACTTTTACGGAAAGTTTGCTTTGGCAAGCTGTTTTGAAATTCCGAAACAAACTTCAAACAAACTTTGCTTTGGCCTGATTTCATTCGAAATAACGTCACACCAGTTCATTCTTCGATTTCACTTGAAGTATATCAGGGCCTTAACTGTTATAATTGCCTAGAAAGTGCACAACTGTAAATGTACTCATAATGTGTGGTTGTGGGAAGTGAACAGAGGTAGCAGGGAGGCGCATAGCTTTTTAACTCCTGCAGGTGCCTGAGGCAACGCAAGCAGCAGGATCACAGGTCCACTCCCAGGGGAAAGAGCGCTCTAAAGAGTGACTCTTAATTGAAGTGCTAATTGGTTAACTGTCCACCCCTGGGACAGATGTCATGTTGAGTGCAAAACAGTGAGGGTGGTGACACTAGTAACAGCTCAATCAACTGGCAGGCTGGTTCATTAGGATCTATAAGCATTCACACATCAACACGGTCAAATTTAAGTACCGGTAAACACAGAGACATTGAAAATCCACACTCCGCAAAATCAATAACTTTGTCAAACGTACTGTCATACACAAACACAATAACAAAAATACACTCGCAAGTATACACACTTTGTAGTTAACAAGGAAGTGGGGGAGTGTCAGCCCTGCAGGGATTTGTGTTACTGCCAAAAAGAGACACAAGTACTACAGAGAAATCAGAAGGGGAGAGAAAGAGTAAAAGAGAGGAAGGCAGACAGAAACACTGAATGGAGTGGAGGGAAGAGCGTTTTGTGTACCAAAAATGGTGCACAGGGACAGTGTCTTAGTGTGTACTTCACGGCAATAGTGTGTAAAAGTACTCTTTATCCAGTTGACTGTTGAGTGTGTGGCTACAAAATCTTTCTAGGGGGAACATCCCCTAGTCGAGGAATCTTTCTTACCTGGCATTCACTCATGGGTTCCTCCTCCTTTGTTTCAACTTTCTTATCCAGCAGTTCTCCACTGAGGAGTGATTCCAGCACAGGACCCTCAGGAACACCCCCTTCCTTCTTTAATGCTGCTTCATAGTCTGAACACACACCGGAAACAATTGTTACACCAAGGCATTTCTACTCAGCTCATAAAACATATTCCATATTGTGCAAAGGTTTCCACGAAAATATTAAGCAGCTCAGCTGTTTTGAACATTGATAACAAGAAGTGTTTCTTGAGCATTAAATCAGCATATTAGAATGATTTCTGAAGAATCATGTGGCACTGAAAACTGGAGTAATGATGCTGAAAATTCAGCTTTGCCATCACAGAAATAAATTACTTTTAAAATATATAAAAATAGAAAACAACAGTTCATTTAAATTGATAATATTTCACAATTTAACAGTTTTTACTGTATTTTTGATTAAATAAATGCAGCCTTGGTGAGCATAAGAGACTTTTCTTTTCTTTTAAAATCTTTTAAATCCCAAACTTGTGAAGATTGTTCATTTGTGTTTTTTTTCTCTGTTTAAAAATAAAATCAGACTAAGTAGATACCTTAAGTTTCTGTTTTTCTTTCTCTGACTGAAAAAAAAAGTTTTTAGGTTGTTGAATCAGAAAATACAATTGTACAAAATATAAAAAGCCCCTTAAAAATGGATAAAAGCTTTATGTGCATCCTTCTCATCAACACCAGCTCTCACCGATTTTAAACTCGATGGGTCCAAGACGTGGATCCTCTAAGATGTTTAACCGTCTCTTCTTTCTCCAGCAACGTGCTGGATAGGTATAGAGCTGCCCTGGAGCCACACCTGGGTCAAACAGAACCAGAGCCAGATATGTAGCGTGACCTAAACATCCAAAATCTCAACTTCTAAAAATAAAGGTGTTTTATTGGCATTGATGGTTCTATGAAGGAACTTTAACATCCACGGAATCTTTCCATTGCACAAAAGGTTCTTTATAGTGGAACAAAGGTTCTTTAGATCAATAAAATGTTCTTCACAGTAAGAAAAAAATGTTCTTTTAAGAACCATTAACTTAAAGGTTCTTTGGTGAACCAAAAATCGTTCTACTATGGCATCACTGCTAAAACCCCCTTTTGGAACCTTTATTTTTAAGAGTGTATGTAGTACAATATATGGTACATATAGACACACACCTGGCCCACGGTGGGTCTTCTCCATCCATATGTAGCAGTTACTCTGTGCTACGCCTGTTTGGGAGTCGAGAAAGGGCAGGCGCATGGAGCGCTCTGCACAAAGTCGAGCATTATAACTGCGGCAGTGCTCAATGGCCTCGCGGTAAAACTCCTCACCAAGGCTGGAAACAATTAAAAAGAGGGAATGTGTTACAACAAACACTTGAATCTAAGAAGGCATGATTTCACTGCTCAACAACTAATAAAAAATTATTATAATAAATCAAAATTAAAGTGAAATTTGAGATTTTGTGGCTTATGTGTGTTAGCTTTGAAGCCATCTATATGCTAGTGAACACTTAAACATTGAGAAAATTCATATTTAAGCACATATACGTATGCAAAATTTACAGTCTTTCTCTTTTGGGAAACTAGACTAAAAAATATTGATGAGTCATGTTGCGCTAAACAGATTTTTGTCCAAGTAACTTCAAGGGGTCTTTAAATTTTCATCCATCTATGCAGAGAACCCTTTGTAGTTGACATGCAGGAGGTAAATAAAATTCTTGGCTGGATTCTGATTGAAAAATATAAATCTCATTTCCAGCTCTGTTAGAAACATATCACATGTGCATTGCAGTATATCTCACTCGTGGATAAAAGGTTCAGGTATTAGGAACTGCTGTTTAAAAAAACACTGCACCAAGGTGAGCATTAATGGTTTATGTGGAAAAAAGAAAAAAAAGAGCACAGTCAACAGTTCTGTCCTCAAGAGTATGTTTGCATGCTTGAAGCTGCTCAGGACAAAAGTACCAAACAGTGATTTTATTGCTGAGGCTGCAGTGAGAAACCTGCTTAGCAAACTGCTGTATTTGTAAAACAATTTTAAGATCAGGGAAACACTTTATAATAACTCATGAATAAGTCAGTAGCAACTGTTATATATTGCTTTACAGATCAGTAGTTGATTTACATTCATATTTGAATATGAAAACTTATGACTCAAAGTTTAATGAGATTTTTTTAAATTTTAGCGTGGGTGGATTGGAGGCTCCCTTGTGAAAAGGTAATGCACTTGATTGTCCTGAATGTGCACTTGTAATGTATTTCAAATCTTAAAAAAGCCTTAAAAAAAAAAAAAAAGTACTTGTTAATAATACAGTATAATGAAATAAAAGGCCACCCGAGTGTACTTAAAGAGAGTACACTTACATGACTATGTTTCTCTACACATTTAAAGGGATAGTTCACCCAAAAATGAAAATTATTCTATGATTTACTCACCCTCAAGCCATCATAGGTGTATATGACTATCTTCTTTCAGACGAACACAATCTGAGATATATTTAAAAATATCCTGGCTTTTCCAAGCTTTATAATGGTAGTGAAACTACATTTTTGCGTGAACTAATCCTTTAAGTACACTAAAAGTACAGTATTAATGTACATTCAATTTTTAATAGAAATAATATTGAATTTTGAAGTATATTTTAGTTTACCATAAATGCTTGTCAGTACATTCAGCAGTACGCTTTAACCTTAATTCAAGGACAATTAGAAGTAATTATGAAACTTGCACAGAATGCCAAATGACCAATCAAAATCAAATAATAATGTTTGGCAAAGTTATAAATCAAAGTGCCACTGAATTTAGTCAAGATATTCTTTTGATTCTGCTTTAGTTTATTCAGCATTGAAGGTTATTCTGCAATTTCTCTCCCATTGTTAACACAAGGAAAGATCAAAAGTGCAGAAATAATTGGGGGATGCTTAAAAAGTCCTGACAATAGTCTTCTTAACCTTGCTCTTCCGCGGTTGCCTTTTCTTCTTTCTTTATTTTTGCGCACTGGCTGAATAAATGACAGTTAACTCCATGCTATGTTATACACTATTGTAAATATTAGCCCTATAGAAGTATTGGCGAGGACAGGAGTTTTGGAACACAGTCCGACTGGTTTCTGCTGATGCGTCATCGTTTGTTTCATTGTAATCAAAAGTGCTGGTCTGCAAACAGGAGTGAGAAATGAAGGAAAATTGCATCATGCAACAATGACTGCATCCCTGAAACAAGCCTGATAACAAATTGACAGAGGCTTGAGGTGATGTTGATGATGTAAGTATAAAACCATTGTGATTGGTGAACTCATCCATTTCTCCTTGCAGGGGAATGACGAAGAGCCCTGTGGCTCAAGACTAACAACTCAGTCAGGCTGAAATAAATAACCCTCATTTCTCCAAACAAAATGGCGGTCAGAGCAAAACAACACATTTTCTACCTAATTTAGTCAATGTTTGATTTGGGGGCCACATCTTGGTCATTCAGTGTGGGCTGAAATCAATCCTCAACATGTGGGTTGCTTGAAAAGTCACTAAATGTGCAGGGGCAGTAAATTACAGTGCATCGAATGTCATGTGCTCAGGTCCACCTGAGAGGAAATATTAAGTCCTGTGGTGAAGTGCTGTGGTTCTCCATTTAAACACCTCTACACTCAGCAGATACTCATTCTGTGGTCAATCTCGCACAATGGACCGACAATATCTAAAGGTCAGAGAGCGAGTAAAAAACAAAGTTTGGAGTCTCTGTGATATGTGAAAAATGGTTCTTCTGGGTAAGATTTTGTTAAATGAGCTTTCAAGACTGTTTTCGAGCAATTTCTGAAAGGCTTTCTGATTGGAGTTTGAATATTTTAAACAGAATACTCCATAATGGGCCTCTCCAACAAAAAGAGTTGGATGCAAAACAGCAGTTCCCTCAAGAACTTCCTGAATCGGTGAGATAAGGTGGCTTCTCTTTATGTTTGTTTTCATATCCCATGTGCACAATGAAAAAGCAATCAATTAGATCTTTACCCCCGCACATGACATGCGGAATAAAAAAATAGATATTGTGGCTACGAATTAAGAATTTGTTCCCAATGCTTATTAACATTGTACTCATTTGTTCCTTCATTTCAGTTAAATCGTGGCCATGCTGTACTAATTCGTTACCTAATTTTAATTTAGTTAAATAGTGGCTATGATGAGTGATAGTTGGCCATGATTAAACTAAAACAATGAATAAATCTTGGGATGGAATTTTTACTTATAAAATAATATTTTATTTTTTCAAAGAAATATATTATGTGAATGCAAATTTGTGCTGCATTCTCCACTTTGCCACAAGGGCCGTCATAGCGTGCATTAGCATAAAATGTCTTCTTCTATAGTCATTTTCTCTTTTAGGTAAACAACTTTCATTGTGGAGCAACTGTTCGAAGAAAATCTTGTTGAGCAAGTCACAGTTACTTAAACTGATTTGAGGAACCTATAAACATGTTAACTCTTAATGAGCCCACTTCTGCTGGTGGTTTAAAGTGTGGCCACATTAGTGGAGTTTCTGCAAAATCTAATGGAGGGAAAAAAATCTATTGTCAATAGTGTAGCAATGTATAAAGCACAGCTTACAGAGAGGTCACTTTTAAACCAAGCAGCTTTCTGTTGGTCAATGCAGCAAATTCACTACCAACTTGAACCCAATGTGAAATCTACGTGGGGAAATTTTTCACCCTCATTTTAAATTCCAGATTGTGTGGATTCCTATTGAAATGACTCGATTTTGCCAAAAAAAAAATGCATCAAAGTGAACAAGACTTTAACACTCTGTGTTCTGGGTATGACTATGCACCAGTGAGAGGAAGGAAGATCAATGTATTGGATTTAAAAAGCATACCTGTTCTTTATGACGGTTCCACTTGATTGCCTAAGAAGTGGGGAAAAAAGAGACAGAAACAGACATGAGCAGATGCAGAAAATATCTGATTCCAGACTATAGAGGTTATGGACAATGAAATATCATTAAATAAGATGGAATTCCATTTCATCTATGATAAATGAACAGAAAAATTACCAAGAATTAATTGCAAAATGCAATAACATGAACTACAGACAAAGCCTCTTAACCATGGTCAACCTATATAAGTTTTTCCAATGCCAGTATTTAAATAACAGGATGAGCTATGTCCAATATAATGGTGATGTAATACAATTTAAAGGGATAGTTCACCCAAAAAAGAAACTTTTCAAGTCGTTCAAAACCTGTATGACTTTCTTTCTTCTGTGGAACACAAAATGAAATATTCTTAAGAATGTTTCTATTGTTTGTGCCAAAACAACACTGGATCCCATTTACTTTCATTGTGTGGAAAAAAAACACTGAGCAGAAAGAAAGAAAAGAAAAAAAAGTACAAAAGTTTGAAAGCAGACTATTTATTATCCACTGACAATGCTTTTGGAAATATTTTTGATTGTATGTACCAACCGATTAACTGGTCTGATTATATTTGGCTCTGAAACTAGGATCGGATACCTTGCCTGTGTTTTCTGACTTGCCACATGAGCAGCATGAAGCAGCAGCACGCTGCAGTTTTACAGCTGACAGGATAGGCAGTTACAGGAATAGCAAACAGAAAACATTTATTATTGCCTCTTTAATTACATTACTGAGAGACATTGTATTCACGCTGTATGAGAGCTCTAAAAACATTATGTATCTTGGAGGAAAGCTGACAGAATGGAGAAATGGGTGAGGTTAGCTAATATAAGAAAAATCAATAAGAGGAAGCAAAAGCCTGAAGCAAACCAAACAGAGTTTGGCTTTTGTGCTTGCAGAGCCAGCCAGGAATGGCATCCACGGGGAAAAGTGTGTATGCCAGTGTGCCATGAGGAAGAGCTCTCACTTCTTTGTGAGTAAAACTATGCTTAGAGGGAGTGAAAGGTCAGTGTGTGTGTGTGTGTGTATGTGTGTGTGTCTATGTATGTGATTGTGTGTGTGAATTTGATTTTAGCCTTCAGATAGTTGATGCTGAGTGTTATGATTTCACTTTGATGTAACTGACCAATGAGAAACACAGCAGGAGGAAAATACACATTAGCTTTAGTTTGGTGCCCATGTCTGATTCATACAATATATTTTGTTCACAATATAATTAAAAAGTAATATAATATACAGTAATAAATAATATACCAATATGTTATATATCCCATGGTAGTACATTACATTTTTGAATAACTATGATTGTATATAACTATATCTAAATATGTCTATTTATGAATTTTTTTAAGGACTAGCAAATGAATGGACTTGGAATTTCACTTACAAAACAGTTAATAAATAAATGCACTGATTGCTAAATATATTTCAAAAACAAAATTGTAAATACATTTTAAATAATTAATAAAAACATATTTAAACTGTTTATTTAATTAGTGTTTAAAAATGTAGTAAATATAACAGTAAATATTACAAATGCTAACAATAAAATGTTAAATACTTTTTAAATGAAACATTTTAATAGCATTTTTATAAAGTATTTACAAATTGCTTTACTTTTCCTTGCTAATATTTTATAATATGTTATATTATAATGCTAATATATTATATTAGAATTTTTATAATACAATACAAATTGCTTTACTTTTCCTTGCTAATCACGTTATGTCATCGGACAGTTGACATTTGACAAATGACAACAGTTAAACATGTTTATTTGTCAATTTGAAAAGTGATTTAAAAATGTATTATTTTACATAAATTAAATAGTTTTTTGGGTTATAAATATAAAAACTATAAAATATGTTATAGAAATCTAAATATACAAACTAAATACTAATATAATGTAATATAATATAATATTATATGAGTTGATAATTGTTTCCTTCTATTTATTTTTAAGTGGCAGTCGTCCTTGTCCCCTATGGCGACTGTTGTTTTGTCACCAGTGTGTTGGCAAATCACGACCCATGCAGAAACATTTTTTCCCCCAATAATTTAAAGTAAAAGTGAGTTACTGTGATGTAGACTTGGGCACAGACTTGAAAGCCTTAGAAGGAAATGGGCAGTGAAAAAGACACAAATGCAAAGCAACTCACCCCTGAGGTTCAACCCAATGCTCCCTCCCCCCTCTGCCTCTTTCTAGTCTGAGCACAGAGTCGTCAAGCCCCCCTTCTCCATTCCATCACCTCACTCCTGTGTGTGCTGCTAGTGGAACAAGTCTGGCTTTCAGTAATAAGTTGACAGCTGTAGAAAATGGCCGCTCTCAGTTTGTTTGCCTTTTTTTTTTTTTTTTTACACAATCTCATTATATTATACTGTGGCAGTGGCCTTGAAAGCTGTGAAACGTGTCTTGCTGGAAGATGAACGAAAGCCGGCCATATGGAATACAGTCTAAAAGTAGGACGAACTCTGTGAATTCCAGTTTGCTCGATCAACACTGTTTCCTGCAGTTCTCTCTGTAATTTAACCACAGTTCCTCGTTTCATAGGTGACCAATGTTCGATTGTCAATGACCACCTATGGATTTCTTTAACTCTTTCCCCACCATTGACGGAAATTTCCGGCAATCCATGTTTTCACTGTTACATGGTAGGGGGGCGCTATTACATATCTTCTGAAAGAGTACAGAATCTCCAGATCAAAACACAGGTGAAGAAGAAGCAGAAACAATTGACAGAAGCATTGCTACATGTAAAATAACGCAATCACTAAACATTAAACAGCATGTAACAGCATTTGTACCTAACGTTAACAAATGAAATGTCAACCCAGGAAGAGGTATAGGATTGTGAAGCTTTGGGAGTGTTGATGGGCTCAATCTACTAAGTTAGTGTGTAATGTTGCTGTTTAAGCATAAAAAACATCTGCAAAGTTACATTTAAAGTTCAATGCAAAGGGAGATATTTTCTTTTACAGAAGTCGCTTTTTAAGGACTACAACAAACGGCTGGTAGGGACTAGTGCTAGGCGGTTTACCGGTTCATATGGTATTTCAGTTTCGAGACCGCTATGTATTTTTCAAAAACCGCCATACCGGTATGTAGCTGAAACAGCTGCTGTCTCTATTGAATGGCCATGAAGCGCTATGTAAAGCGTATAGAGAGCGGACTTCTATTAACTGCATACCCTTCTTACACTAATGGAAACAACTTTATAACACAACAATAAATAACTCACAAAACGATCTCTCTTTAATACTGTAAATACCATGTAGAGCCATGTGATTTCCGCCATGCAGAAAACACAGATGAAATTACGGAATCCAGTCAAAATAAAACCTGTCAAAATAAAAGTTCGGTATAACTTGAAATAACAGAAATATACTATTGTACAATCGAGTATACTTTAATTAATAGATATAATAATAATAATAATAAACACTGTTTATTAAAATACAAACTCAAAGGTCTTCATTGAAATGACAGAAATTGCACAGTAAAAATGTTGCCTACTTATTAATATTATTAATTTAATTAAATAATTAAATTATTTGATTACATTTTAAACTAAATTGTTAGCTTTATGAACTGATTTGATTGTCCTTACAATGTTTATATAATATATTCCCTGTACTCCTGACAGTAAAATATGCCAAAATAAAGGTCCAGTGCAAAAAACCATGACATACCATGAAACCGTTAGAATCTTAAAAAAAACCGTGATAGAGATTTTTGGTCAAACCGCCCAGCACTAGTAGGGACTACAAACAGCTTCTTCCCAGGTTAGTAACATCACAAACCCCAACATTTACATAACCCTGCCCCCAGAGAACATGCATCAAAGGGGGTGAGGCCATGTTGTGCTGCTTTAGAGAAGAGGAAGAGTTGTTGTAGTAGAGTGTTGTTGCCATGCCGTCATTTTACGTCGGACTGCTTCACAAACGAGGGTCAATTCAACACTGGATTTGCACAAAAGATTAACATGACGGCACATGCTAGTTGATGAGTTGAATCAACTCCACAGCAACTACATAAATGTATCCACTAACCATTCAGAAACATCCAGATGCATTCTAAAAGTTGTAACTTCTTCCTGAGTCTCTCCATCAGTGTCCGACTCCGGTTTGAACAATGTAAGGCTGAACACCGTTACTGACAAATGTCATTTTGGCTGCGTGAGATTCTCCAGCTTTGTTGTTGTTGAGCAACTGAAGTGCAAGCTGTTAAAGCTCCGCCCTCTTCTGGAAAGGGGGCCGGGAGCAGCTGCTTATTTGCATTTAAAGGGACACACACAAAAACATTGTGTTTTTGGCATAATTAGGCATACATTTTGGCAAAAATAAGGGCCAATTTGTCAAGCTATAATAAATTATCTGTGGGGTATTTTGAGCTGAAACTTTACAGGAAAATTCTGGGGACCCCAGAGACTTATATTACGTCTTGTAAAAGGGGCATTATAGGTCCCCTTTAAATTAAACTTACCCACAAGTGTTGATAAAAAAGAAAGGCATAAAGCTTTAAGCTAAAATAAAATGCTTTTTTTGTTTGTTTGTTTAAAAGCAGAGGCTCTGTTCTTTCTTTTGATATACTGCAAGTTCAGATATACATACAACAAAATATTATGGAGACATGAAAGTTTTGTGAAAATGATCAAAAATGCTGGCACTGGTTGGCAACTTAAAAAAAAAAAAAAAAACACTGGCGGGGAAAGAGTTAATAGAAGCGAGTGACTATGTTATTGTGCAGAAGAAGTTGGACAAAAACTTTCAGGCCAGGCTTCAATTTGTCAGCATTAGTGACAAATGGAGCACAGATCTAATCAGATACATCTGAGGCAATTACTCTTGAATTTTCATTACATTTGAGTTTGGTGCACAGTGTTGCTATATTGGCAGCATATATCAAAGCAAAGGCTAATAAAAGAAAGCCTCCAAATTATAATCTACTCTCTTAAAGCTATTTTTGGTAGCTGCTGCCCACTTAAAGAGTCCTTTCTTTGCAGCTAAAGCCTTTAAAGAGAATTGTCAACATGTCAAATCCTGCACTAAAATGTGTTCAGCATTGATAACGCATGCTTGATATGATATGAATGCATGTATGTAATAACCACTTACAATTTACACAAAGAAAGCCAGGCTGACACACACACACACACACACTTGCTAAACAAAGAAAAACAAGAACCTCAAGAGCATGGTGCCTTTTCCCCAGACCAAAAGAGACAGAAAAAAAGAAATGATTGGAGAGGAGCGCATAGCTTCAAGCATCCACACTGTCACTCCTGTGCAAAGCTCAACTATGACCCTCAAAAATAGAACAACCTCCAAAATTAGCTCTTCTTCTGTAGCCTATTTAATTTAAAGCAGCAAGGAGGCAGAGGGAGATGTTGTCCAAATTTGTCTTGAAACTTACTGGTGTTTTCCTCATTATACTCAGTACACTACCAGAAAACTCCCTACAGTGCCAATTAGTCTCAATTAACAGTTGTCCTTTTGAAAAGTAACAGAGAGCTCCCTCTAGAGGCTGCACTGTGTCAGTAAAATACCAAACTCCTGTTGAACTACAGTACAGAGACTCCCAAGTGATTGAGTAATTTAGTAACCAGCAACTGTCAGTATAGTAAAGATCTCATAAAGCCTATGCGATATTCATTTATAAATTTAAAAATATTGGGTAATAATATTTTATGCTCCAGGGTCATCATTTTCATTACTAACAATATCTTAATAATATGTTTCTTAGTATTTTCAATCATCTGGCAGCACCTACATGAATAGGATACAACATAGTGTCTTAAACTCTTGAAGCATTAAACTTTGTTATAAATTTTTATTTTTATTTCTTTAACAATTAGCCAACATTGAGAAAATGTTTATCGTGATATCTTCTCACAATAAACATTAAATAATGTAGTTATTAACAATAAACTTATATTTCCCATCAATTAAAGAGAAAAAAAGAGGATTTGTTTTGATAATTTTGGTAACACTTTATTTTAGTGTCACTGTTACATGTTACATGTAGTTGCTGTAGTAATAACTATAAATTATGCATTACGAGACACTAACCCTAAACCAAACCAAACCAAACCCTAATCCTAACCCGATAGTAAGTACATGTAGTTGTATTACTCAGTACTTAAATATATAATTGCAGTGTAACAAAGACACAATAAATAAAAAGTTTTAAGTTGTCAATGTTACAGTGTAATTATTTAAGTACTGGGTAATAATATTTAACTACATGTACTTACTATAGGGTTAGGTTTAGGATGAGGGTTTGGTTTAGGGTTAATTGCATGTAATTATGCATAATTTATAGTTATTACTATAGTAACTATATGTAGCAATGACACAAAGTGTTACCAAATAAAGTGTAACCATAATTTTTTCTTAAAATAACAGGGTTGAGCTTTTCGAATGCATTTATATCTACAATTTGTGTAAATGTAATGAGGTTACTGTAGATGGGGTCTAAATAATTTTAAAGAGTGTAATATAATTTTCGTAACAAGAAAAAAGTCATGAATGTCAGTTCAAAAGTTTGTCACAATTGTAACATTTTTATTTAATGTTTATTTGTTGGATTTAGTTAAGATGGTGAAGCCATTAAAAGAAAGAGAATCAATCTGATGTGCTTGAAACTAGTTGTTTCATGATAGGTGTTTTTAACTTATCTAACATATCTAATAGCTCTCAGAAGATAAATAAATAAAAAACGCATGAGATTTGGGCCTTTAATGCTTTTTAAAATGTTATACAGTGTGCCTTATTCATGGAATGTGCCAGATAATCTTTACATAAGCCTAAACTCTACTTACCAAAAAATGCTGCGGCAGTACCACTATATCAGATGGTAATACCACGGACTGAATGATTCATACCAGCAGTCCGAAATACTTCAAAGAATACTATGGTACTTCATTGTAAGTGGATCTTAGCATCACATGTGGGTGTTAAAGGACTTGTAACCAAGCTGAATTGCTGTGGCTGGTGCCACTGATGGTGGAGGCTGACTAATATGTTGATGTGGCCCACAGTTTTCATGAGCTTACGACTGTTAAGAGAGGATATTGGCACGCCCATCCCCCATCAGTACTGTAGATTACACTTTGCAATAGCAACCTCCTCGAGCACCTCTCCCTTTTCGTCATCCGCCCCACTACCCCTCCCTCCTCTTTTTCACTACACTACCCAGTCAAATGATTTATCTCATTTCTTTCTTCATCTGCCTTTCTCGCTCTACAGATGTGCTGCTGCATTTCCTCCAGCCTGCTGAAGACTAGCTTATTGAGGACTAGAAGAACTGCAGCACATTAACAGATGCAGAGTCAAAACTCAGGCCAAATGTTACATAAACATTTATGTATCTTATTGACTTAAAAGAAAATGCATGTTGATTATGTCGGACAATGGACAGCCAGTATACTAAGACTAAACACTGAAGTAAAGAACAGTATGAAACAATACGAAATGAGCAGTACTATCAATATAAATTGAAGTTGCTGTGTCTGCTGTACGAACTGAGATTTGGAGCCTTTTCTGCCTCTAGCAAGTAGCCATTTGGAAACACTTTTTTTGTCGAGAAAAAGGGCTGTCATGCAAATAGCTTTCTTGTCCATATTTTGATCCCATTAAAGTCGACATGAAATGAAAATTCACCAGAATTCATCTAATTTGCTAGATCTTATTTTGAACGATTCATGTAGGCCTATGCATTTCTTTCTTTCTTTTTTTTTTTTTTTTTTGACCTCATGATTTTTAATCAAAATGTCATTACCTGATCTTCTGGACAAAATATGTCACACTTCTCTCTGGTGACGTATGCCAGATAATTTCATCCTCCAATAATTTTGTCCACTTAATCCCTGCCACCTCACAATCAACTACAAGCTGACATTCATTTTGGAGTACAATGCACTCATCTCAAAATCCAGTCAACAACTGATGGATAGAACCAAGTCCCCACCCTACATTTTTTTCTTTTCCGATAACCCATTATACCAAAGACTTTATGTAAAGACGGTGCACTCATATTACTATGAATTGGAGAAAGTGGACCACTCAATTTGGCGGAATAAGTCCCACTTTTAAATGAAAGAGCCAATTGCCGATTGGTAAAGTCACTGCGTGAAAAAAAAACATTATTTGAGCATAAGAAACCACATTATGATATAGTTGTTGTCAGATTTCACTGGTGATTTCAAATATGAAATTTAATCGTACGCTTGGTGAGACAGCTTTGAAGAATTTGATGTTACCCCACTTAAAGGGATAGGAGTTGTACTTGCATGACTGAAATAGCTGTTTCAAAGATGGCCGCCAAGTAAAATGACTTGCCTGAAAGGGACTTTGGTTATACTCGGATACATCTGTACGTCACAATACAGAAAAAAACATCTGTCTCTAATCCGCCATTTCTCTTTAGTGTTCAAGGTTGCGTTAAATCTATTTATTAAATCTATTAAATCTACACAGTAGGCAAAGACAAGTCTTTAAATCAGAGTATATTATTTAAATATTATTTAAAAATATTTAAAAAAAACATTTCAAGTATATTATTTCTCCATATGATGAAGAAATAATAATAAAGGAGGAATGACATTTATTATAAAACAGGTTGCATATGACATATAGAGTGCTTGCACGCAGAACAGCACAGTTGCTTGCCTCGCATTAAAATGTCACCAAATGCTGCAAAATGTTGGTATTTAGGTAAGTTCATAAAAGATTCCAGCTCATATGAATTTGTCTAAGAAAAATGTGTTAAGCTGTAAGTCTGTGGCTTTACCCTCAACCACTATCAGTGGAGAATTCATCCTGGTTCACCAAGCACAATCCCAAGGATGCACAAAGCAGCATGAAATTAGTTCCATATTCATCAGTATCACCTTGGAGGGGAGTTTCAGTTTTAAAAAGTGTCAAAACATCTCATTTGTATGCAGAAGGATATGAGCTATTTGAAACATACTCGCCAAAAGTGTTAATGCTGAAGATGCTCAATGAATTTTCAGAGATTGTCTGCTAAAGACACCTGCGTTCACCGTGGACCGTGATGCTCACAAACACCCATGCTCAAATGGAATACCCATGATCCTTCACTGCTGTAGAGAACCATATATCCTCAGAGGCATTTGTCTACTATATTGAATTGCCCTGCTGTGTTTGCTGGCACAGGCTGTGTGTTCACATAAATCGTTGCCTGTGGTGTAACATGGACCTGATGTCCTGCCGCATGTTTCACTGCTTGAAAAGACTGCAGGACGGACAGGGATACTTACAGGTGCACTTGTACTGCAGGGTAAATCCCATTGCTTATTATAAGACTTTATACAACTGTTCTTTCTGGTTCTCGAATCTGATTGGCTGAGAGCCATGCAATATTCTCCCAGTATCAGCACTGGTACCGTTTCACTGTTTGTATCACTCCGCTTGTGGCAAATGTCATGGCGGTCAAGCAAATCCACCATATTTTTTTATAAATACAGTTATGTCACGAAATGTAGTTTAAAGAGGCAAGAATGTAGTTATTTAGACCTCAAATATGTGACTTATATTTATAAACATAGCGCCTATTTTACAATTTGTTTTGATGCTTTCGCAGATGCAAGCTCCAAGCCATCAGCGGCCATTCAGCACCCACAGAGAACAGCTTCATCTTGGCCAGTCATTCTGGAATTTGACGCTGGCTCTTAGATGGTGGTTAAACGAGATATAATTCATTTATCAAACAGTGTATATCAAACGGTCAGTCTTTGGTCTTATTAATCTATTACTTGTTCCAGAGCAAAATGATTTGAGTTAAGGAGAAATGTTAGTTTCATAATAGGAGCAGTGAATAGGATCAGTGAAAGTTACATTATTACGCCAATGGATAGCGACAAAGACTCTCTTTATGATTGAGTTAGAACAAAGAAGTTGCTTTAGCACTGTGGGAAATCCTGTTAACTTTTAAAAAGGACAAAAACATCGCTTTCCTCAGCAGACATTCAAACTGATTTTTTATAATGGATATAACATTATGGACATCAACCTGAAGAATGAATGCTATATCAGAAGCAGATAATACACTTTTTTATTTGATCTCTCTCTCATAATACCATAATCTACAAAACACTATAAGCTTCAATGAAGCAACTCAACCTTCCTTCGTTACTATTTCTAAAGTGACGTTTTAAAATTAGTAACGGAGGCTTGGGCTCAACTGTTAAACTGTCAACTTGAGATCTGAATCCATGGCAGAAGAAAGTAGTTCTTCACAAAAGAGGGTTTTTAAAGACACTCCGTCATTGTTTCTTATATATATTTACTCATTTGTACTGTCGAACTGTTGTATAAATGCAATATCACACTCGTATTATCTATGGCCGAATCACAGCCATGCTGATATACAGCCATATCGCACTGCTACTTGTGTGATGTTGCTCATATCACATTATTTGCACAGCATAAAATACATATTTGGGGACATATCAACTGATTTGTGAGCATCATACACTGTAGAACTTGCCCTCCACCTTGCGCTTCTTGCGTGATGCTCTTCGCAGATCATATTTAAGCCTTTATGTTTCCCTCTTGGACCATCTATGGTTTCCTTTAAACGAGTATTCGTATAGATCTCCACTGAAAATGGCTAGTGGGACAGTTTGTCTGGTAGAGAGATGAATATTTCGACCCTCTGCACTTTAATAATATCTGAAATCTTGGGAGAGGATCTATCCACCTAATAACTGCGAAAGAAGAACAGCTATAAATCTCCTCTGATGGACCCACATTTAGCAATGGACCCTGCCATACACTGCTATTCTGCTCCACATGCATGTTCTGATTCATACTGACACACACACTAGCACTCAGAACAAAGTACACACAGTCTCACGCGGCCGAAAATGTCCATGTAGAATACGCAAGTTCTATATTCAAAGAGTGAAAAAACACACAAAGGTGTCTATGCATTTTATATTAATAATCTGATGGATTCAGATGTCCACCTCCCAATGCAGAAGCCATATATTTGAAGGACTGAGGGGCATTTTATGTTTAGATATAGAGTACTATAATACTATAATCTGCCAGAGGCTGTACTAGACACAATCATTATTTGTTTAAAGCATTGCCCTATAGGCAATCTCAGTTCAGACCAGCCTCTGATTGCGTTATGCAGTAAACCCTGCAGACCACCAGCTCAACATATCAGTGGGATTCATCCCATCGAAAACAGGCTGATGCTGAAGACATTCTCAATCAAACAATGCTTTTTGTACGAAAAAGATACCTCAAACCATGTGGCTTGCTGAGGAGAGGTGTGATATTACTTTTCGAAGTCATAGGTCTTACAATTTTCGCCTGGGAGATGATCAAATGGGTGAAAAAAAAATCCCATAAACTTACACTGATGGAAGGACCCGAACCATATCTAATATCCAGAATATTATAGAGACTTGAGGGTGTGCATTTCTGACTTGAGCCTGTAAGCAAGCAACAAGAACAACCTAGCAAGCAACTAGGGGTGGGAATCAGTGATATTATATTAATAACTGAGTCTAGTCTAGTGGAGCAGGGTGGCTGATCGCCAAGGTATATACCATTCAATGATAGCAAATGCAATGTACACAAACTTGCTATAATGAAAAGAAATGATTTTACACAGCATTTACCAACAGAATGAGAAAACGTAACTATTTTATAAGGTGGCAATTTCATATGAATTCATATGATAAGATTGGTACGGAAACATGATTTTTAGAGAGAAAAAAAAAAGCATGAATGTCCACCACTAAACTTAACCTTCTATTATCTATTAGGGGTTTAACGGTACATGTATTCGCCCCGAAGCGTACGGTATGGACGACACAGTTCGTGCATGCAATCAGACGACGAATACAGTCATTCATGGGCGCTGCACACCAATCCAGAAGGGGACGCACGAGGTAATGCAATGCTGTTTGCTGACCACCATAAAAGGAAAAAAGAGCAGAAGAACAGCGGAAAATGGAAATGGAATAGTTTAAGTAGATCAAATTGTAACAAGTTTTATTTTTCATTATTCCGTTATTCTGCTTTTCAGTTTTGTAGCTGATTGTGAGCAAATACCTTTTGTTTTTTATCAGCCCTGCAAAAAAAATATGACCAGAGTTTATTTTGTTTACTGCTTAATACACTAGGAGGATATATTGTATCAACAGGGGACTAAATGCTGCTAGTGGAATGAACTGTGATTTGCACTAGTGTGTGTTCAAAATAAAATAAAAGAAACCTAGCATTGTGGATTTGTTCCTTTGTCTGGTAACACTTTATTTTAGGGTCCAGTTCTCACTATTAACTAGTTGCTTATTAGCATGCATATTACTAGGATATTGACTGTTTATTAGTACTTATATAAAGCATATATTAATGCCATTATTCTGCAATGACCATATTCTACATCTCACAATCCTACCCAATACCTAGACTTAACTACCTTAACTAACTATTAATAAGCAGTAATTATGGGTTTATTGATGCAAAAGTCACAGTTAATAGTTAGTTAATAGTGAGAAGTGGACCCTAATCTAAAGTGTGACCATTTTTCCTATTACACCGAAATCGTACCGAACCGTGACCCCAGAACCGAGGTGCGTACCAAACTGTGACTTCTGTGTACCATTACACACCCCTATTATTTATTTAGTAATTTTCTTATGAATTTTGAGTACATGCCAAAACGCCCTTATGACAATTTGAACAATTTTACATTTTGACGAATTGGTGTTTAATTCATTTGAATTCGTATGATCTCATTTGTACGATCATTCATACGAATGAGATCATACGAATTAATATCAATTAACCACCAATTTGACAAAATTCAAAATAGTTTGAATTGCCATAACAGTTTTGGCATATACTCAAAATTAGTAAATTTCAATAAACACTATCAATAAATACTATCAATGATGAATCCATCAATAGGATTTGGAACTGACATAAGGCAAGATATACACTTCTGTTAATTGCGACATGGATATGTTCATCAGTCAATGTTGATAATCTCAAAATGGACAAATATTGGCAGATAAGTCAATGGTAAATCTCACTATCTGGGCCACAATAGAATAATAATATTGTAGTTTGCTAGATTTAATTTATGGCTATCCAAAACTTTGGTATATAGCGTATAGATTCTAGCCAAGAGCGCATTCTTGTATACTCACAAATTTGATTCTCTCTTCCTGTAAAACATGAAGAAAAGTATAATAAAAAATATTGATTTATGCTGTATAAATACAGTATCATCATGAGGTAAAATCTTTGGCAAAAAAAAAAAAAAACTATATTAAATTTGATGGGAATTCTAATATCCAGACATTTTTCCACGGCCAAAGCTCCTATTCTCAAAACTACTTGACTCAGATGTTCACACTGACAAGACTGAATCATCAGCAAGCGACACCCTCCCTCGGACTTCCTCAGTCCCACATCTGATGATCTTCCCACAAGGTGTCTCACCTCCCAAAAAAAAGAGTGAAAGTGAGCACACCATGCTTCTCTAACCTTCTAAACAACTGAAACACTTCTAGCACACTACATATAGACTATAGATGCTAGTTGCATATTATAAGATCCCTGAGCAACAGTGTGATGACTGACAGTGAGTTAGGTAGCTTCGGAGAAATAGGTCATAGAGCTAAAAATACCTATCTGTGTCTCTCTCTCTCCTCTTGAAGACAAAGAGAGTCTCTCTGGGAAAAAAAGTGAGTGAGTGAAATGAAGAGAACAGCCCACCAGTCTCAGAAAAATGCCCTTATAGAATTGCAGCTGGTTATGCAAACAAACATTAAAAAGGGCCTGAATATAAGGAAGGGGAGGAAGGATCTAGAACGGGGTTGACAGTCTTCGGCTTAAGAGCGACAGTGTGAAGAATTATCTAGAATTCATTTTTCTCAGATCAGTGAGGCAAAGCGGAATAACTATCCAAGAAGTCCGCATTCCGCATCCTGTGAAATGACTGGGAGAGACAGGGCACCATCACTTTAGGAGACAGAGAGAAAGAGATAGTGGAAGATAGAGGAGAAAATATAGACAGTAAGTGAACTTGAGTAATTACTAGAGAGATGTGAGGACCAGTAAAGACTGAACAACGAGAACAGTGGAAAACTAATCCAATGATTCAAAGATTCCCAATGAAATGCCATCATTTTGGTGAAGGCATGCCAGTTAGCAGATAATTAGCAATCAAGGCAGGCATAATTTAATCACCATCTCTTAAAAATGAGTGATTTATAAAAAGCCTGTAATGTAAATTAGATTGGCTCCTCAACTGATATCTCCTCATGGCTCCAGAAGTACTGCACTTTAACTGGGTTCTTTGAAGAGGGTTATTGAAGAGCTTAACATCACAGTAATTCAGACGCTGATTGCAGCCCCTCTTTCTGTTCATTCATGTTTCTCATGCAAATATTTCAAGACACACACCTGAAAACATCCGGCCACATTCAATAACAAAGTTCACTGCTCAGGGAAAGTGATCGAACCAAAGAGAACCCAAGTAAAATACTGCAGGATTTGTCATGTATGAGTTACTTACACAAGTCACTGAATCAAAACTGCGGATTTACAAAATCCATTCCTTTACAGAAAAGTATTAGAGAGTGCTACTGAATGACTACTGATAACACTTTACAATAAGGTCCCATTAGTTAACATTAGATAATAATGCATTAACTAACAATATTTACAGTCTCTAATCTTTGTTAACGTTAATTACAACTGATTAGGGTTGTTACTTCACGTTAGCTCAGGACTATTAGTCTAAATGTCAACAGATACCACTTTTGATTTTAATAATGTAACGGTAAATTTTGAAAATTACATTAAGAATGGGCTAATAAATGCTTTAGAAGTATGTTTCATTGTTAATTCATGTTAAATAATGATTTAACTAGTGTTACCAAAAGGGTTATTTAAATATGATACACTAAGGTAGCCTAATTACGTGTCCAAAAAATACATTGGTTTTTGTTTTTGTGTTTGTTTGTTTTTTGTTAGAGTACCCATTGTCACACTTAATAAAAACTATTATAAGGTAAGTTACTGTATAGGTACAGTATGAACAGGAAATTGACGTTTAATGGCCGTCTTGCACTGGTTATGCTAATGGCGTCCACTGTGCATTCAGAAAGGTCATGATGTGAGGCACGTGCTGAACTGAACGTAGGACAGGTGTGTATTCTCTCTCCAGATTTTTACTAAAAACATACATAGTGACAAAAGCAGCTATATTAATGTATATTTGCTTGACTTATTTTAAGTCCCACTTAATCTGGCACGTCTGAATAAGTATTTTTATTTGTCTGAATTCAAATTATGCCAAGGCTGTTCGTGTAAATGTGAATAACCAGTGTTGTAGCGCTATACTCGAATGTTATTTCACTTATATTACTCTCATTTGTTATTTTTGACAGATTTTGACTTATAGTTTGTCATAAGGTAAAAGTGTCTTACCTCATAAAACCTCATCCTGTCTGACTGAATCCTGCGCGCGCCGCTCTAGTCAGTTAACGGTTTTTGCGCGAGCGAGAAATTTGTCATTCAAAAAAGTCGCTTCCATTCACAAAGTTGAAGTGATATCAATCATAATATTAATAATTTATAATAGCTGTGCCCTTTGTGCCATTTTTTAAGTTAAAAAAGTAGACACCTAACATTCCACAAGCTTTGTAATGTGGCCTGGTTGTATTTTGGTATTTTTCCAAACGTAATACCAACACGTTACCGACGTGACGTTACCAAACTGCAACCACAAAAAACCCGTTGGTAAGACGTTTTGTGCTCCTTAGGTCAAGGTAGGCAGTCGTGGTAGTTACTAGAGATGCAACCTCACAGGTTAAGAAAGTGCAATTTCCCCTTAATAAGATATAAGAGCTACAGTCACATATTCATGCCAAATACAAACACGTCTCCCCGTTCGGAAGGTCCCCGTCTCTAGCAGACGAATGTAAAGCAATTTTTGGCACTGAGCCTGTGTGGCGTCTGCGTGCCGCACGCCGAAAAAATGTGTCAGTGTGCACAAAGGAATCTAATGGAAACTTCACGGAATGTGCATTAATTCAACGGCGCATGAAATATTTCAAATGTTACACACCACTAAAATATCATGTATAAACATGCATTCGGCTCAGAAATAACGCTAATAATTCATATTCACGATGCATGTGATTTGTACAATCTTCTGTATGTAATCACCGCGTGCGATGCAAAACCATTGCAAACATGCTTAGTGTGATAAATTGTAACATTTTCCAGTTCAGGCAGTTTGCACATAGGCGGCCAATGTTATCCTTTTACAGGCAGCATATCATTTTGTTTGACATCATTTTATACAAACGCAAAAGCAAAAATGTTCAAGTGTCATCGTTTATCTTGAGACTCGGTGACCAGTGAACTCTCCGATTCCAATACCAACAACTGTAAGTTCCTAGTGATCAATACTGACCAGGGACGCCGGGTCAACATTCTCAACATTCCTCCATATCACTGTGCATATGCAGAAATGACACCCGAGACTCTGCACTTTACAACATGCCATATTTGCTCAGATGACAAAATGTCGTCGCATGCATTATGATTAATTGCATTTCAACATGCATTCGTAGTTTAAACATCGCCGGCATTTTATACTTTTAAAGATGTTTGCATATTTGTGAATTTGAACGAACGCTGTTTGTTGCATGACATGTATTCCATAAAGCATTAAAATATAAATATTTTTACTTACGATTTCAGAGGATTTTGGACCACTGTGGCCATTTTGATATAGAATGATACAATGTAAGACTGCAGATCCCCGGTATTGTACATGTAATATAGCAGCAATTTCAATTTCATTCATTCTCTGGGGCTGCGGCTGGATCAGCCAGCCAATAGGAGCACGGCTGACTGATGGTCGGCGTTGGGAAATGTAGTTTTAATTCCCTGGTGTCTTCAGGAGTCAGCGGCGTGTGAACTACAAATAGAACAATGCACTGCGGTTAACTGTATACTAGTCCCGCCTTGATTTTGTATGGGTAAGCCAAAACATCTACTGTAAATTCAAGGTTGGATTGCTGGACTGTCTGTCAGTATTTTGCTCTCATGTTGGTAGCTTTGTTGATTCGTAGAGAGAAATGGGAATATTTTTAGAGAGCGATGGCAGAAAGAAATCGTTCGTTCTTATAGGCTAGCCTACTACATATAAGAGATAATTACAACAAAATTAGGTAGGCACTGATCAATATCACATAGCTTTATTAAATAATTTATTTAATAAACATACATATCTATCTCACTAATGTATATTTGAACACACTTTTGACTTCCATTGTGTACTTTATACTGTTTTCATCTCCTAAATCTAACCCTCAAACAAACTTTTACATTTTCATTAAAACATTATTTTCTGTTTTTAATTGGCTATGATATCCTCCTCCACGGGGACTGTTGGTATAGCCTATATATATATATATATATATATATATATATATATATATATTTAACTACAGAGACGATAATGTTAATACTTAAAGAGTAATTCTCCTATATGTTTTTATTCTACTTATGAAATGCACATTCATCAATCATGTAGATTCAAATACTGTGACAAGGGGCCAGATTGACCTCTAAAGCAAATGGAAGTGACTATAAAGTGCTCTTCAGTCCAGTTAACTGCAATGGCGCCACTTTGAAGGCATTCTGTGACATGTGATATTTATAGATCCCTGCTAACAAATATTTAATGAACCTTAGCAAGCTCTATGGAAAGACTGTGAACAAAAAAAAAATGTCCTGTTGATTCATAAGGGATTTCTGCAGAACACTAAAATTTGTGCATTTTTAAAGGGGGTTTTAGAGTTGAGCTAATCCTCAATTCATTATTGCACTGTAAGAAATTCTAAAACTAAAATTAAACAGTAGTGATATTCTGTTTGCACCTACCAACAGTTTACAAAATGTTACCTTTTTTTAAAAAAAAAACGAAAAAAAAAACTCCTAATTATTATAGAATAATAAGCTCACGTGAGAGCTTATTTTATGGAGACTTGTTTTTATTGACTACAGTATAAACTTCTGTTTTCTGCACACAAAGACCGCTGCAAGACAGTTCATCAGAATAACCACTAGAGGGAGTCAGAAAGTGCTCAGTAATACAAAACGAAGGCGCTTGATAGAACAGCAACAGCGCCCTCTGCAGTTCATCTTGATAACCAAGCAGTCCTGGGACAGTTGTAGTGTAACTAGCTTTCCAGGGAGTTGGGATGGTTTTAAATCTTTCACGATGTCTGAAATGCCACTGAAAGATATGGATGAGATTAGTCTCGGGCCTGCTAAGATGGACGAGCAGAAGGAAAATGGCCGGAGTTTTCTCCTGGTGGACGAAAACGAAAGCTTGCAGGTTTGTTTTTGTTAGCTTCTGTGTTAGCCATCAAGCTATTAGGTAAAAGCACATGTAGTGTCTTTGTTGTTTTTATACACTTTGACAGGTGTTTGTCAATTCATAAGCATTCTAATAACTAATTATAATATGTGTAAAATGAATAATACAGATAAACTAAAACCAAACTGTCAATATTACTAAATCACAAGGAAGAGCTGTTTTTTGTCAACATTTAGGGATCTCACTGACATGTAATCTTTACACGTAGATTATATTAGGAGTTTGTGTTTTTGTCACGTACATCCATATTAATGCAGGGCCATGTGATACAGCACATGATACATCTGTCAACACAGTGTGATTTATAAACATTAAATGATCTCAGTGCTGTATACTGCTGTTATGTTGTGGTTTTAAACTGTACACTTACCATAGTGTTACCATTTGTGTGTGTGTATGTGGATATGACTGGTGTATTGTTGATGTACATTGTTAATTCCATGGTATATGAATATAATATTAACTGTTATCTATTGGCTGAGAGTCAACAGTGACAGTGACATTTTGGATAGTTTACAAACATGAAAGTGTGTTACTTTCAGGTGAGATTGTTACTGTATAGAGACCAAAAATGAAACTTCATTATCAGTACTTACACTTTTATTGTTCCAAACTAATCTGACTTTCTCTCTTCAGTGGAACACAAAAGGAAGGATGACTCAGTCATCATTCATGATGACATCTGTAATATTTGGGCGAACTGGCCCTTTAAGATTCTTAGATAAACAAGTCAAGTCACCTATATATAGCGCTTTATACAATACAGATTGTTTCAAAGCAGCTTTACCGTGATAACAGGTAAATGATTCAATGATGCAAACGGCTGTAAAGCAGCTCTTAAAGAAAATAGTGTCATTGTTCAGCTGAAGTCAGTTTACTGTTGATTCAGTTCTGTTGTAAAGAGTTAATTTAATCTATAAAGCAGCTCTGCAAAAAAAAAAGTCATCATTCAGTTCTCATCCAATAGTGTCAGTGCAGTCAATTCAGTAATATTGTTGAATATTAAGTCTCCCTGATAGATAGATAGATAGATAGAAAGAATCAATCACCGGCCACTTTATTAGGTACACCTTGCTAGTACTGGATTGGACCCCCTTTTGCCTTCAGAACTGCCTTAATTCCTCAGAGATGATTCATGCAGTTGCTGCACATCCATGAAGCGAATCTCCCGTTCCACCACATCTCAAAGGTGCTCTACTAGATTGAGATCTGGTGACTGTGGAGGCCATTTGAGTATAGTGAACTCATTGTCATGTTCAAGAAACCAGTTTGAAATGAATTGAGCTTTGTGACATGGCACATTACCCTGCTGGAAGTAGCCTTCGAAGATGGAAACACTGTGGTTATAATATGGTCTGCAACAATACTCGGGTAGGCTGTGGCGTTTAAACAATGCTCGATTGGTCAGAAGTGGTCCAAAGTGTTCTAAGAAAAGATCCCCCACACACCATTACACCACCAGTAGCCTGAACTGTTGACACAAGGCAGGATGGATCATGTTTTCATGGTCTTTACGCCAAATTCTGACTCTACCATCTGCATGTCATGACAGGAGTGGCACCTGGTGTGTCTTCTGCTGCTGTAGCCCGTCTGCCTGAAGGTTTGAGGTGTTGTGTATTCAGAGATGCTCTTCTGCAGACCTCAGTTGTAACGAGTGGTTATTTGAGTTACTGTTGCCTTTGACCTCTGGCATCAATGAGGCGTTTTCGCCCCAAAGGACTGCCACTTACTGGATATTTTCTCTTTTTCGGACCATTCTCTGTAAACCCTAAAGATGGTTGTGTGTGAAAATCCAAGCAGATCAGCAGTTTCTGAAATACTCAGACCAGCCCGTCTAGCACCAACAACCATGTCACTTAAATTACCTTTGTTCCCCATTCTGATGCTCAGTTTGAACTTGAGAAGACCGTCTTGACCAGGTCTACATGCCTAAATGCATCGAGTTGTTGCCATGTGATTGGCTGATTAGATATTTGCATTAACGAGCAGTTAAACAGGTGTACCTAATAAAGTGGCCGGTGAGGGAGGATAGATAGATAGATAGATAGTAACAAATGCTCTAAACTTGATGTCTCTCATTCTTTTTCTCTCTCCCAGGTAAAGAATGAAGACCATTTTTGGAAGAGGTTGGGCTGCAGTGCTGCTCAGGCAGTCAAAGTGCTTTCCATCTTTGGCAACACGGGTGACGGCAAGTCCCACACACTTAACCACGTGCTTTTCGATGGCGAGGAGGTATTTGCCACATCTCCGTCTCCATCCTCATGCACGGTGGGCGTATGGGCCGCTTACGATCCTCGCCTGAACTTGATCGTACTGGATACAGAGGGCCTGCTTGGTGCCGCCAGTCAGCAGAACCGCCGAATGCGTCTGCTGCTGAAGGTTCTGGCCGTATCAGACGTGGTCGTTTACCGCACAAGGGCAGAGAGGCTGCACAACGACATGTTTCAGTTTCTCGGCAGCGCGTCGGCAGCTTACCTGAAGCACTTTACACCTGAGCTCCGCTCTCTGTCTAACCGCTGCGGGCTGGACGTGCCTCTCTCCAGCCTGGGACCTGCTGTTATAGTTTTCCAGGAGACTTCTCGCACTCAGCTGCTAGGCCAAGGTAAGCCAGAGCAAGCAGACTTTCACGTTTACAAGACCTGAAGTGTTTATCAATATGAATACAGCATTTTTCTGATACATGTTGTTGCCAAAGGCTGTTGTACGACTAGCCTGAGGCAAAGGGATTGTTGCTTCAACTTGGGTCTGCGCACCCTCATGGGGCCTAAACACATAGCCAGGGGGATCTTTGAAAAAGTCCTGAATTTAGACTGGTGGAGAATCCCACTGGAAAAACACAAGTTGTCAATCAAACCGAATTGTTTCATCATTCCCACTTTTATTTCTCTTTGCTTAGTGATGAGAATTTCAATTTGTTTCATTGTCTCTGTAGTCAGATGATGAGTCTTTAGAGAGACTTTAGTCAGTAATATGCTGGGCCAATAACAAAATGCTATATTTTGCTAATTTTTATCTATTATTTTAATTAAAAATACAGTAAAAATGCAATGCATGCATGCAGACAAAGACTTAAAGGAATAGTTCACCCAAAAATGAAAAATATCCCATGATTTACTCAAACTCAAGCCATCCTAGGTGTATATGACTTTCAGTTAAACACAATCAAAGTTATATTAAAAAATAATCTGGCTCTTCCAAGCTTTATAATGGCTTTGAATGGGGCTTGAGATTTTGAAGCCCAAAAAAGTGCATCCATCCACCATAAATATTATCCATACAGCTCCAGGGCGTTAATAAAGGCCTTCTGAAGCGAAGCAATGCATTTTTGTAAGAAAAATATTCACATGTATAACTTTACAGGCAATAATCACTAGCTTCCGGTAACGTCCCTCCGCGCATTCAGGAGGTAGTCAAGTTCCAGCGTATGACGTAGGATGTAGGAGTAGCGTAACCTTAGGTAACAGTAGACGCCTGTCACGGTTCAAACAAATAGGGCTGGGCAACAGACTCAAGCTCCTCTTCTCTTATATCGAAATCCTCCGATATTTCTCTTTAAAAATTCTCACTTTGGACTTCTAATTCATGACCAGTGTTTTGGTTTGCTCTATCTTCTGTGCTTCCACGTTCGTCAATACGTCATGCCAGGTCAAAGTTCACTCTTTCACCGGAATTGACTCACATACGATAGTCATATACATCCAGGATGGCTTGAGGGTGAGTAAATCATGGGATAATTTTCATTTTTGGGTGAACTATCCCTTAAAATGTATGATAAGAATGTGTTTAATTTGTGAATTAAAATTCATTTTGAACTGTCCTGTTACCATAATGAAGAAAAAAGCCTAATTAAAATAATTAATTTACTTTATTTTATTTTATTTTTTAGAAAAAAATATTTCACTGCTTATTAGTTGAAAAAAGTCAAAAGTTTGAAATAGTCATGCGGTGCAATCAACATAACAGGAAAAAACCCATGACTGTGTCAAGTTAAAAATAAAAAAATAAATAAAAATGAATTAATTTATATACTTAAGTATATTTTAAAACTTTAACAAATAATGTGTGCACATTTACACAAAGTACATGGAAAATGTTTTTACTTTTTTATTTATTGTTAGACCACATGACATTTTTGAATTTAAATAATTCAATTGTAACTTTTCTTGAATATGGTATAAACATATTCTTATGTCAAGTCTTATGAAACCAACATGGATAAAAAAAGATAAAGATATTATATAAAACATAATACAATATTGCATCTTCCAGTGCCTTATTGCTTCTATAAAAGATTACTGCACAATAAACTTATTTTATTAGAGCACATTTTCGAAGGACATAGATATTCATAAAAATCCTTTTATTTTTGTCATTTGTCCAAAAGAAAATCAAAACACTGGAGCATCAGAATGGGGATGAAAGGTGATTTAAGTGACTTAATGGTTAAGCTACTAGTTATCTAACACAGATTGCAGGTAAATCCCAAGGCAGGGTGACTCAGGTGTCGACTGTTATAAAGATCACAATACTGCTCAATTACAATTGTGCCCTTGGGTAAACCCCATGTTTTCAGCATGCTGTAAATCATGGTTCATATAAAATATTATATAAAACGCATAAAAAAAAAAAGCTGTAAACACTTCTTTCATCTTTTTATTTTGAAACTTTTGAACTATTGTCTTCCGAAGAAGTGTGTCAGGCTAGAGAAATATGGGTTTGTTTTCTTATCCAGATGCATCTGCCCTGGGGCAAGCAGACACACTGCTGCAAAAGCGCTTCCATGACTTGGGCCAGAGCACAGACGCCTTCAGCTCTGTTCAGTATGTGGGCACCCAGACCATCACTCCCCCCACAGACTACTCGCAGTTACTGCAGATAGTCAATCAGCAAGTGAACAACACATCCCAGCGAGCCCCGCGCCAGCCTACCATTGTGTTCAGTGCATTGAAGGTAGCTCCTCACGCATTTCTTTGTGTATGTCTGTGTAAAGTGGCCCCAAAAAGAATTTAGACACTTAAGCTTTGATATTTGGTTTCATTTATTTTGTATCTAATGCAGTTAAAGGGGTAGTTCACCCAAAATAAAAATTATCCCATGACTTACTCACCCTCAAGCCATCCTAGGTGTATATGACTCTCTTCTTTTAAGACAAACTCATTTGGAGATCTATTTAATAATATCCTGGCTCTTCCTAGCTTTATAATGGGAGTGAATGGGGAGTGCGATTTTGAAGCCCAAAAAATGCATCCATGCATCCAAAGTTTCTTGACCATCAAATCAGCATATTAGAATGATTTCTGAAGGATCATGTGACACTGAAGACTGGAGTAATGATGCTGAAAATTCAGCTTCACATCACAGGAATAAATTACATTTTAAAATATATTAAAATGTAAAACATTTGCAATAATATTTTACCATATTACTGTATTTTTAATCAAATAAATGCAGCTTTGGGGAGAATAAGAGACTTCTTTTAAAAACATCTTGCCAATCCCAAACTTTTAAATGTAAATATACTATATAAATTTAAGTATGGCGTAAGTGTCCTGAAGTACTTTTTGGGGTCAGTGTATGCATGTACTGTTTGTGTTCACCTTTGTCCACTGAGCATGTTTCTGAAACTGCGCTTCGCTGGACCTCACTGCTCTGCTCTCTCTCAGGCCTTGAGCGACAGGTTCTGTGGCGAGATCTCCGATGACAAAATCAGCATATGCTCATTTTTTCCTGATGAATATTTCACTTGCCCATCAGTCTGTCTCAGCTGCAAGTAAGTCCACACAGGCTTTATGCTCAGAGCAATAGATTGAAAGGATTTTTTTAATTTGCAGGTTGTGTTTAAAGGGATAGTTCACCTAAAAATGAAAATTCTGTCATTTACTCAAGTTGTTCCAAACCTGTATGAGTTTCTTTCTTCTGCTGAACACAAAAGAAGATATTTTGAAGAATGTTGGTAACCAGACAGTTGACAGGCCCCATTCACTTCCATAATATTTTTTTTTTTCCCTGCTATGGAAGTCAGTGGCTACCGTCAGCTGTTTGATTACCAACATTCTTCAAAATATCGTCCTGTGTTCAACAGAAGAAAGTAATTCATACAGGTATGAAACAACTTGTGGGTGAGTAAATGATGACAGAATTTAATTTTGGGTGAAATATCACTTTAATGCACCTCACAGATGCTATGTGTTTGATGCATAGTAAATCAAGGAAATTTCTGCTGTGTCATACACCAGACTCTAATTTTCATAATTTGATGTTTCACAGTTATAAAGAACTAGGATCTCTATTCAGCATGCAAAACTAATGTACGGAAATGAGTTGCACAGAAAAAACAAAGTTGTCACTGTACTTGAATGTAATTAGATCTTGCATCAATTGTTGTTGTTTTTGCTTGTGTTTGTGTGTGTGACTTAATAGAACAGTATTGTTCAAAAACCTTTAAGAACTAGCAAATCATAACTAACTTCTCCAAAATCCCACGACTTTAGTGTTCGGTGTAAAAATGGCATGAACCACCAGAAAGACTCTATCCCACACATGGCTGATGGATTGTGTCAGTACGCCCACCAATACAACAATAAAGTTCTCATCTGCAAGGTAACATCAAGGTTAAGATCGCTGTTTTGTTTTGTTTTATTTTTGTTTTGTTTTATTTTTGTTTGTTTAGTTTAGTTTTTTTAGTTTTAATTTATAGTTGTTTGTTTTTTCTTTTTGTTGTACTGTTGATATTTTATTTATTAATATTACTTATTTTTTCCATTTACACTGTTTTGTACAATGTTTCATTGTATGTACAGACAGCTATGCTGCAAACACTTTGGCAATAGAAATGTGCAGATTTTTTTTCCATGTAAATAAATCACACTAAATTGAATCAAAAATTAATACTGATTAAAGGTTTTAGCCCTCTAGTGGTTAAAAAAAAAACTGCATGCATTTTGCGGAAGAACATTGTTTTGGTTGTGCTTCAGCTCTGCGTGACTGTACGGATGAATATGTTTCTCCTACTGCTCATAAAATATTTACTACTAGTTAAGAGATATAACCAGTTTAGATGAAAAGCAATCTCTAGCTGAAGATGTTACTGTAGCTTTACCCATTAATAGATGTGGTATTTCCTTGAAAATAAATTCCAGCTACAACAACCATAATGAAATGAGCTACAACAACCATAATGAAATGAGCCTTCGCAATAGATAATGCTTTACAATGAACTCTGTTAGAGAGCTACATATGGCAATTTATCAGTTCAATAAAACACATTATTACCTGTTGAGTAGTGTTGTCAAAAATATCGATATATATTGATACTGAAATATCTGAAACGGTTCCAATGCGCTTTTTCTGCAGTATTGATACACCGATACCAGTGGCGCGTTCTCGCTTTCTCTTCTCTTTGACGGCGAACTAACACGCACCTGCCTCCTCTGGTGCATCAGCATGAAGCTCAACTTCCATAGGAATTAACTAAAAACGCTCGCTCACTTCGCGGCAGTGGACACGCAATCGTCTCATTTGCTCAAGTTGAATAGTGCTTGTATTGCGCATAGTTTTAGTCATTCGCGCAGGTTTCGCGCTCGCACCGTTTAAGCGCGCACCACTGATCTATGTAAGTGGTACTCTCATAAAGCTACTCAAACAGCTTGCGAGAACCAAATTGACTTCTTTTTCATGGCCTATTGCGAATAAACGGTCAAATACATACAAAATTATGTCAAAATGCCCGTCTTGCCGAGTATTCCAATAAATATAGTCAGTTTTGGAATGTAATTAATTGAGAGAAAAAGCATGTTGTGTAACAGTATATTGGATCCTCCCTGCAAGCTCTTAAAAAGACAGGAACCTAATAAACCTGCTGCTGTCTGTTCTTATTTTATTACTGACTGTTGTCTTTTTTTTGTAAATGTAGTTCAATCATTTAAATAAAGCCTCCTTGTGCTATGTTTAAGCTATTACAACAAAATTACCCAAATTATCAAACAATTATGAGACCATAACAAATTATCTGTATGGCAGTTTTCCCCATGGTATCAAATGGTATCAAATATCTATATTTTTTAAGATGTCATATCTAAGTTAGATATTCCAATATCATGACAACACTACTGTTAAGTATTACAAATGCCATCTCCACGTCACTTTTAAAACATTTCAAATTCCTCAGTTCTCGCCATCTCAGAAAAGCCAAGCTAATGTTGATTCTTGTTTTATTACAGATTCTCTTTTTGCCAGCAGACTCTCCTCTGTTTGGGTTTTGTTTAAAACGGGAGGTTCGAGATTTAACGGCTTTATGTCAACCTTTCTTGCTCGTTGTGACAACTAACCTATGCCACTCCCACACCATACACGCGTCAAAGTAGCCAGTGCAAATTTTTTTCTACTTACAGATATGATGAGACACGCACAGGCGAGTGACATGTACGCAATTTCCCACATAAACCATCCCGTCAGGTCTAAAATATAAACACTTATGATAGGCTTACCATAGTGAATCAGTGTAAGACAAAAATGTATTGACTCACTATTTATTTTGTTAATTTTGAACAAAAAAGGTTACAAAGTGTACCTTTAAGACAAGACCCTAGATTTAAGCAGATTCGCCACTTGTTGTTATGTTAATTGAGTTTTCAGATTAATCTGTTTGCAAAAACTGTCAAATATGGATTAGAATTCTCAATTTGAAACAAAAAGATAATGGGAAAACAGTGATAAACCATTTCTGTTACAGAAGTGCTATGAGGGCGGAAGGGAAGTGATTGTCGTACCCAAAACATCTGCCTCTACAGATAATCAATGGCTTGGTCTGGCCAAGTATGCATGGTCAGGGTAAGTGAGATGTTTTTTCTACTGAAACTAACCTCAGAAGCTGGTCCTCGTCCATGCTCTGAACCCTGGTCTTGTTCTACAGCTATGTTTTAGAGTGTGCCAGCTGTGGCATCATCTACCGGAGTAGACAGTACTGGATGGGCAACCAGGATCCAGAGAGCAGTGTGGTGCGGCCAGAGGTCAAGCATGTCTGGCAGGATGTGAGTCATATCTCTGTGGTCCCATCCACATGCTGACTCCATTGATGCTCACAGTGGTTAATGTTGTTTTTATGCTTGTAGAACTGTGGCTTCCAGACAGACCATCAGAATGCAGCTCAGCGGGTTTTGGATGGAGTGAATTACATAATTCAGTCAGTGTCAGAATATAGCTCTGGCCCAACCAAAGCTGTCGCTGCCTGGCTCACAGACCAGGTGGCTCCGCCCTACTGGAAACCCAATGCTGAAATCATTGTAAGTCGATATGCCCTATAGGAATATATGAAAAATAATGTCAAAATACACTTATAGCATGTGAAATAAAATATATCGCAAATCAATTGTTTTATTATGTAAAAACAAATAAACATCATGTTGGTCTGGTCAGAAATGTCATGGTTGTAAGCGAGCGTTTGAGGAGGCGGAGAGGAAGCACCACTGTCGGGCATGTGGCGAGGGTTTCTGTCAGGCCTGCTCCACTCACAGCATGCCAGTTCCTGAGAGGGGTTGGGGCGGCACCCCTGTACGAGTGTGTGATGAATGTTACCGGCAGGGAGGACCCCAGCAAACTGCACAGGGTGAGGACATCGTTCTCTTTTAAAAGCACACTTTAAATGTGCAGTGAGTTATTCTTAAACTTTGCCCTACACTTTAAAAATTTGTGGTCGGTCTTTTAAGGCCAATTCACACCGCACAGACAAACACCAACAAACAAGTTGAGAGTTGGATTTACAGTTTTATGAAAAATAACTGTCATGTTCACACTGCCTCAACAGACACCAACAAACACTGATTGAACATGTTCAGTCAGGTGAAAATAAACTCCGACCAACTCAAACAGATGCCAACAGGAGTAACACAAATGTGTTTGTTGGCGTTTGTCTGTGCGGTGTGAATTGGCCTTTATGCTCAAAAAGGCTGCATTTATTTGATCAAAAATATCGTAAAGACAGTAATATTGTGAAATATTATTACAATTTAAAATGAGATTGAATATATTTTAAAATGCAAGTTATTCCTGTGATGGAAAGCTGAATTTTCAGCATCATTACTCCAGTCTTCAGTGTCACATGATCCATCAGAAATCATTCTAATATGCTGATTTGCTGCTCAAGAAACATTTCTTATTATTATTAAAAACTGTTGTGCTGCTGAATATTTTTGTAGAAACCATGATTCATTTTTTAAGGATTCTTTAGCCCTATTCGTAACTGTAGTTGTTTCTCATGTGGATGTCTGTAAAAAAATAAAATAAATAAATAAAAAATTTTGCATGGCACCTCAGTGATAAAACTCATGCATTCAAATGGCGATTTATTCACGGCAAAGGTACGAGTTTTGTGATCCTACGAACCCGGGAACGTGTGCTGCTCACGTGGTCAGTCACATGATTGTCTGTTGTAAATAAATAGGCACATGCTTGGAATAAAATGTAAATAAATTAATAATGTAACGATAATATCCTGTATATTGCATATCCTATGTAATATTGTAATATCCTATGATTTAAATCTCCTGTTTAAAAATAGGAAGATAGCCATGCTATACAGTTAAAATGGTTTTCTGTCTTGCATTTTATCTCAAAATGATGTATGTCATTTTAAAAATATGGAAATTGGCAGAAATAAGTTAATGCAGCCTCTTATTTACATGAGGTAAGCATAAAGCTGCTTGGTTTATATATTTAATGTATAGAATTGCATATCATACATATTTTAAAGTGGTATTGCACACCTGTTGCTGCCAATAACGGCCCATTTTAAATGTTATGTGCTTTATTTCTCCTTTTTGTACAGGTTCCACTCACTGTGGTGGAGCGGTGATGAAATATTGTTCTTATAAATGCTTTCCAACATTTCCATAATAAAAAATTACAAGCGAAGCTCAACACTTTACATACGGTGTTCTGCAGTGGTCAAAGGATTTCAACTATGAATTTTGCATTGATCTCTTTTGTAAACTCAGAGATGTGGATTTGGATGGCAATTAAATCCCCACACAACCTTGGTGTTTGTCAAAAAACAGTAGGTAATTCGGCTGGGGATTTTTACGTGGGTGGTGGGAGAAAAATACTGACATCCTGAATTCAGACGGCAGTAAAATCACCGGCTAGCCTCTGTAAATGTTGAAAATACCTTGCGTCCCCATGAGAAACAATTACCGTCTGAATAGGGCATTTGATGAATAGAAAGTTAAAAAGAACAGCATTTATTTGAAAAATACAAATCTTTTATAACATTATAAATGTCTTTACTGTCACTTTTGATCAATTTAATGTGTCCTTGCTGGATAAAAGTATTGATTTCTTACCCTAAACTTTTGAATAGTAGTGTAACCAAGACTCACTCCAGTAAAATCAGTGGCCTAAAAATGGCTTTTTTTATTCTACACACAGAATAAACCATTTCAAATATGGGATTTGGTACTCTTATTTAGTGCAGAATTATGCTATCGTTTGTATTTTCTCATCTTGACTGATTCTGTGTGCTTTGTGTTTATGTAATGCATTATGCAGTCTGCAGAGAATATCTCACAGGGTTGCATTTTCCAAAACAGTTTTTAATGGCCTCAATGTGCGATGTTGACTGCTTTGCTGAGCTGAGACAATACATTCTCTCCCTTGCAGTAGCCAATACGGAAACCCGGACACTAGTTGCCCGCAGAGTGACGGAAGTAGCTCAGTCCACTCTCGATATGGTCTCCACCGCAGTGGACTACCCTCTCTGTGAGTGTTACCAGTACACATTAAGTGTCTGAATTTACACAAGAAAAATTGCTTATATATTGTTGTGTGAGGTGACAAATTACTTTTTTTGCACATCTTGTCCTTTTAATACAGGTTTCGTAAAGGGGGTTGCGAGACCAGACTATTGGATCCCGGACCATGAGATCACTCAGTGCCACTGCTGTGCTAAACGCTTCATCCCCAGCATGTCCAAGCACCACTGTAGGGCATGTGGGCAGGGAGTGTGTGGGAACTGCTCCAGTAAGACCAGGCCAGTGCCCTCTCGTGGCTGGGACCACCCAGTGAGGGTGTGTAACAACTGCGCTGACCGCAATGATTCCCTGTGACACTCTAATACAGCTGGTATCTCTTGGTGCTCAGAACCAGGTTGCAGGAAATATGAAACTCACTGCAGATGCATAGACAAACACTCAGGCTCTTCAAAGCATTAGCTGCAGAATTAGAGAGTGGGTTCTTTTTAAGCTTAAAGTCAAAAGAGAAAACTAAGAAATGAAGTTACATAATGAAAATAATTTGTAGAAATATCAAAGTTCATTATATGGCAATTAAGCGCATATATCTACGAATTCTCATTACTGTAATACAAAAATCCAGTTCTCTATACTGAAATACAATAGTGAAAATCATCCTGGAAAATAAATATATATATATATATATATATATATATATATATATATATATATATATATACATATACATATACATATACATATACACATATATATATATATATATATATATATATATATATATATATATATATATATATATATATACACACACACACACATTCTCAGTAATTTTATATATATATATATATATATATGTATATGTATGAGAATTAGGAGAAGAAATGTGCTTGATGGTCATGAAAAATATCTTACCATGCAAAAAAAAAAAAAAAAAAGTTGGTATGTAAAGTATGTGTTTTTTTTATTTTGACTGTGGGGTTGAGTAAACAACCCATAACTTTCTTCACATTTGTGAGATTTGCTGCAGAAATTAAAAAGAAGACAAAGTATGAATTTTAATGGACTTTGATAGTTTCTAGCTATTGACTATAGTGCTGGCACTGAAAATGAATCGCCTTCTAAAAGTGCATTTCTGTAAATAATTTAAACATCTCTACATTTTTATCCCAAAGATAAGATAACAGACTAAAAGACAGAGAGCAGTAAATATTAACATATCTAATGTTTAGTAAATTATCATTTGATATACAGTACGTAGGAGATGTTTCACACTAATAAAGAAGCATTTGAATATGAGATATCAGCCTTACCTTTTTTTTTTTGGTAGTTTTATACTTTATTCCAGGAACAGAGCAACAGAAGTTGAGCCTAGAATTCACATTCCAGTTAAAACAATGCAGTTTGCAGAATCCTGTGAGCTCATAATATCTCATTATTTTTTTTTATCAGTATAGTTCTTTACTACTCATTTTTGTGACGACTGCACTTTATCTAATCTTCACTATCAACTTTTAGTTGAGAGCCATATTATCTAATACATACGATGCAAACTGTACATATATAATGAAAATGGAATTATTCAGCAGCATTTGCGGTGCCTAATGGATCTCAACAACTATCTTGCATATAGACCGTAGTGGAATATAACAGGATGATTTCACAATGTGGCTGTGTATGACATTTAACCCTTAAATGCATGAATGTTTCGCCAATCATTATTGCATATTCGGGTCTTTAGCGACCCTGATGTATTTCTAACATGGATGGATCTCTATCTGTTGAAATAATATAAAACTCTCCTGATATTAGAGTAACAAATACAGAAGAATAAAATAAAGCATATTTTGTTACCTTTTGGAGCTTGGAAGGGTTCAGTTTGAGCAGATGATTTATACCATCATCATTCTCCTTGTCAGAGCTCAATTCCCAGTAAATTCAGCATCTGGCTCATATTCACAATCAAACATATTCTCAAAACATTTTCAGCATCTTCAAAATCAATATTGATCACTGACAACTTCTTCACCAGATCCACCATCAAGTGACAGTGACACTAATATTTGATTTTTGAACAGTAAATCGCTGAGCCATTTCGAGTTTTGTTGATGATACTTTCTATTCTTTTGTTTTACTGCCTGCAGCAACTATGAGTGAAACGTCACTTCATCATTGTGTATCAGACATTGCCACCTTGTGGAATAAACGTGATTTGCACTTATTCAGTCATCAAAGATTCAATTATTGTTGTGCAGAAAAAAAATACTCACTATTACACACCCTGGGTCATTAGCGACCCTATACAATTGTTACAACAACAACAAAAATGTAATGGGAAAACAGACATTCTTTTATAATTTTATTTTATTTTATAATTTTTTTTTTTTCTTGTTATATTTTTTATAATGAATTGATTGAGGAATACTAAGAAGGTCTAATGACGTCCCAGGTCACTAAAGACCCGAGGTATGTGTTTAAGGGTTAATGCAGATATACACTAAACTGAACGCTGATGACTGAATGTTGAGCATCACAGCAGGATTACTCTGTGGTTTCCTAACATGTACAGTAAAATGGCTTATATAACGCACTTTATTCATATTTGATCTGAGAGAATCCATGTGGAATTTCTTAACTTTGATGTTTTTTGTTTGTTTGTTTTACAGTTCTGCTTCTACTCTTTGTACTTTTATCTGGAATAGAACATTGTAGTCTTCTATGAAGGGGTTTAACCAAAGCAATGGTTTTATTTGCATGTAACTCCACCTGCATTTGACAATCCTGCAATCTTTGTTTTGATTGGCCGGTACTGTTTTTCAGGTTTACTCAGAACATTAAAGCTATTTGAAAACAGCCTGCCCTCTTGATTCACAAGATAACAGAGATCTATGGAAAATTATAGGCTGTAGCGCTGTAAGTGAACAAATGCGAGGTCATCTGGAGGTAGAGGTCTAGATTTCCTGCTCAAGGGCCTTAAATAGATGAAACTGACTCAAAATCTGATTTAAATCATGCAGGTTGTACTCACATTTCCTCCATTTATAACATTACTGTCTGGCATACAGCCGGCCTCATCACATCTACAGGAAATGGGTTTACCGATTATGTCAGCACTTGTGAGTATCATTAAGAACATCACATACAGTGTGTCATGTGAAGCAGGGCTACTGAAGGGATCAGGTATCAAATGTGTCAAAAGTTGTCTATTTGGATACCATGGTATATTACCAAATAACTAGCCCAATTTTCATTCCTTTTAGTGATAAAAGATATAAGCTTTTCAGTTGCTGGTACTGATAGAGAGCAGGGCTGATAAACTGCCAATATATACACTATTGGAGTCACTGAGATATTTTAATATTTTGGAAGAAGTCTCTTAATGAAGTTTAAAATAAATATTTTATAACACTATAAATGTCCTAATTGTCACTTCTAATCAACTTGATGCAAACCTTGCTGAATAACAGTATTAATAATAAAAAAATCTTAATCTTACTTACCCCAAACTTTTGAATAGTTTTCAACATTGATGATGATAATAATAATAATAAATGTTTGATGATATTAAGAAAATGTAATGACACTGATTTAAAAGAACATAAAATCACTGAAATGAGCATATATATATATATATATGATTATTATGTAAGTATATTTATTATATAATATTTGTGCCCAAATATTATATAATATTTGTATATTTATAATAAAGGTAATATTTATAATAAAGTTAATAGTGTCCTTTTTTTTCTTAAAAATCGCATCTGAATGTGCGGCAACTATAGTTGCCGGTGGGCAAAAATGTCAAATTTGAATAGGAGGAGAACATTTGGCATCTAACTCAAAATAACTTCTTTCAACAGATCAACAGATCAGTCAAAGTTGAAGAACATTCAATGCGAACCCAAAAAAGCTGCATTTAGTTTATAATCTCTTGAATATGAAAACACAACAAACAACAAATCTATTTGTCTTAAAGTGGTGGAACATAGTGCAGAACAAAGTGCAGCCATTAAGTTGCCCCAACAGAGCATTGTGAATCAAAAAGTTAAATTACATCTATATGTGACCCTGGACCACAAACCCAGTCATAAGTCACACGGGTATATTTGTAACAATACCCAACAATACATTGTATGGGTCAAAATTATTGATTTTTTTTTTTTCTTTTGTGCCAAAAATATTCTTTTTATGCCAGGATATTAAGTAAAGATCATGTTTCATGAAGATATTTTGTAAATTTTCTACTGTAAAAATCTTTTTGTGAGTGGATATACATTGTTAAGGATTTCATTTGGACAACTTTAAAGGCGATTTTCTCAATATTTTGATTTATTTGCACCTCAGATTCCAGATTTTCAAATAGTTATCTCGGCCAAATGTCCTATCCTAACAAACCATACATCAAAAGAAAGATTATTTATTCAGCTTTCAGATGAAGTATAAATTTCAGTTTCAAAAAAACTGACCCTTATGACTGGTTTTGTGGTCCAGGGTCACATTTAACAACAACAACAAAAATAGTAATAATAAATAAAGCGCTAAACAAGACCAATAACCTTGATTTATTAAACCATTAAACACAGTATACCCCATTTCCCCATGATATATGTACTTACATGTCATTTGCCCACCGGCAACTATAGTTGCCGCTTGGACTTTTGACTAAGTATACAAAAAACTATAGATCTCTTGTAAGATTTGTTTTGTTTAGATGATTCCAGAGACCTTCATGATTATGCAAATATATGTCAACAAAAAATACTTATTAGTAACATGAAAACTGCCTTTCTTTGGGAGGGTTTGCCTTCGCCATGCTTCCTGGAAGTAGGGGTAGGAAGTTGACAGCCTCATGTGAGGCTTTTTTTTGTTGTTGTTGTTCTTGAAATCCTTTATTTGGTTGTTTGCATGTCATTGAGACATAAAACATGGATAACATTTAGAAAAATACTTACAAAACGAAAATGACAACTGTACACTGCGGCAACTATAGTTGGCTTAAATGGGTTAATATATATTCCCAAGGCAGTTGGTTGATCACTTCTGTTAATCAGTCGTTCATTTCATATAATTTTTTAATTGCTCCTGGAATGAGTTAAAAATTGTATTCATTCTACATTATGTAAACTATTGTAAAACTAAGAAATAATAGAAATCATTTTCAAAATTAAAATAAAGTTGAAATAAAAAAAAAATGCAATATTAGAAATTAAACTTTAAAAAAGAACTTTAACTTAAACTTGTTTCCGTTAGTTACCAAGGCAACATTTAATGTTTTAGTTTAAGTACTCATATCACTACAACTGAAATAAAAATAAAGCTGAATACAAATATTAAAAAAATAATAATTAAGATTTTAAAAAGGCAAAGCACATAACAAAACTACTAAAACACAAACTAAAATGAAAACTGAAAATATAAAAATAAATGCTAATTCAAATTATAAATAACTACTATAGCATATAAATAATACAAAAAAAACTATGGTCCTGATTTAAAAAAAAAAAAAAAATGCAGTCAGTTGCACTACCACACTGTAACCAGCAGAGGGAAGCAACACCACTCCCAACAAGAGACCCACTGAGACACCCATACAGGATTTTACTCATTCTAGAATCTTGCACCTTTATTATATTTGTAACATTGATTCATATATATATATATATATTAAAAAAAAAACAAGGGTTATCAAAAGTCTAAATAAAAAGGGACTAAACATGACAACAGGCCTCATTCATTCAGCACATTGCCAAAAAACTGCAATTTCTACCTCTGGTTCATTTAAGGACAAAAGGATCAAAATAGCCTTATGTTACCCGACTTCACTGTTTAATCCATGGGTCTTTTATAATTTAGATTGTTCTTGTACAGGAAGAGAAAGATTATGCACAAAGATCTAACATAAATACTTCATCAAATTATTTAATGAAAATCTTAAAGGGATAGTTCAAACAAAAATGAAAATTGTCATCATTTACTCACCCTCAAGCTGTTCCAAACCTGTATGAATTTCTTTCTTCTGCTGAACACAAAAGAAGATATTTTGAAAAATATGGGAAACTGTACAGTTGATAGACCCTGTTGACTTTGATAGTATTTTTTTTTTTCCATACTATGGAAGTCAATGAGGCCCATCAACTTTTTGGTAACCCATATTCTTCAAAATATCCTCTTTTGTGTTCAGCAGAAGAAAGAAATTCATACAGGTTTGGAACAGCTTGAGGGTGAGTAAATGATGACAGGATTTTCATTTTTGGGTGAACTATCCCTGTAAGTCCTGTTGCACAAGAAATGATGTAATGCACTGCTTATAACACATTTCACATCCCATAACTTCATCAGTTTTTTTTTTTTTTTAATATAATAGGAAAATTCAATATAGATAGATTTTTATTTTTAATGTGATCTTCACTGGTTTCACAATTGTAGCTCATCTGATGCTTGTGATAAATATACACCACTGTTAAAACATTTTGGGTCGGTAAGATTTTTAAATGTTTTTAAAATAAACGTTTAATGTTTTTTGACCTCATGACTTAATGAAATTTCTTTTATTAAGTTACTTAGTAAATTCCACCATTTATATTAACTATTCAGGAATGTTTTGTTTGAAATCAACATATAAAACTACTGCTAAGGAAGACTGCTGAGAAAAAGTTGTGGCCTAATGGTTAGAGAGGTGGACTTGTAACCTGAAGATTGCAGGTTTGAATCTCAGTATAGGTGTAGGGAGTGAATGAACAGCACTCTCATTCACTCATATTACCCACAACTCAGGTGTCCTTGAGCAAGACACCTAACCCCCAATCACTCCCTGGGCGCCGCAGCAAAAATGGCTGCCCACTGCTCCAGGTGTGTGTCTGTTCAATACTCACTGCTGTGTGTGTGCACTTGAAAATACAGAGCACAAATTCTGAGTATGGGACACCATACTTGGCTATACGTCACGTCACTTTCACTTTCGGACATCTATAGCCCCTGTCTCCACTATATTGTTGCCTGTTTGCTGTTTTAAGCCATTGAGGTCCACTGCTCTATTTGAGTCTGAATCATTATACATATTTCATTATAAGCTTGTTAATCAGTCTCTTAAAATGCATAACATCATTTGCATGAACAGATTAGTCCACTGCAGGACGCTGTCGTGCACTTTGTGTTTATCTCCTCCAGCAGATGCACATGCCTGGACCGTGAGCTCCAGCCCGGCAGAAAAAAAAGAGCACCACGTGCTAGTTCAGCAGAACGCATTATTGTAATTCCCTTAATCCCCATTTCACACATTATTATGTCAACTGGAACTGCCCAGTTGTTTTGGTTTAGACTTAATCTGGGCCATTGTTTTATATGAATATGGACTGCAAATAGCCTGCTTATAAAATATAACACATGGCCGAAATGCTGTGGATGCATCAGTGTAGAATTGTATAGACTGTATACTCACCAGTGTCCTCTCTTATACTGGGAGCCTTTGCGAGTTTAATTTATATCCGTGTGCCCAGTGTTTTTCTGCTTACTGTGGCTCTTTTTGGATGATTATTAATGGCTGTTTTGCTTCTGTATCCATGGCAACTTATCCTGCACTGTCCCGTTTTCCCCCTCATCCACACAGTCACTCTGTGGGTGCAGGACAATAAGAGGAGAGTCTCCACCGCGGAAAGCATTCTCTCATTTTCTCACGCTTCCCCGGGGAAGATATGGCGCCTTGCTTGGGTCCATTTAACAATTCTGATCCTCAGCTTCTACTGACACACAAAGAGGCACTAATAGTGGTTGATGGTCTGTGACTTTTTAATTTCAAAAAGTCCATTCATAAATCTTTTCAAGGGACTCTATTAGATTGTTGTGAACAAGAGGAACCATACATAACCAGTATAGTGAAATAATGGAGCAGCACATCAACATTTTCCGTTTTGTTTCATAGCCCCAGACGGACCATAGCGAAGACATTAATGTGGTGATGGAGATTAATTCTACAGATTTCCATAGAAATGTGGTCATTTTTTTGTCATTGCACTAAAAATAAAATGATTAATAAGAAGCATGAAGCAAATTTAAATTACATTGTATGATATTTATTTAAAAATATCATTAAGTATTTATATATCATGGTAGTATTTATGCAGCCAAAATGTTTTGCTTAAGTGTTATATGACATAATTAAGATTATTTTTTTCTGATACAGTTTAACTCTGAGATCTTGTCATATTTTATTACCATTTTTTTAAACTATAGTGAATAAACTATTAATGAATGAAATGTTCAAGGTGTCTGAATAAATTTTGGTTTGACTGTATTTATATATATATATATATATATATATATATATATATATATATATATATATATATATATATATATATATATATATATATTAAGCCGTTATACATGACGTACTGCACTATGTCCTACGTTATAACGCATAGTACGTCATGTCATTGTGTACTACATCACGGAAGTTGACATTTTTTAGACGCAAGTCGAATGACTGAGTATGGCTGTCGCGCCGGAAGCTCATTATTTTACTTTGTAAAGTTTTAAATAAGGATATTTTTCTTACACAAACGCATCGATTCACTTTATTAACCTTTATTAACCCCCCGGAGCCGCGTGGAGAACGTTTTATGGTCAATGGATACACTCCCATCATAAAGCTTGGACGAGTACAGGAAAGCTCTTACCACTGAGCTTTCCTGTAGCTCAGTGGTTAGAGCATGGCACTAGCAATGCCAAGGTTGTGGGTTCGATCCCAGGGATTGCACATACTCAGATACAAATGTATAGTATAATGCAATGTAAGTCGCTTTGGATAAAAGCGTCTGCCAAATGCGTAAATGTAAATGTAAATGAGCCAGGATATTTTTAAAGGGTTAGTTCACCCAAAAATGAAAATTCTGTCATTAATTACTCACCCTCGTGTCGTTCCACACCCGTAAGACTTTCGTTCATCTTCGGAACACTAAAATATTAAGATATTTTTGATGAAATCCGATGGCTCAGTGAGGCCTCCATTGCCAGCAAGATAATTAACACTTTCAATGCCTAGAAAGCTACTAAAGACATATTTAAAACAGTTCATGTGACTACAGTGGTTCAACCTTAATGTTATGAAGCAACGAGAATACTTTTTGTACGCCAAAAAAAACAAAATAACGACTTTATTAAACAATATCTAGTGATGGGCGATTTCAAAACACTGCTTCATGAAGCTTCGAATCTTTACAAATCTCGTTTCGAATCAGTGGTTCGGAGCGCATATCAAACTGCCAAAGTCACGCCCCCCAGTGGTGAACCATTGAAATTTCATAACAAAGCCTCATTTACTGAAATCACGTGACTTTGGCAGTTTGATACCTGTTTGATACACGCTCCGAACCACTGATTCAAAACAAAAGATTCGTAAAGCTCCGATTTTATCAAAATCTTCTGAAGATGAACGAAGGTCTTACGGGTGTGGAACGACATGAGGGTGAGTAATTAATGACAGAATTTTCATTTTTGGGGGGAACTAACCCTTTAATGTAACTGTGTTTGGCTGAAAGAAGAAAGTCATATTCACCTAGGATGGCTTGAGGGTGAGTAAAATATGGGGTAATTTTTATTTTTGGGTGTACTATTCCTTTAAGATATAACTGACTGTTAATGTGAATACTCACCAAGACCGGAATTTTTACATTATTTTTTTGTGTTTGACTGTTTAAGTACAATAAGCAGCAAAAAAAGAACTCAATTTAGTATTGATAGGCAGCTGTATGTGCGCGCACTTTGGGTGTAAGCACAAAATCTGCAGGAATGAGTAAAATTATGCGCAAAACAAGCAATCCCAGGCCGAAATTCAAGCCCTGTAACACCAACAATATTCATCTTTTTCATCATCAGTTTTCATCTTCATATGCATGTATGATGTACATGAATCAAGCCACCAACAAAAGTACCACTGTTTATATTATATTATTTATTTATCTTTTATACAATGTAATTACAATAGAAATATGTAGGTTTAAATACAAAATTCTGTAAATAAAGAATAAAAATAAACTCCACTGGTTTGTTATCACTACACTAAAGTTTACAATCAACTTTATGAGGTAATTTAGTTCCCTGGTTTTGAAAAACCTAGATTTTGTCAATGGGAGAGAGCGGACAAAGACCAGGGCAACTGAGTATAATGAATTCATCCATTTAACGCCATACAACATATCGCTTGGCCAAATTACAAATGTATTGTCTTTGGAAAAGGACTATTTTTAGATTCATTGTGCCACAATAGACCTGCATGACCCTGTAATAAACAATTGATAAGAAAACCGGGAGGTCAATTTATAACACATTACAGTCAAAATGGCCTTTTTGAAACAGTTAAAAACATTGTGCCTGCTTTGAATGTCCACTGCTATTAAGTCTCCACAGGAAGAATGTCTGGAGTTCACCTCACCGAGCACAGTGTGCAGTCTGACTTTGATCATCTAGCTTTGAACCTCGCAGGCTCAACACACTCCAGAAAGATCATTCAACATCTTATTCGTACACTCTGATGAAAATAAAAATACAAACACTGAGCATTATTAAAGGGGTTATATGATGTTTTTAGTGTGTAATGTATTGGTTTCTGCATGTAAGATCTGCAAAGTTACAAAATCTCCCACAAAAGGATTTATCGAATCGACCTCTATTGAAGGCCTTACTTCCGGGAATGTCTATATATATGGTAAAGGGCGTTACTTTTCCAACACACACTTGAGGTTTTTGGCCAATCACAATGCACTGGGTCAGCTGGCCAATCAGATCACTGGGCTTTTCAGAAGGAGACTATTTAAGACAGACTGGGAATAGAGGTACTGCAATAATTTACAATATGTGAAAAATGTGTTTTTTGAACATGAAATCATGTTAACCTATTCCATTAAACAAAATCATGAACTTTTAAAACAGCACCATATGACCCCCTTTAAATGATAAATGTGCCTAAACGCACAACGTTAATATGAACCTCACGAATGAGAAGGATTGGTTTTCAGAATAACTGCATGAGGATCTATTGTGTAGAGTGTGACATTATTCACCTGCAATTAAAGACAATTAATCCCTTCCTTAGACCAGCGAGAGTGAAACAGTGGTGATAAGAAACGAAAGCCAAGACTAATATGCATATTCAATGTTTTAACATACTGTAATATGGGATATTTTAAGCATGCATGAACGGGACCATATGACTCTGTCCCTTTAAGAGTCTGTGTAGTCGTACCATTGCTTGCAAAAACAAACACTATAACCTCCATCTTCAACCCTTTTCAGATATTTTCTAATACAGTTGCTCTTCAGAAGCACCCATTCTAACCCATTTTGTCATTTTAATGCCCTAGAATGGTCACAAAGTTTTTGAAATACATTCTTAATAACTGAGAAGCCCCATGAACCCATTGAAGGTTAATGTTATTGTCGACCAAATTCACATATTTGAACATGTCTGCCTAAACATATTATAAAAATAAAACTATAACCCCCAGAAATGTTCTAGATGTTGCACAAAAGGTCAATTAACAAAGGTCAAGGTCACTACACTGGCATTTCGGTCTAGTTTTTCATTGCATTATGGGTGTCTATAGTATAATCAGGGTTGGAATGTGTCTGTTGGTGGAACTTTTGGTATCCACTTGGTTCAGAGTGGATGCTTCAATGGTTCACGACTGATTCATTTAAAATAATGAAACTAAACGGCCACAGAAAGGGCAATAAATAAAAGTAAACTGAAAGCATGCTATTTACATCACAAAGTAAACTCATAGTTCTACAAGATACTGTAGCTCAAATTATTTTTAAATCTATCATTTGGTGAGTCAGTTTTCAAGTAGCCAATTTATTCCACTTGTAATTTTTCACCCTGATCAATAAAAATAAATAAGGGAAACCCAAGAATAATTAAATTCTGATTAAAAATAACCATTATAATCAAATAAAAACAATAAATAGATTCTGACCATCCCCTAATTTCAGTATTTCCTTTAGGTAAAATGATTCATTTTCCAAGCAAGGGTCATTACTGGTGAAAGTAATGTGCAGGTTTCTCTTTTAAGCCGTCCTGTAAGTGCCGAACCATTGTGACTGTCTTTCCGTTCCCCAAATCTTGAGTCTGACTCTCAAAATGACACAAAATGCAACCGGATTATCTTTTACAACAACCAATGCCCTTAAACAGACCAGGAGAGTAAGAAAACCCTTTAGGAGACCAAAAAAGGGGAAGGGGAACGGGTTATGAAACAGTTCAAGACTTTCAGACTCTCCTTACAATTATAGTTCAATCTCAAAAGTCTTTTGTAAGTCATTCGAAAAGGGGTTTTGCGCCTTCGGTTGCGATTTGGACTCCAGAGCAGCCCACTTCGCCTCAAAATGCTCTGCTTCCTGGGAACTGCTTGTGGGATTCGGATTCAGACCCTCCATCGGCCAGCTGGTACCCGCTTTTTACGGTACTACCGTTTTGAGTAACACTGGTGGTCGCGGTCGTTGATGGAAAGGAGTTGTGCGGGTGGCCGTTGACGGTTGGAGGAGAGGCGAATGTGGTGGTTGGGAAACCTCCGGGCAAGTTGGGGAAAGAGGAATTTTGGCCACCGCCAAGCGTACCTGTCTTAGGCCCCATCCCGACTCCAATCGCCACTCCACCCCCTGTACTGGCTGCAGTGCAGAATACATTAGCAACCATTTGGGACGGTGTGATGCCCACTACTGGCACACTGGCATTGGGATAGGTCATGCTGTTGGCCAGATTGGGCATGTATGGCTGCATAGGTACAAAAGCCGGTTGTAGAGGCTGTTGGGCGAACATGCCAACAGGTGCGGGAGTGACGTCAAAGGCCATTGGGAACGGCTGCATTGAGGTGGGAAGGGAACCAGGTGCGATGGGAATGGTGGGCATGGGTGGAGGTTGCTGAGTGGGTGGTGGTGGTAGAGTAGGTGGAGTCTGCTGCTGGGCTTTCACCGCTTTAGCCACCTCCTCCAGCCAGCGCTCTGCTTCAGATGGGGTTCGTTTGTGGCCGCCCTGAGGCACGGGAGGAGGAGACTGGACAGCAGGCTCTGTTTGAACCCATGAGCTTGTAGCTGGGAAACAACAGGAGGGGTAAGAACGTTAAAATATGCCTATCCTATTCAAGTCAAGTCACCTTTATTTATATAGCATTTTATACAATACAGATTGTTTAAACTTGTTAACTGTAAGCCCCCTTTTTGAGCATAGATGTGAAAATGTACTATACAAGGTTGAGGCCAATTCACACCGCACTGACAGACGGCAACAGACTCTTCTTTGGATTTCGTTGAATCAGTGTATTACCCCTTTTGGAATCTGTTGCCGTCTGTTTTTGCCAAATGAACATGTTGAATCGGCGTTAGAATGTCTGACACAGTGTCTACAAGGACGTGACCGTTGGCGCGTCGCACCGCAACAGCTAGAAGCTGTCTACGCTGGACGCGACAAAGTGACTGCTGCAAATCTATTTGTCCTTCCTATGAGAAGTATTGCGAGTGCTTGGAGTACATCATAAATGGAACGAGGCATCAGTTTACTGTCGGGTATTTGTCGCATCGTGTTGCGCCACATCCAGTGTAGACAGCATCACTGATTATAATGGGCTCTATTGTCTTCTGTCATGTTGCGTTTATACAAAATGTATATTTTACAAAATAACTTGGACTATATAACTGACTTTAAAATCAAAGCCGTATGTCTAACCAAGTTGTGTTCCAAATTTGACATTGATATCACAAAAATGTAGGTTTCTGTGAGATTTTGTTTAGGCGCTATACCAAAAATAGCCAATGGGTGACACCCACATTCCGTCAAAATTTTTGATGAATTCTCCTGTCACAAACTAGTACATTTCTGTCACACGATCACTTCTAATCGCAAAACATATGCATTTTGTCAATATTAGAAAAAGATTTGTTCATAAAATAGTGCAGTAAACTTTGAAACATGAGACCGCCCACTAGGGGGTGGAGCCTGCTAAAAGGAATTAAACTACTGCTTTCATGGTAACACAATGTACAGTTTCAAAATGATTTTCACAGAATTAAATTTTGAGTATTCAAGCTTTTGAATGATACCTAATTTATGATGATTACTAACATATGTGATAGGGAGAAAAGCAAGAAATACAGAGCGCACCTAGCGTTCCAATACTGGGACACTGAGGGCCCTATTTTAACGTTATAAGCGCAAAGTCTAAAGCGCACAGCGCAAGTGCACTTTGTCCGATTCCACTTTTGCTAGTTTAACGACGAAAAAAATGGTTTGTGCGCCCGGTCTAAAAGGGTTTTCCCTATTCTCTTAATGAGTAATGGGTGTGTTTTGGGCGTAACTTGCAATAAACCAATCAGAGTCTTATCTCCCATTCCCTTTAAAAGCCAGCTGCGCTTGCGCCATGGCGGATTCTCCATTTACATGCAAGCGCAAAATCAGAACGCCTCTCTAGTGAGGAAACGGATCTGCTCATGCGCAAGGTTAAAGCGGTATCTATTTCAGTTGCCTCAAAATAGCAACACGCCAACAATGCGCCTGAACACATCTCGTTTTCAGACTAGCACGTCCATGGGCGCACAAATGTTTGCAAATGCATTTGCTATTTAAACAACGTGGCACAGGACGTGAAAATGATAACTCCGTCAGGCTAAAACTAGCAAAAAACACTTGCGTCGCGTCGCATTGTGCCGGGTGTATGATAGGGCCCTGACAGTTAAGGAGCTTCACAGTAATTAAAAGGAAAATAACGGAAGCACAGAAATACAGAAACAGAAATATGAGACAAATACAAATTCTGCTGTAAAGCAGATCTACAAAGACAACAGAATGATTATAGAGTCAGTTCAGTGTTGATTCAGTTTAGTTCAATAACTGTGTAAACTTCATCAAATGAGTTCAAATCAGCTATAAGCAGCTCTACAGAAGACAACAGTGTTGTTGTTATTCAGTTTGAGTCAGTTCAATGTTGATTCAATTCAGTTTATTATCAGTGGAAAGTTCATCAAATATGAAATGAGTTTAATTGAGCTATAAGAAGACAATAGTGTCGTTATTTGTTATTTTATTTGTTATTTTATACTGATGTGATACTGATACTGAGTGTCAGTGTAGTCAGATCGATAATATTACTGAATATCAAGTGTCTTCAAAACCCCTGTTCACAATATATCTATATGTTTGTGTTGGATTATGTAGTCTGTTTTACCTTGCAGAGGAGCAGGTGGAGGGGGAATGGCAGGTGGAGCGCTGCAAACTGGTAAGCAGTTGCTGGTGGCTTTGGCACACAGGTCCTCAGAGGGTTTGGTGAAAGAGCTGTTGATTTGGCTGCACAGAGCGTTTATGCTGTCTGCCTCTCCTGCCACCGACAGATCCATCTCTGGAACTGACACAAACCAATAGGAAAGCTCAATCACACCTGTGTGGCTAATTTTGGTGGGCCATGTATGCAGTTTATGGGATTTTGCTTGCTACAATAACCTGAATCTATGATGTAAGGTATAATCGCACAGATACGGCATTGTTAAAAACATGACCCATAATTCCCCTTTTAGATTTTAGTCTAGGGGATTAAGCTAGAGATCAGAAACAGCAGCATAATTCTGTGCAAAACATGTTGTTTAATGAGCTCTACATGAAAAAGGATCAATGGAAGGGTCCCTCAAATAAATAACAGACCTACAGGTAAATGCGGCAGTTACAGCACACGCTCAAATTAATTTATGAGTACCATCAATGGAAGTAGAGTTTTCTGAGATGTGCATTTGTACATATTTGTATGCAGGCTCAGCATGAGATGCATTTTACATGCCAAAGTCCTCTAGTTGATGCAGAGTGCACATAAAGTTAGGGCGGTCAGTGCTACCATCTGGGTAAACAGTACTGGGTCAACATTACGCTTGCTTTACACTTACACAGCTTGAGTACACAAAAACAACTGACCTGGGTTCTTGGTCTGGAAGTCTGTTTTGCGCTGCAGGGTTGATGGGAGATCATTCAAGCGTAGGGAGAGCTGCCGTTTAAAAGGTGAGTTCTTCTGGCTAAGTTGAGGGAAGCCTCGGAAAGAGCCCTGCCGCACCAGCTGCTCGATAGGGGCGTGTCGGCGCGGGATGGCGTGAGGCCCACCTGGCTCCGCCCTCTCCCCTGGTGAAGCCGCTCCCTCTGGAGGTGAAGCATTTCCAGGTGGCATTGCAGAAATGCCACATGCTTCTGCAGAGAGGCAGATTCACTAATCAGAGTCGTTTGTACAAAGAAAGCCTGTGGTGTTTGAGAGTAACGGAAATGAGACTGACCTTTCTTTTTGTCCTGCAGCTGTTTCATGATGTCCTCCCGGTCACTTTGCTGTCCAGCAGAGGAGATGCGGAAGGAGCCTTCCCTCACGAACGAGGTGCGGCTTGCATCAAAGGAAGCCGTGACCCCGCACTCCTTCTCTCTGCGTTGCTTCCGCTCAAGGCAAGCAGCAAAGGCGCATCCAACTGCATGACTCAAACGTTCACCCTAATGTTGTAGATGATGTTGCATTAGCATTGTGGCAGCACCAAAAATATATTTTTTAATGTGCTTTTTTGTCCTGTTGTTCAAGAAAAAATATATTGAGAAGCTAAGATAAATTTAAGATAAAAACATATATAATATACACTATCAGTCAAAAGTTTGGAATCGGTAAGATTTTTAATGTTTTTAATAGAAGTTTCGTCTGCTCACCAAGGCTGCGTTTATTTAATTAAAAATACAGTAAAAACAATAATATTGTGAAATATTATTACAATTTAAAATAACTGTTTTCTGTTTGAATATATTTTATAAAGTAATTTATTCCTGTGATCAAAGCTGAATTTTCAGCATCATTACTCCAGTCTTCAGTGTCACATGATCCTTCAGAAATCATTCTAATATGCTGATCTGCTGCTCAAGAAACATTTATTCTGTACAATTGTACAAAATATTTGTGTACAATATTTTTTTGTCAGGATTCTTTGATGAATAGAAAGTTCAAAAGAACAGCATTTATTTGAAATATAATCTTTTGTAACATTATAAATGTCTTTACTGTCACTTTTGATCGATTTAATGCATCCTTGCTGAATAAAAGTATTCATTTCTTTCATTTTTTTTCAAAAAAATAAAAATAAAATTCTTACTGACCCCAAACTTTTGAACAGTAGTGTATAATGTTACAAGCTTTGTATTTCAGATAAATGCTGTTCTTTTGAACTTTCTATTCATCAAGGAATCCTGAAAAAAAAGTACACAACTGTTTTCAACATTTATAATAATCATAAATGTTTCTTGAGCAGCAGATCATCATATTAGATAGATTTCTGAAGGATCATGTGACACTGAAGACTGGAGTAATGATGCTGAAAATTCAGCTTTGATCACAGGAATAAATTACTTTATAAAATATATTCAAACAGAAAACAGTTATTTTAAGTTGTAATAATATTTCACAATATTACTGTTTTTACTGTATTTTTAATTAAATAAATGCAGCCTCGGTGAGCAGACGAAAATTACCGTTTCCAAACTTTTGACTGGTAGTGTAAAAATATTAAATTAAGCTATTTTTTCCCCATAATGAGGTATGAAAAGAAATATAAAAAATTTATAAAATATGAGTATCTTGTTTTAAAGGTTGTTTATATATTTTTACTGTAGAATTAAAGTACTGATTGGGAAAATTATATTTTACAGAGTAGCACAACTAGGTTAGTCTGTGTTTACATATCCAGTTTTGTTATTGATGTTAGGAATGGACAAAAACATCAAAGGGCCTCAAAAGTTTGTTTTTGTCTAAAATAGTATTGGGATCCTAATCAAAATTCCATTCCATTCTAGTCCTTAATGTGTTTTTCTCTGTGCCCCAAGTGCAGATAACAGTCTCTAAGCGGTTATTCCGCTTGAGATAACACTGCCATAATCCCTATCTTAATCCCACTTTGCGGGGAACAGAGACTGAAGAATTAATCCCCGCTGGGTTCTCCTCACCGAGTCCTTCAAGGCCATGAAGCAGTGGCACATCCAGCGGCGAGTCGTTCCATCACGGCAGATGTAGGAGAATGCCTTATCGTAATTACGGTCAGGTGCGCAGAAAGACACTTTCTCAATGGTCTGGTCAACAATGAGGTCCTACAGAGAAAATAAAAAGGGACAGATTGGTTGTTGTTTGTGACATCTTAAATAGCCTACAAAAAGTTGTAAAATGCAAATAAAAACAAAGTATGTTGAAAGTGCTGTGTGTCAATGCCCAGTTCCATTCCATCAATATTTAATAAATCAAAATTATTGTATTGGGTTTCATATTAATATTGTACATATTATAGTTATACAGTACATATATATATATATATATATATATTATGTAATATAACATAAATATAGTTATATTATGGGCCTTATTCGTGAAACACGAGCAGAACTAATTTTTGTGTAAATCTTTCGTAAGGCTATTCCGACATAAATGTGCGGATTCATGAAAAGGATTGTGTTTTCAAAATGTCAGTAGGTACAATTTCTTTTTACACCTGCTTTTTACCACGTGTAAATGGTGCGTAAAATGGTGTGTTCTTTTTGGCAAACTGATGGCTGCATTTTGATAACACTATAATGATATTTCATTAGTTCGTTTGCCCATATAGGTCATCTTTAACTATTGAGGTTAAATGTATTTGGCTTTCTTCAACTTCAACTTGAGCTCTGATATACCTCCAAGGATTACTAGTGCTTGGAAGATAAGTATGGAAGGGTGCTTGTCGTATTTTTCTAATTAAATTATTGATTAATCAAACTATCTGCGAAATCAGATACTAGTAACATTGCTTCCTCGGATATTCCATATGTGCCGCATTTCCATCGAAATTACCCGGAACAATTTGTCCCAGGAACATTTTTTCCCCCAGAACTTTTGCTGTCTGTGTTTCCATCGCATCTAAAGTGCTGTATAGATTAGGCAAATTAGTCCAGTGACGTAGGACTGCGTGCGACGCATAAGCTTAATAAAGCCTGAACCTCGTCATCGGTCCAACGGTTGTATTTTTAAACTCCATTGTTGATTTGAATAGCAAACAATTCTTACAGCACGCACCGCAACAGACTTTTAAACATGGTGGTTGAAATAAAATGCTGCGTGGAGTCAACTAATAAAAATGCCTAATGAACTCAACCAATCAGCATGTTCAGCGCCCAAGTCCCACCTCCAAAAGTTCCTGAACTTTGAAAAAGTACTAACTCATGAGCAGGGACTTTCTGAGGGGGAAATCTTTACCCGGAACTTCATTTAGACCCTGGTCCCTACGGTTGAAACACAGAGTACCACCACAAAGTCCCTAGTTCCTGGTGGAAACGCAGCTATAGCAATCAAAACAGCTGGAAAAAAACGCTGCACCTTTAAAGTGCTCTCAAGCGCCCCCAGCTGGGTGTTTTCAGAAGAGAGCCTGGCATCTTCAGCTGCCTAAATTCTTCTACCAAAACGTGTTTTTGTCTTACCCTGATTTACTATGGTAAGCCTATTATAAATGTTTATATTTCAGACCTGTCGGGATGGTCATCGCGTGAAATTTATACATCACTCGTCAGTGCAGGTCTCATTATATTAATAAATAGAGAAAAGTTGCTCCAGCGTGTATGGTGTGGGACTGGCATAAGTTAGTTGACACAACAAGCGAGAAAGGTTGACATGGAGCCACTAAATCTCCAACCTCCAGGGAATCACCCGTTTTAAAGAAATGGCAAACAGAGGAGAATCTGCTGGCAAAAAGAGAATGCGACAGAGCTCGTAATAAAACAAGAATCAACATTGGCTTGGCTTTTCAGAGATGTCAAGAACTGAGGGATTTGAAATGTTGTAAAAGCGACGTGGTGATGACATTTTTATTACTCAACAGGTGAGTAAGGTATTTTATTAACAGATAAATTGTCATATGTAGCTTTCTAACAGAGTTCACTGTAAAGGGTCATTTAATTATGGTTGTTGTAACGCTGTGCTGGAATTTATTTTCAAGGAAGTACATTGTCTATTAATGACTTCCATCTAAACTGGTTATTTATCTTAAGCCTAGTAGTGAATGTTTTATAAGCAGTAGGATAACCATATTCATCCGCACAGTCACACAGCATAACCAAAACAATGTTCTTCCACAAAATGCATGCAGTTTTGTTTTTTATCCGCTGTTTTTTAATTGCTAGAGGGCCAAAAGTTGCATAGTGTACCTTTAACTATATCTAAAAGATTTGTCTTCCTTATTCTTATCTGTCCATGACCCAACCACAGTGTACCGTTTTTGTCCTTTTGATTGTTCTAACATGACTAAAGCTTTTTGTGTAGCCTGGACCTCCCACTGTAACAGTGGCTAGTGTTTCCTTGTTAGGGGGCCACATTAAATACATAATACATGAGCTGAACAGTGTAGAAGTGGTAGGTGAGGGGTCAGTGAAGCAGAGGAAGACTGGGTCGAGGTGAGAGGCCCATTCATTGTTAGCCAATTACTGACTGAAGGGGCCCGGTCAGAGCTCTGGAAGTTTTGTCATGGATGAATGTGTCCTGTGGGGGATAACAGGGGTTTACAGTGAACGGGAAGAACTTTATGGGTCCATGACTGCTGACTCATCTCAGTTTCCAGGAATAAGACAGTCTGGTCTTGCAATCAATAACCTTTTACTATAATGAATATTGAAAGTGAAGTAATTCTGACCATTTTGGTCAATATTCTAATCATGGTTATATATATTTTTGCTGGAAATAGGGTTGTTATGATATTTTAGATACAAGAGACAAATCAATACAAACAACAGGACAAATACAATAAAAAAGGTGCTTCCTAAAGATTCTTATTAAAGCTACAAAAGTTATTCAGTCATGAGCAGTGAGTGATTTTCTCTGTCTTTTGTTGTTTGATTAGCATTAATGACAGACAGCAGTAGGTATATTAGGCTGCTGTCACTTTAAGACCTAAAACACGAATCCAATACGGACAAACATCTGACCTTTTAGGCACACACCCGAAGTCCAAGGTATACTTTGCTTGTTCGTGTTTCGCTCCGTCTCGAAATGCACACACAGAAACTCACCTGGGGAAGAGTTTGAGTTTTCTTTCTCAGCTTAAGGCCCGTTCACACCAAAAACGACAACTATGAAGATAACAATATCGATAACTGTATTAGCATCCACAACAGTTCTGTTTATTATAAGCATGTGCTTCAGTTATGTCGTCTGCCACTGTATTCAGATTGGCTGTCAATCTTTTTATCATTCATCAGCTGGCGAAAATCTTTTTGAAAGTGATTCCAACGATATCGTTCCTCTGTGCCATTAATGTTGCGAACTGCTATTCTCTTAAATTCAGAACGATTATCTTTAGTGTTATCGCTATAGTTATCGTTCTTGGTGTGAACGGGCCTTTAATATGCTTTTAATAACTCTTTAATATCAAGCACGTCCTGTTATAGACTGCGTTTTACCACAGTCACAATGATAGACTGATTTGGACATTAAGTTGATCTTTTTAGGAGGGGCAAAAGGGATGTAAAGGAAAAGAAAGGCTTTTATCTTGATCATAATGTAACTAAAAAAAAAAAAGAACACGGCAGAGGAGAAGAGGGACAGGACACAGGTGGCGTGTGACAGCGGCAGGAAGGATTAGGTGGCAGTGCTGACTCATATGCATATGGCAGGATTACCAGAAGGACATAGTGAATGGACGTTTGAGTCTGAGGCCCTTACGAGAAACAAAAAAGAAAGCTTTGTGGCCTTCCGCCTTCTACTATGTGAGCTGAAAACTCATTATGCGAGGCCTTTGACCTTTTCTGGTTAACTTTCCAGATTTTGTGTGAGGGAAGGATGTTACATTAATCCTCTGACTTTCAAAAGAAAACCCCAACCGTGAGAGACACGGGAACCCTTGGCCTCAAAAGTCATCTTGTGTCTGAGACAGTCTAAGTGATGTCTCATGATCATGTGACAGGTCTTTTGGAGGTCGGCCAGCTTCCTCTTACTGCATATTTTGTATTTCCTACAGACCTACTCTCTCGCTGATGGACTCGGCTAATTGATGGCTTGGGAGCTTATTGGGGCATCAAAGACTTTTTACCCTTGATTAATGGCTTTCCATGGGTGCACAACAAAATGTCTATACACACATACCTTGGTTTTGTCATCCACTACTCTCAGGCCATCAGCGGACACCCAAAGCACAGCCTTGACAGTTTTTTTCCCACTCTGAGAAGAAATATTGAAACAACATCAGCTTTTTGACACAACTGGATATTAGCACTACTGCAGAGGTTTTGATTTGCTCTGCATCAAGCATTCTAGCACAATGATTTTTGTCCATGATATATTTCTATAACAGTTTTAGCTTTTGTCAGCTCGATTTTCCCTACAGCATATTAGAGAGCTTCCCGACAACATGCTGACCTGTGATGCAATGCAGTGAGTTCCAGGAACAAGACCAATTTGGCAAATAAGAACATTTAAATAAGGGAAATGTAATATTAATTATGACTCATTAAGTAGCTCAACCATTTTCAACATTGATAATAATAATAAGAAATGTTTCTTCAGCACCAAATCAGCATATTAGAATGATCCAAATAATAAATAACAATTTAAAATAAATTATAATAGAAAACATATATTTTTATCTGTAATAATATTTCACAATACTTCTATTTTACTGTATATTTGATCAAACAAATGCAACCTTGTGGAGCACAGAATACTTCTTTTTACATTGTAAAAAGAAATGTTTTTTAGAATGTGTATATAAAAAAGATTATTGGAGTATGTTTTACAAGAAAATTCTATTTCAGTCAAAAAATGATTCAGTGTGTTACTTGTTTCTTTGTAATTAATTGTGAAATTTACTAGAAATTTCTGAGTGAAAATAGTATACTGACATATATATCACCTTGGAATTGTAAGGTTCTATCTGACATTTTTAACTATTTTTGAGTTATTCACATTTTCTTATTCTGTGACAACTTTTTACATTATGTGATTTCTTTTTTTTTTCTTTTTTTGTTGTTGTTGTGTACATTTTGGGACTTCATTATTTAGAAAACAAAAAGGTTCTATCTACAAAGTCTAACTTAGTTCTATAAGGTTCTATTTGTGAGCCAATCAGCACTTCGAAAGCACACAAGAGGACCAATTAGCCAAGACCGTTCAAACTCCAACTGTCAAAATTCAAATTTAAACACCCAGAAGCCCATATAGACTCATTTAAGCTTCTTTAATTCTGATATTGTACATTTAGAATACATTTAGGGTCACTGTCATTTTCATGTATGAAAGAGACTTGTTCCCCATATCATTTTTGCTATCTGAAATGAAGCTCAATATCTCAAAACTGCTTAGAATGCAGACAGAACCTTATAATTCGAAGCTGATGAGATCTCAGGAAACTCAGGGAGCAAGGGAGCATCACAAGTAAACTTAAAGTACACATCAAGTGCACATTTAGGACAGGTTCAGAAGACTGCAAGGCAGCTCTCTAGGTTTTGGAACAGGGTTTAAATCTTTCATTGAATCTGTAGGAAGGAGTAAAGGTGAAGTATGCTGCTAAATCAAGAAGAACTGAGGGAATCCAGCTGATGTTACAAGCAGCCCAAAAGTCACTGTCCAAATTTGCTAAGACAGCAGAACATTACACTGGCTGGAGGTAGAGAGAAGAGACTGGAAGAATAATGAACAAGCACAAGCTCAGAGCAGAATGAGATGAAGGCTTTGGGGGTTTGGGAAGAAGAGAAAATAAATGAAGTGACTGTATAGACAGACACAGCAGGAACTACCAACATGAGGATGAAAGAGAGAGCGTATATATGAACAGATGGAGGGGCCTCAGAGACAGGGCCACACACACAGTCAGTGTCAAACTGCACTTGTGAGTAAAAAGGTCTTCGTAAATATGAAAAACAACTGTTTTACAAACAAAAATACATTATAAATACATATATTACAGTTCAGATTTGAAGGGTCAGGATACGACTACTGACAGAGCAACAATACTGAAGACAATAGCCAATGACAGAGCAGCTACGCTCTATAAACATTGATTTTTAAAATAAATGAGACTTTATAGACTCTCAGTACAATAAATCCTCAGTCCTCTGACTCTCAAAAAGAAGTCTGTACACAATGAGGAACAGTGTGGGTTTTACAGATGGATGTGAATAGGTGTGCCAGGGGTCAAAATTAAAGGGATAGTTCACCCAAAAATGAAAATTCTTTCATCCTTTACTCACCCTCCATATATATATATATATATATATATATATATATATATATGCATCACATTTTTGCTATACCAGCTTCTTTGGCTGCCAAATTGCTTTTTATGGCAAGTGTACGATTTATTGTGTGAGAATGAAAAGCACTATTGTACTCACCACTTTCAGTTTTTTCACTGCTTCTTCGCACACATGCATCCCTCTGGACTCCTCTACCTCCACCAGACCGAGGTACTGCAGAAAAATAAAAAAAAAATAAAGGGAAAAGGGAGGGAAAGAGAGAGAGAGAATGATGAAATCCACATTTTCTCTTTTTCTTCCACTACACCATTAGTTCTCTGAATGACATATGCGCTGTGAAAATAAAATCACTACTTTGTCATTTTTTGCTGAGCTTACGTGATCAAAATAGGCAGGAACACAAATTTACTCAACCTCTTCAGGGAAAACTAGTCCTGTCCAAACAGAGCTAGTGTAGATTTCAATGAGGAACCCGTTGAAAACACAGCAGAGGATATATTTGTGGGAACTCTGAAGTGAGATTTTGTCCAGCCTAAACCAATCAGAATGTCCTCACACAGACACAATTAATAGTCATCCAGCTAGGGTTATGTGATTATGGTGGCCACGAGGACAGAGGCCATTACAGGATTACATCTCAGTCTCACAGAGATTCTTGATGCCTCAGGCTGGAGAGTAAAATTAGGCTGAATTTAATTATGCAAGATCCACTGCAATATATCCTCCACTTTACTTAATGATACAAACCTTCTTTAGTAGAAAGAGCCTCTTTTCATTTCAAAATAGGATTGTCAAGCGCTTTTAATCAAAATAATGACATAATATGCTGATTAATCAATTACATTAATCACGTATATCAGTATTTAGTGAGAAAAAGCCATACAGAAATGATAAAAAATGGATTTACTTATTTTTTTTACTTTAATATCAATATTAGCCACATTCTGGAATTTATATAAAGGTCGGCGGACATGATTAGTCTTGTTAGATCTCGCAATATATTTTCACACTGAAACAGGGTTGTGAATGTACTGTAACACGTTAATTCGTTCACATAATCACCCATTTAATAGATTTCACTTGAATGAACGGTATTGTAATACTCTGCTCCTTAACGTCCTATTCCAGCCATCAGCTTGGAGTTATTATTGTGTGGGGGTTTGATCGGTCTGTTTTTGCTCAAAGCTTTAAAGCCTTTGGCCGTCAGCCAGACACTGTGAGGGTGTTACTGACTTTCAAACATTTCAAAAGTCAATCTATATCTGGAAATTCCCATTATACCTGTTTTCCTTTGCCCTATTGCCCTAATATAGCTTTTGAATAACAGTCCCTTAGTTTGACATTTTTTTTCCATTTGAAGTCTCAAGCAATTATATGAGTGTTAATGCTTAAATAAGCAAGTTTGGAACATCATAAACTACACTCTACAGACATTTACAGACAGTTAGTTTGAATTAAACTGACACTATTTACTTTCACATTCCTAGTCTTATTGTGCACTGTTAGAAAAAAAGATTTAATGGGGTTCAATATAGAACCCTAGAGGTCAATTTTAAAGAACACTTCATGCCAAAAAGGTTTCATATAAGGACGCACATGATTCTCGGATAAATTGCAAAGTTTGACCATTATACAATGAAAGTTTATCATTTGCATGTGTTTTAGGTCCTGTCAGTTTAAACATTCAAATGATTTTAAACCATTTGAGAGCAAGATGGCGCGATAGAGAACTCAATTCTGACCGTGCGTCTGTTTTCTGTGCCCACACACAGAGCCGCGCACATGCACGTGATTTTCTTTCTATTTGTGCCTGAACGGACACATACATGCAAAAAATTGTCAAAATGCACATCTCTGCGATTATCCTCGTAAATAGTTACTTATGGCTTTAGGTGAACAAACAATTGAGAAAGAAAAACGGAAGAAGAAAACCAGACGTTTAACAGTATTTTGGATCCGCGAATTCGGTCTTAAAGTGACAGCAGCCTAATATTCCTGCTATTATCTGTGTCATGAATGTTAATCAAACAACAAAACACAAAGAGAAAGCTTTAACACCCATTAATTATATTTAATTTATACAGTGAAGACTATGCAGTGTTGTTTTACATTTGATTATTCAATATCTGTATCTGAATACTGTTAAACTTACATGAAAAATATAAAGCATTATTTATTTCATTTGTATCTTTGTTCTATTATATTTATCTACGCTTGTAATTTGTTCATTATTTTCTATGTGATATTCTACAAAATCACGCCAATGATTGATTGATTCTTTCCAAGTAGAGCTATTCAAGTCATCTGGTGAATTTTTTTTTTTATATCGCAGAAAAACAAAATATTTCCAATATCGTGCAGCCCTACGATACACTCATGTCACAATTCAATACAAATTCGCGATACTGAGCTCAAAATACGATACTATTGCGATATTTTAAACCAAAATAAAGGAGAGTTTTTTTTATTATTATTACTTTATTGCTTTTTAATATTATCAGGGCCCACAAATATTCCACCACTGCATTAGTATACATTATATTCAACATTATATATAGCAGTTTAATGTAGTAATGTCACTCAAACTCTGTAAACTTTCGTTTTTTTTCCTCATGCTGTACTCGTGCTTTCAATGCAGGCATTCGTTGGATCTCAGGCAAGCCCCGCACACACACTCTCCCGGTGTTTGCTATGTCCTGCCTCTCCTGCTATTAATGCTCTTACATATAAGAATAAACTGTTTAAAACACTTTGAAGAATCATACTACTAAAACTAAACGTGATATGGTGATTTAAATGATGTTTGCGTTTTACATTTGCACTTTAGATGATCAATTCAATCAATCACAGTTCTAATCGCAAGGAAGCGTGTCAAAATGACTATTCCCAAAATGTAAATGGTTAGTTCATTCAAAAATTTAAATTCTGCATTTTCTCACTCCCATGTTGCTTTCGCGTCTCAACTTACCCGGACAGGGAAGTTGCATTTGCCCTTTCGTACAGCCTCTTCATCTGCTTGCCATTGGTGCGGCCGGCTGGCTTCCGGCACGTAGGTGGGCTTCTTCCTGCGCAGGCTCTGACGCAGCTTATTCATCTCCACGCTCTCAAACTCTCTGTTGCTGAGAACAAGAAAGAAGACACGTTAGTAGTAGAACATATCATGAACAGATTGGCCCTTACTTCACCTCAGCTTCCAACTGTTAAGTCAGGACACACTGAATGTTGACATATTATACAGACGGCAGTATTTCCAGTCATGCTGGACAGGCAGGATGTAATCACTCTGATTTGGATTTCACAAAAAAGCCACCAACATTCATTTCATATTTCTTGGTATTTTTCACTGAATGAAAATAACCACAGTATATTGGATTAACAGAAAATTGCAGAGAATGTATTCATCACCTCTGTCTTAAAAAACAATTGCTTTGCTCTCAAGAGCCCTATTTATGCAACATAATTAGGTCATTCATTCTACCCTTAATTTGCATTGGTAATTTCACATTCTGATGCACAACACCACAAAGCCAGGCCGCTCTGAAGAATGCAAATATCTGAAGCTCCACGTTGCACATGCACCTCTTAATAATTCCATTGAGGAGAATGTACAGTAGTAAACATACTAAGACATAAAACAAAATGTCAATGACAAGCAAAAGGTTAAAAAATTATGAAAATTCTGTCATCTTACTCACCCTCGTGTCATTCCAAACTCATAAGACTTTCATTATTCAGTGAAACAAAAAAGAAGATATTTTGAAAAATGTCCTAGCTACTCTTTTACAAAAAAGTAAATGAGACTGAGACTGTAAAATGTGGGGAAAAAAGTTATTAACATTTGAACATTTTAGCTTTCATTTTTTTGATTTTCAGTTTTTATTTAAAATTGTGAGTTATAAAATCAGAATTGCAAGTTATAGTCAAAATTGCGAGTTATAAAGTCAGAATTGCGAGTTATAGTCAGAATTGGGTGATAGTCAGAATTGCGTGTTATAGTCAGAATAGAATTGCGAATTATAAAGTCAGAATTGTGTGATAGTCAGAATTGCGAGTTATAGTCAGAATAGAATTGCAAATTATAAAGTCAGAATTGCGTGATATAGTCAGAATAGAATTGCAAATTATAAAGTCAGAATTGTGTGATAGTCAGAATTGCGAGTTATAAAGTCAGAATTGCATGATATAGTCAGAATTACGAGTTATAGTCAGAATTGCGTGATATAAAGTCAGAATTGTGAGTTATAGTCAGAATTGCATGATAAAGTCAGAATTGCGAGTTATAGTCAGAATTGCGAATTATAAAGTTAGAATTGCGAGTTATAGTCAGAATTGCGTTATATAAACAATTCTGAGAAAAAAAGTCAAAATTGTGAGTTTTTTCTCAGAATTGCGAGTTTATATCTCGCAATTCTGACTTTATAACTCGCAATTGTTTATATCTCGCAAGTCTGAGAAAAAAGTCAGAATTACGAGTTATAAAGTCGCAATTACCTTTTTTATTTTTTTTATTTAGTGGCGAAACAAGCTTCCATAACATTAGGCTGAATTTATCATGACAGAATTTTTGCTTTCTTTTTCTCACATAATTTTTACACATCAACTTGTACATATCACAAAAAAAAGAAATTTTTTAAGAGACTTTGTTGTTATCATTACCATCTTTTCACAAGGCTTGGCATATCTTCTCCTTGAAAAGCTGTGAACTTCACACAAACTGTTGTACTGCGCTCTTCAATGTGAACCACAAGCCACACAACAACTTTTGCTTTTATAGCTTCACGTCAGAGGCCGAAAACACACATTTCCCAAAGCCATGAAGCGTTACGGGTAACAGGTGGCAGACATGGAATGGCGGAAGTACCACTACGCACGCCTGGCCCAAAGCCCACGTGCTTACAACCATAACACCCACATATTCAAAAGAACACATGACTGTATATGAGTGTGTGTTTTTTAATAGCCCTGGCATCTAGGTCTCTGGAGGCTTTACTCAACTCTGGCATGGACCTGTTGCTGAGCTCGACAGATCTCGTAGGGGTCAGATGGGATACGCAGGACTGGCACCTGCCGCTCGTCCGGGTAGTGAGGCCAGAATGGGCAGCTGAATAAACCACACGGCATTTTTAATGAGGCAACAAGACATTACAGTAACATCAGTACATTCCCAACAGGAGGGTCTGGATGTTTGGGGGTTCTTGATCAAGATCAGTCAATGCTTTTGCAGGAAGAGGAAAGGGGGGAGCTTCCGAGATTCTGCTCTACTTTCAGGATTGATCTAATGGCTGAAAGGCTGCCAAAGCTACAGAATAGCAGAGAGGGAGGAGAAGACATTCGGTGATCAAGAACAGGCCAAAAGCCAATGAGAGAGAAAGAGAAGAGACTTTATAAGGAGAAGAAAGAAGGAGCTTGAGATGTAGAAGGGGAGGGAGACAAGTATTAAACACTCTCATTGAATCTTATTGAGGTCACAGATCTAATGTCGCTCACACTGTGGTGCCAGTTAAAAACATCCTGACTGATGCAGCAAAGTTTTTGATGGTGGTGCTGCATCAGTCAGGATTTTTTATTAAATCAGTTGCTTGGACAACTAGTTGACTAATTGGTAGTAGGCTGGTTTATATATATATATATATATAAACGGTTAGTTCCTGTCCTTGATTCTGATTGGTCAATAGCTGTGTTTTATTCGCGATAAAACCCAACGGTTCTGTGTATCACTACACAACACCCTTAGCAACCACTCTTAGCAATGTAAACTGTATGTTCTCAATATTGTTAATTGAAGCTTACTGTATTAAGTAGAACTAGAAGAGTATTGAGAGAAAGAGATCGAGTGAGCGAGTTTATTATCTGCATTCAGATTTAGCAGTTTCCTTCAGGTCAGTCCTATGTTCATAATAATAAAATCTGTTTAAATGTCCGATGTATTATCTTGTCCTTTTAACAGTTAAGGGGTTTTCCTGTGACTGACAGCGCTAGTCAAAGCATTTGTCAGTTGCGTCTTGTTCCGTGTTCACAACAATTCAGTTTTTTCAATGTAAAAGTCTTCGCGACTGACTGACACACTCATAAATCTAATGGTGTAATAATATAACTTCTGTTGCTGTTCACAGTCAAGGACTATTTTTTCCGGCGGAAGGAAGGCTTTTAGTGAAAGTTTACTTCATGAAAGTTGCATTGATACATATTTCTTGCTTTAAAAAAAACTGTATTGTGTGGTAACCGTTTTATAAAAGCAATAAGGTACTCAAGGGTGCTGTATCGTGAATAAGTCACGGCTGAAGGGGTTGCAGGCACTCCGGTTCAAGTTGTGTCTAACAACGCCCTTCAGCCGTGACTTATTCACGATGCAGCACAGCCTCTCGTACCTTACTGCTTAAATATATATATATATATATATATATATATATATATATATATATATATATATATATATATATATATATATATATATAATTATTAATATTTTGAATTAGATTTTATTTGTATATTTTCAGTTTTCATTTTAATTTAATAATTTAAAGTGCTTTTGTCATTTTTTTCAAATATTCCTATATACCTTGAATTTGTTTTTCAGTTTCAGTTCAGTTTGCCAAAGTACCATTTTTAGTTTTTGTTTAGGTGTCTTAAGGCTAAGTTTTATTATTATAATTATAATGTTATAATCTGTACATTAAACAACATGAAAAAGTTAGTATTTGTGAAATGTAAAGATTTAACAGCATTATTAGTGTTTTTAAAGATTAACTTTAAGCGTTAGATGATGACAAATTTGATCTAAATGTAAAAATACAGTAAATTAACGCACAATTAAAAAGTTCAATATCGATAAATACAATAAACAAAATATCCAAAAACCATTATGGTACCAATACCATGAATCTCTAGTCAGAATGTGTATAATTGACTGTTTGCCTGAATAATAATGACTTAAAAAACCTTGAGCAATGAATTTGCTTAAATGAAAATGAATTTTTTGTAAATTTTGTAATCACTCACTCTCCAGTTGTTCCAAACCTGTATGAGTTTTTCTCTTTTGTTGAACACAAAAGAAGATAGTTAAAAGAATGTTGGTAATCAAACCGTTGACGGCATCCATTGCCTTCCATAGGAGGAACAAAAAATACTATGGAAGTCAATGGCTATCGTCAACTGTCTGGTTACAAACATTCTTTAGAATATCTTCTTTTGTGTTCAACAGAAGAAAGAAACTCATACCAGTTTGGAGCAACATGAGGGTGAGTAAATGATGACAGAATTTTCATTTTTGGGTGAACTACCCCTTTAATGTTTGTAAATATGTAACATTTAAATAGAAGACTGTTCAACAGCATATTCATTTGTGCTGTGGTATCAAAATTGGTTTTGTCAATCACGAAATTCCACTAGATTTGGTATCACCTACTAATATTTTGCTGTCCTAACCCTTGTTAACACATACGGCAAAGAAAACAATTTGTTCTTGAGAGATTCTTATGAGACTCGCCAGGGAAATTTCCACAACATCTATGTGAAAGTCACACAACAGCCATAAGAGCCACCCAAGCCATTTCATGGAAATGATTTCATCACCAAATGAAAACCAGCTGGAGCAACATGGGCAGAGGGAACCAAGACTAAACTAAAACAACACATTCAAGACTTCATACACAAAACATTTGGCAGAACACTTCTCTTATGTGTCTGTGTGATGAACCGACCATAAACCCCATCAGATTCAATCAAATAATTTATATTACGAATATTCTTGACTTCTTTGTGAAACATATTAGATTTATTTTAGAATCATAGCATACTCACACTGAAAAGGTATGGCTTCAGAAGATTTGGAATACACTGCATGAGTTGAATGGACCACTTTTATGCTATTTTTATTATGCTTTTATGTCCTTTTTGAAACTTGAAGGAGAATGAGAATAATGAATGGATTCTCATTTCTGGGTGAACTATTCCTAATGGGTAAAAAGAAAGAAACGGTGTAAACGGAAGAGAAAATGAAAGAGAAAAAAAGTGCAATGAAGGAGCTAAAAACTCACTTTGAACGCTTCAGTGAGCATGAGCCCTATAGCATCACATGTAAATAAATCAAAAAGGGCTCCTAGAGCAAGAGGCTCAAAATCTACAAAAGCTCTCCTGCACCATCTCAAAACTGTACTAAGATACTGATGAGGCAAAGGCTGCAGTATGACTCTCACTACAGTATGGAGGCGGAGGAGCAGATTTAGCTTTTGTCTCATTATTGCTAAAATCAATGCTCTCAGTGCAAGGTATCGAACCGCAGCAGCTGCCTGCGCTCATTTCAGAGACACTGTGGGTGGACAGTGTAATGGAGGCTTTTTGGATGCTTTTGAAAAGGGAGTAATTGTAGCATGGCACTCCAGTCTCTTACGGTAGGCTGTGCTCAGGCCTCTTAACTGGCATTGAGAGGATAGGTTGGAAAATAGTCACTCAGTTTATTTCAGCAAGGATTAACGGGATCGTTCAACTAAAATTGAAAATTCTGTAATCTTTTATTCTGTCCTTATTATTTACTTATCCTCTTATGTTTCAAACCCTGTTTCAAACATCAATTTTGAGGAATATTAATGCTGCTCAATGAAAATGAATGGTGAGCAGTGTCCATCAAGCTCCATAAAGGTCATTTAATTCTTTTTAAAGTTGAAAGCCCCTGATCACAATATGCTTTCACTGTATGGAAAACAGAAGCTCAGATTTTACTTAAAATATCTTATTGTCACACCTGCCAGCTGGAGTGTGTATGATAGCCACCAGAGGGCACTCCTTTCATCTGCTTTATCTCACCATGAACTACATTTCCCATAACCCATTGCCTGGACTAATCATGTTCTGATTACTTCCACCTGTGTCTCATTACCTTGCTAACTCTGCCTATATAAGCCCTGTGTTTTCTCTCACTCTTTGCGAAGTCTTGTATGTGTTACACTTCATTTCTGACCACTAGTTCTGGTTTTCTGTGTCATGGTTTTGATCTTCTGCTTGTTTGTGTCTTGGATTCTGTTATTATCTGGATTGTTTGCCCTGTGGTTTTGACCCTATACGTGTTATATGGATTACGATTCTGGATTACCTTCAATAAAGCTGCATTTGGATCTTTAACCCAAGTCTCTGAGCAGCATGTGACACTTATTTTATGTTTAATTGAAGAAAAAAATCTCATACAGGTTTGGACTGACATTAAATTTTGGTGAATTTTCATGACAAGAAGGGCAAAGCAATTATGGATTCCCAGATATAAATACTTAGACCAATACAATAAATCTATAATTATTTTTTTTTTTTCATTATTATGGCCGATAACTGATAAATAACAATATTCAATTTTACACTAATCTGTCTAAATAAATTAACAATAATACACTTTAAAAATTGTGTATTTAGGTGTCACAACATTACAAATGAAAACTGAATATTACATTACTGAATATTAAATTATTAAAAAATAAATTATTAATAAATTATGGGCACTTTAATGTTTCATGACAGCACCAAAATGTAAAAGGAAATAAGAATGCACAATTATATAAATTTTTTTAATTAATATATTATTTTTATTAATATTATTCATTAATATAATATTATTCAGCTAAGACAGATTAATTTGATAAAAAGTGATATTTATAATGTCAATTTCAAGTAAATGCAGTTCTTTTGCACCTTCTGGTCATCAAAGAATCCTAAAAAATATATATATCCCGGTTTCGACAAAAATATTAAGCAGCCCTTTTCGGGGGATGCTTAATAAACAGACAAACTTTAAATCTGCAAAATAACTCTGAAGAACTGCACGCTCTCCTTGTCAGTCCGTAGACTAGAACACTCGTCAAAATAAGAGTCCCGCCTTAGTAAAGGAGATCTCATAGATATTTAAACTTACAAAAAAATATTAAAATGTATACAAAAACAAATTACATTTACATTTTACATTTACATTTACGCATTTGGCAGACGCTTTTATCCAAAGCGACTTACATTGCATTATACTATACATTTGTATCTGAGTATGTGCAATCCCTGGGATCGAACCCACGACCTTGGCATTGCTAGTGCCATGCTCTAACCACTGAGCTACAGGATTAACCAGAAGATTAATCACAATAAAGTCTGTTATAATAAAGGATTAATATGTATTTAATTTATACAGTGAAGAATATGCAGTGCTATTTTACATTTGTTTACTTTGTCTGTACCTGAAAACTTTTAAACCTACCTAAAAAGCACTCTTTATTTCATATGTATCTTTGTTCTGTTGTCTTTATGTATGCCTGCTGAATGTTAAATGGATCCAATCCATGTTCATTAAAAATTATTTGATGATGCAGCAATAAACCTGCTAGTATATTTTAATGCAAGTGTTTTTGAACTTTTGCTTATTTAAAACATGATCAAAATACTATCTATTTTGATGACAACATTTCAAAGAGAGGAAGTGACAAATATCAGTATCGGCCAATAATTGTTTGTTAAAATCGGTATCAGCCCCAAAAAAAATCATATCGGTGCATCCCTATTCTTATAATTACCAATGTTTCTTGAGCACCAAATCAGGATATTAGAATGATTTCTGAGTGATCATGTGACACTGAAGACTGGAGTAATAGTGCTGAAAATTCAGCTTTGCATCACTGGAATATTTTTAATCATGTAATTCAGCATTGAAAGTTATGTCATATAATTCATCAAATAATTAATCAAATAAAACCCCAGTCCAAAATGAGTACATATTTATGGAGAACATATACAGAGCTGCACACAAGTGACCCAGTTTTAGGACCTTATAAACCCTGTTTGCAAATATTATCTGACCCAGGGAGCAAAAGCAACTTGTTTCTCTGGCCATCTGCCGCAGCTCTTCTAAAGAAGCCACAGACCATATCACACCTGCTGAGAATGAGGTTACACTCACACACATAAACATGACACCCACACACTTCAGATACAGACTGAGTAATCGCGTTTGCAGATGACAAGGGAAAAAGGGGTCAGACCAAATGTTTATCCTAAGAGGAACTGGCCTGTGCTAATATCATCAATACCGAAAGACACTGACACAGTGACCATTTCACACTCACAGCCAGTGTGAATATGTGGGTCATTCAGGTTTGCAGTACATGCTGTCGATTCAATCGCGTAGGAGTTTTCGATCACAATTCACTGACATAAGCCGCTGAATGTTCTCAGCAGACAAACTAAACCAATGTCCTAGTAAAACAATCCTCCTATAAAATGCATGTCTGTGTGCAAGTTGATTTTAAAGAGTTAGACAGCCGTGGGCTCTAATGCAGCGAGACAGCTGAATCAGAGACTGCTATCAGCAAGACGAGTCTTATGCGCTCGACTGACATTCTGCCTAACCAAAAAGGGCTTCTGAGGCTTTTCCCAAACCAAATTTTCCCTCAAGAAGCTTGAGAGGATTTTCACATGAGAGGCATGATTATTATTTGGCAAAGGATATTTCCCTTGCTGTGCTGTTTATTTTAGGGATAGGTTGCTTCTTATTAGCAGTACATGGTTAAGGAAAGGCATCAAACTCTCTTTTGGATTTAAGCAGCCTTACTTAAAGGGTTAGTTCTCCCAAAAATGAAAATTATCCCATCATTTTCTCACCCTCAAGCCATTCTAGGTGTATATGACTTTCTTCTTTCAGCCAAACACAATCAGAGTTATATTAAAAAATATCCTGGCTCCAAGCTTTATAATGGGAGTGAATGGTATCTGATTTTGAAGCCCAATTCATCCATCATAAAAGTAATCCATAAAGGCCTTCTGAAGCGAAGCGATGCATTTTTGTAAGAAAAATATTCATACGACCGTCCACGCATTCATGAGAGAGTCAAGTTCTGGCGGAAGGGTGACCTCTGACCTGACGTATGACGTAGCTCCTCATATATCGAAATCCTTCGACATTTTTCTTTAAAACTTCTCATTTAGACTTCTAATTTTGTTTTGATCCAATCTTATTCCGCAATTAATCAATTTTCACCTAAGCTAATGCTACACCTTCATCATACATCCTACGTCGGGGTCAGAGGTCACCCTTCCGCCCGGAACTTGACACTCTCAAGAACGCGTGGACGGCCGTTACCGGAAGCCAGTGATTATAATTTAGAAAGATGGATATTTTTCTTACCAAAATGCATCACTTGCACTCAAATGCACACAGAAGGCCTTCATGAAACACCTGGAGGCGTATGGATTACTTTTATGATGGATGGATGAACTTTTCTGGGCTTCAAAATCTCGGGTACCATTCACTTCCAGCTTGGAAGAGCCAGGAATTTTTTTTTTTTTTTTTTTAACTCAGATTGTCTTTGGCTGAAAGAAGAAAGTCAAATACTCCTAGAATGCCTTGAGGGTGAGTAAATGATGGGATAATTTTCATTTTGGATGAACTAACCCCTATAAAAATGCGATGAAACATAAGTAGTGACATTTTTTTCTTCAGTATTCTTCAGCACATACGAATGTAGCAAGCAGAATATTGAAAAAGAAAAAATGTAGGACGGGGAGCATCGGCTGGTGATTCGATTTTGAGATAATAAATTGAGGCAGATGAATGCAAGCTTGCAAAGGTGGGATTTAAGTGGAATAAAGAACAAAGTATAGTTTTTACACGTACGATATGTTATGCGTACATCATCATCTGCATAGTACATACTCGGTAGGCTTAGGTTGCACATGCGCCTTTATATATTTTTTAAATTTAATTTGTTGGTCCATAAGGTGGTAAAACTAGACTAGACTAGACTGTCCCAGCCTGGAAAAAGAAACTGAAGAGACAGATCAACAACATCCAATGGACAAAGATGAATCTTTCTAGTGTGTTCACACACACAATCAAATGGAGTTAACTTTGAAAGGATATGCTTTTGGCTGTATGCATCAAATCTGAAGTATACTTTGGGCTTAAATAATTGGAGAAGTCTAGCATACTTCACTAGAGAACTAGAGAAAATGGAGTTATGACAAAAAAAATTACAAGGTCAAAACGAATTTAATCAAATGAAACATGGCTCGATGAATCATTCACAATAGGACTAACAACATGCATTTAGAAAATACACAGGGTAAATTTTCATTTCATGCTGACTTTAGCCAGAAATGTTTTCTATCCAAAACCTCCATCCCTTATAAATTAAAACTTGCAGTGTGGGATTTGCAGGAATTGAAAAAAGAAAGTTTCCCAAGGGATTCGCCCATTTGTTAGCCAAAAATGTTGTCACACCACCACTGTAATGCTGTTGGTTAAGCCAGAAGTTGACGTGTCAGAAGGACACAGAAAAAAAATAAGCAAATGGAGTATGTGAACCTAGAGTTACAGGAAATCAACCTGTGAATGGTGTACTTAGTTGTCATCAAGCTGCGATAAGAAAAAGTATTTTAAAATCCAAATAAATGACACACACAAGCTTTTATTGGATGTGCAGACAGGACAGTACTGCAAGGAAAGAATGGCTAAAGGTCTTCACAAGTCTTCACTTGAATTATTGATTTGTTTATTTTGGGTGAAGGGCAGGACATTGAAAATAGCTCTGGGGTTCCTTTTTCAACAAAATGGCAACCAAGTACACAGTCCCTCATAGATTACCCAACATACAGCGGGCAGATTGACATCCAGAAGGTTTCAAGAGATAAAGCTACTGTACTGATGCAATGTTGACCTGTCCAGACAAGCATGACGTGAGATGCTCTTGAAGAATAACTTAACCTTGAGATAAAATTGAACACCTTGGTTTTCTAAAGCATTTCTGACCATTTTGAATGTTCATAAAATATATTTTCATCACACAAAGATCTGGCTGTAGCTCTGCCTCAAACTAGCTTAGTCCAGCTGATCCATCACCCAAATAAACTTGGACTAGTAATTAGTCACGATGGCCGACTCGTCAATTAATGAAGTGTTTTCACACTTGAAACACTCACAAAGGTCGACCAAGGTGCTTACTGTGATTTAGCCAACTGGGATGTGTTCCTGGGTCAATATTGTTGTTTGTTCTGAAGCAACATTCTCCTTAACCAATCAGATTTTAGGGTTAGGCTTAAGGCGGGGCTTGGGATTTGAATGACATGCTTATCAACCTATTATTTCCTTACAGTTTAAGGGTTAGTTAATTAGTTGGGGTTAGGACTATGTTTGTTGACATGAATGTTGTTCTAGGACCAACAAAATATGTTGATCCAGGAACGTCCTACTTCGCAAAATCAGCAGGACATTATCCTGGATCAACATCTTTTTTCGTCCTGGGATGACATTTGAGTCAAAGAAACATAAACTGATTTTTTTTTATCCATGGGGCAAAATAAATTAACCTAGAAAGGAAAAGTATTTGTTTTCAGAGAATATATCTTACGTTTATTTTTCTTCTTATTAGAATTTCCTTAAAATAAATTGTATTTAACAAAAAAATAAACAATTTCAAGATATATTATCTGAAAACAAATCTCAATAATGTAAACAATTTTGCTACTGTTTTAAGGATGTTTAGATATTTTTACTGTTTTTTTGGTAGTGTCAGAACCAACAAAAGATTATGTAAAAATTCAAGATATACTCTCTGACTCAAGTCTTACTTTATTACAGTGTTGCTTACTAGGTTTTAATCTGTTTGATGGGCTAAGGGGGGGAAAGTGGGGATTTTTTAGTGAAAATTATGATTCCTCATACACAATTATAGTGACCTATTTTGCCTTCTGCATATCATGTGTGTAACTGTGGCCCTTTAAGGCCACCAGTAAGAGAAACTGATAGGTAGAGACATGAGAGTCCACTGAGTTCTCTGTAATGATGCCCTTCCAGGAGAGGAACACCAGACATAATCAGTCATTAATTTGTTTTCTGTTCATTATAACCAGCCTACATTGCATTTGATAACCACAAAGAGCGACAACAACAAATAAATCTAATAATAAACAGACAGATAAGTATCAGCTAATCTATTCAGTTGGTATATCAATTTATCTATTAATCTGAGCCATATGGAGGCTCATGCAGTTACTTCCTGTAAGAGTATTAGCCAAACACAAGCCTTCAGAATAAGCTTGGTTACTAATCTGTAAGATGCACTGGTTATAGGGCCTATGTGTTTTTTTTTTTTTTTTTTTTTAATAAACTCACTAAAATTTCACGGCACGAAGCAAAACATCCATAATAACCCTATTCCTGTGAGGCTCATTCTTCATCTTTAAATAGAAAAAACTCACCTCCCATCTTCCGTCTCATCCATGTCACTGCTGAAACTCATTTTAGACAGATGGCAGAAGACCAAAACCCAGGTAAAGTATCAAAATTGAACCACCGGAGGATGTTTCACAGTCAAAACTGACGTTCGGTGAAAAGCTTGAGGCAAAATGCTGTTGAATATTCAGTATTGGGATCCAAGAGAAGGAGGAAGCAACCACACCTCCTCTTTAGAGATTAACTTGGAGGAGGCGACAATAACACATGTGCTCAGTCTCATCACCATATGTGTCCTCGCCTACAGAAACACGAGCTGACGCAGAGAGACATGCGAATTTGGCTGGACGTGCTGAGCTGCAGCCTCTGAGGAACAAATCAACTTTTTGTCTTTCCACAACATAGACAGCGAGGGGAGGATGGAGAGCGAAAGATAGAGAGACAGGGAGGGGAGGGGAGAGAGAAACAGAGGAGGAGCGCAGGCGGAGGTGATTAGACTGGAGATGGTGATGACACACTTTCAGTCGCCCATCTGCAGTGCCAGTAGTCTGTGTTGTTGTGTTTGTACTCTTGCTATGTTCTTCAGCTGTACTCAGGCACTATTTGTACTCATAAAATAGCTTATGTAAATAAGACGTAGTTTTGTTATTCTGATAGATTAGTTACTGAGGACAGAGCACAGTACGTGCACATATTCCTATAAGCCTATTAATGCTATGTTATGAAGAATGACATCAGTGCGCTGGATACTGCTCAAGACACTACTTATGTAACAAAACGCCTTCCAAAATTTTAAAGACATACTGCCTCTTTATTTTTTGTTATATTGCTTTTTATTGTTTTATTAGTTATTTTCTTAGGAAATACATTTTCTTAACATTTATAATACATTTAGAAATACTTTTGAAATCTATTTATTATTTGTTATTTATTCAATATTTATAAACTGTTAGTTCCTGTCCTTGATTCTGATTGGCTATGACCGCTTCACCCAACGCTTCTGTGTATCACTACACAACACCCTTAGCAACCACTCTTAGCAACGTAAACTGTTTGTTCTCACTTGATATTGTTCATTGAAGCTTACTGTATTATGCAGAAGAGTGTTGAGAGAAAGAGATCAAGTGAGCAAGTTTATTACCTGCATTCAGATTTAGCATTTTGCTTCAGGTCAGTCCTATGTTCATAATAAAAAATCTGTTTAAATGTCCGATGTATTATCTTGTCCTTTTAACAGTTAAGGGGTTTTCCTGTGACTGACAGCGCTAGTCAAAGCATTTGTCAGTTGCGTCTTGTTCCGTGTTCACAACAATTCAGTCTTTTCAATATAAAACTCTTCGCAACTGACTTACACACTCATAAAGACTGTCTTTGCCGCCATCTAATGGCGTAATAATGTAACTTCTGTTGCTGTTCAAGGTCAGGGACTATTTTTTCCGGTGGAAGGAAGGCTTTAGTGAAAGTTTACTTCATAAAAGTTGCATTGATACATAATTTTGGCTTTAATATTTGTATTGTGTGGTAACCGTTTTATAAAAGCAATAAGGTACTCGAGGCTAGTGCTGTATCGTGAATAACTCACGGCTGAACGGGTTGCAGGCACTCTGTTTCGCGTTGTGCCTAACAACGCCCTTCAGCCGTGACTTATTCACGATACAGCACAGCCTCTCGTACCTTATCGCTTACTTATATTCTATATTATTTAACAGGGATTACCTAATTCTTTTTTGTCAGCCATACCTCCTGTGAACTAAAATATTTACTTAATATTAATAATCTAGAAACACATTTGCATGTTCACTGCATTCTGATGTCAGTTAATGATCACATGAAAAGTAGGTAAACAAATAAAAATATTTAACCTTTTTAGTAAGTTTTATTTTTAAAATAAATTTTACATTTTTATGATTTAATTATTAACTTTTTTCAACTCACAAACTTCCTGCAACTCCCCCAGTTTGGGAAACCCTGCTATATAAATTCTATATTTATCTATTTATTATTGATTCTGTTTACGTGTGTGTGTGCACAATATCGCAATTACCTGTGGATTTTTCTGTGCCTAGAGCTGAAGAATCATGAAGTAAATTCTAGGTCATGCTTAAAGATACAGTGTGTAATTTCTGCAATGTTAGTGGAACAAACCGAAATTGTTTTCAAACAGGTTTCCTAAACACTCTCACAGTAAGTCCCGCCTTAAGGCCCGTTCACACCAAGAACGATAACTATAACGATAACTATATTTGTGTCCACACCAACGAACGATAACGGTCTGTTTATTCTAAACTCACGCGCTGCAGTTTTAGTGTTTTTTGTTGTTCTTGTTGCATTTACACAGCTTTAACCAGCAGATGTCCTCAGCATGCTATGTTTCGAGTGAATAGCTAGTGTAATCGATCTAATCTAACGAAAACAACACCTAGACTTTTTCACTGCAGCTTCAAAGGAAGAAAGACAAAGTTGTCGAAACTAGCGCTGGATACCTGAGGTAATTTTATGTTACAATGTTTGCTAGCCTGACATAATGATATCATTTTTTGACTGTGGCTTTTCTGGACCTCTGCGATTAACTTCTCCACAATGTCGTCTACCATTTTAAATGCGCGAGCCCTTGAGTTAGAACTCAATCATTATCACTCAACAGCTGGAAAAAAATCATTCTGAAAGTGATCCCAACGATATCGCTTCTCTATACCCTATTGTTATCATTATAGCTGTGGTGTGGACATTGCTATTCTTTTATTTTTAGAACGATTTTTAGAACTATATCTTTATTGTTATCTTTATAGTTATCGTTCTTGGTGTGAACGGGCCTTTAAAACCATACCACTGATGCTAAAGCAGCATTTTGAAAGCACAATAGTGTTTACTTTCCAAACTTGTTGTTTCTGCACATTATACTGGAATAGTAAAAAGCATTTTGTTGTACTTGTGATAAAACGTTTTCATCTGGAGAGAAATTATGAAATTGCTCAATATGTCCAAAATCACTTGACCACACATCATTACGACTTACAAACTTGTCTCTGGAAATTTCACATGACTTAAAAGGCAGCATAACTGTTCCTTTAACTTCAGCTGTCTTGTGCTGACTGTATAATATCATCACTTATCATCAAATTATGTGGCTGCAGCTTTTCTAGGCTGAAACAGGGAAGTCTCTTGGCCGGTCCGACTGGTGGAGCTTCCCTCTGGTGCTGAATTGATCACGCTCTGTTGATTGAACTTGTCCTAAATTCTCATGACCCAAATGAGAGTCCACCAGTCCAGGGCTGGATCAATGTGTTCACATGGACATTTAACCAGACTAATCATGTCCAGTATTTTGTATAGTTGTTTTACCCAGAGGCACTAAACAGAGAGGTCTTGAGCAAAGTCTTGCAAAACTTGCAAAATTACAAATCCTACTTTTGACATTTTTGTCAAACATTTTAACACACAGCACAAACACCAAATGGAAACTCTGGGAGTTAGGAAACTCTCCTATTTAGATGGATTGACACTATATACATTACTGTACTATTTGTTAGCAGAGATGTATGTTTATCCAATCATCTCTGATGTGAAATTACACATGCTATTTAGACCTCAAAGGAATATAACTGGCATTCCGTAGCTTTCAGTTGCCAGTCTGTTAAATAAGAGTCAATCAATGTGTCCTCCTCTCTAGAGGGTCAGTGAAAGCGGGGTCAGATTTATATAGTTTGACTGTAAGGGCAGCGTACTAGAGAATGACAGAGTCACAATGATTCAGTGGCACATTGCCCTCTACCTGCACTGAGCGGCAATATGACACAGGCCTGCGTATCTTTACTGAGCTGTCAGAGGATACATGATGCATGATAATCTGTCAGTACAGCTGCATATGTACCAATGCCAAAGACTCAGATAGAGTAAATTAATTAATTGTAATTTGTAATTTTACTTGAGAATTTAGTTATCAGTGTATTGCAATTTTATTTCTTACAACACTGCAATCTTAAAATTTACTTTTAAAATCAAAACTGACCCTTAAGTTTCATAACACGTTCCTGGTCATATTGTATACAAATCATCACTGCACACTATTCCAAAGGGGGAAAAAATCTGTATGTGTAAACTTTCATCAAAATGTAATAATTTGGCTGAGTGAAAAATACTACACTTTAGCCAAGACTACACTGAACATTAGTTCACCCAAAAATTTAAATTCTGTCCATATTTTTCTGAGATTTTTGTCCCTCCATTGAAACACTATTCACCCAAAATCTTCACGCTTCAAAAAATTCATAAATACATCTTAAAGGGATAGTTCACCCAAAAATAAAAATTTGTCAAAAATTCTGTTGAACACAAAAGAAGATATTTTAAAGAATATGGGTAACCAAACAGAGAAAAACATACTATGGAAGTCAAATGGGGTCCATCAACTGTTTGGTTTCCGACATCCTTAAAAATGTCTTCTTTTGTGTTCAGCAGAAGAAAGAAATTCATACAGGTTTGGAACAACTTTAGGGTGAGTACATGATGACAGAATTTTCATTTTTTGGTGATCTATCTCTTTAAGAGTAATCCACATGAATCGAGCGGTTTAATCCAAGTCTTCTGAGGAGACATGATCGCTTTATACATATGATAAATAGATTTAAATAAGGCTTTTTTCACATTTAAACTTTGATAAATGCACATACATAGAGCACATCCAATATTGAAAACAGAAGCTCAAATGTACTTGCTTAGTGCGCAAGAACAAAAGCCCAAACGTATTTGTATGACACTGGTTCTTGCATGTTTGAGTTTACGTTTACTATATTTGATGTGCTCTACATATGTGCGCTGATCAATGTGTATGTGAATAGAAGCCTAAATTAAGCGATCTTGTCTCTTCAGAAAACTTGGGTTTTACGGGTTTGGAATGAAAGAAGGGTGAGCAAATGATGACAGAATTTTTATTTTTGGGTAAATGAGTGCATGTAACCAGCAGTTTACTTTCAAAAATCCCAACATAGGGCCGGGCTATGACTTCCCTCAGCTGCCCTGCATTCAGTCCCATCACCATGGAGGGGAGCCCCAGGCTTATGTGAACACACTGGCCCTGTCTGCTTGTTCTCAAAGCCTCAAGGCATAAAAAGCAGCCCATCTGACGCAGAATCACTGATATCAAGCAGGCGATAGCCTCCAGCGAGGCCCAAAGAGGCACTGAGACCGGCAATGCTACTTCCTTGTTTGTTCTCTCTAACTCCACTGCATTCGATTACTAAATCTTGGTCTCAAACAACTCATTATCCCTAATGCGGTTTCCTCCTGCCCTCTCCTCTTTCACTCAGCCTGTTTGCCACCCTCGTTCTTATTTTTGCTACAGGCATGATTGTGGTCCCTGTTGGATCTGACAACAGACCCAGAGCGCAATCATACCCAGAGGTCCGTCACGCTAAGAATCCTCACTGTTCGTCATACCTCACTCCAATCTACATCAACACCCCCCAATCACCACCTCCTTCGGCTGCATGGCAACCAGCTCCCATGGCAACCACTCCTACAAGGGGTGTATGGGGTGAGTACCAAAGCCTGATGGAAGGAAGAGGCTATGGGAGAAATGAAGCACGGAAATGAAGCGCTACTGCAAACACATTTTGAATAATTGTTGTCTTGACACTACTTCCTGGCACATGGTGGGGAAAATTCACAGTTTAACTACGCATAAGTGTCAGGAGAAAGTTTAACATACCTAATGCTAATATTTATACAAAGAATCTCTTTGCCAAGTGACTGGGAGTGTTTTTGAAAAATTGCATACGGTGGTTTTCATTGGCTGAGAGCAGGGTGTTCGATGGTTGATACTGCCTAATACCAATATGAATATTATAGCAAATTAGACACAAAATTGTGAAATTAGAAAACTTATTAAAGGGTTAGTTCACCCAAAAATGAACTTTGTTCATCTTCGGATGAAATCCGATGGCTCAGAGAGGCCTCTATTGCCAGCAAGATAATTAACACTTTCAGTGCCCAGAAAGGTACTAAAGACATATTTAAAACAGTTCATGTGACTACAGTGGTTCAACCTTAATGTTATGAAGCGACGAGAATACTTTTTGTGTGGCAAAAAAACAAAAAACAAAACCTTTATTCAACAATATCTAGTGATGGCTGATTTCAAAACACTGCTTCATGAAGCTTTGACGCTTTACGAATCTTTTGTTCCGAATCAGTGGTTCACAGCGCGTATCAAACTGCCAAAGTCACGTGATTTCAGTAAACGAGGCTTTGTTACGTCATGAGTGTTTTGAAATTTCAATGGTTCACCACTGGGGGGCGTGACTTTGTCAGTTTGATACACGCTCCGAACCACTGATTCGTAACAAAAGATTTGTAAAGCTTTGAAGCTTCATGAAGCAGTGTTTTGAAATCGCCCATCATTAGATATTGTTGAATAAAGTTGTTATTTTGTTTTTTTGCCGCACAAAAAGTATTCTCGTCGCTTCATAACATTAAGGTTGAACCACTGTAGTCACATGAACTGTTTTAAATATGTCTTTAGTAGCTTTCTGGGCATTGAAAGTGTTAATTATCTTGCTGGCAATGGAGGCATGAGGGTGAGCAATTAATGACAGAAATTAAGTACGTGAACTAACCCTTTAATACCAGGTGTAAAGAGGGCTAAAGTGATGACAGTGAAAACATCATTTCAGAGGAGGAGCCAGTAGTTACTTTTATACATTTGTTGCATTTAATTATTTTAATTACACTGTTAAAAAGGTAAAATAGGTCAGCGTTAATGTCAACAGTGCTCACTGATATGTTAACACTTTGTTTTTATTAAATTCTCCCCACAAAGGCTACATTTCCCTGAAAAAATTAATTAAATGCCGCTGGGTGCACAGTTCACAGTACACTCAAGACAGAAAATAAATAGATCACAGTGGGAAAGCAAGAAAAAGGCCAGTGACTGACAAATGTCAGTGTGACAGCACCTCCAACCATGTCCAAGTCCATATATTGGATAAACACAAAAACTGTTTTTAATTTAATACCCACAATTATTAGACTGCAGCCTAATGGGGCGATGACTCAAGTATGTTACAAGGAGGTTTCCACCACACTGGTAAGAGTGAGTCAGGAATAGAGAGTGGAAAGGAGGAAAGGAGGACAGGCCCACAGATGGCCCACAGCAGGGCTGGGACATGCCACATGGTTCCTTCTTGACAGCTAGTGGCATCCAACACAGGGAGCAGAAGTGGACAACTTTGTTATGCTAATGGTGTGGGACAGCTGCCTGTGGTCATGGGGCGAACTTAGGACGTCACTGCACGAGTGGAACTGAAAAAAACGCTAATGAACCTATCATCAAAGACAACCCTGGTTCCTATTCATGCCATTAAATTACAATGGTTGTCATTTAATTTTAAGGATGCATGATATAAAAGAAAGTTTAAAAGGGTTTAAAGAAAGTTTGGAGTTTCCCACACGTAATTACGATGATGCACAATTTTTCTTTTGTTTTCAGAGACACCCTGTTGTAGTACGCAACCAAGAGGTTTGGGAAGGATTTTTTATTTTTTTTAAAGGACATCAAAAATGCAAATCAGTCACTTTGGGTTCAGCATGTACTGCTGTTGTCTGCACTAAGGAGTAGAAACCATTATGCTATCAGGCCGTGCTATAAAAACATTATCTCAAAATAAACCAACTGAACTGAAAATACCTGCTTGAAAACCTTCGGTGTCCATCAATACTCCAGAATAACAGACGGCTGTTATTTGTGGACTGCAATGATTGTGCTTTAGCTATAGTCTGCACACTTCACCCAGTGCATTGGATGACCTTCACTAGGCAGATACAACGTATTGATTCAAACTAAAAGGCAAGAACAGCAAAGCAGACAGAATTAAGTTAGCATTCCATGCTAGAATGAAACGACTTATCTGCACCTCTCAACCAGTCAGTGAAAGTCATTTAAGCCGTGGAAGCGCACCTTTCCATGAGTGTTTTGTCTGGTTGTTAGGAAACAAAGCCTTGCGAGAGAAAGGGGGCCTCTGACTTAACAAAAACTCGTTCATCCCAGGCCGAGATGCTTCCTGTAAACTTTCCCCACTTGATAAAAATCATGAATAGTGGTACATTTCTATTAGAGCAGAAGAAAATTGTATTATTATTTATTTATTTTTCAAATTACTTATTAGAATTTGATGAAAAAATATATATGCTACGTTTACATGCACCCAAATAATCCATTGATGGCTCAATCAATCGGACTAAAAAGCCTTCATGTAAACTCCTCATTCGATCAGAATTAAATTTTGATTGGATTTTAAAAGTGGTGGTGTAGACCTTGAACAATCCGATCAATAGGAATAATTAAAGGATTAGTTCACTTTCAAATGAAAATTAGCCCAAGCTTTACTCACCCTCAAGCCATCCTAGATGTATATGACTTTCTTCTTTCTGATGAACACAATCAGAGAAATACTAATTAGGCATATTCTACTACTTCCTGAATAGAATACGCTTTCCGTATTCTGTAAAGCTCTCGCATTTCAAAATGCTTACGCTTCGTCCTACTTACAAAAAAAAACTTAAACCAGTTCCGTTTTTTTCATCATTTGAATATAGAAGGCGGTCAGGCGGAAGCTAGATATTTTACTTCATAACTTGTTAAATATGGATATTTTTTTTTACACAAATGCATCGCTTCGCTTCAATAGGCCTTTATTAAGCCCCGGAGCCGTGTGGAGTACATTTATGATGGATGGAAGCACTTTCCAGCTCATACTTGTTGATCCTCGCTCACTGCCATTATAAAGCTCGGATGCGTCAGGATATTTATTAATATATCTCCGATTGTGTTCATAAGAAAAAAGAAACTCATATCCACCTAGGATGGCTTCAGGGTGAGTAAAGCTTGGGCTAATTTTCATTTGAAAGTGAACTAATCCTTTAAGCATGTAAACACTTGAATTGCACATGCTCATGTCTCCAGTTTTAAATTTAGATTACCTTAGATTGCTATCATCAAACTCTCACTGAAAGGCAGGGTAGGCGATTTTTTCCAGAAACATTTTTTGTTATGCTGGTTGAAAGCAATCACATCCTGAAAGCAATCACTATTTAAGAGGTCTAAATGTATTTATATGTATATATTTCATCTGTGGAAGACGTAGGACCATAAAATGTTTGTCCAATCATTGTAATCGGTCTGAATGTCCTACCTGCCTGTCAATGTATGTATTTTTATATGTCCACGCATCCTGCTCGCGCAGACATCACACGTAATCAGCGCATTTCATGCTATGCAGAGTTAAACAGACGCCAGTCTCGAACACCACAAACGAAACAGCAGCCATCTTTCACAGTTCCGCCTGAACCAAAACAACGAGCCATGATTATGAACCATAATTACGAGATGGCGATCCGTGACATTACCCGTGAGGTAGTTTAACGCAGTCTCTCGTGGTGCTTTTGTTTGCTCCCTGCTGTACGCATTCATGTGTTTTGGAGAAGACATGGCTTTGGAGACGTTTTGATGGGAGGGTGGGATCTTATGCTTTCAAAGCTAGCTTGCTATTGCTAGCTTCTCCGAAAATTCTACTAAATTCATTTGTAGTATTTAAAATGAATGATTTTAGCTTTTGGAGTTTTACTTTTTATTTATTTACAAAAAAATTGTAATGTTAATAATTGTCCATTTAAAGGGTTAGTTCACCCAAAAATTAAAATTCTGTCTCACTCTCATGTCGTTCCAAACCCGTAAGACCTTCGTTCATCTTCGGAACACAAAATATTTTTGGTCCAGAAGAGTAGTAAAGACATCATTAAAATACTCAGCGTGACTACAGTGGTTCAACCTTAATGTTATGAAGCGATGAAAACACTCAAGATGTTCAATAGGTCAAGAGGAGACATATGTGAGATCCTCAATATGAGATCCAACATATTCAGTCTGGATTCTTTTAGGTCTAGGTTTATATATAAAAAAAAAAAAAAAACTTTCCCCAGAAGAGAGAGACCAAGAAAACTGAAGAAGATTTAAAAGGTGTGGCCCAACAATGGCAGGGATTTGAAGAGGCCGGACGGGTGGGCATGCAGGGATTAAAAGCACGGATCACAGATGGTCACCGCGTCTCATCTTTCAGCGGGCCCCGTCAAATAATTAGCAGAGGTATGCTGTGCGGCCATTGTCAGCACGTGCGTCTGTCAAACACGAGCGTGTGTCAGGAACAATGGCTGGACTACAAAGGGACACAGCCCGGCCTCCCCGCCACCAACACAATTGCTGTGAATTGCTAGGCACGCGCAGCTTGGAACAAAAGGGAATGGGTCGGGTACTGGGTGGCATCAAGCCGACACAAGGCCCACCCTCAAGGTATCTGGCCAAAAAGCTTCAGCCAGGACCCCGTTCTGTCAGCCTTAAAAAAAAAAAAATGATATTTTTTGCATATTGTGTAAATCATTGCTTGGTGACTTTCAAAAACATCTCACTGACCCCACATTTTTTGAAAAGCTTCAGCATCAGCATTGGTCTCTTAAAAGTTGTGCTAACAGTTTTGCAAAAGCGTGTATGCGTTCAAGTCGTATATGCATATGGAAGCGGGGTTAATTCAGTGGAAGGGAGGTCACGCCAAAAGAAAGGAACATAAAAAGATTCTAACAGCTGGGACAGATCTACAGGGATACAATGGAGTCGGAGTGGGGGAGGGAGAGTGGCAGAAGAGAAATGGGACAGGGAAAAAAAAAAAGATGGGTAGACGGGCCACCTTTCTGGAAGCCTGACAGGGGTCCTTTGTTACGGCAGCTGGTTGAAGGGAGGTCAGACCAGCTGTGCTTCCACTGACCCCCTCCCCCCGTCCTGCTCCACTCCCTGACCAAACACAGCCAGCTGTATTAGGGAGGAGTTAGGGGGTTTCAGTGAGTTTGGGGGAGGGTGTCCACACAGTGTCCAAATCTTAGGACCCTTACATGGCTTACATCTAAGTGACTGCTTTTTCTCACTGCTGGATGATACAAAATGGTTTACAATGGCTTCACATTAAATAGCACTAGACCCCAAAGCATTCAGACTCTAAGGCCCTGTTTACACCTGGTATTAAGATTGGTCGATCAGATCACAAGTGGACAACGCTAAATACAGGTGTAAATGGGGTGTAAAACGTTTTGAGCTTGTCAACTTTCGACCACTTCCAGTATTTCAAAACACAAAACAGCTTGTTAAATGGATAGTGCACTTATGTATTTTGAGCATTACGTAAAATTACTGTTCTTTGAAGGATCATGTGACACTGGAGACTAGAGTAATGGCTGCTGAAAATTCAGCTTTTTATCACAGGAATAAATTATATTTTGAAATATATTAAAATAGAAAACTTTTTTTATTGTAATAATACTTCAATATTACTGCTTTTACTATAGTTTTGATCAAATAAATGCAGCCTTGGTGAGCATAAGAGACATCTTTCAAACACATTAAAATAATGTTACCACCCTAAACTTGTTACAAGTGAATATAGGGATGAAAAATAGATAATCTTCCTGAGCTTTGCAAAAAAAAAAATAATAATAATAATAATAATACATTTAACAACACTGTTAAATTATTTTTAGTGTATTTTAAAAAAAATAACTTTTACGTCAGTGTTAGATGATGGCAAAGGTAATTTAACTGTAAAAATAGGACAATGGACAATTAAATACCCAATACTGGCTTTTAAATAACCATCAATATGACTGGTATCATTCAATACCAATAAATCCCAAAAAAAAATCTCCATTGGACATTGAATAACCTATGTTGGTTGACCACTAGTCAGTCCGAATCTGACACAGTCTGAATTCTAAAATAAAACAAAGAATTCACAAAACACTATTATGAGAGAGAACACATTTGATGTGTAAAAGAGACCATCTGCTTTACATCCATAATCCTGTCACTGTATTACCTAGAAATGATTATTTTATTTTAGCATTATTAGCTGTTAAAACATTTACAAAGTGAAACTATTGATCTCAGCATCTATCCAGCCTGCTCGTAAGCCTCTGGCTATGCTCACTGCTTGCAAAGGCCATGTATTTTCAGGAAAGTCTTTGCTCTATTGATAGACACATCTCACTTGACCATTTAAAGTCTTCTTATGGTCTATAAGAATCCCATAATGGAAGCTAAAGTGGCCATACACAGAGCAGGAGGACACTGTGGTCCTGTAAAACGGCAGAGAACCATTCACTACATTTTTCAAAAACAGTTCCAGTAGAGCTCTTATTACACTACATCATGTTTCCAGACTTCTGCAATGACAGCCTGCGGGCACCGTTTCACAATATTTGCAAGTGAAGACTGCACTGGATTGCTAATGAGGACTTACTTGAGGTATATCTATGATATAAAAAAGAGTGTAAAAAAAACCCTATTAAGAATATTTATATTTTTGACTGCCTGTGTTTCTTTGAAATTGCAACTGAATGGTACTCAAGACTCCTCACTTGCAGGAAGTTTAAAACACACAAAATAAAAATTTATTTCAAATTTCCATCAAAAGGAAATTTTGAATCACTGAAACTTCTAATGGTAAATGAAAGAATTCTGTTCATCTAACCAAAACATATTTATAATAAACTTAAACTACAATACTACCAAACAAATAAGCAGACACATTCACAAAATCATTAACCATTGATGTCATGCCTATATTTAATGTTGGTGATGATTTTAAAGTAATTTGCAAAGACAACCAAACATAAATACTATAGGGACAGGCATTTCAAATACTTGTAGTAGTACTTTTGAAACACTTTACTCAAAAAGTAAAATAAATAGCCTAAGCCTTAAACGTATTTAAACGTATACTTCACTCAATAGCATTACACAACCTCAACAGATTAGGTTAGATCCACAACTATATTAAAAATAGGCCTATATGACCACATACACAAACACAATAAATAAAGTTAAGACTACATAAGAACAGTAAAAAGCATAATTTGCCCTCACCCTGGCACCTACACAGAAAAAAAGTAAACTGCTAGCATACAGGCTAACGAATGCAGACAAAGTTTTGCTAAAACAACAAGTTGTTCAACATGCTTCACATATTCTTTCCAACTCAAAATCAGATCCTATTGAAATTATTCCCATTCATCTTGGCTAGACTCGCCATTATAATCACTGAAGAACTGACTCAGTGTTTTATCATCTGTCTTCTCCAATGCATGGGTGTGGTGTGTTTCATTGTGCAGCATGCAAAGCAAATCAGTTTGTAAATTCTGAACACCCTGCTGAAAAAAAAAAACAGCTTAAACCAGTGTAAGCTAGAATACTTGACTTATCATTACTTTTTCATAATGCATATTGGCCTGTTGTTTTAAAAAATTGCGAAATGTGCTTCTTACTTTTCTAGCTAACAGGCTAACATTAGCTTTGGTATAGGATATGGCCTGGAAACCCAGAAAGCACAGGTTTGTGTCCTGGTTGGGGTTAGAAGTCAACTAATTAGATCTATTGTCATATCTGTTGTCAACCAAAAAAATGGAGTGATGACGTTAGGGCTGCACGATTAAATTGAAATAAAACCACAAAGGCTATCATTAGTATTATTATTATATACTATTTTTTTAAATACGTGATTTCATCTATTTTACAGTATAATATTACAATAGTATTATTTCTTATTTTGCTTAATATTTAAATTTATTGGTAGTAACAACTACAATCATTTTTCATAGTAATTTTTATGTAATCACAAAATTTTGGGCCAAATTGTGCAGCCCCACAAACAAGCACAGCAAACCTGGATGTTAAAATAAATCTGATATTTAAACAAATCATGACACTAATAATAAAATAATAATAATTAAATGTTCTATATATTTAAAAAATAATAATATAATATAATATAACTGGAAAAAAAGGTCTGGACATCCACTTTGTCATAGCACCTCAACAATTCATCTTCTTTTTTACAATACTGAACACCTAAAACCCTCTTTAGACATTACAAAAAAAGTGAGAAAACATATTTCATATGTTTCTAAGCTCCCTAAAGAGTGCACTGCACTCACAGGCAGGTCTTCTTGTTCAGAAAATTCTTTGTGGAACTGAATACATTCATTTTCTAGCCTCACTCAAACTGATGAAAAAGTGCAACTGAGTGAAACCACTACACCAAGATAGCGAGCAAGTGCTGCAATAATAGATGAGATGTGCTCCGCACAAGAAGTATTGATTGAGGGCAGGAGACTAAACAGAATACAGGATAGACAGATGTGTTTTAGCAAACCATGGAAGAAAAGAATAGCATTTTTTTGTTATTTATTTTGTAATGTAGATGCTCTATAGAATTTTTGCTCTTCACAGCTTTGCAGTCTCTCTGTCTGACTACAAAATTCCTCCCTGAGAAGAAGTTTACATGTTCTGTGTTTACATAGAATCAAGCTTTCCATAAACTCCATCCTGCCACTTTAGTCAACTATTTGTGGGAATGGTATTAGTGACACATGAATATTTTTTTTAATATTAAATCAACTTGACATCAACATCTGTCTCGTGTGAACCCATCACATGTGGTCAGATGAGACAGATCTCCATTTACTACTGTACACCATGACCACTTGAATCAGATTTCATAAAGGGGAGGGTCTCTAATTTTGATGCCATTAGGTTACTGCAGTTTGATAAAGTGCAAAACATCAAATGCTCAGCATTACTGGAAGCATCCATGCTCCACGAACCATCATTTCTATTTTCATATTTGGCTTAAATACACTAAAAAGTAAAACTGTCTTTGGCAGTTGTTTGTTTCCTCCAACTCTTCCTCCTCCACCTCATTCCAGCAGGATCCTCGGTTACAGATGAGAGGATCCACAACATCTGTTCAACAGCTGAAGGCTTCTGACAGATGTTTAGAAAGGACATGATTGGAAACGGGGGAATGTCAGGATAGGCAAAGATGGAAAAGCTTCCACACCCTCCATCATTTGTCTATGTTAGCATTAGGCATGAGTCATAGTAATTACACCGAGGACTGGAGCGGCACAAACCACGCCCACCTTTACCCTAGTCAAAGACATGTGATACTTTTAACCTTTTCAGACGAGTATTTGTGGAAAGTCCGAGGAGAAGCCTAAATATCTTGGCAATCAAGGTGCATGCCGTCTTTTGCTGTGATCTTGGTTTCTTAAAGCTGCTGTGTGTATTTTTGATACTAAAACACTTCCCTATTCCAGCTCAATGTACAGAGACAGTGTTTGACAGGGCTGTTTTTGTGCAAGATTCTGTCCACCCATTGATTCCAGTCCCCCTTGGATCCCAAAGCAAATCCATAAGATAATCGATATCCAATTGTTTGAGTACACCATTCAGTATGTAGAAATGACAAATTATTTGTACAAATAATCAGAGTAAAAGAGTATTGCGTATTTGGCGAGCTGTCTGAGGGGAGGACTTCAAATTTAGGAATTTGGCCTGAACCCAGAATACTCCCCCCGTATCTCACCTGGGATAGGAACCAGCCGAGAGTGAGAAGTCGGGATGGTAAAGGGATGAACATATCGGAGAACATATCACAGATTCTTGAGATAAGTGACAAAACATGTTTTAGATGTTGAAAATTAAAAACTAACACTACATTATTAAAAAAATGATATTTTTGTAGACAAATGAACCATGTAAGGGAACAGGTGAAAGTAAAAATTAATATTTACTCACTTCATAACTTAATTTGTGTCAACTCCGTCAGACACACTAAAAGGCATGCTAATTTAATCCATCCAAAAAAAGTGTAAAGTATTCAGTTATGTAACATTAGAAGCTAAATCATAAAATACATTCTTTTTTTTTTGTTTTCACAATATTATGAACAATCCAGTTCCTAAATTCCTTAATTCTTCTCCCTCCTTTTAATATTAAACATATATCACCAATGTTCTTAGGTAAATGAAACAATCTCATGTAATTCCATTGATGTTTTAAAATTTTTACACAATAAATTGATATTTCTTTCAAAATTAAAGGGATAGTTCACCCAAAAATAAAACTTCTGTCATCATTTACTCACCCTCAAGTTGTTCCAAACCTGTATGAATTTCTTTCTTCTATTGAACACAAAAGAAGATATTTTAAAGAATGTCGGTAACCAAACAGTTGCTGGTTCTTATTGACTTCCATAGTATTTTTTTTTCCTACTATGGAAGTCAATGGGCCCATCAACTGTCTGGCTCAAAACATTCTTCAAAATATCTTCTTTTGTGTTCAGCAGACCAAAGAAACTCATACAGGTTTGGAACAACTTGAGGGTGAGTAAACGATGACAGAATTGTCATTTTTGGGTGAACTATCCCTTTAACAAAAAAATTCACTTGACGGTGTTAAATACTGAGGGAACTGACAAATACTGATGGTGTTGACAAAGGTCCAGCTGGGGCCAAATATACAGTATATGTAAATATAACCATGAAACAACATTAGAAGAATTCTCCACATACAAAAATATATTAAATCACATTATATAGACTTTTTGAGACCAATCATCAGACATATAACCTGACGGCGTTGACAAAATTGAATTTTTTTCCACCTTAACCATGTGTTGTTCAGTGAAGCAATTTTGTTTTTTTCTCAGTTGTAGCTGTCTTAATAAACATAAAAAATGGCAAGATTTATTCCACAACTATTTACAGAAACTATTACACTGCGATGGACGGAGTTGACATGTTAATGCTGTGATGATAGAAACTTCAATATTGTTTGTTTAAAATATAAATATTTATATTTATTTTATATCTACCTTGTCAATTTTGCATCAGTTCACATGTAGACCTTTCACGTGAAGAGGGCGCTCTCAGCCAAGCGACAGTGCATAAAGCTCAGCAGGCAATGAAATTATATCTCTAAACTGATTTTTTGCCTCTAGCGGACAGAAATCTTACATATTGCACCTTTAAAGTACAATGAAAAAATTAAATTACATTCAGTCCAATGCATTATGTGTCATTTCTTTGTAATTATTTGTGAAATAAGTCTTTTTTTTCAGTGTAGATACAATTTTCCACTTTACATTGCAGGTAAGAAAATCAAAACTGATAATTTTCCAAAAACTTTATGACAAACTTTGACATTTCTAAAAATAGTTGTAATGGTCGCTATGAAGTACATTGTAGAAACATGATTTTTTCAGATGGTGCCATTAATGGTGCAAAAATTACACACTGCCGCTTTACTGAACTGTACTGTACTGTAGAGTGTGAAATTAACTTTGCTTTAATCTTCTAATTGTTTTGGATAGAATTAAAGTCTAACAGCAATGGCTGTTAGACTTTAGAATTAGAATTCAGGCTTTCGGATGTGAATGCTCAAAAGAACAAAGGCATCAGACAGGAGATGCTACTTTATAAATGAAGAGTGCCTCACCACCGCAATCAGTGGGGAATTTCATTTCATTTTGTAATTGCGGTGTCACTGACTTTGAAGTTGTGCCACACAGGGGAGCTCTCTGAGGCACAAACAGATAGACGCTACTATGATTATCCATCTCCTGTTTCTCTATCCCTGTTGCTCTCGCCCTCTCACTCTCTTTCTCTTACGTAAGCACACGGAGTGCTACAGATGCTTTACAAGAGTACAAGACTACGAGAACACTGAACATGAGCTCTTGTAAAGCATCCGCAGTACTTCTGTTTATGACTGAAACAAGCTGTTCTTACTGCATTGAGTTCCATCTCCTTCCTTCACACAAGTCTGTAACCACTGATTGAGATTCCCATCGTCATATACTCATAATTTTTAATATGAAAACTACTGTTTGTCTGTAAAGTGATCAACTCTCTCTACCTTTGATTTTGAGATGCTACTTCAAGTCCCGTATATCTGTTACGCCACATTAGAGAGCAACAAAACAACATTTACTCTTTGAATTTCATGATAAAACTGACAGAATTTGAAAGCTGAGACTCTGTTTAACATCAAAAGTAACAAACACAAACTTTACATTTGCAGTTATTGGATAGGACTAGGAGGTGTACTACAAGTACTGTTTAGTTAAGTTTTCTTTGAGCATCAACAGAAAACAGCATAGAATAAAAGATCCACCTTGGGATTTAAGAATCAATATTGGTGAAGATGAAAATCAAAATGAAGGTTGACTACATTCCAGAGTATTTACCTGTTGTAGTTTATCCACGTTGTGGGCACAAAAAAGACACTGAAAAAGTAAAGTTGTGCCTTTGGAGAAGCTCTACTGAAACGACACAGTTTCAGTCAAATGAAGTGGTCAATGATTTTGCCACTCCAAAACCAAAAATCAATTTTTTTGCTGTTTTGGCTGAATATTTACATTTGCCGAAATTTTGGTGCATCACTAAAGGCACCCACACACTGCAAAACAATTGGGCTGATTTTGGGCTCAATCCTCCCCTTTTTACAATCCTAGGTAAAGTCCCGATTATCTTGATGGTTCAACAGATTATCTTTTCAGATTTTCATGTGGTGTAAGGTGTGTTTAGAGTGATTGAATCTGCTCAGAAGAACGTCTGGGCCACACTGATCTCAAATCGTAAATAACCAACATGTTCAATATTTACCATCAGAAATCCTGTTGTGTGGGGGGGAACCCTGAGAATAAACCATAGACTTTTTTTTTTTTCCTCTATAGCATTAAACCTCAAATGTCAACTATATATTGGTTTGGTTTCTTCTTTAAATAATAATAAAAAAGTCAACATATGCATGGTATAATAATAGGGGCTTTTGCCACCAGTGTGGTTCCCCGAGAACTAATGTTCCCCTAGGGCCTGAAGTGACGTAAACTGCGCTTGTTATTTTTATTTTGATGGTGCTGAGAACAGTTCAGACAGACCTGAGCACACAGTGCTCGCATCCTCCGTCTTAATTAGTTTACGATCTGTTTAACAGTCCTGTCTAATACGTTATTAGACAGAACTGTTAATGTCGCTAGCTTAGCAGAAATACATAATCATGTTTCACTTGGTCTGCTCAAAGTAGCCCTGGATTTTCTCCTTATCGTACGGTTCAGAGGTCCATCTATCACCGTTTTCCATGTTTGTAGAGTTAGTAAATATATAGGCTGTGTACACGGCTTTTTAAAAATGGCGGGTGCTGGTGTTTCGCATGCGTTCGACATATCAGCGTACACTTGCGTCACTGGTAGCTCCTTTTGTGCTGGGTTAGACCTTTTACCCTCTGAAGTAGTCGTGATTCGCCTCTCACAACGTGACATGCTCATAACACACTTAAACACGCAGAATAATGTAAGTGGATATTTTTCCTTGTAATCACACCTTTGAACGATTACGAAATCGTGGCATCCGTAAACGTAAATCGCGATTAGAAATTCGATTGTCTTTACTACAGTGTCTTTTTTACAATATAGATGCAACAGTAATATTGTAATTTGTATCGGGTGTGCAAATGACAACACGCTAAATCAAAACAGGACTCCATATCTTTGTAATTAAATAGTGATCGTGAGATGAATCCAATCCATCGCGCTTGGGTAAAATGTCCATGAGCGTCCACTGAAAAACAAACAACAGCACTTTTTGTCCACAAAAGCGTTAAATCCATGAAATATTGATATATTGTCTATGCATCACATTTCTTCTGAATGATCTGCTCTCCATCATTGTTCTTCAAGAAATTGCTTTTATGTTGTAAAACTGTATCGTACATTAGACTCTCACAAACAAATGAGCCCGTGTCCAAAGTATAATTTTTCAAAATAGTGCAGCAGTTTTAGTTATAATATCCAAGCAGTGCTGCCGGAGTTTGTGGTGTCTTGAGAGGCATATTCTCCAGCCATTGTCATAGTAAATCTCACGAATAAAACTTTTATCCAATGCCAAGACAATCCAACAACGTGTGTTCTGTTTATCTTCTGCATGTGTGCACATGTACACAGACGCACATCTGTCTTGACCATATAACTGCACAGCAAGGCATATTATTTGATAATTCTATAAAATATTCCCGAAAAAAGCACAAACACAGCAGAGATGCCAAAATCAGCAGCTGGAATTAGCTGAGGTAACGTGACGGCTCACAGACAGCAGCAGCAAACCTGTCACTCAAGTGACCACGCCCTTAATTATGCAGAACTTTAAGGCTTATATAATTTAAACGGATGAGTTATAAAAAAATTCCCCCCTCAGAGTTGTCATTAAAGGCAAAATTAGCTGTATAGACCAAAACGACAATTTGTACCAGCTGTAAACATGTTTTTTTCTGCTGGAAATTTGGGCATTTTAACATGGGGCTCAAAGAGAGCCGGTCCCTAGCGGCCAGTCGATGAACTGCAGTTAAAGTCACTTCCGTATTGGCTTCAAGAGAAACTGGGGGAGGTTGTCGCTTGGTATAAACGCACACAGACTCTTCATATTGTCACAAGGAACGAAACGATACCCAATCAGAAAGTGAGCTGACGAAAGACGGAAGCCGTCTCCACAACTTCATCCAAACCTTTTTCTTTTTTCCTGGGAATTTTCTGTAAAAAGCAGTCCAAACACTATTATTGCCATTTCTTCTTGCCTGTCGTCCGCCATGTTTGTTTACTCTAAAGTCATGTTTGACCACAAGAGATTTTGCGAGATTTCCCATGTTCACAGTCGGGACTCTGGTTGTTTGTGAATGGAATCTGTTAGTGTGTGTGGTGTTGCTGTCTTAGTCACATCACAACACTCCACACGCTACAGGAACAAAACTGTTCAATCTATGATTTTTTTTTATCATCATGTTTCTGGTCTCTCATATTTTGAAAATCTTTTAGTGTGGCCAAACCTTTAGTGAACTTCAGAAATTACCTAACTAAAATGGAGTCTGCGAGTCTAGATCTACAGTATATGAAGTAACACACTTTAATTCAATAGAAACATTTTGATCCTGAACAGATTCCTTTGCAGAATCCTGACACATTGCCAAGCATCACTGAATTACCCATTATGAGCACTAGGAAGGGAAAGAGCTTCATCACTCAGTCAGTTGAGATCTCACTGTAAAGTTTAAGTGTGGTCATACATAATGTAAAGTCATGTACTAGTGGATATGCTATGATATTCTTAATGCAGAGAAAAATGTAAGGTCTACAAGCAAGCGCTCAAATGTGTGCATGCCGTGTAAAGGTCGACCTTAGAAATTGAGCTAAACGACTTTGATTTTCACAGCTGAATGCCAGCACACTTTGATGTGATTACATTGAATGACTCCAGGTCCAGGACTTTCCACACAAATCCTGAGTCATTTTTTCCAAAGTTATGCCTGTTAAGTTTTTTTTTCCTGGCAAATTATATTTATATAGCTACATAATTTACTCTTATTGCAAATTAAATCCTAATAAATTAATAGTCTTTTGTATTTATGTAGTATAAAAGTGTGTGGTATACACTGTGATGGAGCCAGTATAAATACTGAACTAAAAGGTCTTAAAGTCCCCCTGTAGTCAATAATTTTAGCTTGAATGTAACTCTACACCCTTGCCTCATTTAGTATACGTGGACTCATGAATATGCAAATTAGTCCCCACCTTCACTCAATCACACCATCTCGGACTACCTTATCCACTCGGTCAACTTTACTGTAGTAAACGCTGTACAATGGCAACTGGAAATGCTGGTTTAAATCACTCATATTGATATGATTAGCCTTTTACTTGACTATGTTATCAAGCAGCTAATAATGTGTTGCTAATGTTACACAAACCATGTTCCTGTTAGTCATCTTAGTCTGCCTTCTAAAAATCAATATCATTAGAAACGCTTTGAACTTATAGTTCATCATATCATCGTAACATACATCATATACATAATTCACCCGCTATATTGCTAAATGCACCGATTTTTCATATCAACAAAAAAATAACCTGGCTTCTCTTGAGACTCCTCTACTTTGCAACATAGTTAATGATATGCTAAAGCAGTTGACGGGATTGGTTGCAACCTATTTGTGACGTAGAGAACAGGGGGTTCACTGGAGTTTAAAGGAGAAAATACTCAGCAGTGGTGTTGACTGATGAATTTGCAAATGGTTTGACTTAAAGCATATTAAAAACACATTAAAAACTTGATTTTCATCACAGGGGGTCTTTAACTGGAGCAAAGGAGGAACACCAGGAGCTGATCATTTCATTTTATACACTATGAAGTCCTGGTAATGAGATAAACCACAATCCTTTGTCAAATATGAGACATGCCAATAAATGAACCGAATCACAAAGACACAAATCCCTCTACACAATTCACCTACTGCAACTGAAGAATGGCTCAGCAGAAAACGGAAATGGCTTTTTTAAGCAACGGCTCTCTGTATGGCGCAGAATTGTAGTCCATTGTTTAGAAGTCACACCCTTATTATTACAAAGGAAATGACATCCTTCTCCAGTGCCACAGCTTAGCTGGCAGCCGTCTGATTGCCCTTTGCCCCTGCGCTATTGTAGTTTCAGCTGCGGTGTCCTCTTGTTCGTCCATCTGGATAACAATGGGGCGCAGACTTACGCCACAGACACGCAGAACAGACGGTACCCACTCAGGACAGTTAAAAAACCCCATTCAGCTGTCATGGACATGCAGTCCAATACCAACAGTCAGTGTGTCAGGTGATTAAATAGTGCAGCAAAGGAAAGTTGCTTACAGGGGTACTTACAGTTTTTGTGTGAATTACTTTCAAACCAGCCCAAAAAGACTGTACCCATGGGGAATGAATAGAAAATATAATGATTCATATTCTTGAACAAGATTTCTTAAACTAGCCAATAGGCTTGAATTTCGGATCAGCTTAAAGTACGACCAAAAGTTCGGACTGAAGTAGTATTTCGTTTGATTAAATCTATTTATTTAATGGCTAGTTCACCCAAAAATTATAATTCTGTCATTAGTTACTCACCCTCATGTCGTTCCACACCAGTAAGACCTTCATTCATCTTAGGAACACAAATTAAGATATTTTTGATAAAATCCGAAGGCTCAGTGAGGCCTCCATTGACAGCAAGATACTTAACACTTTCAGATGCCCAGAAAGGTACTAAAGACATATTTAAAACAGTTCACGTGACTACAGTGGTTCAACCTTAATGTTATGAAGCAACAAGAATACTTTTTGTGCGCCAAAAAAACAAAATAACGACTTTATTCAACAATATCTAGTGATGGGCGATTTCAAAACACTGCTTCATGAAGCTTCGAAGCTTTACGAATCTTTTGTTTCAAATCAGTGGTTCGGAGCGCATATCAAACGATCTCAAACTGCCAAAGTCAAGTGATTTCAGTAAACAAGGCTTCGTTACATCATAAGTGTTTCGAAATTTCAATGGTTCACGTGACTTTGGCAGTTTGATACACGCTCCGAACCACTGATTCGAAACAAAAGATTCGTAAAGCTTCGAAGCTTCGTGAAGCAGTGTTTTGAAATCGCCCATCACTAGATATTGTTGAATAAAGTCATTATTTTGTTTTTTTGGCGCACAAAAAGTATTCTTGTTGCTTCATAACATTAAGGTTGAACCACTGTAGTCACACGAACTGTTTTAAATATGTCTTTAGTAGGTTTCTGAGCATTTGGAAGTCTAAATTAACTTGCTGTCAATGCAAGCCATCGGATTTCATCAAAAATATCGTAATTTGCATTCTGAAGATGAACGAAGGTCTTATGGGTGTGGATCGACATGAGGGTGAGTAATTAATGACAGAATTTTCTTTTTTGGGTGAACTAACCCAAAAAATGTAAGTTGACTATATTAGAATATATAGTAATTTTAAAGGTCAAAAAAGGTTTTAAACTATAATTAAACTGTCACAACCTGCAGTACTGATGAAAAGAATCAAGCTGAACCTCTGAACACATGAGAAGAAATGCCAGAAATTACTGTAGAAAGTTATATGGATGATAAAAATCATGTAAAAATTGATGTAACACTGATGTCTTATGGTGCAGTGTGTACGGTGGGCAAACCACACCAGACTTAAAAGAATTAAAGGGATATTTCACCCAAAATTAAAACTCAGTTCTCATTCTATAATGTTCTTCTGTGAAGATATTTTAAAATATGTTCATGCATCGGGCAAAAACACTTGAAATCTTCTTCAAAATATTTTCTTTTGTGTTCCAAAGTACTCTCAAATAATATATTCTATACATAATTTGAATTTACCATCATAGGTTTAACAATCAATTCAAGTATGACTACATCAACTAAGAAAAGTAGGGGGAATTCAGGGTGATTAGGTCATTTTTTCCACTGAGATGACTAGGAAAAAGTGTCCCAATCACCCTGAATTCACCCATATATAAAGAGAATTATGCTGATTATAATGTTGCTGGTATTGATAGTCTACATACACTGCAGTCCTGTACTCATATTTCAGTGAGAGCTCTTGACAAACTCCTCACAGTGTAAGGCCTAAGCATTATTGATCAAAAACTGACAATTATTAGACATAATATCACTCTCAGACTATAAGTGTTACATAATTTTACACTGGATCATTCGTTTATCACCTATCATATAGGTGGTGTTTTATGATGCTGGGTGTTCAGAAACATCTGGACTCAATCGCACTGACATTCTTGTGTATCCAGAAAAGCAAGTATTGATGGGACGTTAGTCGTTAATTATTTTTTCACCCCATCATACCCTTAAAACTCTAAAGGAATAACTCCATTATGCATGTTTTATCATAGATGGATCTGATGAAACCAGATATCTGCAGACATGCATTCTCCATCCACTTCAGCTGTAATTTATGATAGCCTAAAACTATAAATAATGCATGTTAAATGAGAGCACAGATTGCCATTGAGACTCACCGAATAGAAGGATACCACAATGAGTGTCCGTGCCGCCTTTTGTGTAATCCAGAGAAAATATGGAGAAAAATTAATTTAAGATTATTCTACATCAGAATGTCTCGCGAAACCGACGCTCGATCAGATGCACGTGGGCTGAGGCGCTTCTAATAGTCGTAAATTGTAAAAACGACCGTGAGAAATGGACGGAATTTGGATAATCTCTGCGTTTGTTATTCACTGAGCAGTAGTCACTGGCGCATAGACTGCGCTCCTCCCGCGACTCCACCCGCTAGCCCCGCCCTCTCGATGAGCCCATTGGCGCACACGGGCGTTTATGCAAATTTTCTCTTCCCGCTGATGTTCAAGAGTCTGAAAGGGAACATACAAGAATCCAGACGGCAGGCATAAAATACCGTCATCTAGAGGCCAAAACACACTTTTCTGAACGTTCACGTTTCTGCATTTTCAAAAGTATACTTTTTTCTTTTTTTTTTTTAACTGAGCGAGTGTTCAGTTAACGTTACTGCCTTCTGAATTCCGTCCAACTAACGACAATTTCGCAAATAAAAAATACATAAATAATAAACAAAAAATTTAATTTACTATTTTTATGTATTTATTTTCTAATTTATTTATTATTTTATATTTATTATTATTATTATTTATTTTTCTTTTTAAATATATACATTTATAAGATAATAAACAAATGAATAAAGCTTTATACATGAAGGATTTGTACAAAGCTTAAAAGGATTAGTTCACTTTCAAATGAAAATTAGCCCAAGCTTTACTCACCCTCAAGCCACCCTAGGTGTATATGACTTTCTTTTTTCTGATGAACACAATCGAAGAAATATTAATAAATATCCTGACGCATCTGAGCTTTATAATGGCAGCAAGCGTTACCAAACGAGTGAGCTCGAGAAAGTGTTTCCATCCACATCCATTCATCATAAACATATTCCACACGGCTCCAGGAGGGTTAATAAAGGCCTTCTGAAGCGAAGCGATGCGTTTGTGTAAAAAAAAAAAACTCATATTAATCAAGTTATGAAGTCAAATATCTAGCTTCCGCACCAGCCGCCTTCCGTATTCAACGTACGCAGAAAATGTAAAACTCTTGCAGTTCCAAAAGCGTACGCTACGTCATGCGCCTTCCCTATACAACTTACGGAAAAAGTGTAACTGATGCGACGCCAGTTTACACTTTCTTCGTAACTTGAATACGGAAGGAAATATTTTACTTCATAACTTGTTAAATAGGGAAATTTTTTTTTACACAAATTCAGAAGGCCTTTATTAACCGTGTGGAATACGTTTATGATCGATGGATGTGGATGGAAACACTTTCTTCAGCTCATACTTGTTTGGTAATGCTTACTGCCATTATAAAGCTTGGATGCGTCAGGATATTTATTAATATATCTCCGATTGTGTTCATCAGAAATTAGAAAATCATATACACCTAGGATGGCTTGAGGGTGAGTAAATCATGGGGTAATTTTCATTTGAAAGTGAACTAATACTTTAAAAGATTATAGAATATTAGCATATTCATGTACAATTGTATTTACGTTTATTCCAAGGATTTCAAAAAATATTATGACACTATCATGGAACATGTGCAAAACATTATCATTTTTAGTGAATGAATAAATAAACAGATAATTAAATACATGAATCTGGAAATATGCAGAATATTTGGGTGTGACCACAGATTTTTAATTTGAGCATGTCCTTTAAAGTACTGGATAACTATCACAGTCTTATATCAGTGGCCTTATAACTGCATCACAAAGACAGTGTAATATTCACTGCTAAACCAGTTATGTCACATACTTTTAATGATGAGAAATGAAATACATACATTGACTTTTCTTACACGGAATAAACTGCAACATGATGTTATAATTCAATATGTCCAGTCTAATTCTATTGTTAGATTTATATCATTCAGAAAAATTCTGATATGTAATTCACTCCACTGGAGCAAAATCGTTATACTCATTGCTTATAATGTCATAAAAGCTTGGCAATGATCATATAGACCTTTAAACAAATTGTACAAATATCAACATTCACATTAAGCTTGTTGTTTGATTAACAGTGAATGAATGTTTTTTTTTCCCCCAATCAAAAAGCAAATAAAAGAAAAAACACACTGAAACAATTTAACTTTCTACGTATGCATATAAATAAACATCTGGCTGTCAGAGGAACATCTTTAAGTTCACGAGTGATTAAATAGTCATATATAAACCTCAAAACCTAGGTGCATCTTTCCTGTCGTTGACGTTTGTAGGCGTTGTAAACATCAAGGAACATATTTCGGCAGGGCATGCGGGCCTTTAGCTTGGAACAGATGAGGAACGAGCCAGCCATTTTGCGGTGCAGAGAGTAAGACTCCTCTGGAGGAGGAGTGAGACGGTGTCGAAGCATGACGGGGATCAGGCTCTGGATGCGCTGTGTGGTACTCTGAGCGCCAAAGTCAAACGGTTCTGGAGAAGCAAACGCTTCACCGAGGATCATCACTGCCTCCACGTGTGCTTCCTCGAATGCCTGAAGAGAATAAGAACATTTTGCTAAAGAGGACAGTCTAGAAACAGTAGAGAAAGTAATAGCTTTAAATCTAGGGGGAAATAAGTGGATAGAAAACATGCAAGACAGTAAAACTATCGGGGATGAGTATTATAAACCATATAAAGCCACAAACCTTGGCTTCAAATCCCGTAAGGAACTTCAGGTCTTTGGATTTCTGCAGAACAGTTGCCCTGTCTCCGACTGACGCTGCATGAACCACCTTGAATGACAATACAATAATTTAAAAATGTATATAAAAGCTTGGCAATGATCATTGTTTGTAAGTTCTATTGTGAATTTTTTTTTAATAATTCACATATTTATTAGCATACTGTATGTGTCTGCGTTTACAAAAACAGAGATTCCCATTAATAACAAAAATCTTAATGTGATTTTTTTTATGAAAAGCCCCTACGAGTCACATCCCATTCCAGTCCTACCCACTAAGGTGTTGTGTAAAAATATTCCTAAAAATCTCTACCTCTATGTAATCATCTGTGAATGACTCTGGGTAATCCCGACAGGCTCCAAAGTCCAACAGAAATATCTGTTATGATGAAGGACAAATGATCAAAGTCATACATACTGTTTCAATGTGAAGTGGAAAGGTCTAACAGCATCCAGAAAATAAACAGACATGCAATTAAGAAATTATTAATAATTCGAATTCAAATCCGCCTTTTGCCAAACTCACTCTACTCCCTTTTCCCATCACATATCAGAAAATGAAGAAAATATTAGAAAAGTGGAAATAAAGTGTCTAACGTGTTTAATAATAAAGTGTTTATCGATTAGGGTTAGGGCTAGTGAGGGCTTTATTGTCCTAATAAGGTGGCATCTGATTAATAATCTTAATAAATGTAATCATTTACACTCTGTTATTATTGCATTCCATTAAACGTACATCAATACTGAAGTGCAAATAGTATCTGCCACTATTTATAAGTATAAATATCATCTAACTACTATTTACACTTACTGTAAAGAAAATGCTGCTATTGTTATATAGTGTAAATAAGATCTATCACTATTTTCACTTAGTGTAAATGGAATCTATTGCTATTAAAACTTATTAAAAATTAATAGCAGCTATCGCTAAGAAAACATGCTATTTCCTCAGTGTAAATAACACTGCCTTTCTAAAAAGTGATCGAGACCTTCTGAGCTGAGTGAAAATGATTGGACTGAAGAACACATGCACACAAATTAATATTTTAAAGAAATACTTAATGTGTTATTTTTTTGTGTGTGTGTGTAAGGAAGATGATTAAAGAGCGCTGCTGCATAATTTAACACTAGCATCACCCACACGAATTTCTGAATCTAATATTTACAGTGTTCTGCAATTTTGGAACTGAATTGTTAATGTAAAACTATAGATGAGCAATATACATCTGAATGTACATTCACACCTCAGTCGTCAGTGTCTTAGTGGTTGCTCACCTTGTTCTGTTCACTATCATAGAAGAAGTTGGACCAATTTGGATCTGTCTGCATGAAGCGGAACTCAAACAGCTCTCTCAAACACAACTGCAGGATGTTAAAACAGATCTACAGAATAAAGGTGAGCGAGAATTATTCTCAAATTCATTTTCACAGTGAAATAAAATATGATATCATATAAGATAACCAATATCAATATCAATATCGCCAAACCAGGAGAAATACTATTGTAGGTTATTCACACCTACAACTCTTAGAAAACAAAGTATCAATAACAGTATATGCAAAGGGTATATCCTTGATTAAAACATTTAGTGCCAAGTTACATCACAAAAATGTCAAGAGCAACAAAAAAATGAAGCAAATGAATCAATAAATCAAACAAAAGCTTATAGCAAATGTCTGTTCTCTGTTTAACTATCTAACCCACCTCATTTCTAGTCTCCTGACTCAAATCAACACAGCGGTCCAGTGGAACTCCATTAACTAGTTCCATGGTGAGCACACGGCGACCCGACAGCTCATCGAAGACCTCAGGGACCACGAATATTGGATCTCCTTCAAGCAAATTCCTGTGAGAATCAAGAAAAATAGTCAATAATGTGTAAAGGTGTGCTTTTTGAGATTTTTGTGATATCTTTTTAAACAGAGCAGCTCAGATTTATGAGATATGAGTCCAACCTCTTACTGACATTTTTCAAAAGTTTGTGGTAAGATTTTTTAAAAAGAAATTAACGCTTTTATGTAGCAAGGGTGCATTAAAATTGACAGTAAGTGGCAGTAAAGACATTTATAATGTTACAAAATATCTCTAATTTAAAGGATTAGTTCACTTTCAAATAAAATTTTCCTGAAAATTTACTCACCCCCATGTCATTCAAGATGTTCATGTCTTTCTTCAGTCGAAAAGAAATGAAGGTTTTTGATGAAAACATTCCAGGATTATTCTCCTTATAATGGACTTCAGTGGCCTCCAAACGGTTGAAGGTCAAAATTATAGTTTCAGTGCAGCTTCAAAGGGCTTTAATCGATACCAGACGAGGAATAAGGGTCTAATGTAGCGAAACGATCGGTCATTTTGGAAAAAAATGTAAATGTATATAATTTTGACCTTCAACCGTTTGGAGGCCATTGAAGTCCACTGTAAGGAGAATAATCCTGGAATGTTTTCATCAAAAACCTTAATTTCTTTTCGACCGAAGAAAGAAAGACGTGAACATATTGGATGACATGTGGGTGAGTAAATTATCAGGAAAATTTATTTGAAAGTGAACTAATCCTTTAAATTAATACTTTCTATTAAACAAAGAATCCTGAAAAAAACGTATCATGGTTTCCACAAAAATATGAACTGTTTTCCAACATAGATAATAATAAGAAATATTTCTTGAACATCAAATCAGCATATTAAAATGATTTATGAAGGATCATGTGACACTGAAGGCTGCTGAAAATTCCACAGGAAACAGTTATTTTAATAATATTTCACAATATGAAAAAAATTATACTGTTTTTACTGTAGATTTTAAATTAAATTAAATGCAGCATTGTTGGGCATAAGAGTTCAATCAAACGGTACACAATCCAGATATTTATTATAACTGAGCATTTATTATATACCTGAATCGCTTTGCACACTCTGCCTCTCTCTTGTAGTCACACTCCCATGCCAGCTCCCTCTGAAGGACCTCGAGACTACTGTCAGCAAACAGACCTGTTAAAATAAATCACCAGCTACTGACAAACCACACAATGTGTATGACTCAATGTGAAAATTTGTGCTTTTTGAACTTAATATAAAGATGAAAGCAATTTCCAGTGCTCACCATCAGGCAGCACAACACTCATCTTCAGAACAGACATGAGATTGTTGATGTCACTACGAATGCTCTCAGCGACACCAGGGTACTATATGAGAAAAAGAAATAAATGATTGTTTACACATAGAACATCAACATATGTTGCAAAACCTCAAAAAGACTGCTGAAAAAATTTACCTGTATCTTCATAGCAATTTCCCTCCCACCAGGCAAAACTCCGTGATGCACTTGACCAATGGAAGCAGCAGCAAAGGGTTTTTCCTCGAATGATGAGAGTTTCTCCTTCCATCCAGGCCCTAAGTCTTCCACAAGCACTTTCTGCACATAGGGTTTCGACATAGTTGGTGAGATATCACAAAGTCAACTTAACATCTCAAAAATGTCAGTTAGAAGATACCATTAGTGGGTTAGAAGCACCACTAACAGCTGTCATTAGGGTTGCCAGGTTTACACCCGACGCATGATGAACGTGGAAGCACAGAGCAAAACAAAACAACGGTCACAAATTAGAATTTTTAAAGAGAAATGTCAGAGGATTTTGATATAAGAGAAGAGGAGCTTGAGTTTGTTGCCCAGCCCTATTTGTTTGAATTGCGAGAGGCGTCTACTTTCATGTAAGCTTACGCTACTTCTACATCCTACGTCATGCGTCGGGTCAGAGGTCACTTTTTGCCGGAACTCAACTTGCGTACGGCTGTTACCAGAAGCCAGTTATTATAATATATTAAGTTATAAATATTTTATAGATATTTTTCTTACAAAAACCCATCGCTTTACTTCAGAAGGCCTTTATTAACCCCCTGGAGTTGTATGGATTACTTTATGATGGATTGATGCACTTTTTGGGCTTCAAATTCTTGAGCCCCATTCACTACCATTATAAAGCTTGGAAGAGCCAGGATATTTTTAATATAACACCAATTGTGTTCAGCTGAAAGAAATAAGCCATATACACCTAGGATGGCTTGAGGGTGAGTAAATTATGGAATAATTTTTGAGTGAACTATCCTTTTAAGTTGATGTACTAAAATTAAAACTGAAATAAAAATGAATTAAAGCTGAACAGAATTAAAAAAAAAAAAAAAAAAAAAAAAAAAAGTAAAACCAATAAAAATGACAAAAGCAAAATGACTAAAAGTAGTAACTAAAATTACTACTTTTATTTTATTTAAAAATAAAAACCAATTCAAAATATGAATAAATCTTTGTTTCAAGCTGGTGTCTTAACAGTATTTTTGATGGATATTGAAACAGCTTGTTAGTAAAAAGAGACTCTCCAGCATGGTGCTCATTAACTCAATTATTTCAAGACATCAAGGCAGTTTTTAATAGTTGTGTGGTTAATATTTTACAAGATCATCAAAAAAAAAAAAAAAAATCTGAAGAATCTTTCCATAACAAATTAACATTGCATCAATGAAGTAACCACTGTAACTTACATGCATTTGCCAGGCTGGCATGAAGTCTGCACTCTGTCGAACCCTCTCAAATATTTTCTGCAGTTGCGGGCTAATGAAGCTGTTATCTATTGAGGACATAAAAATGAGTAACATCACAGAAGATAATTTCCTACCATCACAAAATGAAGCATCTAATTTGTTTTGTGAAAAGCAACAAAAGACAGAAAACATCTGGAAGACTTTCAAGCTCTTAAATGGATCTCTGAATATTTAGCATCATCATTTATATGAACAAATCAAGGCACTTGGTATCAAAGTATTTTACAATAAAAAAAATTGTGTACCCTGAATGCTTAGCATCTGTCCAATCTTGAGGGCCGCTCCTCTAACCTTACACAGTGTGTTCACTATTCTCTCTGCATTGGCCTCTGACAGGAGGGGAGAGTCTAAAAGAGCCCCCATCTCTGAAAGTGAAAGACACCAGAAATTTGACTAATATGCCCAATAACAGTTTTAGAAACAAGACAAGGGGTGCCACATACTACGTACCTGAGCGTTTTCCTCCAAAAGACTGTTTTGCCACCTCAGCAATGGCTCCAATGCCAAGACCAACAGCTAAGCCTACCAAAGAAAGCAGCAGAATTATTATGGATAGGACAAATTAATGCATTATTAAGGTGCGACCACATTAGCGAAATTTCTGCAAAATTGTTCTATTTCTAAAACAATTTTCTATTAGTGTAGCGATATATGAAGCCAAGTAGCTTTCTGTTGTCAACACGGCAAATCTATAGGACCAATTTAACCCCGTTGCGAAATCAGTGTTGGAAAATCTTTCAATCTCACACAAAATACCCAATCGCATGGATTCAAATTGAAATAGCCGGATTTCGCCCACAAACATTTGAAGAAGAACGATAAATGCAACTGCACCTTCATTCTGTAAAGCTGTATATATAAAATTATATATTATATATAAAATAATGAAAATCACTGACCCCCAAAATTAGCAAGTCGACTAATCCGCGTCGCAGGAACCTTCCGTTCTCTGGCTCGCTCGCTAAGCTGCAAAGCATCAAAATCATACTGCTCAATAAAGTCTATAAATGTATTCATCAAAACAATTTTTTTTTTTTCATAAACGAGCAGCACATGCTGAAAATGAAAATTGTAAATAGATACTTTTTCATACTAAACAATATACTTTTAATTAGTATTGGTTAAAAGACAAATACATTCCAAAATGCCATCAGAGGTGCTTTACTTTTCATTTCAATTTTGTTATGTGCTTTTGTAATTTCTATTAGTTGTTTTTTTTATAGTCCTATTTAGTGTTAATGTATTTTATTTCAGTTTTAATGTTAATTTATTTTCAGTTATTAATTTAAGTGCTTCAACTTAAACTTATATTTCAGTTTAACATTTCGAATTTTCGTTTTTCATCTAATATTTATATTTTATTTTAGCTTAATTTCAACTTTTTTGAATGTTTTAAAGGGTTAGTTCACCCAAAAATGAAAATTCTGTCATTAATTACTCACCCTCATGTCTCTCCAAACCCATAAGACCTTCGTTCATCTTCGGAACATAAATTAAGATATTTTTGATGTAATCCCTGAGCTATCTGGCCTCCAATAGACTGCAACACAATTACCACTTACAAGGCCCAGAAAAGTATTAAAGACATCTTTAAAATAGTCCATGTGACTACAGTGGTTGAACCTTAAAGGGGGGGTTTCTGCCAATCTCATGTTAATCTTGAGTATATACAGAGTAACAATGCATCCTTCATATCTCCAAAAAGTCTTTAGTTTTATCATATTTATAAAAGATAGATACGCTAAACCAAGTCTTCCCAAAAAAAAGCCGAGCTCCTGGAGGCGTGTCTGCCGTCAGTGCCGTGGGCAGAGCTAAAGAGTCACGAGCGCGCACAGCTTCTGCGTAGAGATCGCATGCCAGCTGCGACATCATTATAAATACAAAGGGAGCAAAAACGTTTGTGTTGTTTACATTATATGCACTTGCGTGCCGATTGCCAACAAAACAGACATCTGATGCAGCTTTACTCACCGCCCCTAAACTGCAAATCCAGCGCCGAACTGGGACTTGTTTACAAAGCATTCATCACCGAATTCCCGGGAACAAACAAACATACGTGCACAACTCCATTGCTGCCCCGAAAAAACAAACTTCATCCACTGTTCTCTTGACGCTGAGTTCTTTGGGAAGCTGAAAAAGGTCATCTTTCCCTCACAACCAAAAACACACTCCTTTGGTGACAGGAGCTGCGTCTCATTTCGGAGGCTGCATCCTTCGGAGATCGCATTTGACGCCTGTATACGTCATCAAGGATGTCATATTTAAGAAAAGTAAAATTGACTGATATTCATTGGGAGGTGTAAAATACTGTCATTTCTTTCTTACGTTGCAATCTAATGGTTATTTTTCTTAAATGAGACCGCCTTGATGATGTATGCAGCCTTCAAAGGGTGCAGCCCCTGAATTGGGACACAGCCATTGTTGAAAAATCTCTCGGTTTCCGTATCCCGAACAAAACACGTTGATGGGCTTGCTCTTGCTCTGGGTGATGTGTGTGCGCACCGCACATGCTTTTCAGGGAGAAGTGCCCATACAAGGAATTCCGCTCTCTTTTGACGTCATACAGGCCACACTCGAAAAAACTCCCCGAATCCTGTACCGAAACCGGAAGTAGTGGATTTGGCACAGAAATACTCTGTCATACGTCCATCTCGTGTTTTGAAACTTTGGCCATGTTTAGCATGAGAATGCAACTCTTAAACAGTGTAAATAAGTCAGAATGTATGAAATAGCATTACACCCCCACTTTAATGTTATGAAATGATGAAAATACTTTTGTGCGCAAAAAAAAAAAAAAAAACCTATATTCAACAATTTCTTCTCTTCCATGTCGGTCTCCTACACAGTTGATGTAGTAAACACAGTGTAGCCCTTCCAGGTTATATATCAGAACGCTGATTCAGTATCAATATCAATAATAATCTTAATTTGTGTTCTGAAGATGAACGAAGGTCTTACGGGTTTAGAGCAACATGAGGGTGAGTAATTAATGACATCATTTTTGGGTGAACTAACCTTTTAATAGTTTAACAATCTAATAGTTTTCACCATATATTAATTACATATTATAAGTTTTCGGCATGTATTTCCAATGTTAAGATTTAAAAACTCACCTTTTGTCGTACTGGCCTGGCGATATTCTGCTTTGCCTCCCGTGCCTTTTTAATGTCTTCAGGGCTCAACCTGGCCACAATAGAGTCGTGGACAAACCTAGTATGATGATGATGAGACACTGATGCATGCAAAAACCGAGTGTTTTGACCAGGCCAACCAGTTCCTTTGATCGTGCCAGTAGGAGCACCAACAGGCGTCTCTGATGTTTCATCCCTTCCATCTTTGCTAGAAAAGTCTGGCGGCATTTCAGAGCCGACTGCCCACTTTGCTGCTTCATCCGGATCCATCTCCTCCCACTTCTCAATGTCTGGGAACTCATCAGTCTTGGGAGTCTAAAAAAGTCAATTTAAAATAATATATGTTAGTATTGTCATTTCTTTTACTATATTCATTCATATCTATAAATGTGCAGAGATAAATCTTTATGCATTCACTAACCACGCCTCCAGTGCCCATCATACTCTCGACCGCCTCCGTTGCAGCTTTGACCCCTGCACCAAAGGTCGAGTTACAGGCCATCAGTCTGAGCTGTTCGCCCTGAATGCTGGCGAAGGCAGCTCCCACCTTGCTGGCCCCCCTCAAAACCTGGAGCACTTCTGCCAACATCACTGAAAATCACAGCAGATTTCAGAGCACTGAACCTTCAAACATCATATCATTACTGAAAAGTTCAGAGCAGGCAGATATTTTAGTATTTAGTATTTTAAAATCTTGAATTAGCTTTTCAGTTTTTTATTTTTATATGTGCTTTTGTCATTTTTATTAGCATTTGCTTTTTTTATTATTTAGTATTAGATTGTATCTATTTCCAGTTAGTAATGCTTCAACTTAAACTTATTTCAGTTAGTTGCTTTGGCAACATTTCTAACTTTAATTTGGTTTAAGTTTCCATGTAATATTTTTATTTTATTTTATTCAAATCATATAATATTCATTCATTTTGCTTGTCACTGTGATACAACATGCATTTAAATTGAATTTACAGTTTAGCATTTGCAAATGCGCAGTTAGGCTTGATGTAAAGTTAAGGCATTATTTATATATATATATATATATATATATATATATATATATATATATATATTTTATATATATATTCCTATTTAGGTTTAATGTAATCTTATTTTAGTTTCAGTGTTAATTTATTTCCAGTTAGAAATCGAATTTTGAATATTGACTATATTGATTCCTGAATATTACAGTATTAAAATGTATCCAATTAATTGTCAAAATACAACACAAGTTTTGATGACATGGCATGAACACGTGCATTTTACCTAAGAGCTCTTTACACTTTACAGTTGTTTCCAGCTTGTATGTATAAATAAATCAGTACAGCGGTGTGGTTATCAAACAGCAATAATACTTACTCGTGTTGAGATTAGCTCCTTCTCAACGTCTGTGCGTCCTTTCTACTCTGCACACCTCTCGTCTGTTTTGCAACCACTACCGGACACGGAAAGACTCCGGTGATTGACAACCGACATAGCCAATCAGATTTGCAGATATCAAAAAGGGGTTGTTTTTAAAGCTGTGTCTGCTGACAACCAACCACGAGCGGAAAACAAACACGTTTAACCTCGTAACCATAGTATCAGTTTTGACATACACGTCTTGGGCCAATAGAATTTTGCACGGGGCGTATCCGATATGACTCAATGGCCAATGAACCGTTGGAGGATAACGCCGTATTCTGGCCAGCGTGAGAAGTGCAGTTACAAACGACGCTCTCACTGGATGCTCTTGATTGTGTAAAGCACAGCTCGCGGAGCTAAGTGACTTTCATTTGACTTTCCGGAGGGATTAGTAGCATATTATCAGAAAACTGCAGAGTATGTGTGTGATTCTCCAATTAAATATTATTCAATTTACCTGAAATTTTTGGAACATAACACATTCACTTTCAAATAAATCAGAGATTATCACTAAAATGTTCTGTTGTGTGTCTTTAAGTGTGTCCCCGGCTTTAAAGAAACATTATGTCCTGCAAGAAGGAACATTTTGTAGTATTCACTCACAACTGTAAAGTCACCCTGAAATCAAAATGGGCAATTTTCTTTTTTATAGAATATTGCAGCATTTATTATAAATGATTTATCCGTGCACAACTTTTTTTTTTTTAATTCACGTGCCCTCGTTATCTTTAAATAAAATAACTTCCCCTCCCTATTGCAGGGACTCTTCTCTGATCACGTGTTTAATGGCTACATTTTTTCTTGTTCGAGAAGCCGTTTCACTCGGATATGTCACAATAGGGAAAAAAACAAAGATTGCAGCATCTGTTTTAACACTGACAACACCATTTGTTTAATTGTTTTAAAGGGTTAGTTCACCCAAAACTTAAAATTCTATCATTAATTACTCACCCTCATGTCGTTCCACACCCATAAGACCTTCGTTCATCTTCGAAACACAAAATGTTTTTGATAAAATCCGATGGCTCAGTGAGACCTCCATTGCCAGCAAGATAATTAACACTTTCAGATGCCCAGAAAGCTACTAAAAACATATTTAAAACAGTTCATGTGACTACAGTGGTTCAACCTTAACGTTATGAAGCGACGAGAATACTTTTTGTGTGCCAAAAAAACAAACGACAATATCTGCCAAAGTCACGTGATTTCAGGAAACGAGGCTTCGTTACGTTATAAGTGTTTCAAAATTTAATGGTTCACCACTGGGGGGCGTGACTTTGACTCTGAACCACTGATTCGAAACAAAAGATTTGTAAAGCTTTTTTGAAATCGCCCATCACTAGATATTGTTGAATGTTTTTTTTTTGCTGTATAAAAAGTATTCTTGTCATTTCATAACGTTAAGGTTGAACCACTGTAGTCACATGAACTGTTTTAAATATGTCTTTAGTACCTTTCTGGGCATTTGGAAGTCTAAATTAACTTGTTTGTCAATGCAGGCTTCACTGAGCCATCGGATTTCATCAAAAATATCTTAATTTGTGTTCTGAAGATGAACAAAGGTCTTGCGGGTGTGGAACGACATGAGGGTGAGTAATTAATGACAGGATTTTCATTTTTGGGTGAACTAACCCTTTAAGGAGGACTGGACTGGAAAGACGAATATAATGAAGTGACAAGACTCCAGGTGGCAGTACTACAACTTTTTGGATGCCAGCTGCCATTAAACACCAAGGAAGAAGAAGAAGAAGAAGAACACTGACAACACCTGTGAATATCTTCTTGTACTTGCACAAACTGCATTTGTTTTCCATATAGTACATTATCTGCATGGCCTTATTTGTATCTCTTGCACTATTTATCACTTATTGGGCATTATCTGAAAGAACTGTTTCCTCTAAAAGCCCCTCTCTCACTATACACTAAAGATATATTATAGGATTGCTAAATGTGTTGTCTTTTTACCAATCTCAGTCCTAAATAGATGTGTTTAGGTTTTTAAGCACCTTCAAGTTTACCCCATGATCATGTCCAGTCATGCTTGTTTTGACTCTGATATGGCAGCATATTTAAACAATTAGGAACAGTTTCTTATACAACTGTGCCCCATTAAACATAAAAAAACACTTTGCACTCTTCAGTATCACTGTAGTCCTCACATTGTACATAGAGAACTGTACATAATCCCATACACTGATCATTCACGCCTACTGTACTCTACTCTGAACATACTGTGTGGTGGTCGTACACTGATGTGCATTGCTACTTATCTTTCTCCTGCTATCTGTGTTCATTTGGTATTTTATTTACTGGGATTTGAGTATTTGAGAATTGTTGTCTCTCTTATTTATGTCTGTCCAGTGGCAGTGACAGCTAAAGACTAATTGTAAGGGGGAAAAAATCTTATTTGATCTTAAATATGCCTAAAAGTGCTTTTAAACGTGCCTGGATGTAAAAAAATAAAAAGTAAAATGAAAATATCAGAACAATATTTCAAGGACTATGACTGAACTACAGTTATTAAAATATTAATGGATGTAATAGTGTTTTCATATTTTATTTTTTAAGTATTACAGAAATTTTCCCCAAAACATATCACTTTCCAAATACCACACTTCAGCTTATGTTTTATTAATGGAAAAGTGTAGCAGAAATTTTATGTGTATCTATAAATCTATTTCTGTGAATCACTTGACATCATAATCCTAGTGTAAATATATTTGTGAGCATCATCTGAAATCACAGTGCATCTTTGTCATACATGTTGTGCTCAAAACAGTACAAAAAGAACATAAACAGAGTCCGCATTTATGTTGTTTTTTGTCCAGACTTGACTTTTATGTGAAATGTGGTGAAAGTGAAAGATGCTGATCATTACGAGGTACAAGAATTTTCCTCTTTGTGGGTGTAGAGATAGAGGGGGAGTCTGAACATCCATATATGGGCATCCCATCAACTTTCTCTCCCTATTGGCTACAAGCGTTTTGCAGCTGCTTGTCAACAAAATGGCCTTCCTCAATTGCTTTTCGAGGACCTACCAACTATTTCTGTTTTTGTGAAATAATATTGAAACTCTGGTTCAACAATAGAGACGACCATTTTTTTAGACACAGTATTTAACAACACATTACTGTGTTCAAAACAGACATATATAGTTGATAAAGCCAGAAGAAAATTGGGATTTTTGCTTCATTTTTGAGTTAGCTTGCAAATGCTAACAGTCTACCTGCAAACCCTCATCGACCTCAGCTTACATTTCTAATAGTTTCTAAAAGCACAGAGAGAAATTTGAATGATTGTTGGTTTAAATTCAACAATATAGCCATTTTTGGTTATAAAAGTAAAGCTGTCGGAGCGAAACCAGCGGAGATTTGGTCTCAGAAGAAGGTAAGCAGAGACAACTCTAGCAGAGCTGCTACTGTTTTAGCTTGGCTTATTATTTTTTGTTGATGATGACATCAAGTGGAAATGTTTCAAAACATTTAATGCAGTCAAAAATGTAAACTTCTCATACTACAAGAGTTTCTAAACTTCTACTGTGTAATACTGAAATAAGCCAAGTTAGGAAAGTATTTATTTAAGACAGCAGTTTTACACTATGAAGACAGCTTAGCTAACCAAGCTAAACATATGCTAATTACACACTGGCGCAGATATATAACAGCATCAATAAAATGTATTCTCTTTAGTGGATAATATATTAGTGTTAGTTATACCGCTACCGATTATTTCGGTTGACATGATTGTTAATTGAAAATGAAGTGGAGAGGTTTGCTCATGTTCAAATGTTATAAAGCTGGCTAATAGTTTGCAATAGCCAGTTAGCTGCTAGTCAGTTTGATCAGCTTTTAACTGCCTCGAGTCATATGATCCAAAACGCTTTGTTTTTATGTTGACTCTTTACTGTTTTAAGTTAAAAGTCTTAATAGAAATTAAAGCACTGAAAATGTCAAGTGATTACGTTAAGACAAGCCATGGATTAACTTGATGAGAAGGCCTAGTGAACAGGAGGAGAGCTGGCTAAAACACTAACAGATGCAATAAATTAAGTGAAGCATTATATTGAGTTAATATTGCCTCAGAAGAAACAAAAAGCTATTTAAATTTTACAAAAGTACACTCTTTAAAGTATTCTTATAATATTGTTCATACGTCCCACTAGCAGTTGAAATTTTGTATTGTAATTGTATTGTTTTGATTTTTCATCAATAAAAAAGCCTCTTTGCAAGGTTAATCATCAGCAATGGGAATATTTTCTGTCTTTTTGTTATTTGCTCTTAATGAACGTTTGATATGGTTAAATCCATTTATTTTAATGCCATCATTTTGTAAGGTTTTCCAAGAATAGACAGAACAATGTATGGTCATATTAACATTAAATGGATAAAGAACGATTGATATAATTGTATAATTGACATTTAGAAAATAGGATGCAAATAGTATGCCCTGTCTTGTTCCTGTCTTGAATTATCTTGTGGACTAACTTGTTTGACAGGCCTTTTTAACATTTTATTTGTCCTGATTAGCTCTAAGCATACTGGAGCCATCAAATTCATTTTATTTTTTTATTTTTATTTTATCAATAATGAGATCCAGCAGTGGATTCTATTTCTCTTTTTTTTTTATTGTTTTTATTCATTTTTTTTACTGATGGTAATGAAGTAATTTAATTTTTACCAGTTTAACACAATTCCCACTTCCTTAATTATATTTATTTTTGTTGAGTTTGTCCGAACACTGAAGATTAGATAAAACAGATTATTGGTCTGAGAATAGAGTTGTCAAAAGTACCGAATTCAGTACCACTCGGTACTGAAATTTAAAAAATGTGACGCTTTGGGCGCTGTTGAGTGGATTTGTAAACACCTCTGATTGGCCATTGAGTTGATGCACTCATCAGATATGTCTGTGTTTGGCTTCAATGATAAATGCATGGGAGTGTTGGAAAGCACACGGAAGTGTTTGAATTTGAAAGTGGGAGCATTTGAAAGCAGGCTATCAGTGGACTGGTCCGCAATAGACGCCTTCTGTCAAACGCTCCCGTGTGTATCTGTATAAGCGCTCTGTGAAGAGCTTCATTGATGACTATTTACAATGTTTTTGAAGCGTTGATCATTGTAGCCAATCACAGACATATCTGATGAGCACGTGAACACAATGGCCAATCAGAGGTGTTTACGAATTTGCTCAAGAACGCTCAAAGCGTCACATTTTTAAAATTTCATTACCGACATGGCACTGAAGTTGGTACTTTTGACAACTCTTTTTATATATACACTACCAGTCAAAAGTTTGGACACGGTAAGATTTTTAATGTTTTTAAAAGAAGTTTCGTCTGCTCACCAAGGCTGCATTTATTTAATTAAAAATACAGTAAAAACAGTAATATTGTGAAATATTATTACAATTTTAAATAATAACTGTTTTCTGTTTGAATATATTTTATAAAGTAATTTATTCCTGTGATCAAAACTGAATTTTCAGCATCATTACTCCAGTCTTCAGTGTCACATGATCCTTCAGAAATCATTCTAATATCCTGATCTGCTGCTCAAGAAACATTTATGATTATTATCAATGTTGAAAACTTTTTTTCAGGATTCCTTGATGAATAGAAAGTTCAAAAGAACAGAATTTATCTGAAATACAAAGCTTTTGTAACATTATACACTACCGTTCAAAAGTTTGGGGTCAGTAAGAAGTTTTATTTTTATTTTTTTGAAAAGAAATTAAAGAAATTAATACTTTTATTCAGCAAGGATGCATTAAATCGATCAAAAGTGACTAAAGACATTTATAATGTTACAAAAGATTATATTTCAAATAAATGCTGTTCTTTTGAACTTTCTATTCATCAAAGAATCTTGGAAAAAAAAATATTGTACACAAATATTTTGTACAATTGTACACAATAAATGTTTGAGCAGCAGATCAGCATATTAGAATGATTTCTGAAGGATCATGTGACACTGAAGACTGGAGTAATGATGCTGAAAATTCAGCTTTGATCACAGTAATAAATTACTTTATAAAATATATTCAAACAGAAAACAGTTATTATTTAAAATTGTAATAATATTTCACAATATTACTGTTTTTACTGTATTTTTAATTAAATAAATGCAGCCTTGGTGAGCAGACGAAACTTCTTTTAAAAACATTAAAAATCTTACCGTGTCCAAACTTTTGACTGGTAGTGTATATAGGAGCCAACAAGACTTAGTCACTAGTAGTTAGATTTTAAAACAAGTTTGCATAAAATACTGACACATTTAATTATTATTGTCACACCAGATATAAGAATTTAACTCGTCGAACAGTACACATTAAACTAGTCTGTATCATTCCTAAAAAAAAATATATATATTGGTCAGTCTTAATCCGTGTTTAGCAAACCTATTTTCTCATATTCATTCATAGCAGGCATGTAGTGTCATCTTTCATATGCAATATAAAGTGCTTCTAAAATACATTGTGGACTAAAAATAGCAGCCTGTAAGCATTTCACAAAGCTATACCCATTAACGTTGTGATTAACATTGCAAAGTCTTTCAAAACATTGCGTACGGTATGGTTATAAACAATGCTTTCGTGCTCCATCCAGTTAGATGTCACAATATTATGTTAGTTTTATAAAGTGACTAGCAAAGCAATGTTATAAACTGATCTAAAGTATAACACTTAAGGTTGTCCTCCTCTACTTATTAGACGTAGACAACAACAGCGCATGTGAAAAGTATGGTGGAAAGAGTGAAGTGATGGGGAGTCCTAGTGTTGGAGTCAACTGCAGCACAGGAATTGACTCCGGTGCCGTGTCTGAAATCACTCACTTGTGTGTCGGAGAGCTGGAGCAGTTGCAGAAAATATCACAGTCACATACTTTTATCTTACATGTGGCTTACTTTACAAAAAATAACAGCCAATTGCATTGTAATTATACATACCTCCGTGTCAGCTGTGTGGTTTCATCAAAGTTTTTCTTCAACTGTCCAAGCAGCTTTTTGGACTATTACAAGAGATGACTTGCTTATCGCCCTCATTCTAACATTTAGATGAATTAGATGAATTCATTAAAGAACACATTACTCTCTTTCTCTTTTATTTAACTCTTAACTCTCGTTTATTTAACTCTGAAATAATATTCAACCAAGGCTTTTTCTCGTGACTTTTCCCTCTTTAAAATTAAATATTGGCAACAACTAGGAAACTAGGAAACGATGGTGATACTTATTTCAAGGTAATGTCATCTCTAAACTGGACTAATCTGGCCAGTAATGCTAAAAGTGTGTTTTAATAAAGGCTTCGTGTCGGAAATAGCCTACATTAAGTGTGTAATGATGGCAATCTTGTATTCTTATTGCTGACCCTGTTTTGAAATGGAGCAAATGGAGTCGATTTCATCGACTCCTACGGTGGGAGTCAGGAATTGGAGTCGAAAAAAATCTGGAATTGAACACCCCATTTGCAATGGTGTTCATCACTGCACTAAATATTTAATACTTAAAGACTTCTTTATTATTGTTCGATAAGCTTCAATTTGATAAAATTAAATTATTAGTTAACATTAATAATAATAATAATAAAATACTTCTAGATCATTTATTAATCTTAGTTAGTTAATTTCAACATTTACTAATAAGTTATTCAAATCAAAAGTTGTATCTGTTAATATTTAATGACCTGAACTAAAATTTAACAGTTGTAATTTTAATAACTAACATTAATAATGAATAATAACTACTGTAACAAATGTAGATATTGCTCATTGTTAGTTGATGGAATGACTAACATTAACTAATGGGGACTCACTGTAAAGTGTTCTCTATAGTTCATTAGCACTTTAATCTGTTTGAAACATGTTTACTTTATATATTGTATTTAAATGTTCTTTTTGTTATGTGAAAAAGTTATTAAATACTTTTAGGAGGACAACACTTTTTGGTAACTATAATCAATACCATGATGATACAATATATCATGATAAAAGCTTTATTATTATTATATGAAAATTTGATACCGTCACATGACTACAGTAGCATTTGCTCTCTTGGCAAAGGATTGGATGTTGCATGTCTTCATCAGAATTTATAAGCTCTTCTGCTAATTAATGGCCACAGAAAATAGTAGGTTTTGTCATGGAGCATTGTGGCCACCCAGAATGAAAAGACTAACTTAACACTGATTGTGCAATTGTGTACCACATGTGTTGGCATGCAATGGGATCTGATAGATCCCATTTAATAAAAGGTTTTAGCCTAAGTGTTATTTAACATAACAGCATTTAACAAAAGAAGTTTGACTAACTCGATATTGAAAGCAAAATTCCTGAATTTCTGATTGGAATTAATCAGTTTCTCAAGGATGGCTTCTTGTAGAGATTACAGATACACCAGTACCTTTTAGTACCATGTTCATGTCTGTTCCTGTTAGCTGGGATGATTAATCAGTTTAGTTCACTACTTAAATCCACTGACATTTGCATCACTGATTAAATTATTAGAATTGATTGTAGTCTGTCAGCGCAGTCTTACCCTTTGTCTTCCTGGTCATGGACCAAAGAGCTGTAGATGACAGTAATGCTTCACAACATGACTTTTCAAATTCTTGAAAAATAACTGAACAATAATAATAGCATGAAATCCATGCCAATATTTCAGAGGGGGAAAACAATTGTGTGTAATCCTTTGTGGCAGCTGGCTTAAAAGAGCAAGTTCTTAGTTTGAGGAGTAATTGTGTTGGCAATGCTATTAAAACTATTGCATCAACACTCAAAATATAAAGTTGATCCACCCTATTAAATTTGCTGTGTATGCCAGTTACCTAGCCTCTGTTCTAGAGTGGAGAGATTTTAAAATCACAATTAACAGGCTGGTTGTAAAAAGCTGTGACACTGAAACTTTACATAAAGTAAACCGTACTAGGGCTGTCGCGATAACCGCAATATCGTAATACTGCGCTATTGACAAGCCAAACGCATAGGACTGCAAAAACCGTAGCAACCGCAATATGTGCATGTTTTCTAATTTTTGAAAGGTTATGTCCTTCTTGTTTTACACTTCATGCATGTGTACTAAAAATTAAATAAGTTAATAATGATAGCATAATGTGTACCATGTTAATTTGTACAGAGGCTCCGTAGATTTGCACTAAACAGACAGTGAATGTGAGAGAGATCGACTGAGCGCGTGCGATTACCTGCGTCTGTCCTTCAGGCCGAGACATGTATTCGTGAAAAAAGGTTGTCGTCTCCAAGGATAGAAATCTCTCCCTTAGCATCGACGCATTACTGGTCAGCTGAGCCTTATAAAGTGCCGCTCAAAGTTAAAATGATTTCAACAGCTTGTTTCATTACATCTATCTTTAAATGAATCAGCGTTTTTGAATGTGTAGTTGAATAAACTGTTTAAAGACTCAAAGACCTTGCCTCCACCTTGTGGCGCAACAATGTAACTGAACTGACTGACAGCCCGTCTGGAACGCGCAGATAAGTAGTTCTGCTTATACTCGTGAAATATTAGCAGAAAGTCTCGTTTAGTAAGATTCGAGGATCAGAACTAACTATTTTACATATAACAATAGCCCAACGATCTTAGCCCTACGACCCTTATTTTGACATTCTCTTCTGTTACTTCACTTCCTGTTTCAACGCTCTATTTTGTTTCATTATTGAATATGGCCGTGTGTGTGTGTGTGTGTATATATATATATGCATGTGTATATATACATATGGCGGTAAAACTGCATATCGCGCTATTGAGCCACTCAAAAATACCGCAAGGGAAATTCCTTAACCGCAACAGCCCTAAACCGTACAAAAGACAACATGTACATAGATCCTTGATTGTCAACATAATGGCTTAAATAAGATATCTGACAGAACAGATTTAGTTGCTCAATACAACATACATTGCTCATATAAAGTAGCTTTTTTGTAGGACAGTGGTGATTCACTACTCGGCTTAACCATTTATTGCTGTAATTCTGATCGAGATATTTTAACATAGAATTACATTAATTCAGTGAAACTAAGTCTTGCCTTTTTTCCTCTTAGTCCTCAGATGGAGTAATCGGTCCAGCTGGAACCTGCAGACCTGAAAGTGAAGATGAGTGGTGAATTGCAAAGTAGCTGCCCAGTATAGAGGCAGGTATGCTCCCCATGGGCTCACAATGAACCGTGACACCTTTTCCCACATCCGGCTGTGGTGCCCACGCCCCTTTGGCACCTACTCCCAGAATAAGCCGTACAGCAATGGTACAATTCGCAATGGAACAACTACCACCCTCTGCAAGGCTGACGATTCGGGGCTTACAAACATAGAGACCCATGGAGTTGGTGAGGAGCAAGATGATGATGTTGGCACTGAAAACACCCCACCAGCTGCTTCATCTACCCTTCTGGCTCCACCACTACCTGCACCACCCTCTCCAAATTCACAGATGGAGGATGGCAGGGTACTGCTTGATACCTGGTATGTCATCAAACCAGGCAACACCAAGGAGAAAATTGCCTTTTTTGTAGCTCACCAGTGTAATGGTGCTGGAATTCCCAGGCCTAGTGCCATGAAAGTCAAGGGAAACTGGGCTACCGATTGTACCAAGGCCAAGCGCCGTCGTCGCTGTTCCTCTTATGACCCTCCCACTAGGGCTCAAAATGTTGCCGTTGATGTACCCACGGAATCCAACTTGACAGAGGATGGTGTTGGAGTTAGTGAGACAGATCTGCTCTCTGTGGCCGAAATGGTTGCCCTTGTAGAACAGCGTACAGCCTTGGCCCTTCAAGGTATGGTAACGCAAGGACAAACTAGTCCTTATACAGTCCATCAGAAACCTGTTGTAATCCTCTCAGAACCCCCTTCATCTGCACCAACTTCTCAAAGTGACTTTGATCTGCTGCAGCAACAGCAGGAATCCCGACGGGTTGCTCAGGCTGTTGCACAGTTTGAATCTCGGCAGCAAAATATCGACAGTACAACTTTGCGGCCTGAACTTAGTGGTTCAGGAGGAGACCGCATTCACACTGGTGAGTCTGTGGGTGGTGCTCCAAGCCATGGACGAGGGGAAGTACGGATTGCTTTTCGGGTGTCAAGTCTGGACCCTCGCACCCAGTCTGAGCCTGTTGGCCGCCCTAAATGCATGTTTATGAGTTGTGGAGTTGGAGGGGGGCAAGCAGGAGCCAGGGGCAAAGAAAAGATCACTTGTGACCTCTACCAACTGGTTAGTCCCTCATCTCGAGATCCAGGTGCCCTCCTTGCTGGCTCACCAAAGGCCGATCCGCTTGGGGAAGGTATCAACGACAGACCTCCCTCCACAACGCCAGATCCCAACCAAGACTCTGCCTCAGGAGATAAGGCAGCAGTGGGTCGAGAGCGGATGACCGGATTCCACGTTGAGGTAGTGGTCACGGGTGCAGTAGACCAGTGTGTCTTCTATGGGAAAGACAGCACAGAGAATGTTCAAGAAGAGACTGTATGTTTTGCTATGCCCAATGGGGCTAACTCAACTGAATCCTCAGAGGATCCACCTCCTGGCCAACTGTTCTTTCTGCAGTCACCAGCTACTGAAGATGAGAGTTGTTCTACAGTAAACAGCGGGATGCTGTCTTTAGACTGTGCAAACAACAATGGGCCAGTGGGGCCTACTGTAGAGAGGCCAGACTCCCCACTGGCAACTGTGGATGATTGTTCTGATCCTCCGTTGTGCCGCCTCTACCGACACGTCTCCCATGACTTCCTTGAGATTCGCTTTCAGATCCAGCGGCTTCTGGAACCACGGCAATACATGCTTTTGCTTCCGGACCACATCATGGTCAATATTTTCAGCTACCTGCCCACTCGTTCGCTAGCGGCCCTCAAATGCACTTGCCATGATTTCAAGACCCTGATCGAGACCTACGGTGTGCGTGCTACAGACTCTCGCTGGAACCAGGACCCGTTGTACCGCGATGACCCCTGCAAGCAATGCAAGCGGCAGTATGAGCGGGGAGATGTGTCGCTCTGCCGCTGGCACCCTAAACCTTACCACCACGACTTGCCTTATGGACGTTCCTACTGGATGTGTTGTCGACGCACAGATAAGGACACGCCTGGCTGTCGAGTTGGGCTACATGATAACAACTGGGTACAGCCATGCGAGCTGGTTCAGTCCCGCGCCAAAAGAGACGATGGGAGGTAAAGGATTGAGTTGGGGGGGATTGTCATTTCTCTCCCTGCTTTCGCTCTACTGAAACCTCATGCCACTGTACTATTTAAGGTTGTGCTCGCCTCTCCTATCTTAGCTTGTTAACCTTGCTATCATTGTCAGTATCAGTTCTTATCAGTGCACCATACTTAATTCTTGGTCCCTTCATGAGTAGACCAATGTTTTGATATTTGGAAACCAGTGCTGGGTAAATGAGCTGCATGGGACTAGATGTACTTCTGAATTGGTTAGAAATTCTTACGGCTTGGCAATCTTCAAAGACCAGCTCTGATTCTGACCCCAACCTTACAAAAAAGAAAAAGAAAAAACTTCAGGCTAGACAAAGGACTGTGAGTATAACTTCAGGGGTTGTCGTCAAGTTTAATTTACTGTCCCTTTGGTCAAAAGCGTACAAAATGATGTCACTTTACAAATCTCTGATGTCACTTTGTAATCAACAGTTTGACTGCTTGTTAGATTTTTTTCTGTTTTGTGTGAATGTGAGTGAATAATATTTTTTTTGATGTTGTTGGACTTTATTTTTCCTCTATTTCAAATTGATTTATGAAATCAGTCTTTATTTCTTGACCAGACCTTTCCTCTTACCTATCTCTTTGCCTGTCAGGCTGTCTGTGTGCTTGTTGGCAAAGGCAGCTTTTGCCAAAGCAGTAATTAGCTTCATGTGGCTGAAAGAACAACAAAGAACAGGACGACCCAAAACCTGATTCTAGCCTTAACCCTGTTCGTTCTGCTCATTCCACCACTCTGTGAAATCTTACAAACAGAAACATTGATGCTGACCCCTCTGGTTTGGGAGACCGTTCTAGGTTTCACCATCAATCTGCTATTGGGAATTTTTGCCTCTAAAATGAATAAAAGATATTTAAAACTGGAGTCTGTGATATTATGTTTTCTTGGTGACTTCAACAGTCAAATATTTGTAATTCAATTTATTTGTGTGAATTATGTAGTTACTTTTTTTCCTGCAATGTACATGGAATTAGTTGGTGTGGATATGATCTTAATAAAAGGTGCACTATGGAACTTTGGCCTCTCTATTGCCATCTGTGGTTGGAATATAAAATTGCGAGTTATTGGTGAATGTGTTCTGTTTGTTTTGCTATGGTACTACTTATTGGAATTCATTTTTACTTAAAATCTTCCATAGTGCATCTTTTGTGTACATAGGAATTTATTTGAAAAAAATAAATAAATCAAAATGTATTATTTCAGTGACACTTAAACATGAGGTATCTTGTCTGACAGTGTCTTAAAAGTGAAATCCAGCATTACCAATCCAAATTATGATTTTTATTGGATTTTCAGTGATCTATTTAAAGTACTGTTTTCATACATTGTATCAGGTACGTTAGTCATTAACAGATTCTGCAGATGTGTAAAAATTCAAAGTTTTAAATCAGTATTTCCCAACCCTGGTCCTGGAGTACACTTATCAGTAAACACTTTGGATGTCTCCCTTATCTGACACTCATTTCAGGAGTCTTTAGTACATACCTGCGAACTCAAAAGAGGTGAAAAAGGTGACATAGTTAGAGGGGTCTGGGGGCATCTTCCCCCAAGAGGAAATTTTTGTGATTTTTAACATGTAAATGAATCATTCTGGTGCACTCTGACAAGAAAATAAATGGGGGAAAAAAACATTTATTGACACTAGGGCTGAGCATTGACGCAAATTTCACAATTGAATTTGATTTTGATTCAGAAGCTTGCGATTTGATTTCGATTTGTTTACTTTCAATTCAATATTGACTAATTACAATAAACATGGCAAATTTCCTCAAAGAAAAAAAAAATCAACTAATGCTGTAAACTAAACCATAGTTGGTACATCATTATATTAAAGGTTAAAATTAATTGATTTGTAAGCTACTTACATATAAATTAGACTACACATAAGTTTTTATAATAACGTTAAAATTTCTTAATTACATAATTATGTTTCTATTCGTTTTTTATATAGGCCTAAACATTTAACTGTTGGCTGTCATAAAACGGATTTATATGTTAGTTACATTCAATATCGAAGCACATGTTAAGTACAAATACAATGAATATGCAATAGCCTGGATTTAAAGTCCATTTCTGTAGCTGACTCATGAGTTTTTGGACGCTGAACTTGTTTTCTGAGGTAAATGTGACATTTTTACACGCTATTTTTTGACGCCTTTCCGCGGTTGAAACACTGATTGATCGATTACGTGTGACATGATACGGATTTCGGTAAGCTGTGCTGTATGTTTTTCACGATTCAGATAAATGACAACCCTATTTTGATTCAAAACGGCGAATTTGCCCAAAAAAAACGATAGTTTGCAGGTATGCTAGTAACAAACTGATGAGTTGAACCATTTGTGTTTGATTAAAAATACACAGTGTTGGGAATACTCTAAGACCAGGGTAGGGAAACACTGATTTATGTCTTATAGTCAGTATTTTCCTCTCATGCATAGTACCCCCAAAAATAAACAGCCACAGACATCATTATTAGCGCATTAGCATTGACTAAATACTTCCACAGTGGATCTTCACTTATGTCAGGTAGTTGTTTTGATGCTTCTGCCACTTCCTCCTCTGTAGGCTCTGGAGCCTGAGCATCACTTATGCCACAAAACCAGCCAATAATCTTCATCATTATAGATCGGTCACCATGTTCAACTATAGCAGAGAGCAGAGAATTAAAAATATATTAATAATAATAAATAAAGGACAAGGATTGTCCTACTACACATACATAAAAATATACATTTTATTTACAAATGTTAATAATTTCTCTAAAATAAATGATGCAAATGTCATCTTACTTTGATCCTCATCAGTTTCGACCTTCTCCTTTTCATCTGCGTCTCTTCGTGCTCTCCTTCCTCGTTCCTGCTCTTCCTGGTCCAGATCGACCCTTTCTTCTTTAGAATGGCGTAAGGCAAAGACAAGGCGATGGAGCTTGGCAAAGAGAGCAAGGTAAATGTTATTAATAAACGGAAATGTTTTTAAGCAGCTTCAGCAGTTGATAAAACAACTTACATGTTTGTCCTCTATGGGTGGGGTGTTGTAGCTTACAAACAGCACTAGAATAATGGTGCAGAAGAAGAGCAGCACTGCAAAGTAAAGGTAATGAACTCCACATATAAGTTTTGGACAGGTGGATGGAAAGAGGCAGCTTCCTGAGCCATATGCATACTCGGGTACCATGCGACACAGACCCATAACCAGTCCTCCCATCAGGCCCCAGAAAGCCCCCTAAAAGGCGAGGATACAAGCTCTTGGTAAATTTGTGTTGCAGGCATGTGACGTTACATTAAATGAAGACTAAATATGTACAAAGTAGACACTTACTGACTCATTGACTCTCTTCACAAAAATGGCAAGGAAGAAGACTGCTGCAATAGGTGGAGCTAAGTAACTAGTCACAGACTGAATATAATCAAACAGCTGACCACTCTGGGCTGCCTGGACAACTGGGATCCAGCAAATGCTAATAGCGACAATGCAGAGTATCCACACCCTGTTACAGAAGTTAATACATGTGTTCAGGCCATGACAATCGTAGAAAGAAATGTTATGTGCATCTGGACATTAAGGTTGAACCGCAAGTACAATTAATATTTATAGTAACTAATTATTGGAATAATAAAGCTGCAGTCTGTAAGTTTTGCTTCTTTGTCGCCACCTCTGTTTGAACACTGCAATTGCAGTTATTTGTGGAATTATCATCTTTACGTGGGTTGTGCATCGGCACGGTTCCTCAGCAAGGATGACTCTAATGTTTGCTGTCAGTCGCCACATCGGTGTGGATACTGTACTTCAGAATCACAGATTCTACATCTTGGAAGTATGACCAAAATAAGAATTTTCACCAGAAAATGTAATTTGAACAAGTAACATGTCTGCCACTTTTGTTCTGACCAACTGAGGAAAAAAAAGCATTACAATAAATCACGGTACCAATGGTGATTAAATCTTACGATCGCTTAGTTCGGATCAATTCAAACCGTGCAAATTATTATTATTGTTATACTTTGTTCTCAAATTGTTTATGTTAACATCATCAGCATTGTGTGACTATATATATTTAGTGTGTGTTAGCGTTACCTGTAGATTTAAATTTCTGTAGCAACTCTGCAGTCCGAAGTCTTTTGCTTTTGACTACGGGTGAATCTCCAGTTGTCACTGTTGATTGTCATTTAGACTTTTTTGGATTACAATTTGCCATCAAAATTATAAGTTTAATTACTGCAGCTGCTGTGAGAAAAGGCTATAAATAATCTGCTGCCTGCAGCATCCTCCACATGCCATATAGCCTACTATCTGGGACTCCTTTATGTAAATAGACGTGACGTAATGACGCACGGACGAACGGCTACATGCTCGAATTTCCTGCGGAAACCCACCAGTACCATTTGAATTATAAAACATTATTAGAAGCTGATCGTTGTGAATCGGGCTAATGTAAAGAGATAGTTTTAACCAAAAAAAGTTACAGACAACAGCTTTAAATTATAATAATTCATATTTTTCCTGTCCTTTTTTAGTAGCATCCATATTTGTTGGAATTTAGTAGTAGGTTTGGGAATGATCACGAACTGGGTCTTATTTTTGTAGGTTCCTTGGTTACAAGAGATAACCAACCCAATCATACGAGAGAATGTTTCTATTTTATGCTTTGGTGAATTGGTGGAAAATTCTTATGAAACTTTATTTGGGGAAAAAAAAGAAGGAATCATGAAGGTCTGGCCTTAAACCCAATCCTCAATGAGAAGTAAGCAGAAGCAGAATTTGCCAAAACATAAAATAGTTATGAATTGCAATGGGAGTGTTGAGATGATAACAAAGATAGCAAAGTTGCTTGATGCAATTGATGTGAAAATTATAATTATTTTCTGAACATTGTTTCTTCACAATTCCTCAAAATAATTATTAATTGAATTGTTAAAGGGATAGTTTAGCCAAAAATGACAATTCTGTCATCATTTACTCACCATCAAGTTGTTCCAAACCTGTTAGAGTTTCTTTGTTCTGCTGAACACAAAGGAAGATATTTTGCAGAATGTCTGTAACCAGGCTGCTTTGGGGCACCATTGACTTCCATAGTAGGAATAGGTGCCAATGGTGCCCCAGAACTGTTCAGTTTCCCACATTCTTCAAAATATCTTCCTTTGTGTTCAACAAAACAAAGAAACTCATGCAGGTTTGGAACAACCTGAGGGTGAGTATTTTCATTTTTGGGTGAACTATCCCTTTAAGAACTAGGAATTGGAACAAGAATTGTTAAATTCAGGAACTATTAGTATTGATGTAATTTGCACTATATAATTTGAAAACAGTATAAATTGACACACATGCAGACCTAATTAGTGTGATTATACATATAAATTGAGTGGTTCCAAACCTTCCAACAACCATAAGCTCTTTATCTCTAGCTTGAGGCCGGATACGAGTCCAAATGTCCATAGTGAACAAGGTGCTGCTGCTGTTGAAGATGGATGCTAGTGAGCTCATGAGAGCTGCTAACATAACTGCCAGCATCAATCCTCTGAGACCTGTTTAGGGATTGATTAAAGGTAATAGGATTGAGGATTAAGAAGTGCAACCCGAACTTGTAAATTAAATTAAACTCATAAATTAAATTTGTAAAGGTATAAAGGATTATAATTAAAAATCACTGAAAAAAATCAATTCTGTTGATCACCTGTTGGCATTACAGAAACCACTAGTTTGGGGTAGGCAATGTTGGAGCAGCCAACCTCTGTGCCACAGACTTGGTTACAGATGCTTGGCTCCACACAGCCTACTTCATCTGAAAATGTACATTTTTTCTATTGTTGGTATTTTCTAATTATAAAGATGTGGTTTATACTATTTACATCTGTTTATACTATTAAAATACATACCAGGGTAAAGCACTCTGCTGATCATGCCTGGAAACACCATGAGAAACATAGGGAGCAGTTTCAGGTACCCACACAATATACATCCTGCCTTTACATGCGTCAGACTGCGGGCAGCCAAACAGCGTTGCACAATTACCTGCAGAATAAAATATGTAATGTGAAAAAAAAAAAAAAAAACTAAGCAAAGAAGACAGTGTTATATATTTAGAATTCTTTATCCCTAAAATACTCTGTCCTCACCTGATCAGAACACCAGTACCAGCTACCAATAATTGCGATGCCAAATAACACACCCGGCCATGGCAAGTCCCCAGTCGTGGGATCCCTAAGCAAATGAAAGGCATCCTCTCGTGGAGTGTAACATTCTTCGGAGATATTATACCTCTGAGGGTCTAGGGAAATCCTCTGAGATGGTAAAGATAAACTATACTTCTCCAGTAAGGCATTGTAACCTCCAACTTTAAAGAAGGCTGTTGACAAGTAGGGGACAAAACAAAAGTCAGTCAATAGCTTTACTGATTCTGTTTTTATATATACTGTATATAGGCTATATATATATTTATACAACAGTTCTTTCTGGTTCTTGAATCTGATTGGCTGAGAGGCGTGCAATATTCTCCCAGTATCAGCACTGGTACCGCTTGTATCACTCCACTTGTGGCGAATGTCATGGCGGTCGAGCAAATCTACCATATTTTTTTTATAAATACTACTGTTATGTCACAAAATGTAGTTTAAAGAGTTTTTTAGGTGAGAATGTAGTTATTTAGACCTCAAATATGTGATTCATATATAAACATAGCACTTATTGTACTATTTGTTTTGATGCTTTTGCAGATGCAAGCTCCAGCCGTTCAGCACTCATGTACCCGCAGAGAACAGCTTCATCTTGGCAGTCATTCGGGTATTTGCTGCTGGGTTTTATGTAGATAGTGTTTAAAAATATAATTAATTTGAGGTATATCAAACGGGCAAGTCTTATTAATCTATTACTTGTTCCAGAGCAAAACGATTCAGGTTTATTAACTTTATATTTAGGCTATATTTAACTTAAATAATGTACTGGAGTGCTACTTTTGTACGTTTGACTGAATTGTTTGCTTGTGTTTATGTCTTTTATAATTTATAATTGTGTCTATGTCTTTTATTATGTCATTAAATATTGTTTCATTAATATTATTTTATAAAAATAATATGCCGTATTTGGTATTGAGAAAGGGTCCGTCAATGGTATCAGGGAAAGTTACATTGTTACACCATTAGATGGCGGCAAAGAATCCATGGCGGAAGGAAGTAGTTCCTTACAAAAGAGGGTTTTTAAAGACACTCCATTGTTGTTCTTTTTTATTTACACACTTGTGCTGTCAAACTGTTGTATAAATGCAATATCACACTCGTAGCCGTGAGATATTGCTGTATATCAGCATTCTGTGATTACCTACGGCTGACTGCTGATATACAGCCATATCGCACGGCTAAGAGTGTGATACTGCTCACACACACACACCTATATGTAAGCAATAAGGTACTCGAGGCTAGTGCTGTATCATGAATAAGTCACGGCTGAAGGGCATTGTTAGGCATGACACGAAGTGGAGCTGTGACTTATTCACGATACAGCACTAGCCTCGAGTACCTTATTGCTTTCAAAAATGGTTACCACACAATACCAAAAAAAAAAAAAAAAAATGTATCAATGCAACTTTCATGAAATAAACTTTCACTAAACGCCTTCCTTCCGCCGGAAAAAATAGTACCTGCAACAGAAGTTACATTATTACGCCATTAGATTGCGACAAAGACTGTCTTTATGAGTGTGTCAGTCAGTCGCGAAGACTTTTACATTGAAAAGACTGAATTGTTGTGAACACGGAACAAGACGCAGATGACAAATGCTTTGACTAGCGCTGTCAGTAACGGAAAACCCCTTAACTGTTAAAAGGACAAGATAATACATCGGACATTTAAACAAATTTTTTATTATGAACATAGGACTGACCTGAAGGAAAATGCTAAATCTGAATGCAGGTAATGAACTCACTCGATCTCTTTCTCTCAATACTCTTCTAGTTCTACATAATACAGTAAGCTTCAATGAACAATATTGAGAACAAACAGTTTACGTTGCTAAGAGTGGTTGCTAAGGGTGTTGTGTAGTGATACACAGAACCGTTGGGTGAAGCGGTCATAGCCGTGTTTTGTCGAATCAAGGACAGGAACTAACCGTTTTATAAATATATATAAAATCTCCAGGTACCACGGTTGAGTCCGCTGTTAGTAGTAAAATTATTGGTTAAGTGTTGACAGTGGTTTTCAGTGGCTAGATGGTTAGTGCTTAAACTTAGTTGATGTTTAACTCTGAAAAAAAACAACCATTAAGAAAAGCATGTGCTGTCCTTCCTCAAGAATATGACATTGCATGGCGCCGTATGTAAACTGCCATCATGTAATAAGAATGACTGGATCTATACTCCAAGCAGTTGGTACTTACAAAATCCCATGAGGACGAAGGCTCCAGCAATGATAACAAAGGTCTGGACAGTATCTGTATACATCAGCGCAGCCAGTCCTCCTACAGAGACATTGCACGTCATTTGCAAGACATTCTGTGGGCCTCAACAAATGGACGGAGCTCAAATAGATTATTTATTCCTAAATGCTATTTAATATCAACATTGTCTGACCAACTGATTCTTTTCTAGAGATGGTAAGTATTCCTGTAGCTGAAACAGCAGATACAAACTTTGAATGTAAGCGTCTGCTAAATGTAGGCCTAAATGAAATTAGATGAATCAGTAGCTGATCTTACCTGTGACAGTATATAGTGCTGTTATGCAGAGCAGAGCGATCACTGCAACATAGATATTCCAGCCAAGAGCCTGCTGTATAAACACCGCTCCTGAGAACATGTCAACCTACAAGAAACTGGTGAATTGGTGACCTTTCGCGTGTGTAAAACAAGAAAACAGCTCATTCGTTTTTTTTTCTTTCTATTATCTGGATATGACTTTACACTTACAGAAATCTTAGTGAAGATGTAAAGGAAAAGTGAAACGACAGAGAGATACAAGCTAATTCTAGTCCCTCCAAATCTTTTCTTGAGGTACTGTGGCATTGTAATCACCTTTTTGGGGGAAAAAAAAGAGTCTTTTACTTACATTATTCAAATAAACATTTGTCATCTAAAAATTATGAAAAATGAACATACCCCTGCGGTTAAATAAACAGGGACGAACACCCAGCCCAACAACAAAACAATAAATAATGCCTGCGAAACAGAGGAATTTTTGATATTCAAAACAAATTATTGGAATCACAATCTCTTTCAAAATACAGCAATGACAATATTCTTATTTATCAAAATGTCCAGTTTACATTCCACTCAAAACTCCCCACGGCTATTCCACTCGCAGCTGCTGTTCCTGCGAGGCCAACAAAATGGCCGCTGCCAATGTTGCTCGCAAAAAGAGACGTTCCCACCTACGTGTGCGATGTGAGGGGGAATAAACACATGGAAAAAGAGAAAATAAGCATTGAAAACTTTTTTCATGAGTTGTATTGCCACAAAACTGTGATTTAAAGAGTTAGTTCACCCAAAAATGAAAATTCTGTCATCATTTACTCACCCTCAAGTTGTTCCAAACCTGAATTTCTTCTGTTGAACACAAAAGAAAAATTTTGGGTAAACAAAGTTGATGAGCCCCATTGATTTCCATTAGTATTTTTTTTCCATACAATGGAAGTCAATGGATTCCATCAACTGTTTGGTTACCCATATTCTTCAAAATATTTCTTTTGTGTTCAGCAGAAAAAAGAAATTTATGCAGGTTTGGAACAGCTTGAGGGTGAGTAAAAGATGACAGAATTTTCATTTTTTGGGTGAACTATCCCTTTAACATTTAAACTACAAATCTAAGGTTTTTAATTAAACTTTTAATTTTAATAAAGTTATTACTCACAGGCCACCACATCATGGTCCGACCTGCAAGAAAGTAGCCGCCTACGGTGCCACGATTAGTCCTAAATGTAGACTAAAAGATGAAAATAAATAAATATTTGCTACATTCTCCATAAATTAAGTTCCACAAATTTTAACAGATGCATCAATTAGCAGCTATCTAAACACACAAAAACAACACCTACCCAAATTCCTACTGCAATAACCACCACAAAGTAGCCAATAATCACACTGATGTCAGCTGGATTGTTGATGGTTACATGTTTTGCTGTAGTGTTCTCCATTTTTGTAGGCACAGACACAATGCCAATTTCATTTATGAGATGACAAGATGTGAAACGAACACCACGGATGAAGCACTCGACAAAGAAAAATTGTCTTCATACAGGATTTGAGGGTAAAATCCATGATCTTTGCCCACATGGCAAAAAGGCTGATGAAGGAATATTATCAACAACAATAATTAACTTATTACTAGTGTCCACCCGGGAAAGACTTTAACACTTTAAGCATTAAATGTTAATCAAACTTACATCTTATATGCTGTGGTACTTTCACTAGAAAACAACAGTGTAGTATTTGAATTATTGTTTAATTACATAATTTAAAAAGGCATATGAGAACATTAATATGGGCTTTTTAAAATAACAGAACAATTTCCTTGTTACAGTGTAACACATTTGAGTAATATTAATTAACTACATGTATTTGCTATAGGGTTAGGTGTATGTAATTATGCATAATTTACTGTTATTACTATAGTAAGTACATGCAACACTAAAATTAAGTGTTACCATTTTTCTTTTCGCATTTTCTTAAATTCTCTTATTTTGTAGCATGTTTGTGTTTGACACCAATGTAAGTAAGTAATGTTTGGTATTTAAGGTCTTAAACATACATCACTTATTAATAGTCACTGTACAGTTCTAACCTTATTTGGAAATAACTAAAAGAGGAGGGGAAAACTATTGTATGGTCTGGTTAATAATCTTGCACTTTGGTGTATGACAGTATCACTGCTTTTAAAATGCTACAACAACTCACCTATATTTACAAGACAAGCCACAAAAAACTTGAGTTCAATTTATTTTAATGAAAACCAGAGTACAGACTTTCCATTCAAACAATGTTCAATATTTTACAATTCTAGGTCTTTAAAAACAAACAGACCTGTTTGACATCAGATGTAAATACAGAGTCCTGTTTGTCTCTGAGAAAATAATGTTACTGTAAGACAAAAAGAACATAATGAAATCATACAAAAAGCATTCATTTGGTTTCTATTGCAATTCTATGTTTCAAACATTTCAGATGAGATGATCAGCTAAACCCAAAAAGATGGCATTAAAGCACTACTGATACATATACTGATCCACTTCATCAAGGGCAAGCTGAACAGTGCGTTACAACGATGTGCAGAAAATCATTGATCACTATGTCATGATTAACTCAAACCTTCAGAGATGTTTAAAAAAAAAAAAAAAATTCACAAGATACTGAAGGATTGAAACATGGACTGTTAATGTTAAGACTCATGTTGTGTTGCATTATTGTTCAATGTTAGTTCAGTAATGTGAGATTAAAAGACAGACATGTCAGTCAAAGAGCCAGTGTTGCATTTCGTGATTTCATTTGATATCTTAATTAAAAAATGAATTTTGGACAGGTATTGTAAATGCATTTCAGAATAACTTTATCATGTTATGATACAGTAGAGTTTGCAACACAAATTTTAATAGCTACATAATTGAAAATTACATTTCTTTTAAACAGCGGTTATCATCTGGGTTCTATGTTTCCATGTCAGTAATGATTGTACGCAAAATGAAAACGCAAAAACAAATTACAAATTAAAAAATCTTTTTTAAAAATGCTTTCATTGCTAACCCTGACTGGCCAAAAAAAAAAAAAAAAAAAAAAAAAGAAATGGGGGAATCCACTCCTTTATTAAATGTAATAAATTACTTGTGGTTTAGAGAGCGCAGATAAAACGCTCTGAAAAACTGCATGTATGCTAGCGATCGTGTGTCAGATAAAATTTCAGAATAACTAGAGAAACATGTTTTACCTAAGCAATTTATCCAGTCACATGACTTTAAGGGAAAGATGCCTTTCAAATGCACATCAAACAATTAAATCTGGAAATGTATTTCTGTCGTAGTTTATGCGCATGTTTAAAAAAAAAAAAAATACATCTCAAAAGAAGTGTACACATTTGAGAAAATTATGGATATTTTATTCCCATAGTGGTTTTTGCATCCAGCATTTTTTATGTAAATCTTGGGATACTACATAAAAATGCTGGTTGACGGAAAAATCTCATGATGTTGCTTAACAGCGGTTTGATACAAGTGTAATTTGTCACCACTGTCATCAAAAAAAGTTAAAATGACAAAGATTTTAAAAGCTGCTTAGACATTTTAAGAGACCCCATATTAATGTCCTTTACAATAGTATCCACTGCTGTAAGGGTAGCAATCTTGATGTTCGAATGTGTGTAAAACTACATTCAGCCTCACAGGAATGACTCCAAACTTCAATGACTTTTTACTCATTGAGTCAAGCATGTTTACAACCTGCTCTGATTTCAAACGTTTTATTATTCTCCAAGATTGCCATTTCTAAGCTCAAATTTTAGCATCCGTAAAAGCATCCGATTTTTTATTAAGCGCAAAGCATTCTGAAATCTTACCCAAATATTATGCTTATTTTTCCGTCAATACTTAGTAAATGAAAAGTTGCGTTCAGCTTGCAGAAATGAAATAATGAATTTCAAAACATCTAGACATCAACCAAGAGTAAAGATGTAAAAGTAGGTGCATAAACTTGTCCGAAATGCCCTTTTGTCTCTTTGAAAATCACACTCCCTGATTCGCCCTGTCAATCCGCATGACTCTGCATGACCGGGTCGGCCGCTTCTCCTTCCCCCGTTTCTGTTGAGCAGCCCGAAGACGTGCTAAAATGTGTTTTTTGGGGAACTTCAGGGTGGTACATCCAAATTGACTAACGCCTCCTGTATCCCCGGGCAATTTCTCCCGTCTTTGGACCCAGCTTCGCCAGCCAGGTTTCCAGCAGTAGACGCTGTCGTAAAATCTTGATCCGTTCTCACCACCCAATACATATATCCTGCGCTTCCATCTAGCCACACCTCCAGCAGCGATGCGCCTCGGCAGGCCTGGAAAAACCACCGGACTAGGGGCGCGGTCGCTTCCACCACCCCCTCGCTCTGCTCCAACCGCCACCTCCCGCTCCAATCCAGATCCTCGTCCCTCTCGGAAGAACAGCACGCGCCCTGTGGCATCTAGCGGTTCGGCCTGGGTGTAGTTGCCATCGAGGAACTTGGCGGCATCGCGCAAGTAACCGCCAACGGCACAAACGCCGCCACGTACTGCTACTCCTCCAGCCAGGCAGGTGGCGCCAGAGTCTAGGGCGACACGGCTCCAGGTCCTTGTAACTGTGTGGTAGATAAGCACGCCAGCATGCACCACAGCCCTGCTCTGCTCCAGTGTGGTACCACCAAGCAAGTAGAGGCGACAGCGAAGGGCAGCGCAAGCGAAAGAACGCAACGGCAACGGCAAACGAGGTCCTGGCGCCCAGGTCAGCGCGTTAAGGTCAAATCTTTCACATGTGTCTAGAAATGCTGTTCGGTTACAGCCGCCGAGAGCGTATAAAAAACCTCCACAGCCAAGAAGACCCAACATCGCACGTGGTTCAGCCATCAATGGCTGTGCAATCCAACGGTTTACCACGACATCGTACTCATGCAGAGATGATGAGACCTGGCCAGATCGCAGGATGCCGCCTGCCACAAACAGTCGCCCTCCGACAGCAGTGCAGCCCGGGCAAAGCAACGAGCCCAAGGCTGCCAGCTTCTCCCACTTTCCTGTACGAGGGTCAAAACAATCCACCGTGAAGTCCCTCTTCTGTAAAGACTCGTCCTCCCTCGGCTTAAGATCTACACAGACTATTTTCTTCTCAAACATGCCTTCTCGAGGCCTCAGAGGTCCTCCCATGCCCTCTGTACTGGCTCGAGGCCCAAGTTCTTGGTTCATTCGGAGGTTCTCTTCAGGGCCTAAAAGTCCAGGACGTAAATGGCGTAACAAATTGGGCATGTGAACGTAACGATCAGCTGGCTGGTATTCTGCCCAGCGCCTTGCTGCATCATAAACTTCAGTCTCCGACTCCACACCCAATCGATCAGACTCCAGCAAGCTGCCAAGAGTTCCTGGGTCCAACAGGAGGAAATCTCGCTGCCGAGACACTCGAGGGAAATGCTGACCCACCAACCTCAAAGAAGCCCGAAGAAGTAGCTGGTCATGATGTGAACGAGCCAGAGAGTACATGCCCAGGCAATTCTCCACAGACAGATGTTCAAAAAGGAATCTAACAAAGAGGAAGGTTAGAATGTGAGCATCAGTAAGACAAGAAACAAGGTGGAAGGATCACAATAAAATAGCATCTAAATAATACCTAGAGCAAAGGTCCTGCAAGGGCATCACTTGAAGACGATTGGCCGCTACAAACAAATCCTCTGCTGTGTCGAGACTCAGACCTGCTTCTCCTGTATAAACAAAGTGGATAACTGTCTCCATAACAAAGGGTGTGACCTCCTCCAGTCGGATCTCAGTGAGACGAGACTCTACGAGGGGGCTGGTAAACATGGCACGGAAATACGGGCTGACTGCTGCTAAAAGAACTCTGGAAAAAAGAAAAACAATTCACATATAATAAAACAGAACAGTTGTATATGTACACTATCGTTTCAAAGGAACTGTTTACACTTGGTATTAAGATGAATTTTGATCGATTGGACAACACTAAATACAGTTTGTAAATTGTAAATTGCTTATCCACTTTTGACCACTTCCAGAGGTAGTCGAAAATGCATTCGAAAAAAAAAAGCCCATACATTTACCCGCCCATAGACCCTCCCCTCGAAGAAACCAGGACAGAAGTGGTTGAAAGTGGACAAAAGAGATGGATTAAAACACCAGGGGCCTCATTTATAAAATGTTACGCAGAAACAGTCTTAAATTTGATCTTACGATCATTTCTCAGATGTGTGTACGTGTGATTCATAGAATCACCTAATGACTCATTTGAACCGATTCATTTTAATGAATAGTTAAAACAACTGAGCTGGGGTGCGTTTCCCGAAAGCATCGTTAGCAAACTATGGTCCCACTGAACTCTTATTGGTAACGACTGAACTTACGACCATAGTTCGCTTTGGGAAACACATCCCTGTCCAACACTGAACTCACGAGACCTGTCTGAATCTGTGTATAACAAAGAATTTACTCAGAACACATCTGAAATGAGAACGTAAGTGTGCTTACCGCATTTAACAAAAGTGGTTAGTAAGATTTAGCCTTAATCCACAGTATTTTCTGGTTAATTATATGACAATGTGTAAATGACCTGTAAAGTCAATTAGTTTAGACTGGAGTGAGGTGAAACCAGAACAAAGCAAGATGTTGTTAGCTAGGTGCATTCAATTGTATATGGTACAAAATTAGACTATTAGTCAAAATAAACTTTTTAATGCTACTTTTTAATATTGATTATTAATCATTATTGATATGTGTAACAAAATACTTATCAGGTCTAGCAAAAAGCATCTTCTCTTACAAAGCTATGAAATCAGATTTTTTTGCAAAGAGGGAAAGAAAGGATTACAGTGAGAATGGCATGGTAATTTTTCAGTATTGGGTTCGCAGATCGCGTGGGTAGTGTACTTTTTACTGTTTGTGTCGATGACCATGTCTGTCACCACCGAAGACCGTTTTTGACCCAGGAAAAACCCTGGATGTGAAATCTATAAATCGTAAATGATCTTGAACTTGCGGAGCTGAATGGTTTCAGTTCTCTGCGTTGTATATGAAACCTAATTAATGTCAAATGATGTCAAATCCTTTCATTTAGAATGATGAGCTGCAAGAATAGCTTAGATTTCCAAAAACCTGCAGTAATCTGACCAGGAATAGTGCGTACGTCTGCTCAGACCCTGATGTGGTGCGAAGCACTTTTCCACATCAAAGACCATTTTTATAAATATGAGCGTGGCGTGGATTTAAGCATACGCACACTCTAAGGTCAAATCTGTGCATACAGATTATAAATGAGACCCCAGGTGTAAACAGGAATGTGAGACAGAGAACTGTTTCAGCATACAAAATGTGCCATACCATTTAATGTGTAGTAAGATACAATAGATTGTATGCATTTTTTTAAATGATTCTAGTTGTAAAAATACAAGCTTTGTAAGACAATCAGAAAAACTTAAACATAAAACCAACCTGTGACACATGAACTTTTTTCCTTCCACCAAAAGAGTGACATCACACAACTGCTGAGCATCAAGTAACTGCTTTAACCCTGAATAAGTTAACAAAGAGGAAAACAAGGCAGATAAAAAAGGTGGATAATTCATATCGTCCCCATAATGCTCTCACATTGCCACATTTGATGAAAACTATACCATTTGATTGTTTTGCGTTACAAATTTACTTTATTTGAATAGTGGCCCCAGAAGTAGTGCACACTCTTAAATGTTACATTATAGCTTTATGTAATTTTTTCACAAGCCTAAATCCTTTTGTTGGGGTCAAATGAAACAAAAATCCTAGATTATCTATCTTCTGGACACCAATGCATATACAGTTGTTGTGCTAGATTTAAGACACATAAAGAGCAATAAAACAGCAGGAAGATGTTTTATACAGAAATTTAAAAATAAATAAAAATTATTCTATAACAATAGAATTCAATCTAAACAAAACCGTTATCTCACCCTGAGTTACATATTCGCCCAAGGGAGTGGAGTAGTCATCAGGGAAATCTTCTTCCTCCGAGTCACTATCCGAGAGAGGTTCTCCACCACCTCTATCTGCATCCTGCCACGGCTGTGGTCGCCAGGTACCCGCCCCACGTCTGAGTGAACTCATCTGTGGCAGGGAGTTAATGTAAAAATACACTGTTTACCTAAAGACTCATTTATCAGATGCTCTTATGCTGACAGTATAATATTCGTGGTTACATTTATAGCACATTGGTGATGGATCAGATTGGTGTCAACGTTCCAGTTTCTTGGGCTTAACTCATTTCTAGAATTGAAAAATTTGATATTAGAATTGGGCACAACTAATTATACAAATATATAAAAGGTTAACCAATAGAAAATCCCAATCATTATGATTTTATTAATTTTTATGACTTAATTATAAAATTATCTGCCATTTCCAAGTTTTTCATCTTCAAAACATTTCCCAAATCTATCTGTTAATAATCTGTTTGGGGAATATTAGTAATAGGATTGCCAAAATAACCTGATTCGTCACGCACCATAAGTAAACAATAATATCGCAATGCAAACTGACATAATACAAAAGCGAGCATAAAACACTCTTGCTCATTAAGAACGTGTATTTTTCTCAAATATTACCATGAGAGGTAAAGATTTCTATCAGAGAGTGAGTTGACCCCAGCAGTACCGCTCTAGGTTATGGATAGTCTCTTAATTCTTGGGGTGTCTTGAGTTCGAGTTTGTGTATCAAGGCTATCAGGGTGCCACAACGGTACAGACGGCCTGACACCCTTCGGCCCGTTCACAACGCCTTGACCTTCCTGGGTAGTTTCAGCGCAAATTGGTCGGCTCATTACGGTGTGTTGCACATCCTTAGCATTTCAGCTCAAAAATACACACGCGCGCCTGATATATCCACCTTGACGACCGCGGATCCATGTAGGTTATTCGTGGCTGTAATCCGGATTGGCCTAGGCACCGTAGTCCTGGGAAAAATAAATGATTGTTTGATCAGTACTGTCTATTGCAACTATTGCTCACAGCTGCCAGCATTGCTCCATGATTGGAGGCGAAGCAAGGGATTCTGTCACTTGCCGGAACAACATACTAAACTTCCGCTTTTTTCATAGGCCAATTTGCCGGATGTGGCGGATATTTACTTCCGTTTCAGGGCAAACCAAGAGTCTTAAGAGTTTCGAGAGAAAGAAATTCATTAAAATAATAATAATAATAATAAACGGTGCATCTATTGTATTCTTACGACAAATATTTGGAAATGACACCAGTAAATGTCTATTTTATGACATTACTTAAACTTACTGATTATTTATGTATGTATGCAGATACATGGCTCGATGTTGACGACTGGCCTTTTCTTTACCTTGGGGTCTTTTCTGAAAAATACGTTGTTTATGGACTTGTTAGGAGCAATAACATCCTTATAAATCTTCTTATCCTTTTAAATCTAAGTACTTTTTTTTTCTCTTTTCTTATATGCACCTCATCCTACTGTTTTAATGCAAATATAAAAAGTAATAGTTTTATGTATTTCAGTGTTTTTCGGGTTTTCATAATAAAAGTCCTTGTAAACTGACTATAATTTCCACTAAAATAATATAAGCACTACTACGGCGAAATACATAAAACTACAGTAAAAGTTTTAAAGTGCAATAAGCTTTCAGATTTATTTATTTAAATAATAACAATAGACTAAAAAAAATTATAATTAAAGGGTTAGTTCACCCAAAAATAAAATTTGTTACTAAGTACTCACCGATCATGTCGTTCCACAATGTCGTCCCGTAAGACCTTCGTTTATCTTCGAAACACAAATTAAGATATTTTTGATGAAACCCAAGGTTTTTTTTTATCCCCCATAGAAAGCAACAAAATTACTGTCATTCAAAGTCCAGAAAAGAAGTAAAAACATCATTAAAATAGTCAACGTGACTACAGTGGTTCAACCTTAATGTTAATATGAAGCGACAAGAATACTTTTTTGTGTGCAAAAACAAAACAAAAATAACGACTTTATTCAACAATTTCTTCTCTACCCTGTCAGACTCATACACAGCCGATGCAGTGAACACAGTGCAGAGTTTCCGTGTTTACGTCCGAACGCCGGCTCAGTATTGGCCGGCTCCTGCGTCACCATCACACGCATGCGTCATGCTGCTCACGTGAACAGGCATCGGCCAATACTGACCCGGCGTTCGAACGTAGAACCTGGAAGCACTGCAACAAAAATAGTGTTGGAGACTGACAGGGGATGGGGAGAGACGAATTTGTTAAATAAAGTCATTATTTTTCTTTTGTTCCTGTGAAAAGTATTCTCGTCGCTTCATAACATTAAGGTTGAACCACTGTAGTCACGTTGACTATTTTAACGATGTATTTACTACTTGTCTGGACTTTGAATGTGGTCATTTTGTTGCTTTCAGTGGAGGGTAAGACAAAAAAAACCTTTTGGATTCCATCAAAATATCTTAATCTGTGTTCCGAAGATGAACAAAGGTCTTACGGGTTTGGAATGACATGAGGGTGAGTAATTAATTACAGAAATTTCATTTTTGGGTGAACTATCCCTTTAATTGTAAAAGTCTCACTGTCATCGCATTTCCAATCGACTTTGGACGAAATGACTCCTCTTGGCTTCCGTACAGTTAAACTGTCAACCTGTTCATCATGGCGTCCTCCGTAAGGGCAGTTACACGGTTTTGCTCTTTTTATCTGCTTACGTCTTCGAGACAAAATGTCAGCAGTGGATTTAGATGGTCCTCCCGACCTTGCTCCTCTCGACCGGTCAGAAGCAGCCTCTATGAGCATGTACGGGAAGGGTACAGTCATAAACCCGAGCTGGACATGCAGCGTGTGTGCGAGGAGACCGATGCGGTGACAGCGGAGGTGGAGAATCGGAAAGGAGATCTGCGGGCAGCTGATGTCGGAGTTATAGTAAGACACAGCATGCAATAGCATTCAATAAAACAATACTGCTGCACTGACATTAGTTAAACTGAGATTTTCAGACAATTAATGTGAAAACATAAATGTGTGGTACAATGTGTGTCTAGGTCTCAGTCTGGAAGAAACTACAGAAGGTGCAAAAGGAAATATCAGATTTGGAAAAGAGAAAGAATGTGATCAGTGGCATAGTCCGCGCTCTTGTGGTAAGTGTTCATAAACATTTACATAATTAGAGTTTCAATATGAAGTGTGGGCACTTTACATTGGACAGTGGTTGACGTTTCCTGCAGTGTGATATGTTATTAATCTAAAATTGCATAACAACTTAAGATAAAGGATCAATTTTGGGAGGAAAATGACAAGAATTATTATTATTTACTGTGCTTAAAATATACACATTGCTTTATACTTATGATTGCTTTATTCTTATTTTAAATGAACAGTTTACCCAAAAATTGTTGGTGACGGTAAATTTCTGAAGGATAGTCTGGCTATTTTCTATAATGAAAGTGAATGAAGTGATCCACTCTTTTCCCTTTCAGGATGAACATGACAAATCAACTTTGTCTAGTGTAAGTTACAGCTTTTTTTTTTAAATGTTTTTATTTTTTATACATATTACATATGGCCTTTTTAATTAATAAAAGCTACTATATTTTAGTGATTATTCTGCTTGCTTTGCAATATGTAGTATGCATAATATGGACTGGAATATTTGTATGATACTCTTTCCCTGCTTTGTACTTGACAGATTGAGGAGTACAAAAGTGCTAGAGAAGAGGGTAGAGCACTCAGAGAGAAACTTAGTCAGTTGTATCTGCAAGAGAGTGAGCTGGAGAAAGAGCATTACTGCCGCGCTCTGAGACTGCCCAACAGAACACATCCAAGTGTGGTAAGGGACCACTCACCTTTCATAATACAAAAAAAAAATGTTGAAAATGCTTAATTTTCTTTTTCTTTTTTTTCTTTTTTGTTAATTTATTCAAAAACAAATAATAAGTATAGGGAAATACAAACATTATCAATGTATAACACTTAAATAATCACAAAAATTACATTATTAATTACATTAAAGTATTAAATCACTTGAAAACAAATATTCTTATACATTTGACATGGATAAATCCTATACATACAAAGCAAAAAAAACAAACAAACAAAAAATATTAAAGAACACCCAACCAACACCAAAACCAACCCCTTGCAAAACATTATTTACCAAATTCTTGCAAAATGTCTGCCTTAAGTCACTTAATAGTGACTGCATTTATTTTATTCTGCTAAACAAAATCTGATCGTATAGGGGATATATACTCAATCCTATCTCTCCAGTACTGAAAACAACTGAGACTTAAAGGTGCAGTATGTAAGATTTCTGTCCGCTAGAAGTCGCTAGAGGCCTATTCAAAACAAAGGCGTAGCTTGATGACGCCAAGTTTGAGCACGGAATCTTGGGATATGTGGTCTTCACCTCAACGAACAGTGCAAAAGAATAGGGATAGGACTCGGAAAGAAATCATGGATGCGATTATTAACGTTACTGTAGTATGAAGCAGAGCAGGACCGAGTGTTGTGGGAGCTGAACGAGGCCGCTGGAGCGATTGCGCAACACACGCCTCACGAGCAGCAGAACTTTTATTATGACACAGTCGCCTTCCGCTTTTCCGGTCATGAGTATGAGGTAACACAGCTCTGTTTATCATATTAGATACATTTGAGAGTGTTGAAAATGATGTTATAACGTTACTCTGTGCGTTCGCTCGGTGGCTGCTGTGAGACACTTGTTTGAGTCACACTGCAGTAAGATAGATCGATTTTAGAATATCATATTAAATGCTGGATGGCTTGTGTTGATAAACGACATGCAATTAATTTTAAAACGTATGATGGAGAAAATGCTGTATTACTGTTACTAAAAATAAAGCTGCATTTGATTATGCTGTTAGCTACTTGACAAAATAGTGTTTTCCTCTGAGACATGGTAAAGCATGGTACTCGCAAAAAAATCAAGAAAATTAGATTTAAACAATAAGACTAAACGTGTTGAGCTATATAACAATAATTAGTTTTCTGTCTTTAAATATATCAAAACAGTTGTTCCCTTGTCTATTAAAACATGTAATATATTAAAGCGTCTTTGGTGTTTCCATGGTTTTTACAAAATAAAACTGGAAACCGAGGGTAACGCGGGTATGACGCAACTGACAGGCGACTCCTCACACGTCCCGAAGCCTTGGTTAAAATTGCAATTTTCTCACGATTTACAAAAAGTTGCAAACATTTGGGATATTGTAAGTACTCAAGTGAACAAAATATATAACACTGGCTTAGCGGTTTTTGGATATTTTACTGCAAAAATCTTACATATTGTACCTTTAAGTCTTAAAGCATAGGTTAGCTTCTCCATTGTAAAAAATATCATGTACTATTGTCCACCCAGTCATCAAGAGTAGGCAAAGTTGGTTGCAACCGCTTTCTTTTAATTGCTTTCTAATTTTCAATGTAAATGGAAATATGTATTATTTCAAGGAAACAATTAAGTAATCCAAAAAATGTTAAACCATTCCTCTTAACTGATATTAAGTTATGAAACTATTTATTATTAAATGATAAATTAACCAAATCCAAGTATCAGATTCGCACCTAAACAAATAACAGTATAGGAAAACATACACATCATCATGGATTGTTTTAATGCTTCTGTAATAACTGAAAAATCAAGAAAGGTGCTTTTACTTAATGCTAGGGTAGGCAATTTCAAAAAAGAGTTTTGAAAGCATAAGATCCCACCCTCCTTTCAGAGCATCTCCAAAAGCCATGCCTCCTCCAAAACACAGCCAGAGCAGAGTCTGCAAAGCGTCATGAGAGACTGCATTAAATTACCTCAAAGCACATAACATTACAATAATAATGAGCGCTAATAGCTTAAAGAGCTCTGACTTGTACCACCTGACTGCTGCAGATTCATTTTGGCATTGATAGTGTTGCCATCCGAGTTTGAGGATGGAACAGCTCCGGGTAGAATGTCACGGTTTCAATCTCTAAATTTTTTTTTTTTTGCAATCTCTAAATTATGGTAATAAGATGATGTGTGATGTCTGCGTGAGCAGAGTGCGTGAAGGTATGGAAATACATAGGTTGACAGGCAGGAAGGACATCCTATGATTGCATTTGGACCAAATTCAATGATTGGGACGAATATTTTTTGGTCATGAGAATTCCATAGAAGATATATGTACATTTTTTTAATATTTAGACCACTTCTAATATTGATTGATTAGTCAGAGTGTAAAGAGAGTTTCAGAGTTTCAACCAGTATGACAGAAAAACACTGCCTACCCTAGCTTTGACAGGACTGTATTTTATTTTTATTTTATTTTTTGTCTTTTCTCCTAGCCCATCGGAGATGAGAGCCAGGCCAGAGTGGTTGAATTGGTTGGTCAGAGACGAGGTAAATTTATTTGAATAAACCATATTATCCCTCTCTTTAAATCAGTTGGGTCAAAAATACAATTTGGAGTTTGATTTGAAGCAGCAGCATTGACTTGCACTGACCTTGAGGTTTGACTTTAAAAAAAGACAGTAATTCTCTAGCAATGAGATCAGTGTTTGAATTATTTTATCCAAATACCCACAAGCTTTATCAGTGCAGTACTAAATAAAAACAACATGCATTTTTTATCATCCCGCTTTAAAAGAAAAATGGCTCAACATCTGGCATATTCTGCCAGGGTTAAAATAAGCAGAACTGTATTGTATTATGTTGCAAGAACTGATATTTTTTAATAACTTTTTGGTTCTTTTACCAAGGTTTGCAGTTTTGATCAATAAGTGGTGTGACTGACTTGTAATATTACCTAACCTGTTGAAATGTTTTGTAAATGCTATGAAGTGTTGCACAAGATTGTAATATACTGTAGTGTCATGTGTCCACCATAGAATTTGATTTCAAACCAAAAGGCCACCTGGCAATTGGAGAGGGTCTTGACATCATCAGACAAAGGTTAGATGTTTTCACTCTGTCAAATTTTATTTAATTATATATTTTTATTTGGTTTTTCATTTGTATCTCTTTCCTCTTAGACGGCTTGCCCATGTGTCAGGGCACAGATCATACTACTTGAGAGGGGCAGGGGCCAGACTTCAGTTTGCCTTGCAAAATTTTACTATGGATCTTCTTCAGAAACGGGTTAGTATGTTTATTTATTTCTGTTATTTGGAATAATGTCTGTACTAGGGTTGTAACAGTGTGAGATTTTCACGGTATGATAACAGTCTCAAAAAATATCACGGTATACGGTATTAGACAATCAATTATTGTTATTATCATCAGTTAAAATGACTAATGAAAACATTTTTTTTTTTTTGTTGAACAAATGCTTTATTATAACAAACTTGAAAGCATTTGTTTGTTTTGTTTATTCAAATTTCAATTATCAATTAATAACTGATTATGGATTAGATTAACAATGTATATTTATCATTAGTAATTTATTAAAATTTAGAAATCTAGTTTAACTTAATTCTTCTGGATTTTATGATTTAATACAAATATAATATAAAAAAGGTGGTAATGAAATTAATGCATAAAATTTTGCCAAAACATAAAAGTTGTTAAATTTTCATTTGATTACATTTTAAAACATGAATTAATTGTTAAAGTGCTGCACAACAGAGATTTACTAAATTAAAACATAGACAAAAAAAATCATTCTTAAATGGTTTAAATACATTTATTATTATTATTATTATTATTATGACAAGTACATTCTGTCAATTTCTTCAAGTTAAAAAACTGACTTTTATTTTGAGTGAACTTGAGTGAGCTTTGAGTTTCAGAGCGTATTTGACAATGTTTTTTTCTCAAATAACATGATGAAATGCTCATTAAGCATTATCCAAGACTGCTCTGAGAGATGTTTATGTTCATGTGCTCAGATACTGAGACGGCAAACACTGAAACAATATGAGCGTTGCGCATATTCGAGTATGTAGTACACGAAACTGCACCGCTCATTCACAGAGACATGCAAAACAAATGTATACAGCAGTCTTTAATATGCACAGACAGTAGACCATGTCGTGATTTGATCTATTGTACAGATCTGCTTTCATTTTATTCATCAATTCGTCAAATCGTGCGTTTTACATGACATCTGCGATACTGTAAATTCCATTTTCATGACTGGATTCCGGGATTCCCTCTGCATCACGGAAATCATATAAGTTCTAAATGGAACATACCTGCATCTGCACGGATGGTGTTCTCGAATATAGGCGAACATGTTCCATGTGTTTCCTCCTTTTGCAGCTACTGTTCTACTTTTTGCAAACTGGATATCTACCCTCGAGGACTACCCTGCGTATATTTTCTATATCCAAAATATTCCCATACTGCAAATTTGAGCTTACTTTTCGACGTACACAATATGATAACCGTACGTGTGCATACCGTGATATACCGCCATACCGGTATATCGTTACAACCCTAGTCTGTACTCATGAATGGTATGTTGTAAGACCATGAACGTATTATTAAAAAAAGTTTCAAATTGGATTCATTATGATCTATGCAAACATCAATGTTTTGGTTTCTTTTGGAGGTTGAGTACACTTAATACTCTGTTTTGAATTCTTAACCTTTTACAGGGCTTTATTCCCATGGTTGTTCCTGACATGTTAAAATCAGTGGTTTTTGTGAGTATCACTTTGTTCTAAACAGTATAATGAATACGTAACAACATTTTAATTACATTGTACTATCCAAAAATCTGCATTTCTTTACTGAGATCTGTTTAGTTTTTTAATTTGGAAGAACTTTCACAACTATAAACGTACAAACTTAATTAGATCAGGTTATTCATAATCATATACTACTACGACTAATTGCTTTAGCAGTATAATCTAAAATTATTTACATTGAATACTTTAGATGCAGCTGTGTATTAAGATTCTTAATGGAAATATAAAGTTTGCAAAACTGGCTAACTTAGTCACAAGTAACCTTTAAAAAAATCCCCAAGAATTTCCATGATATTGTGCTGTTTTTACATCTGTTGTTCAGGAAGGTTGTGGGATGCAGCCTCATGCTCATAAATCACAGGTGTACTCTCTCGACCCTTCACGCTTTCCTGACCTTAACCTTGCTGGAACAGGGGAAGTAGGAGTGGCAGGTGATAAAAGCATGAACTTCTGTGATATGATAACTGATCTTATTATATATGATATTTCAAAGATTTTTAAAAATGTGAATTATAAGTTTTATTATAAATACTTTTTGTAAATTATACATTTTTGTCACATTCATACTCTACGAATCAAAAGATTGGAATAATTAAGATTTTTTAATATTTTTAAAAGAAGTCTCTTATGGTCAGTAAGGTTGCATTTATTTGAACAAAACTACAATAAAAACAGTAATATGAAATATTATTACAAAATGTATTATTTGAATATGTTTTATTCCACAAAAATATTAAGAAGAAAAAAAAATGTTTTAAATGCTGATAATAATAAAAAATGTATTAATAATTGGGCACCAATTTAAAAAAATCTTAATTATTCCAAACTTTTGACTGGTATTTTAAGGTATTGCTACTAATAAAATTGTACTAAAACATAGACTAGTAGGCACCCATTTTTAAGGTTAGCAAAAAAAATAAAATAGATCCATGAATACTTTACAAAGAATTGATTATGACCTATATTTTACTAGGGTATTTCATGGATCATGCTGTAAATTTGAAGGATTTACCTGTCAGGTATAAAAAAATCCCTGATTGACCTATTGATTGATTGTCTGAATGCTACATTAAGTTATTCTTTAATTGATGCATGCATAAAGTGTTATTTGTAATATGTATTTGTATACTATTGCTTTTATGTTCTAGGACGGTCTGTAGTAGTGCATGCTATCGAGCAGAAACAGACACAGGAAGAGAGACCTGGGGGCTCTACAGAGTTCACCATTTTAACAAGGTAATCAGAAAACAGAAGTGGTAGCATGGAAAATTGAAGAAAAGCAGAAAAGTTAAGGTCCCTGATGTCAAGATCAATGTAATTGCAGTACTATGAACATTTATGTGTTGTTACCTTTCGGGTGTTTACTTTGTTTGCGTTTATGCAGATTGAAATGTTCGGTGTGACTTCGAATGAGACGGGAAAGGAGAGTTCACAATTATTGGATGAATTTGTCATGTTACAGAAAGAGATTTTCTCTTCCCTGAAGCTTCATTACAGGTATATCTAAAATCTAAAATCTAACCATTGTTTACACAGACTAAGATTAAGCATAGTTAGTTCATTCATATTTTAATTTATGAAATGTGACAAATTCATATTATTTTGAAAATGGTATGGCTTTTAAACCTTAAAATTATTTATTTTAAAATTTTAGGAGGATCCATTGACACAAATGCAATATAATATACATAACTATGTTTTCAGTGGTGTATAAAGACCTTACCTAATGAACTCTTAATTTTTTTTTACCTTAGATTGAGCCATTTCTATCTCATACACTGCAGATCCCCTTACATCTTAAGCCACCATTTTGCCCTGACGTTTCTACAGTAGCCCTAAACAGACAAAACTGCTCTACAGAGAGCGTTTGATTGACTAACTACTGTCTGCTGTCTCAGACGATGACATATTTTTCCTGTGTTGGCCACCGTAGCTTCTCTATATTGCAATTCGCAACCTCACCTCTAGATGTCGCTAAAATTTACACACTGCACCTTTAAATCAACAGCGTCAACGTTAATGCGTAAACCCATGCGATTAATTCAAAATCCTTAACGTGTTTAAATAATTTAAATTACAATAAATAACAATTAACAATAAATTACAAGCACACAAAATTGCGCCATTAACGTTATTTACATCAGGTAGTTACAGTTAGATGATCTTAGAAGTCGAGAGCATCTACAATGTAACCCTGGTAGGCGTAAATTTCTATTCAAACCCTTTAACCCAATTTCGCTTCTGTTTGCGATCAGATCATTATAAGCCGCTAAACTCCAGGAAAGTTTTCAGTCCAATGATCCAGTAAGCAAATTCATTCAAACAGTTAGTCCAAAACAGCGCTAATGGAAAAAAACAGGCTGATTACATCAAAGAGGGCAGACCTCACATTGCGTTATTCATTCCAATGCGCGTGCATGCAAGTCTGTTACTGAGCTAACAGTAATTCGTAATTTTTTCACACCAAGATTAAATATTTGAAAACATATGAATCACGTAGATAGGTAATTGCTAATAAAATGGTAATAACAATTCTTTCCCTCAGAGTCTTGGATATGCCCACTCAAGAACTGGGGCCTCCTGCCTTCCGAAAGTATGACATTGAAGCATGGATGCCAGGACGTGGCAGCTTTGGAGAGGTTGGAACAATATTTTAAAATAAAGAGACAAAAGTCAGTGTAATCATTCATTAGATTAATGCATTAAAAAAAGAAAACCATTAACGAAAGTAATAACATTTCTTATACATACTTGTTTTTTAATGTATATGAATTCGCTATTTGAATTTGATTCTGCTTTTGCTTGATAAAAAGAGGAATACATGTCTACTTTTGCATCCTTTTGTTGAAAATCAACTTACTTGGTCCTTAATCAGATTTCCAGTGCCTCAAACTGCACAGACTACCAGAGCCGGCGCCTTAACATTCTCTATGAGGGAAATGATGGAAACCTTAAATATGCACATACGGTGAGAGGCTATTTATAATACCATTTTAATAACAGTACGGTGAGCCATAGCTGCGATGTGTCCATTTTATTTGTTGTGCTGTCATAGTAAAAAAAATAGCTGTAGCAGTCAATAACACTTTATTTTTAATATTTTAGGTAAATGCTACCGCTTGTGCTATTCCACGTACCATCATTGCCATTTTGGAGACGCACCAAACCAAGGTAGAAACTAAACTAACTTTTTCAACAGACGTTCATTTTATTATTAATTTGAATGTTTGTCTCTCTGTTTGTCTTCTATTAGGAAGGGACGATTCAGATTCCTGAAGTCTTGCAGCACTACCTCGGCTTGGATGTGATAGAAAAACCTAAATACACTCCTATTAAATATATTGGACCAAACCAACCCAAGCGACATGCCTCAAAATAACTACTTAATAGCATTTCAGACTTCAACGAAGTACTGTTTTTGCTGTATTCTCAACTGTGAATGCAATGTATATAGGTGTTTGTCTTATAGTGTTTCAAACCTCAATAAAATGTCATCAGTGACATCTCAGAATTTGCTATGATTTATTTCACTACTTGACGTTCTGGGGTTCCTGGCTGTGTGAAAATTATTTCCACCAGATAAAGTTTTGCACATAAAGATTTTGTTGGTGATTTTAACATCCACATAGATCAGGGATGGGTAACTGGCGGCCCGCAGTGTTTTTAAATACGGCCTGCTAGAGGACCGTTTTATACTCGGATGATCAATTTTAAAACATTTGAAAAGTCAGCCATGGGAAGAATGCTTTCACATTATGATGTTAATACTAACTCTGACCAGGAGAGGTCGCTATGTGCATGCTAATGTGAACGTTGTTAACTAAAATAAGCAAAAATAAACTAAATATTGCCATGATGATAAACAGATTTGCCCTGTCCAAATACCCACACTTGCAGTCTTTGCACTTGACCACTTGTCTACGTATTTCCTGTATTTGTCCCAAGTGTTCAAGTAGGCGTAAAGACTGCAAGTGTGTATAGAACTTTTGATTACCCGATGGGACACACTTATAGTGTTGCAAAAAATGCAAGTGTTCAGAGTTTTTTTAATTAATAATTTTCAGTACTTTGCATTTTAAAATAAATTAAATGTCTGTTCAGTGGTCGCTATGTAACTAACAATATTAAAATTGTGGTGCTTCTAAATAGGTGATAAAAAGCAGTTGCAAATGTTGTACAAAATACACATAGCCTATTCATCTTTGCACCAATAAAATGTGCAACACTTTATGTTTTAACACCAAATTATATGTAATATCTAATTTAACTTTGAATTTAAGTTCCCGAACATAATATATGATGGGATACACTTAGATAGTGTGAGTTAAAGGCACTACACTTTGGCATTTTTAAGACATGGGACTGTCTTGCACACTTCCTGTCACATGCACGCGCTCTCAAGTGGCCAAGACCACAAGTGTGGGTATTTGGAGTATCACAAAAGGCACCGCTGGGATTCGAACCCAGGATCTCCTGTTTACTAGACAGGCGCTTTAACCAACTAAGCCACGGCGCCAACCTCCACACTCCAGGCCTGGACTGGTGTCCCAGAGGATCAAAACATCCAGAAAAGAGGCAAATCATGGAACAGGCACTGGATAGCTTAAAATTGTTTGTTGACAACTGAGCTCCTTGTTTACCCCGTTTGTGGTCCCTTCTCAGAAAAGCACACTTGTCAAAGTTTACAGCCTTGAGATACAAGTATCAACAAAGACACCACTGGGATTCAAATCCAGGATCTCCTGTTTACTGGAGAGGCACTTTAACCAACTAAGCCACGGTGCCAACCTTCACACACTGCTCTTAGACTGACAAACACGTTTTTGGAGCTCCATTCACAAAAGCTGCAAAGACCATCTAAGCTACAGAAAGAGAAAGGAAATCTGGCACATTTCTATGGTGATGGCCGGTCTGTGTGTGCAAGAGCCAAGAGGTTTCCGTAAGCAAATGTGGTAGTAAACCACAGAGAAATTTCTTAATGAATTATTTAAACAGCAAATGTAGAGATATGAGTTAAAAAAGCATTTTATGATTGACATTATTTAAATGAATACGTTGAGAACAAGAGGCCCCAAAAGGTTTCTGTTGCCTGAGGGCAACACTGCGCAATATAGGGTTAATAAAATACCAAAATCACGACTCTGGTGGGACTCGAACCCACAACCTTTGAATGGCCTCATTTTGCAATCTAGAAGTCCAATGCGCTATCCATTGCGCCACAGAGCCTGACCATGTGATGAGCTGGGGCACACAATGGCATTTGCACATCCAACACAGTGACGTTACACACTCTAGGCAGGAAAGACAAGTTCTCAAGCCTCTGCACAATTGAAGCATGATTCAAAATGCTGCGGCCCTCTTGTCCAAGAACAAACCCAGAGAGCAAAGCCATCAGATGAGAGGCACCACCAGGATTCAAACCCGGGATCTCCTGTTTACAAGGCAGGCATTTTAACCAGCTAAGCCATGGCACCTGGCTGTCTCTTGACAATGGCTGAGGAGTGGTTTGCAAATGGAACCGGCCTGCTGCCACTGAGCTCCTTGGTTTCCTTTACATTTCTATGGTGATGGCCGGTCTGTGTGTGCAAGTGCCAAGAGGTTTCCGTAAGCAAATGTGGTAGTAAACCACAGAGAAATTTCATAATGAATTATTTAAGCAGCAAATGTAGAGATAAGAGTTAAAAAAGCATTTTATGATTGACATTACTTAAATTAATATGTTGAGAACTAGAAGTCCCAAAAGGTTTCTGTTGCCTGAGGGCAACACTGCGCAATATAGGGTTAATAAAATACCAAAATCACGACTCTGGTGGGACTCGAACCCACAACCTTTGAATAGCCTCATTTTGCAATCTAGAAGTCCAATGCGCTATCCATTGCGCCACAGAGCCTACCCATTTGTCAAGCTGGGGCACATGATGACATTTGCACATCCAACACAGTGAGGTTGCACACTCTGCGGGCAGGAAAGACAGGTTCTCGAGCCTCTGAACAATTGAAGCCTGATTCAAAATGCTGAGGCCCTCTTGTCCAAGAACAAATCCAGAGAACAAAGCCATCGGTGAAGAGGCACTGCTGTCCTTCGACAACAGCTAAGAAGTAGTTTGCAAATGGAACTGGCTTGCTGCCACTGTGCTCCTCGGTTTCCTCATTTGTGGCTGGCTGTCCTTCAACAACGGCTAAGAAGTGGTTTGCAAATGGAACCGGCCTGCTGCCACTGAGCTCCTCGGTTTTCACGTTTGTGGTCCATTCTTAGAAAAACACAAGTTTGCCAAATTTCACAGACTTGAGGTACACAAGTATCACAAAAGGCACCGCTGGGATTCGAACCCAGGATCTCCTGTTTACTAGAGAAGCACTTTAACCAACTAAGCCATGGTGCCAACCTTCACACACTGCTCTTGGACTGGCGTCCCAGAGGATCAAATCATCCAGAAAATAAGCAAATTGTGGACCAGGCACTGGATAGCATACAAAAGATTGTTGACAGCTGAGTGGGAGTGGCCAGCTAGCCTCTGTGTTTGTTGGGCAACTGTGTTTAGAAGGACTCCCAGCACCCCCGTTACACGTTTTTGGAGCTCCATTCACAAAAGCTGCAAAGACCATCTAAGCTACAGAAAGAGAAAGGAAATCTGGCACATTTCTATGGTGATGGCCGGTCTTTGTGTGCAAGAGCCAAGAGGTTTCCATAAGCAAATGTGGTAGTGAACCACAGAGAAATTTCATAATGAATTATTTAAACAGCAAATGTAGAGATACGAGTTAAAAAAGCATTTTATGATTGACATTACTTAAATTAATATGTTGAGAACTAGAGGCCCCAAAAGGTATCTGTTGCCTGAGGGCAACACTGCGCAATATAGGGTTAATAAAATACCAAAATCACGACTCTGGTGGGACTCGAACCCACAACCTTTGAATGGCCTCATTTTGCAATCTAGAAGTCCAATGCGCTATCCATTGCGCCACAGAGCCTGGCAATTTGTTGAGCTGGGGCACATGATAGCATTTGCACATCCAACACAGTGAGGTTGCACACTCTGCGGGCAGGAAAGACAGGTTCTCGAGCCTCTGCACAATTGAAGCCTGAATCAAAATGCTGAGGACCTCTTGTCCAAGAACAAATCCAGAGAATAAAGCCATCGGTGGAGAGGCACTGGTGTCCTTCGACAACGGCTAAGAAGTGGTTTGCAAATGGAACCGGCCTGCTGCCACTGAGCTCCTCGGTTTTCCCGTTTGTGGTCCGTTCTTAGAAAAACACATGTTTGCCAAAGTTCACAGACTTGAGGTACACAAGTATCACAAAAGGCACCGCTGGGATTCGAACCCAGGATCTCCTGTTTACTAGACAGGCGCTTTAACCAACTAAGCCACGGCGCCAACCTCCACACTCCAGTCCTGAACTGGCATCCCAGAGGATCAAAACATTTAGAAAAGAGGCAAATTTTGGAACAGACACTGGATAGCTTAAAAGAGTTGACAACTGAGCTCCTCGTTTACCTCGTTTGTGGTCCCTTCTCAGAAAGAGCACATTTGCCAAGGTTTACAACCTTGAGACACACAAGTATCGATAAAGGAACTGCTGGGATTCGAACCCAGAATCTCCTGTTTACCAGACAGGCGCTTTAACCAACTAAGCCACAGCAGGGACCTCCAAGGTCCTGTCCTGGACTGGCATCTCAGAGTATCAAAACATCCAGAGAAGAAGCAAATTGTGGGCCAGGCGCTGGATAGCTTAAAAGAGATTGTTGACAACTGAGCTTATCGATTACCCCGTTTATGGTTCCTTCTCAGAAAAGCATGCTTGCCAAGGTTTACAGCCTTAAGACACAGAAGTATCGACAAAGGAACTACTGGGATTCAAACCCAGAATCTCCTGTTTATCAGACAAGAGCTTTAATCAACTAAGCCACGGTGCCAACCTTCACACACTGCTTCTGCACTGGCGTCCCATAGGATCAAAACATCCAGAAAAGAAGCAAATTGTGGACCATGTGCTGGACAGTATAAAAAAGATTGTTGATAGCTGAGTGGGGGTGGCCAGCTAGCCTCTGTGTTTGTTGGCCAACTGTGTTTAGAAGGACTCCCAGCACCCCTGTTACACTTTTTTGGAGCTCCATTCACAAAAGCTGCAAAGACCATCTAAGCTACAGAAAGAGAAAGGAAATCTGGCACATTTCTATGGTGATGGCCGGTCTGTGTGTGCAAAAGCCAAAAGGTTTCCGTAAGCAAATGTGGTAGTAAACCACAGAGAAATTTCTTAATTAATTATTTAAGCAGTAAATTTAGAGATACAAGTAAAAAGAAGCCTTTATGATTGACATTATTTAAATGAATACGTTGAGAACAAGAGGCCCCAAAAGGTTTCTGTTGCCTGAGGGCAACACTGTGCAGTATAGGGTTAATAAAACACCAAAAATCACGACTCTGGTGGGACTCGAACCCACAACCTTTGAATGGCCTCATTTTGCAATCTAGAAGTCCAATGCGCTATCCATTGCGCCACAGAGCCTGGCTATTTGTGAAGCTGGGGCACATGATGGCATTTGCACATCCAACACAGTGAGGTTGCACACACTGCAGGCAGGAAAGACAGGTTCCTCTGCACAATTGAAGCCTGAATCAAAATGCTGAGGCCCTCTTGTCCAAGAACAAACCCAGAGAGCAAAGCCATCAGATGAGAGGTACCACTGGGATTCGAAACCAGGATCTCCTGTTTACAAGACAGGCATTTTAACCATTTTTGTGGTCCATTCTTAGAAAAGCACAAGCTTACCAAGATTTACAGCCTTGAGACACACAAGTATCAACAAAGGCACTGCTGGGATTCGAACCCAGGATCTCCTGTTTACTAGACAGGCGCTTTAGAAAAATTAACTAAATTAATAACTATTGATTCTTACATCGGAATGAATCAATACTGAATTTACTTAAGATGGATAATGACACCATTTTTCAAGAGCTGCTGTGCAGCCAAAATTATATACGAGTTATCACTGTAAAGCTGCTTTGACACAATCTGCATTGTTAAAAGAGCTATATAAATAAAGGTGACTTGACTTGACTTTAACCAACTAAGCCACGGTGCCAACTTCCACACACTGCTCCTGAACTGGCATCCCAGAGGGTTAAAACATCAAAAAAAGTCATCAAATATTTAAAAACATTTAAAAACACATCAACAATGTAAACACTTTATAGGGTTAGTTCACCCCAAAATTTAAATTCTGTCATTAGTTACTCACCCTCATTTCGTTCCACACCCCTAAGACCTTCATTCATCTTCGGAACACAAATTAAGATATTTTTGATGAAATCCGAGAAGTATATGACTCGTTGAGAAGACAGCAATATAATTAACACTTTCAAGATCCAGAAAGGTATAAAGACATTGTTAAAACAGTCGACATGACTACAGTGGTTCAACCTTAATTTTATGAAGCGACAAGAGTATTTTTTGTGCGCAAAAACAAAACAAAAGTAACGACAATCATATTCAACAATCAATATGATATATATAACATTGATATAAGCGATCACTCAGATTTAGACCTACCTATATTGTATTTATATAAACCGTTCACAGGCAGATTTGCCTTATGTATTTCCCCGGTGTCGAAATCTGGCACATCTAAATCCCATTTCCAGAAAAGTTGGGACATTTTGTAAAATGGAATAAAATTAGGAATCTGTGATTTGTTCATTCTCTTTAACCTTTATTTCAGCTGACAAAAGTACAAAGAAAATATTTCCGATGTTTTCAATTACCAACTTAAATGTATTTTGTAAATATAAACAAATTTTGAGTTTGAGTTTGTAGTCCCAAAGATGAAAGGGACCATCCAGACTTTCATCAGCGACAAGTGCAAAAGCAAACGTCTGTCATGGTATATGGGTGCATCCCTGCAAACGGCATGGGTGACTCGCATATGTGTGAAGATATTGACGTAGAGGCATATATTGGGATTGTACAATGACATATACTGCCCTCAGGATGACATCTTTCATTGGAAGTCCGTGGTTATTAGATCAAGACCATGTCAGGTCTCATTCTGCATGTGCTACAACAGCATGATTTTATAGACACATGTGGATGACTGACTGGCCATCAGATCTGACTCCTATTGAAAATGTATGGCCCATCCTGAAAAGGGGAATCAGACAACAATGACCACAGAGTGTTGAGCAGCTTAAGTTTTGTATCAAGCGAAAAACTTTGCTTGCAAAACTTCACCAATTAGTATCCTCAATTCTCAAACGATTAAAAAGTGTAATTAAAAGGAAAGGTTATGTGATACAGTGGTAAACATCCCAACTTTTTTGGAGTGTGTTGCAGCCATCAAAATCTCAATTTGTGACAAAATACAATTAATTTGGCCAGTGAAAACATTGGAAATCTTTTTTTTGTACCTTTGTCAATTAAATAAAGGTTAAAGAGAATTAACAAATCACAGATTCTTGATTTTATTGCATTTCACAAAACGTCCCAACTTTTCTGGAAATGGGGTTTGTATCATTAAAAATGATTCCTGGCTTAATGTCAGTATCCATGGATTAGATTTCTTTGACAAGTTGTAAGGACTATCGAGCCCAACCTTTAGCGCAATCGTTTGTTTTACTCGCCTTTTTGCAGTTTCCCCTATTAAATCCAGTCATGCAGCAGGATCTTTTGCCACTCAGTTCAGCGTGTTCCGGCGGGAAAGTGACGTCAATGCATACCCTCTACAGTGAACACTGCGTAGATGTCTCACTGTTTGCTACATATTTCATTTGTTATTTTTTGCAGTTTCTGATCCAACATACGACGTCTGTATTTGAATTAGGTGGGCGGAATTTCCGGTAAGCGGCTGTTTTGTTTGAAGCCGATAAAAGTTAACCAGGCTCCTAATATCGGCGTGTGCTGTTAGTTTCGTTTTTTAATCGTTGTAAAATGTCTTTGAGAAGTTCTGGGACGACGTGTGCAGTTCGTGGTTGTCATAATAATCGGACGAAACTAAACATGTGGTTAAAACAAGAGTGTTATGATCACAAACCGCTCACAAAATCACAGTGCTCCTGTCCCCAATGGTTTTTCTTTTATCGACTGCCTACTGCTGAAGAGGACAGAAGGATTTGGCTTCGGAACCTCTATTTGAAAAAGCCTCCGAAGAATCTTTTCGTGTGCTCCTTTCACTTTGTTGACAAGAAGCCGACAGCAGAGAATCCTTATCCAACCTTATGGCTTGGCTACTACAGACCTCCGGAGAAGAAGCGCTGTAAACTACTAAGGAAGGATACAAACACGGTGTCTACAGGTGTGCTTACAAATTTGTACGCATATTTGGCACCCATAAATCTGTTAAAGCTTCCTTTTTAGGACATCCTCGCGTGTACTAATATATATATATTATATTTAAATAAAATATCCCAATTTAGATATCTAAGTAAACATATGTTTGTATTTCTATAGACAAATAACTGTCTTATTTCTTCCAGATGAATGCGGTGACACAAGTAGCGAGACTCTTGCATACTGTGATGCTCAAACTCGGGATGGATCCTACACTGGAAGACCATAATAATGTGCTTTGCTGAAATTCAACATCAATACAAGAAAGTGTTTGGTTTCAAACAGTATGTCTGTGTCTATTTCAGTGCCTCCAGAAGAGCTATTGAATTTTAGATTCTTTTTTTTAATATAGAATGTTAATGACGTTCTTTAGTTGAAGCTTAATTAATTAATAACTCTAGCGGTTAATAAACAGAACTGCATGTGTCTTGCGGAGGCGGGTGGCGACCTGAACCAGTCTAAAATAGTCAGAATATAAATTATAGGTGTACCGTAGTGATTAAGGATAAGACAAAAACATGGTTTGGAAAATGGATTCATGATGTACTTGCTCATTATTTAATTTTGAACAAAAAAAGTTACGGACTGCAGCTTTAAAGTCAGCATGAAACTGAAGTTGCGATAGTCTTTTCTTCCCTATTGTGATATATATTTGAGTGAAACGGCTTGTCGAACAAGAAAACAATGTAGGGCACGACATGAGTTTGGTTTGCTATTGGTCGATCTCATGTGAGTAACAGGTTGTCCTGCCCTCGCACCAGTAAACACGTCATCGGAGAAGAGAAGAGATGTCGCTGCAAGGAGGAGAAGTTGTATGCTGCAATATTCCATAAACAAACAAGAATTGTCCATTTTGATTTCATGGTGGCTATAACCAAAGAATCTGGATGCAAAAAGTGAGATTGTAATGCACCAAAGGGACACTGTTAAGAACTTACAATCACAAACACTTTTATTGGGCCAGATTTACTAACAGCTTGTGCCAGCGCAAACCCTCTTTTGGCGTTAAAAACTGCTGTTAGAATTTACTAAAGACATGCAGTGAAAAATTAGCGCTGAAAAGGTGTGGACACAGTTATTTTTTAGGCTTATCTTATTGTATATGGCCATATGCATTTGTAGGAGTTTCTCTTTCAGACTCAAAATATATGGGAGGAGAGTATTTAAAAGAGTCTTGCAAAGTGATTTACTAAGGTTTGCGCTAGTCAATTTACTGGTATTTGCACCATTATTTACCGCCTCCCAAAAGCATGTCTTAAACCAGATGCTGATTTGCATTGCTCTTGGTAGATTGTGCTGGTCATTATGGAAATGATATGGCTGCATCTGTGTTCTTTAATTTACGTGTCATCAGTAGATCACACGCAGAACTTTCCACTACCATCAGCACTTTTTTGGGATTGCGCTTTCACGCTAATTTGCCCTGTTTAGTAAATCTGGTCCATTGTAGGGGAAAAAGAATGTGAATGCAATGAAAGTGAATGATGCTAAACATCTCCATTTTCTTTTTTTCATGAAAAAAAAAAAAGTCACATGGGTTTGGAACAACTTGCTTTTCAGGTGAAATAACCTTTTAATAATTTAAATCCCTAGTGTAAAATAAACACTGTTCGGTGTTTATATGGGAACCACCAGCAGGGTGTTAAAAATAACACTGAAGCAGTGTTAAGAGTTAATTAGGTAATTAACTGATTAATTGAGTCATGTTTGTTTATTATTGAAGACAGAATTAGAATCACTGAAGAGAAATACAAGAACTACAACTGACTTCCAGCCACAGCCTTAGATAAAATCAACTGAAAAGACATTGAGTCTCTCAAGATTTCAGCAAAGGAGGATTAAACAACCCGCATCTAGTATATAAAAAGGGGGGCCTTGACTTTGAGGGTCCCAAGGTGGTCACCTTTGCCGTCACGTCATGCGGCAGGTTTGTGGCAGTCAACAGCTCCATTGGTTGCTTTCTTTGCTGCAGCATATTCATCGAATTCCAATTGCATGGTGGATTAATGAAAATGTGCCCTGCAGCTATTTAAATACAGGTTATTTCTATTATTTCTATTGTGTGTATGGTCTTTATCGTCTCTATACAGCTTGGCATTGTTTTCTTTTTGACATAAAGCCTGATAGTTACTGACAGTCTGTGACAACTAGCCCCCGTCTCCCCTATGTTGTATTGCATAGCTAAAGATTGTAGGATGTAAATAATGTAAATCAAGGTGCAATATGTAAGATTTTTGCAGTAAAATATCCAAAAACCACTAGGCCAGTGTTTTATATTTTGTTCACTTGAGTACTTACAATATCCCAAATGTTTCCAACTATTTGTAAATCGTGAGAAAATTGCAATTTTAACCAAGGCTCCGGGACGTGTGAGGAGTCGCCTGTCAATTGCGTTCTCGTTACCCTCAGTTTCCGGTTTTATTTTGTAAAAACCATGGGAACACCAAAGACGCTTTAATATATTACATGTTTTAATAGACAAGGGAACAACTGTTTTGATATATTTATAGACAGAGAACTAATTGTTATATAGCTTAACATGTTTAGTCTTATTGTTTAAATCTAATTTTCTTGATTTTTTGCGAGTACCATGCTTTACCATGCCTCAGAGAAAAACACTATTTTGTCAAGTAGCTAACAGCATAATCAAATGCAGCTTTATTTTAAGTAACAGTGATACAGAATAAACTTGGCGTCATCAAGCTACGCCTTTGTTTTGAATAGGCCTCTAGCGACCTCTAGCGGACAGCAATATTACATATTGCACCTTTAAACAATTGTAGGCTATTTGAGGCAGTTTAGGTAAATAGTTGGATAAAATTGGATAAATAGAGAATTAAAATTAAAATAAGAAAAAAGTAAATAAATGAGCAAATAAATAAAGAATGCATATAACAGTTCAGTGCTATAAAGAGTACAAAAACAATAAATTTTCCAGATAATATTTAGATATATTTATAATATTCATTTTTCACAATATAAATCGGGCCGTTATACAAGAAACTAGATGCTTTTAAAATATTAGAATGGGGGTCCCTCGCACAAGAATGATTATATTTTGGGCACCTAGGCCCGATTTCACAAACAGGGCTTAGCCTAAACCAGGATTAGGCCTTAGTTCAATTAGGATATTTAAGTAGCTTTCATAAACAAACAGTAGAAAAAAGCATTAGTGGTGTGAATCTTGAGACAAAACAATAACACTGACATATTTTAAGATATGTCTGTGCAAGTTACTTTCAGTTAAACCATCTGAAATGCAATTTAGTCTGGGACTAGCTTAAGCCTTGTCTGTGAAACCGGGGGCTAAAAGATTGAAAACCCTGACTTGGAGAACAGAGAGCATAAATGCCAGCAAATGGCATCAAAAATTCTAGAGTGTAATTCTTTGAGGCGACCAGCAGAAGGCATCCAGTACTAGTACATCTTTGAACATTAAAATTACTGCAGCGTTTAATTGAACACTCAGCAGATCCAAACAAAAGGCAACAGCTTTTTCACACAAACTTTTTTTTTGTGTGTGAAATGTTTTTCTTAAAAACGGCTTGTGCTGTCTTTTTTCTTAAGTAGCCTAAATGCTATTTGGTTTGATATTCTCTTAACTTAATAACATTCGTATTTAAGTGTGAATTCAATTAAGTCTTCAAATACGTTTTTGGAGCCAGTGAGTGCAAATTATTCGATTTCAAGAAATCAAACTTGATGTGAATACAAGTTTTTTCTGCAGACAATCCAACCAATCGCTGCGTGGCACGTGACGTCATCGAGATGAAAGGGAATTCTGCATCAAACACTCGCAGCAGTGAAGAGAGATCAGATCACGGTAGACCGAGCTGCTGCTGGCTTTCAGTCCACGTCTGCCTCGGGATCATGCAGCTAGACTTTTTGGAGTCTGTGCATTTGCAGGTATTCGGATTAACATGTGGAGGGGTGTGAGTGAGTAAACAGGCTCGATTAAAGCGCTTTTGTCCAGGACGTGTGTGAAGCTTTGATGTACACGCTGATGGGAGATCAGATTACAGGCGTCAGACCGCAGTCTTTCATCTGAGCTTTAACTTCAGTGCTGGACTCGGGACGGGTTCAGACCTCAGCGGCGAGCGCGCTGGATCGCATCCTGAACAGCTTTCCGTAGGAGACCGGAATCTCACGAACGACGCGTTATCGGTAAGAAAGTTTTGCACACAGTTGCAGCGCTGCTTTGAGCGCATATGAATTCAAAAATTAATATCTTAAGAAAAAATAACTACACAACACTCAAATAGTGCCTATCTATACGTTAATTAGCCTAATATAAGGGACATATTTTTTAATTCATCCAGTAGCATACAATCTTTTTCTGACAGGTTAAAACGTATCAGAAAAAAAAGTTATTCATATTTTATACAGTACATTGCAATGTTTTGAAGACGCAATGTATTATAACATAAATATAATTTATGACATTTTAAATTATATTATGGTTAATAATAATATTAATCCATAGATCTTCATATATGGATTTATCTATGGACTATATAATATATAATCAGCACATAAATTAATCATTATTGGCCAATATTAGTGTTTTTAAGGGGGTTACCATTAATAATAAACAGCTATAAATCAATATGTACACACACACATATATGTATATATATATATATACACACACATACATATATATATATATATATATACGTATGTGTGTGGACGTGTGTCAAGCTAATATAATGATATAGAGGAACTTTTTTCCCAACTCAGCCAGTGTTAAACCTCTTGAAATATTAAACACCCACTGTAGATTTAAAATTAATTTTTGTCTGATTTTAACACACATTATTCCAGACTGGAGCTCTATAAAAAAGCACAAGATTTATAATAATCATTGTTTGCTTAGTGTTCACACAGTTTTGAGAGATAATGGCAAATAGTGTCCTCCATAAATCATTCATCAAAGGATTTCTGCTTTCACAGTGTATGTGGGAAAGACCTTACAGAATGCCTCAGGCACGGATCCTCTCCGGGTTTACTCTTCACAGGATACTCGTCCTTCCACTTTGTGTCATGGTATGTTTTCTTCATTTTAACACCTTTTGCTGATTCCAAAACTTGAAGAAGTAACAAATTAATACTTGGCTTACTTGTTTTGTTCCCCAAGATGTGGTCTCAATTACTTTACACTACTATTATTTACACTACTGTTGAAAAGGTTGGGGTCGGTAAGATTTTTAGTTTTTTGAAAGGCTCACCAAGGCTGCATTTATTTGATCAAAAATAAAGTAAAAACAGCAATATTGTGAAATATTATTACAATTTAAAAGAACAGTTTTTTTTTGTTGTTGTATTGTAATATATTTTAAATTGTAATTTATTACACAGAATTTTCAGCATCATTACTCCAGTCTTCAGTGTCACATGATCCTTCAGAAATCATTCTAATGGACCCTTTTCATGGACTGTGATGATGTTTCCACAGTTATCAACGTCGCAAATCTAGTAAAGTTTTTATTAAGTTTTTAAAAAAATGTAATATACATTTATAACGTTATACTATGTGTTATATTATAATATATATATACCTTGGTATACCTTGGCAGTAATTCAAAGGCTGAGGGAATAGCGACAAATTTGACACCTTTCTCATTCTGACTGCTGTAACAAACGCTGTCATGGATTTTTTATTTTGCTATTGGAGCAAATGGAAATACAAAAACTATATTTGAAGACTTCAGATGCAAAAGCCTCTAAATGCCATCTGAAATTTTCTTCTAAAATTAGCATTTTTATCAAGCTTGTATGTTTATGTTCAGTTATTTCACATTAATGGCAATGAAAATGACCTATTAATTGCCATTAAAGTGAAATTACTGAACCTAAACATACGAGCTTGATAAAAATGCTCATTTTAGAAGAAAATTTCAGACGGCACTTAGAGGCTTTTGCATCTGATGTCTTCATTTGCTGTCGTCTCCCATTAACCGCTATAGAAATTTTCCCAATTAAAATGACTTTTGCTTCTGAGAACCCTGGAAATATGAAAAGGTCCATATGATGATTTGCTGCTCAAGAAATACTTACTATTATCAATGTTGAGAACAGCATTTATTTCGAATAGAATTCTGTTGTAACGTTATACATGACTTTTGGTGAATTTAATGTGTCCTTACTGAATAATAATAATAAAAAACCTTACTAACCCCAGACTTTTGAACATTATTGTGTGTGTTTGTTCTTGAGAACAAAAGTGCAATCATCATTATGATATATATCTCCACATTTTGGTGCACTCCACTATGGTAAACCTCCAATGAAATTATGGAATAATTAACCATGCTGGTTTCATGTCCCTCACAGTTGGCAGTTATGGCAGAGGAGAGAAGAGATTGCAGGGAACAGGAATACAAGGATAAGTTTGGGAGCTGTATTCCCTGTCGGCAGTGTGATGCTGGACAAGAGCTATCTAAGGTTTGCCAGTTCTGCGCTAGGTTAATAATATTTTTGTTTTAGCCTAATTTGAAACAATTGGTGCACATATAAATCTTGTATTTTTAATTTCCTAAAAAGATTACATCTTAAATCAAGAAATAATATCCGAAGCACTCTGTTCCTTTGAATTGGTTCCAGCTGAGCTTAATTCTGGAATTCTTTCCTTTCAGTTCACCTACCACAGTCAGATTAATGTGCAAATATATTTAGATGCTTCTACTTCAAGCTGTTTTTAAAAAAAAGACCCGTTTCAACCATGTATGCGATCAAATCTGGGACGGAGAGACGCGTTCCCATCAGTTTCACAGAGTTCATGAAAGACTTTTAGACCAAACAGGTCAAAAGCAAAGAGTTCACCAATAGAGAGGGGATGCCAATGTTTTGAATAGCTTGTCCTGACCAATTATTTATTGCTTCCTCCTTTTCATAAAGAGAGAGGGTAAACCGCTGTTCTCTTTTGCAGAGCACTGGCCACGCTTTAATCAGTTACACCCACACTTCTTATCCTCTCCTGCCACAAACTTCTGTTTTTTTCTTCAAGCCTTTTAATGTCATTGCCACCCCTGAGAATTTCAAGGCCTTGTAAACATGGCATGTGAAGAAATTAAGTGGTTTTGTACTATTCACCTAATCTAAACGGATGTCTGGGGTATTTCTGAAGTGTGGAAATCATTACACAGTTTATGCTCGGGTAAATGCAGGTACATCAGGCTGTTGGATGTATACAAATGTAGTGCACACGCTTTTTTTAACCGCATGACTTTCATGTTGGTACACATGAACAGACACTTATTGGTTATACGCTTCAGTGCATCAGATGTTTTCAGCCAATTAATGCTTTGGGGCCTGAGGAGGTAGTGAATGATTGCCTGCTTTTTCCATTCAAGCACTAGTGGTTTAACCTATTCTTTGGAGCCAAGGACAATATCATGCGGAAAAACGGTGTTTAAGTTACTTTAGTTTAGTTTCACTGTTAAAATGTATTCTCCCAGTTTAACATGCAGATTCTATAGTATGAGTATGTTTATTTCCCAAAAAGAATAAACACTTAATCTCTGTGGCGCTATCAAAACATTGCTTTATTTGTTTGAGCATCCCGTCCAGCCCGACAACAGCAAAAGTGGCGCAACCAATGGTGTAGCTTTGGGGCTGTTTCCATTTTTTGTGACCAATGGTAGATGGGAGGAGTGTTTTAGAAACACGTTTTAAAAAAGCTATTATTTTTACTATAGAAGTTACACTTATACTTAGAATAGCTGTAATAACATAACCAAAATTTTATATTGTTTTAATGTTTGGCACTTCAGAAGCTCTTTCAGGCAGTTTGTTTAGTAAGAACTGTTCACTTGACGCCCTTTTACTGTTTTTCAGAGATCCATGACTAGTCAAACAGCTAGTAAAATCCCCACCTACACACTGTCTTTCACCTGAAAAGGCCGATAACAGCTTTGTTGATAGGCATTTTGTAATTGTTAAAGGGATAGTTCACCCAAAAATTAAAGTTTACTCACCCTCATGTCGTTCAAATACAAAAGAAGAAGTTTGCATGCAGTTATATCCAGTGTGCTGTTAACCACAACTAGATCATAGTGTCAATGAGTTGAACTTGATAAGTGAATCAGTTTGAATTGAGAACAAATCAATCAGGTGGTTTTGTGAACTCAAACAACAACTCAACGCTTCAATACATTCCAGTTTGACACTTCAATGGCATCTTGTGGTGGACCACAATTATTTTATCAGTTATCGGTGGTTTAGTGACGTCATTGGTGATGTGGCAACACAAGCTCCAATGCAAGTTTTATGACACAATATACATTTAATACAATGCGCTTTGCATTTGCAACACAAGTTTCATTGTTGTATCGTTGTATTAGTCAAAAGATTTGTTCACAAATTTGACTTTTTGCTGCTACTTGGATTGCAAAGAAGAACGTAGACAGATGTTCAGAACTTCAATGAATAACAACTTAGAGTTAATTTGACTGATACACCCAGTCCTCATTTACTTTTGTTAAAAGAGTTGTCAAGATATTTTTCAAAAATTCGCCTTTTGCGTTCTGAAGAAAGAAAGGCATTCGAGTTGAGGTTGAGTAAATGATGACAGAATTTTTTAATGCTTTTCAACTATTGCTTTAAACGATTATCTCAGAAATAGAATGAACACAACAGCAGTCTGTTTTAGGACCATTTTTACTTTTTTTTTTTTGCATTGTGCCTTTTTTTTATGACAATTAAGCACATCTCCTCCCTCAAATTAAACGTATTACTGTAATGCATTGCTTTTTTAATATAATGGTCCTAAAAAAAAAGCTTCATTTCTTTTTGCAAACTATATTTCTTTCTTTCTTTTGGTTTTGGAGTAAAATATGGCTCAGACATGTTCTTGACAGGTTTTGTAAGATTCACCCTTAAAGCTTACCTGTTGGGTTGAGTGAGAAGTTCACCCTTTGTTTTATTGCGAAGTATTAATGAGCAGGAGAGTTATGGGTAATTTAGTTGTATGGAGTGTCTGCAGGTTTTTTGAATAAGATGAGTTCAAAACACTTGTGTGTCTGAACATGCTTTCATCCAGCTTTCTCCACTATCACCCATCCATCCTGCTGTTTTGCTTGGCATTCTCACTCAAATCTGATCTGGAGATAGTGGAAAAATGGTACTTGCAGGTACTGGTTTGGTGAGTTCTCTTAGGCAAGAATGTTTCTGGGTGATTCTGGACTGTGACAACAGGCTTTTGTAAAGAATAGAGTTGGCTGTTTTTTCTGCATTATTAACTCCGCATTTTTTTATAGTGATAATCTGACATATCTGTCATTAGAGGTTACCCAACATGCAAAATAAAGCATGACTGCTCAAATGTCTGTCCATGTACAATAGTTGGTCCTGATCACTGTATTTTGTAACATGTCAGTTATGGCCTTTTAGTGTGTATTGACGTCTTTTGACCATTTGACTTGTGTCTGCTTTTGACACTTTTTTTAATAACTGGGGAGGACAGGAAATGAAGGGGGGAAACAGAATTAGGAAATATCGTGAACAGATTCGAACTTCAGTCGCCCTTTTGAGCATGACAGTACACAGTGATAACTGCTAAGCCACAACTGTGACACATATTAGAATGATTTCTGAAGGATCATGTGACTAAATTAGGAGTAAATTAAATTTTAAAATATAGCTGCAAGCAGCAATTAAGGGGCCAAGCACAAAGAAGTCATTATAAGTCATGCCAGTACAGCTGGGAGCATCAGACCAACTGCAACAATGAGCAATTTTTGGGCAAAATGGCTGAAAAATCATAGTCACTAGTAATATGATTTAATGGTTTATTACTTTCGACCAATAGGTGGCGCTGTGAGCAAATTGATGTGGTGTGGTCAGAGTAAGGTGACAATGAAATATGCTAAGTTTGGTGTCAATATGCCAAAGTATAGCAGAGATACAGTCATTTTGGCATCATGCCATTAAATTTGTTGATACGGTATTCGAAAGCGGTTTCGTCTGTTGACACGAAATCCATAACTTTTTGCCAGCATGTTCTGAAGATGATACGATTCTCCTCTATCACATACGAATCAAGACCAGTTTCATCTAATGTAATCAGAAGTTATTAGCATTTTTGGTAATTTCATTATAACTTTTGACCACAAGGTGGCTCTTGCCTGAAACCTTTTGAGTACCTTCAGGGCATGGTGTCGAAGACACATACCGAGTTTCTAACAATATGCCAATGCATGCATAAAATATAGCATTTTACAAAAAAATTCAAAATGGCCGAAGCCCAAAATGGCCAATATGGGTAGTTGTTCGAAAACAGTTCGACGAATCAGTTTGAATTCCATAGCTTTTTGTTGGAATGATGAAGATGGTTTGGTTCAATTTTCGTGAAAATTGGAGCAACGGCCTTGGAGGAGTTAGGAAAAAGTGGGTTAAATTCAAATGGCGGAAAAAGTTTCATGACGTGCAATAGTGTTCATTGTGTGCGAATCGAATCGTGGGAAAAAATCTGTTTCTAGCCCTCACAATTCAAAAGTTATTAACATAAACGTGAGTGCATCTTTGGCCCTAGAGCGATAGAGTTAGAGACTCTAAAATTGCTGTGGATAATGTTCAGACAGTCCTCTATCTGTGTGCCAAATTTCATAATTTTCCCGCAAGCGGTTCTATGGTGGTACTAAGAAATTTTATGAGCCAGATTCAAACTCCTGTTGCTCATATAAGCACCACAGCTTAGGATAATAACTACTACGCCATGGCTCTGACACATAGACACATTCTGAGCCATATCTGTGAGCCTGAATCCTCATTTGTATTCATCAGGTGTTCAGCTAGGATTAAGAAATGGTGCTATCAAGATTCAAAATCCTGTTGCCCATTTGAGCACCACAGCCCATAATGATAGCTACTAGGCCACAGCTCTGACATGTAGGTGCTTTTTGAACCATATCTGGGAGCCTGAATACTTATTTGTATTCATCTGGTGTTCAGCTAGGATTAGGAAATGTTGCCAGCTAGATTCAAACTCCCAATGTCCTTATGTACACCACAGCTCATAGTGATAACTACCGAGCCATGGCTCTGACACGTAGACGCATTCTGAGCCATATTCGGAGCCTCATTGGCTTTTATATGATGTTCATCTATCTGTTTGAACTACTAAATGCTGGAAGAATCCAGCAGCAAACTCCAACAGACAAACCACAGGGGGCTACAGAGCTCCTTAGATTTCTCTTTCCCACTTTGCTCTGCTGTTGATTATCTCTCTGGGAATGGCATCATGCCTTCAAACGGAGTGACCATACCTCTTTTATTCACCGTCCCCCCCAATCCTTCATGCCCTGCTGGAGAGAAAGGTCTTATATGGGCTGCGGGCAGCAACAACAGCTGTCATTCTGTTCAGGCACCCTATATGCAGACTTTGGAAGGCCTGTGTTGAGAGAGCCAAATCAGTCTTCTCTAACATTGGCTGAAACTGCGGCCAGGCTTTGTGGAGAGCTCTTGTCATTGGCTCTCTCACGCAGGCCAGTAATCCATGTGTGCCTGAGCTGGGAAACTGGATCGCGGTGTAGAAAGAAGGCCCCTGTTTGAAGCCGATCTCCACGTTAATGATATATGAGCCTCTTCTCTAATCCAGCTCAGTGTGGTGGAAATGCAGGCGGGTAATAGTGACCTGACTAGGGAAGGGGCAGCTGTGGAAAAAAAAAAAACAATAGTGCAGGGTGATATCAAACTACAAAGGTCCTCTCACTTTTCTGTGCATTATGCTTCTCTGCTGGAATGTGACTGGTAGGAACGTGATTGTCAGAGGAGGTGTGTTTGTTTAATGGATCACGGTTACATATTGTGCTGTTTATAAAGTAGTTGTGCTGATTTAAAAAGTCATATTTTTTTGCACATGAAATGAACCCTTCAGCCACATCAGTCTTCTAGAAATAGCACCACAGCAATAGTTCATCCCAAAGTAAATATTCTGTCATATTTCTTCTTTGGAAACCCAAAACGAGATGTTTTGATGTTATATCAAAATTTACGTTGAACCAAATTGTGAAATATAACACCATAAAAAGTACCTTAAGAGTGGTCAAGATGACTCTTGTGCACTACATTCCGAGTCTTTTGATGCCATATTATTGCTTTGTACGAGAAACAAACTAATTTATGTCATTCGTCAAAAATTTTGCTGCACCCTAGATGACAAAACTCATTTGCGTCAATTCATTCCAGATTTGCCGCATCTCATAATGAATCGCAATGCTTCAAGTTTGAATATGCAAAAAGGCTAGTAGATGATGACAAAATTTTAGGTTTTGAGTGATCTATTGTTCCTGTAGCTGACACTTATCAAAAGAGAACACAAGATTTTTATTCAGAACTACTGAAAGTGCAAAGGAAAACTGTGTTTTAAATTGGTGTCATATTGCTGGTTGGTTCCATTGATAAATGCATTGATTGATCTTGATTGATGATCTCTGTTGGGTTGGATGGGTGCAAAAGACATTATTTGAAGCTCCAAGAAGCTCTGCTTCAATTATGGTTTGACAAAATCTGGCTCAGTGAAAGCTGAATATATCTCTGCAAGATTCCCAAGAATTATATCAATGTGGAAAGGATTAAAAACAAATAAGCGTATTCCAGATTGATTACTGTCAGTGGAGTTTTGAAAAGACTCTGGCATTGTTTATTGAAGTGGGTGGACCTGGAGGGGGAAAAGGCTCTTCTGAGTAATGCTAATTAAGCGGTGCTTAAGATTTAAGTTTAGATCCCGAAGCCTGGAAAAAAATGTTTGCTTACATTTCACTTCTTAATGTCAAACTCAATGTGGCAAAACGTCAAAGTCCAACATGTTGTACAGAAACATGCCCAACAAATGTTGTTCGTCACAGTTCGAGGAAAAACCATTCTAAACCCATTAGAACATCTTCCAAGCTGAATTTTCTGTCTCTTTTGTGTGTGAAATACTATTGTTTTGTTACTAGCTGCTAAGCTAAAGGAAACTGTTTTTTGTTCTATTGTTATATTGCTCATGGCAAGAAGGTGTTTTGTTCACGAAGACACTTTCTTTGTGATCTCTTTGTTATATTTTGCTTAGGCTGTGCATGAGTACAGGAAAATTGGCCTCATATTATTACCCAAACTGTACAGTTTTAGATCTTTTATTGAAATAAAATATGCCTGTATTTAGGGAACAATGCAAAGGGTGTTGTCTCGTATAATTCAAGAGTGCTGAGAATTCTCCACGACCTCACAACTTGACATCAAGACCTCTCCTCAAGTTTCCTTTGTGATTTGGTTTCGCGTATGTACTCAGATTGCATTTCTGGGTGAATCTCACAAAACCTGTCATATAATATTTGTTGTTAATTTTAAGTTGATTTGAATTGTCAAATGAAATAAATGGCATACATCTGTACTAGACATCTTTCAAGAAATTTCATTCAGCTTGTATCTTTTAAAATTTTAAACAAAATCTTAATTTATTCATAATGTAAAATATATTTATAATATATAAAAATGATTAAATAAATTCTAAAATTGAATGGCCATTTCATTTTATAATTTATTTCACTTTAAAATGTGTGTGGATTCCTGATTTTGTGGTTAGAAACACTTTATTGTGCAAGTGTTTGCATTATAAAAATATGCTTTGTAAATCTTTTCGTTTAAAAGGCTTTCTTTTTTTTTGCATTCCACATACCAAAACCTCTCAATATCAATATTTCTCAGACACACTTTAGCCGAAGACAGGCCTGACAAAACCTCTGCAATAAACTCCCAATAAACCAACAATGGGCGTCCCCGTGGGCCTTTCTGATTCAAATGCAGAGCCCTTCGGGGGCCCGGAGCAGAAGGCTGTCCATTGATCCCGTGAGAGTCAGGGAGATTATTGCCTGTGTAAGATAGACTCTCTCAAAAGAAGCTTGGCCTTTGTTCAGCTGGGGAAATCTCACACACACACACACACTGTGATCATTATTTCATCTCGGCTTCTTGTTAGTCCACATTGGCGCTTTTCTTTAGTGCGGCTCTCCTTCGCCCTTCCCTTCCTCGGCAGTGAGATATCTTCCGTTAATCCTCACAGGAATGTGGCTTTGGCTATGGGGAGGATGCCCAGTGTGTGCCCTGCAGAGCCAGTCGCTTCAAAGAGGACCGCAGCCTGCAGAAATGCAAGCCCTGTCTGGACTGTTCCCTACTCAATCGCTTCCAGAAGGGGAACTGCTCCACCATGAACAACGCCATATGCGGAGACTGCCTGCCTGGGTGAGTCAGTCAAACGAACGCAATTATATAGAATAAAGAATGATGGGAGTTTTCCAAGACCAAGTTGGTCTATAGTACTCTCTTAAAAATAAAGGTTCCAAATGGGTTTTTTCAGGTGATTTCAATGAACAGTTTATATATATATAAACTTCCAGTAACAGCCGTACGGGTGTTTACGAGAGTGTCGAGTTCCAGTGGATGGGTGACCTCTGACCCGATGTATGACGTAGGCGTAGCTTAAGCTCAGGTGAGAATTGACGAACATGGAAGCACAGAGGATAGAGCAAAACAAAACGCCGGTCACTAATTAGAAGTCTAAAATGAGAAGTTTTAAAGAAAAATATCAGAGGACACTACACGTCATACGTCAGGTAATAGGTCACTCTTCCACCAGAACTCGACTTGCGTACGGCTGTTACCGGAATCTAGTGATTACAGTTTATAAAGTTATAAATATGGACATTTTTCTTACAAGAATGCATCGCTTCACTTCAGAAGGCCTTTATTAACCCCCTGGAGTCGTACGAGTTAAATCAACTCTGCTCAGAGAACATATGGTCCCTCTCTACACAGAGTTAAAATAACACTGAAGCAGACTTAAAGTTAATGAGATAACATGCTGTTTGTGGAGTTGTTTAATCAGATCTTGAGAGATTTTATGTTTTTTATCTTCAGTTGATTTCATCTAAGGCTGTGGTTGAAGTCAGTTCTGCTTGTTAACAGCAGGTGTTCATCACTAATGCTCAATCATCACTTAATTAATCACTTAATTATCTCATTAACTTTAACTCTGCTTCAGTGTTACTAAGTAGAGAGGGACCATATGTAATCTGAGCAGAGTTGATTTCACTCTGGGGATTTTGCTGTGTATGGATTACTTTTATAATGGATGGATGCACTTTTTTGGGCCTCAAAATCTAGGGTACCATTCACTTCCATTATAAAGCTTGGAAGAGGCAGGGTATTTTTTAGTATAACTATGATTGTGTTCGTCTGAAAGAAGAAAGTCATATACACCTAGGATGGCTTGACGGTGAGTAAATTATGGCATAATTTTCATATTCGGGTGAACTAACCCTTTAAGTACAATGGAAAAGTTCCAAGGATGTTAAAGATTCTTCATGGTACCATCAATGCAGCAGTCATGATCTGGAATTTAAAACTTTTCTCCATAGGGTAATTGATTTTTCTAACAGTAACATATAAATGTTAAAAAAGACAGATCAACTGTGATGTCTGATGTTGTTAATCTAAGGTATATGCTTTTGTTGAAGCCATCTGTTTGCATTATTTACATTTATTTTAAAAAAAAATTGTGTATAACAGTGGAGTTTGTAGTACATTACCCATGATGCTGTATGGAAAATCCCACCAATCAGAGAGTTGTTGGGAGCAAAATGTGCCAAAAGATTTCTGAGGCTCTGCACTCCCATGAAGCACTGCAATATATATATATATATATATTTTTTTTTTTTTTTTTTTTACATATTTTTTAATAAACTTTAAATATATTGTTCCTAAAGATATATAATCAACTTTGAAATAATAGTTTTATATTTCTCCATTGTTTTAAATCCATTGTCATTTGCAGTGCTTCATGGGATTGTAGTTCTTTTCCTCACTAAAGCCTTTAAGTACACAGTCTTGTACCCTTGTTGTACCTTTGTCAGATTTTCAACTACCTTTTTGCTTCAAATAAAAGTTTGTAATATTGTGATTCACCTTGTAGTTCATGGCTTATAAAGGCAGGAACACACCAAGTCCATCTGATCATTCTGATTGGCTGTTCAGCTACTGCCAACTGCTGGTACGGAAAGGCATTTCATCTTACGCAGGCGCAGAACGGACATGCTACTTGGCCGTCGGCTGTCGAGCGTCGGTTTGGTGTGTCAGGGCAACTTTGGACCCAGACGCTGCCGACGTGAGCCAACCCCGCAGTCTGCTTTCGTTGCCACTAGTTCGTCGGCGTCGGCTTGGTGTGTTCCTGCCTTTAATGCTTTAGCAAATCCCTATGGGAAAAATGAATGGAATAAATACTTCCGAAACCAACACTGCTGAAAAAGTGGGCAGGCACTAATGCACTCTATAAAGAACCTTTATTTTTCAGAGCATACAGTCATTCTGAAACCCAAACTGAATTTACGTGGAGCCGTGGCTCAGTCCTTCTCACGAAAGCTTTTTACATAAGTTACACACACTTTAGCCCTCCAGCCCTGAGTGAAGCAGATGATTTCTCAGTTTAAAGTCCAGGTCAGGGAAATAAACTCAAGGCCTTCAGTTGGGCCCAGACATGCCCTAGAAGCTGAAACATGTCAGGTTTAAAAAGAACTGCTTTTCGCTATCGCTGCAAGAGTTACTAGTTTCCCTACAGCAGCATCCTGCTCTCACCAGATAAGTTTTTAATAACTGTTGATTACCCATAATTAAGTGCTTTGGCACAGTAAGACATGCTGAAGGCAACTCTTCACATTACCTTCAAAGTTCATCTACATCATTTTAGAGAAATGTCTTCTTAGGGCTGTTACTGTAACTAATGGTGGAATACTTCTCACATTGTAATGGATAGTTTTCCTCCAATGTTGATTAATTGAATAGGGCTCTCAAATAATTATTGCCCCCTAATCCAGTTTTCTAATAAGGGATTTTCCAGAGATATTCAACTGAAAAGCAGCAAGGCAAATACATATCACAGGCAAGAATGTGTCTTTTGTAAAATGGATTTGATTTCTAAAGCCACTTTTTGACTATCCAGTTGTTTAATAATCTGCCACTAAAATGAATATAATGTTTTTGAATGATATGCATTTGGTGGCTTTTCTCAGCAAATATTGATGTGCACTCCCTTTCAAAAGTTTGGGGTCAGTAAGATTTTTTGATATTTTTGAAAGAAGTCTCTTGTGCTCACCAAGGCTGCATTTATTTAATATTGTAATATTGTGAAATATTATTACAATTTAAAACAACCATTTTCTATTGTAATATATTTTAAAATGTAATTTATTCTTGTAATGTCAAAGCTGAATTTTCAGCATGATTACTCCAGTCTTCAGTGTCACATGATCCTTCAGAAATCATTCTAATGTTGATTTGCTGCTCAAGAAACTTGTCTTAATATTATCAGTTGAAAACATGCTTAACAGTGCTGCTTAATACTTTTGTGGAAACCATGATACATTTTTTTTTTAAGATTCTTTGAATAGAAAGTTCGAAAGAACAGAAGTTATTTAAAATAGAAATCTTTTGTAACATTATACATGTCTATACTGCCATTTTTGACCAATATAATGCATTTTTGCTGAAAAAAATGACCTTTTCAATGGTAGTATATGCAATATAATTTGATTAATTGTTATATGATGTAATTAATTTGATTAAAATTGAGTTGACTGACAACAAAATTAATGATAAATAAAGAAGTAAAAAAAAATATATTGTTTCATTTTTAAATTAATATGCATTTTATTCTTACAGATTTTACAGAAAGACGAAGTTAAGTGGATTTCAGGATATGGAGTGTATCCCATGTGGAGATCCGCCGCCGCCATATGAACCGCACTGTAAGCACATTTATTGATTCATGTTAAATACTTTAATAAGGTTTTTTAAGGTATTTCTGTCCTTGAGGAAAATGTCCAGTGCATTCATTTCTTCTGGAAACAAACAAACAAACAAACATCTTTTCCATGCACCATTAAAGGGTTAGTTCACCCTCACCCTCATGTCGTTCTACACCCGTAAGACCTTCGTTCATCTTCAGAACACAAAGACAGTTTTGATGAACTCAAAATAAAATATTTTTGATGGCTCAGTGAGGCCTGCATTGACACAAGTTAATTTACACTTTCAATGCCCAGAAAGCTACTACAGATGTATTTAAAACAGTTCATGTGACTACAGTGGTTCAACCTTAATGTTATGAAGCGATGAGAATACTTTTTGTGTGCTAAAAAAACAAAATAACGACTTTATTCAACAATATCTACACTGCTTCATGAAGCTTTGAAGCTTTACGAATCTTTTGTTTCGAATCAGTGGTTCGGAGCGTGTATCAAACTGCCAAAGTCACGTGATTTCAGTAAACGAAGCTTCGTTACATCATAAGTGTTTCGAAATTTCAATAGTTCACGTGACTTTGTCAGTATGATATTTGCTCCGAACCACTGATTCGAAACAAAAGATTTGTAAAGCTTCGAAGCTTCATGAAGCACTGTTTTGAAATCGCCCATCACTAGATATTGTTGAATAAAGTTGTTATTTTGTTTTTGGCACACAAAAAGTGTTCTTGTCACTTCATAACATTAGGGTTAAACCACTGTAGTCACATGAACTGTTTTAAATACATCTGTAGTAGCTTTCTGGGCATCTGAAAGTGTTAATTATCTTGCTGGCAATGCAGGCCTCACTGAACCATCGGATTTTATCAAAAATATCTTAATTTGTGTTCTGAAGATGAACGAAGGTCTTACAGGTGTAGAACAACATGAGGGTGAGTAATTAATGACAGAATTTTCATTTTTGGGTGAACTAACCCTTTAATGTGTCTATTGAGCTTCAAAAAGGACTTATATTCCACATCCCATTGCATCTCTTAGTTTGAAAGCATGTGAATGAGAGCTAATGCGAAGGGCAAGATTATCAGTGAATTTTTGGAGGTCCACATTTACTTGAATGAAATAAAAAACATACAATTAAAAACATAATCAGGGTGAGTACATGATGACAGATTTTTTTTAGGGTAATCCTTTAAAAGGATCCATCATACAAACAGTTGCATTAATATTAATCTGTGAGATGATGACCCACTCAGTCTTGGTGATTCATACAGCAGTATTTTACAATCAAATAAATGCCTCTTTTTACAAGTCAGAACATAGGCATAGGTAATAAACAGAACTCTCTGTGTAACTGTTCAACAGCATGGCTTTCTTCCGCAAATACACACATGGGTATGTTAAACACGTAGCGTTTCACAAAGCAGTGTATTGTTCTCCTGCAGTCTAATTGGGCTCATTTTATGCACCGTTGAGTGCCATTGTACAGAAGCTTGTGTCTTTGGCAGTTACGCAGGGAGAGACAAGGGGGAAACTTATACCTTTCAAAATTAAGTGTGACTTCCAGAAGTTTAAGATGTTTGCAGCTGCTGCATGTGGAGATTTGCAGCGTGTTTGTAGGGCAGAATTTGAGCCAGGTCTAACACTCCTTCGCCAGATACATAGTCCTATAGGCGTACAGGTCAGCTCGTCCCATGGATGTGAAGAATTTGATCTCTGTATAAACTTTGGCTTATTATGCAATCATTATGCACTGTGATTTTTGGTCTTCAGAGGAGCGGACACAAGGCATTTTTTTTTTTTTTTAGCATTTTGTTTTTTCCTTGATGTCCATTTAACCTTTTAACCAAAAAACAGTCAACTTTTCAAAGGACTGTTTACTTATTATAGAAAATTATGAAATAAATTACTTGTGGTTTTTGCTCTATAAAAAAAAAAAAAAAAAAAAAAAAAAAGAATAGAATAGAATAAAATAAAATAAAAAAAATAAAATATGAAATAAAATAAAATAAAATATGAAATAAAAAAAAAAAATTTAAATAAAAATTTCTTAAAATGTCTTAAAAAAAAATATATATATATAAATATATATATATATATATATATATAAATATATTTCTTAAAATAAAATAAAATTTTCTTAAAAAATAATAAATTAAACAATGAGCTTTGGAATTATACAAAAAATAAAAATATTTTTTGGTTATTGAGAATTGTTTTTAATAACTACCATAAATTCTAAAATAAAATACAATTTTCTTAAAGAATAAATTAAACAGTGAGCTTCGGATTTATACAAAAAAATAAAAAATATTTTTTGGTTATTGAGAATTGTTTTTAATAACTACCATAAATTCTAAAATAAAATACAATTTTCTTAAAGAATAAATTAAACAGTGAGCTTCGGATTTATACAAAAAAATAAAAAATATTTTTTGGTTATTGAGAATTGTTTTTAATAACTACCATAAATTATGAAATAAAATAAAATAAAAAAATACTTTTCTTAAAAAAAGAATTTAAAATTAAACAATGAGCTTTGGCATTATACAAAAAAAAAAAAAAAAAAGATTTCTTAGTTATTGACAATTTTTTTTTAATAACTGCCATAAGTTATAAAATAAAATAAAGTACAATAAAATAAAATAATAAAATACAGAATGTAAAATAAAATAAAGAGATCTGGCTTTATACATAAAATATGATTTCTCGATTATTAAGAATTTCTTTTAAAAACTGCTGTAAATTATAAAATACAATATTTTTTAATAACTACCATAAAAAAATAAAAATAAAATAAAAAACGCAAGTTTGCCATTGAAAATTATTGTGTATTTCAACACGGAGCAAATGTATAAATGCCAAATAGTTGACAAGTAATTGTAGGTTGTCATGTGTGGGGGAAATTTGTGAACACATTTTGCAGCCAAGTTTTATTAAATGCTCCTTTTGGACTGTTGAAGAAGGTGTTGAGTTACAGTATATTATACCCTTTGTTTATGATGCACTCAGAATTTTCTTTGCACTTCTGGACCATAACTGAATCTGAAAGCTGCTCTGACCCATTGTGCGTGCAAACGGCTGAAAAGACTCCAGAGCGTTCCTGTCCTCTGGCATTATCTGACTGAGGGTGGTGAAAACTCAAAGGCCTGATGGTTTTAATAGCCCCCACGTCGGCCCGGGGCAAACACGCAGCTGCACGAGGAAGTCTGTCTTTAGAGAAGACCATAAATCCAGAAACACTCTGGTGTCCTTGGCCCATCCTGAGAGCGAAAGGAAGAAAACAGAGCATTTTATGGGTTCCTCTAACTGCTTTAATGTGTTTCATCTGCTGCTGTCTTTTCTTGTCATGGGATAGCTCTAAATATTTGGCAAAGCCCCTCACAGCTGTCCCATCTAAGCATCTGAACTGATGTGAAGCCAATTTATGAAGGGGTCACATGAGAGCCGGACGGCTGCTGGGTCGGTAATGGGCGAGAGTAATATAAGCTGGCATTTTTGCTTTTGCGAAACACCTCTGATTTAACTATTTCAATGATTCAAGCCCAAAGCTACTGAATTTAGAGCCTCTGAAGCAGCCCAGCTTGAAAAGCGACCATTACTGTATTGTACATATTGAAGAAAGCTTGAACCGCAAGAGTATGAAAGAAAATGAGTGGTTTGGTATTTGACCTGAAGGGGATTACGTCACATTGGCTCAGCCCATAGATCATAATTAGCGATGGCTTTCATCTTGAACTCTCATGTGTTGTGGGTCACTGATAGACTGATTTGATTAGTCTGATGAAGCACTACATAAAAGACAATCCTGTGATTTAAAAGCAGATAACTTCAGGGTGCAATTTTTCAATGATTGTGCTGCTCAAACTCTACTCAAATCACTCGTGAATCGAGTTTCCTGTGCATTTCACATGAAAGTGATTCCATTTTGGTTATAATGCTGCCTGTGTTGTAGACAGCAAGGACACTCTCTAGGTTTTAGAACAGAGCTAATTTTACCCTACCGGCTTAAAAGCCCCAACCTTGGCAGCTAATGAAGTGAATAACGGTCACTCTTTTATGGAGCGTTTAATCAGCAACCTGCTTGGAATTTGGGGATCTAGATCAACACAATCCTCTGTACTACCAGCCTACCCCACAGTTGTTTCGGGCTCAAGGCCATGTGTTTCAGCGTGGCATTCTCTAAAGTCAACAGCCGCACATATCAAAGAGAACAGTCTATTGGCTCATGGAGCGCAGTGCTGCGATAGTATCAGCAGGTGAGATCTTTTCAAGGGCCGCCCTTTGTCTGTGTTTGCTGCAGCTGTGGGCAGCTGATAAGAGGGGAAACGTTTTGGTTTTGGGGGGAGGTGAAGGGAAGGAGGACAGCACACAGCTGGGCCAGATTTGCTGGCACTGAGACATGACAGTGTAGATAGAAGTACAACTCTGAGCAGGGGCGGAAAAAGTGGCCCTGGACTTTTTGGCACAAAGCGGCCCATCACACCCGGTCCACAACACACCTCACTATCAAATCACCGGCTCAGACCAATTTTATTACACCACTTTTTATAACATAAAAATGTAAATGCTATTTATACAGAAATATAAATGATATACACTACCAGTCAGAAGTTTGGAATCGGTAAGATTTTTAATGTTTTTAAAAGAAGTTTCGTCTGCTCACCAAGGCTGCATTTATTTAATTAAAAATACAGTAAAAACGGTAATATTGTGAAATATTATTACAATTTAAAATAACTGTTTTCTGTTTAAATATATTTTATAAAGTAATTTATTCCTGTGATCAAAACTGAATTTTCAGCATCAATACTCCAGTCTTCAGTGTCACATGATCCTTCAGAAATCATTCTAATATGCTGATCTGCTGCTCAAGAAACATTTCTGATTATTATCAATGTTGAAAACAGTTGTGTACTTTTTTTTCAGGATTTCTTGATGAATAGAAAGTTCAAAAGAACAGAATTTATCTGAAATATAAAGCTTTTGTAACATTATACACTACCGTTCAAAAGTTTGGGGTCAGTAAGAATTTTTATGTTTATTTTTTTGATAAGAAATTAAAACTTTTATTCAGCAAGGATGCATTAAATCGATCAAAAGTGACAGTAAAGACATTTATAATGTTACAAAAGATTATATTTCAAATAAATGCTGTTCTTTTGAACTTTCTATTCATCAAAGAATCCTGAAAAATATTGTACACAAATATTTTGTACAATTTTTACACAATAAATGTTTCTTGAGCAGCAGATCATCATATTATAATGAATTCTGAAGGATCATGTGACACTGAAGACTGGAGTAATGATGCTGAAAATTCAGCTTTGATCACAGGAATAAATTCTGCTTTTTGATCTTTGGATTGTCAGTATGTAAAATAATGCATGTGAACTAATTAGAAAATTATATAGTTTTAGACACTTTACTAACACGGGACATAGGCTACTTGAATATGAAAGTTGCCGGTTTTGTCATGTTTACTTTAAGTTTGAGAATGATATTTCGAGTTTTATGAATAATTTTCAAAAGATTGTGAAATTATTGAAGAAACAGATACACAAACATTCACTCTTATCTGATATTCTGAAAACTATAGGCTACGTTAGTGTTTCTTTGTGCATTGTGTGACGAATAACGTAAATGGCATTAAAATATAAAAAATCCAAAAAGGTCAGAAGTGCATCCCTGGAAATGAATGTCAAATTGCTGTATATTGTCTCGTCATGTTCTGCTGCTAATCTTACCTCGGCTCGCATTCTTCATGCATTAAAGTGCCGCGCTGCTCAGTTTCTGTGGACGGTAAATCCCGCCTCCTTTGATTTCATTGGATATCTCAAACATTTTTGACATTGACGAGCGCTTGCAGGCGCTTAACACTAAACGGACTTGAGTTTTTTGCCTCAAGTGGGCCGCGCCCGCGCAAACAATTCATCTGGGCTGACGGAAGGATATAGACTACATAAATTTACTATAGGCCTAATTCATTCTTCATATATATTTATGTTATAACGGGCCGGCCCACATTGTCCAGCGGCCCACCGGGAAAACTCCCGGTACTCCTGATGGCCAGTCTGACTCTGAGCAAAACTCTGAAGTACATGTCATTTTGTTTCCTTATGTGATTGTGCTCATTCATATATCTGTCTCCTTCACTTTAATTGCATCTACATGCATTTTTTTTTAATTTATTTGGAAATAAACAGGAAATGATTGGCTAAAGAGAAGGGAAATGGGATCAGGACATGATGTTGGACTCAAAACTGCATTACCTCTATGAGCACCAAAGCACAATATGTGCTAACCAGTGGTTTCAAAACCCCTAATCCTAAGTATTAAACTTCGGCATGTAAATCATCCTGAATCATTCCTCATAGTTAAAGTATGTTCTAAATAGTATGGATTTGGGTATGGGTAGCTTGAATGAAATTCGGACGTAGTACATCCATTGTGTTGTCATTGTCATGTGACTTACCAGCTTCAGTTGTGTTGCTTCCATAGCTATGATCCCATCCAAATTTGCGAATTTAACTTATGCGCAAAATTGGAAAATCACATTTGCGATTAAAGCAGTGTTTCCATCCAATGAGTCGAAGAGAATAAAATCGTCACTTCCTGATAAACTGGCACTAAATAACACTAAGAAAAGTAGGAGATGCAGTCGTGTAAGAGAGCTCTGGAAGGTAATTATACCAAAACACTTTGATGACACACTTTGCCCAGGCATTTTAGAACAACCAAAACAGCATTTCAGATGCTGTGAAAAAGATTGGTCCGCTGGTTAGTCCAGTTATGCTGTCCCGTCGCGCAAAGTCACATGTATTTATTGATGTGCACTGAGGAATTTATTCTGTACGTGTTTCCGTTGTAGTTTATGCACGTGTTTTCTTATCGGATAAAAAATGTGCCCTCATTTGACTCGGATACAAGTTTTTTTAATGCACATTTTTAGAATTTATGCGCATCTTGGCGTTCCCATCCATCTTTTTATGCATTCCAAAATATATCCCAAAATGTGCATACAAATAGATGGATGGAAACTACTGTCAGTCATAACCATAAACATATATGCATAGATGCCTCTTTAGTGTCTGTTTCTATACGCAAGTCATCCGCCATATTAGAAGGGTCAAATCCGATGCGTGAACACTTGAGTGCAAGTTGATTGTGCATCTGCAACCTAGTTATTCACATTTATTATATATATATATATATATATATATATATATATATATGTATATATATGATTTTCACAGCATTTAATTTACAGTATCATTAATGTAATAATTCTGCATATGGATATTGCATATCAAGTTATACATAAAACACAAACCAGCACATTCTCACCTCTGAAAGATTATCCCAGTTCATCTAGAATTTATACTTCAGTGGTTTTTACAGCCATAGGCTGCACCATGTTGTGACATTTTTGATAAATTCATTGATTTGTTAGTGCGAGTGATTAACAGCGTCACGTTAACCCTTCCAAGATGGCGGCTGCGTTGACATGTCTGTCATGTACGTATACATACCTATGGTCACATCCCCTCTCCCGTGGCCTCATGGGATAGTAAAGTGTCCATTGGATGTGCACTTCAGAATCTTTTGGAAATAGTAGGCCATCTGGGAACTTTCCACCTGCTGTTTTTTGAAGACTATGAATTCGGACGTAATACTCTTTCGCCGTACTGTTTTTTACCTACTATAAAGTAAAGATATATGCATATTCAAACCCAGTCATAAAGACTTGGTGGACTCTTTAGACTTGGGACAGAAAATATCCATTTATCAACCACTTACAAAAACCTAGCAACCACCTAGAACACAATAGCAACACTTTAGAGACTGCATAACAACAATGCTATATATTTTCTAAATCATAATGCCCGACATGTTTAAGAATGGGATCGGTCACTATAGGGCTTAATGATGAGTTCTGCACCTAAAGTTTTTATTATGTCTTCAAACGAAGTGCACAAAGGCACACATCTTTAACAAAGAAACTTCTTTTGAGAGCTCAACTGATGTTGACATTGTCTCACAAAGAGCACTTGTATCTGTGAATGCCAAGCCCATGTTTGCTTAATGATTAATTTACCATAGAGCAAATAATGAACGCTTGTGTTCTTCCAATGAAAAGATGTTAAACAAATATCTGGTTCATTTTTAACTTCATTACAGCAAAATAATACTTTGGAATATAGAAGTCCACAGACAGAATTTCTATGTGTTGTTGTCTTTGTTCCAAAATCTGACTCTGTAGGATTAGCATAGGCATGTCTGTACTTAACTATATGCTTTGATGTATTCTACATTGCTGGTATTGAACAAAAAACAATGCAAAACTCTTTTACATTAAACTAGATTTTTGACAACAAGCAAACTTCAACCTCTACTAAAATCAATAGAGTGCATTAGTGCCCGCCCATGTTTTCAGAGACCTTGGTTTCTGGAAGTATTTTTTTCATTCATTTTTTCCCCTAGGGATTTTTAAAAAGTCTTTGTTAAAGAATTATAAGCCATGAACCAAACCATCCAGCTACAAGGTTAATCACAACATTACAAACTTTTTTGTCTAAACATTACAGACAATAGTACAAAAATGTGTTCTAAATGGCTTTAACCCTTTCCCCACCAGCGTTAATTAAAAGATGTTAAATATGTGTATATATAAACCATATATTTTACTTATTTTATTTATTGCAGTTATATTTATAACATTAATTACACATATTGCATATATATATATATATATATATATATATATATATACACACACATACTTACAGTGCTAAAGTGTTCTTTTGGCACAATTTACAGTCCTCTGATTGGTGGAATCTTCCATAGGTAATAGGTATGTGTACAACATGTTCCTGGATCAACGTCTTTGTTGATCCTGCAACAACATTCCAAACAACCAATCAGATTTGAGGGACAAGTTTACAGTTTATGCCAAGTTTAGGCTTAAAACCAGGGTTAGGTGCTTATACGATATACGTAGATGCCACATTCGACCGCTCCAGACACATCGACATCTCCGACATCAAGTTTTTCACTAGGAGTTTCATTGTGAAACATGATCATTTTAAGGGGTCCTTGATTATTATGATTTCACTTTTTTAACTTTAGTTAGTGTGTAATGTTGCTGTTTGAGCATAAACAACATCTGCAAAGTTACAACGGTCAAAGTTCAAAGCAAAGGGAGATATTTTATGTTACAGAAATAGCTTTTTAAGGTTTACCACGAACGGCTGGTAGGGACTACATCGAGCTTCTTCCTGGGTTGGTGACATCACAAACCTTAAAATATACATAAACCCTGCCCCCGGGAACACGTAACAAAGGGGACGAGGCCATGTTGTGCTGCTTTAGAGAAGAGGAAGAGTTGTTGTAGTAGAGTGTTGTTACCATGCCGTCATTTTAAGCCGGACTGCTTCACTGCGTGAGATTCTCCAGCAACCGAAGCGCGAGCTGTTAAAGCTCTGCCCTCTTCTGGAAAGGGGGCCGGGAGCAGCAGCTCATTTGCATTTAAAGGGACACACACAAAAACTATGTGTTTTTGCTCACACCCAAATAGGGGGAAAATGTATGGTCTGTTGTGTATACAGAGTCTCCTGTGCGCTTCATATGAAGTAGTTGTGAGCGCATTGTGCAGTGTTCTGGGTAGTTTCTAACTAGCTGTTAATTAACTCTTACTAGCAAAAAAATTAATTATGTGAACGTACACTGTTTATAGTTCATCACACAGCCATTTTTCAAGTCCTAAGTGACGGATACATTGATGTAGACACCAGATAACATGATAACCCCAATTATCTCAGTGACTTAATAGTCGGTGTCAGTAGAGCACTGAGTGTAAAACCCCTTCTTCAGGCTAGATCAGTCACTTGATAGTCCCTGGCTTTTTCTCAGATGGCTGTTGTCTTCAGGGTAGGGAAGGCTCTCTAGACAGTGACATCAGAGTTCCTGTGGTGCCTTCAGACTGTGGCAGCTGTTTTCTCAGGCTGATTACACATTCCCTAACTGACTTCAAACATATAGCAGTGACTGCCCATGGCCTTGATCTGCCTCTTAATAATGGGCTCGCTAGACTGGCAAGTGAAGGCCCGACTGGCCCGGGGTAGAGGGGTGAAAAATTATCAGCAGGTTGGAATGTGCCCTTCACCTCCAGGACATTTCTGCTATTTAAACCCCGTTTTCTTTAGAGCACATTCCCAGCCACAACCACAGGGAGAGGAGATATGTGACACACACACACACACACACTTGAGCTGGGGCTTTTGGTTTTGGCAGGTTCAATGGAAGATGAAACAGAGTGGATCACATCATAATGTTAAAAAGGAAAGTGTAGTAGAATGTGAAAGTCTCTTAAGATAATGTTTGGATTTTATAACACTAGTTTAAAATCCTATAGGAAATTCTTTAGGGTACTCATGGCGAATTTAGGCCACAATATACTAACAGGGAAGTTTGTCTTTGTTCTTCTCTCAGGGGTAAACAGATGTTCAAAATAGCTGCTCAACTTCACGCCTTTTGCGAACATTAGGCCGATGCTGTTAGGAGTGGCATTTGGGTGAATACAGTATGTTTTTACGGACTTGGCAGAAAAATTTACCTGTAAAGATTTCCGTGTCAAAGAAGGTGCATGGAGAGTCAGACCACACCCACCTATTACATAATCATTACTGACCAATGGCAGTTTATATATGTATATTGGGGCCGTTACCCTTCTGGACAATCTTATTTTAGTATTATGTATATACTAATAGTTTTTATTAATGTTTTGAGTAGGGATTTGCCCAAAGTCGAATGGAAAGGCACAGATAATGAATAAAGCATTCTGTGGAGCCCCTAAGGTGGCATGGTGATTGGAAAATTATGAGATGAGAAGAGAAAATTTATTTAAAAGTTTTGCAAGCAAGCACAAAAACATTTGATTTTTTTTTCCCTCACATCTCATAATTTTTCCTTTACGGGCTCAATAGAATGCATTTTTCATTTTCCGGAACTTTTCCGAATAAGGTATTTGGGCTCATCCCTAATTTTGAGTTTATTTTTATATTTTCAGTTGTCATTTTAATTTTAGTTTAATTTTCTAGCAATTTTTTTATGCGCTCCTGTAATATATATTATTATTATTATTATTTTTTTTTTACAATATTACTTTTTAGTTCAGTTTCATGTATTTTTTTTATGTGCTTCAACTTAAAGTTATTTCAGTTATTTGCCAAGGCAACATTTCTATATATATATATATATATATATATATATATATATATATATATATATATATATATATATATATATATATATAAAATTTTTCGTGTAGTTTAAACCTCTATTTTTCTTCAGTGGATCACGAAATAAGAAGTTTGGCAGAATGTTTTTACAATGAATGTAAATCAGGGATGGGCCTGTCAAGCTCCAATAAAGAACTATAAAACAACCATAAAATTAATATTACCATAAAATGAATAAACCATAAAAGAACCACACAATTTTTATGATGTCCTTTTGTCACTATTTGTGACTGTCACTGTTGTTTTTGTATGAAAAAGTGTAGCATTAACTTTGTCAAAAATCTCCTTTTGTGTTCCACAGAAGAAAGAAAAGTAACATAAAATATCAGGGTGAATAATTGAGTAAAAACGGAACTAGAGATGCTTAGTGACCTCACTTCCTGTCTCCTGTTTTAGGTATGGGGCGAGTGAATCTTGTCCCGTTCCAGTCTCCAGTGACCAGCCCCAGAGACATGGCTTTAGCTGCCGTCATCTGCAGTGCGCTGGCCACAGTCCTGCTCGCCCTCTTCATTCTGTGTGTCATCTACTGTAAAAGACAACTGCTGGAAAAGAAACCAGGTGACTCACACCATTGCTGAATCCTCTGAACTTTTGACAAAAAAAAAAAAAAAACAGACATTGGAGCGGTAGTTTAATTTATATAATATTTATATTATATAACATTAGTGTCTTTTATCATATTACTGTTGCTGCTATTTTATAAAAGCCACCTGAGGTCATGTGGTACTAGGATTGTACCATGATTTAGACTGTTTTAATGCTTGATATAAAACAAATTAGTAGTTAACTGTTATCCTTTAAACTTATGAAACTTCATAACACTTTTATATATTTGTTTTTGCTGTTGTTTCATGTGCCGATGTCTCAGTTTCATTGAGGTCACATGAAGGTCCTTACTTGGGTTCAGAGTTGTCTTGTCTGGATCGGCGAGTTCTGGAGTTTTCCCAGCGACCTTGTTGTCACTGCCGTCACGGATCAGGCCAGACCTGCGGTGAGTTTCACACACCTTTCAGAAGTCTTACTAACACGCTGCTAAAGTGAGGTGTGATGAGGAACCCTGTGTTCTTTCTGGAGCTCTTGACCGAGTCCAAACATGTCAGTTAGCCAGTGATTATCCGTCAGATGAGAATTTTATTAATCACACAGAGTTCTGGAGTGTCACGGCAGTGTTGATTGTCATGATATTAGATTCATGTGTGGTTTGTTTTCCAGGTCCTGTTCACCTGATTCCTTCTCTGTGCTGCGATGACACCTGGAGCCGAAGCCGTGGCCATGAGAGCCGTCCCTTTCACTCTCAGAGCAGTCTCAATGAAGGGTGGGTCCTTCAACCAGACACATTCACATTTACATGAAGTTAAATGATCAGGTTTGGGTCTGTGCCATTTCAGTCTGAGAGATTTAACAGATTCATTTTCAAATTCCGACAAAATTTGGTCTATTTTCAACATACACTACTGTTTAAAAGTTTGGGGTCGGTATTTATTTGATCCAAAACACAGTTGAAAAGCAATTATGAAATATTTTTAAAAGGCTACACATTCAGCGCCGCCGTTCACTTCGACTCGCCCAGAAAAAGCACACAAGTTGTGAGAAATAAATGTTAATAAAAGCGTGACGTTTTTCACCAAACCAGGGTGATTAAATGACGCCTTAATTTTCATTTTTGGGTGAACTATCCCTTAAACATCTCCGTTGAACTCCATGAAATTTGACATCATAGTATGTTTTTTGTCCTAACAGACTGGTGAACCCATCACTGGGAAGCAGCCAGGCAGAAGTAGGATGTGCACCTGATGAGGCCTGGCTGCTCGTTCAGACCAGTACAACCACAGACGATCTCCAGAATGCCACACAAAGGGAAGAGGACGAGGAGCGAGACCCGCAGACTTCAGGCCTGAGCCCGGCTGAGCATGAGGATGGGTCAAACAGTCGGCTTCTACTGCAACAGCTGTCTGCAATTGAAGGTGAGTGATGCTACACGGTGAAACAAATTATGGGTCAATGTTACTGTAGGGTGCCTTTTGGTGTCCTGTCCACCCTGTCGGCATAAAATACTCCGGAATACAATTAGAATACAATATTTTCAAAATATGTAAGTTTAAATATACCAAATTCTCTTCAACAACCAGATTAGCAATTTAGCTAATCACAGTTTAATGTAAGCTAATATGCTAATTGAAGCTCAAAATGTCCACCCTGTCGTTGTTCCAAAATGTCCACCCTGTCGGCCACTTTGACTTGATAGGGTGGACATACACATGACAGGGTATTAGTTTACAACAAACTGTGATTAGCTAAATAGCTAGTCTGGTTGTTGAAGAGAATTTGGTATATTTAAACTTACATATTTTGAAAATATTGTATTCTAATCACTTCCAGCGTATTTTATGCCGACAGAGTGGACATGTAAGGCTTTTGCAAAACAATTAAGCAAACTCATTCGAAGAAAATTTGTCAGTTGGAAAGCCACCAACTTACTCACCTCAGCCGATTACCAAATGATCAATACACTCAAATTGAGTAATGTCTTACTGAACAAAATATTAATAGTAAAACAGTTTTTTTTTTTCATTTTATGATTTGACTCTATTTTACTCTCATTCAAATTTAATGAGCAGTGCAAGGAACATAGCAAAATAGCACACATCCTCTTATACAAAACTAAAAAAAAAATCTAGAAAATGTATCTAAAGAGCCAAGTAATGCTTTTGATATGAATTTAAAAACTTAGCCTAATATAACACACCCATTCATAGTCATTTTTACGATAAGTTATCATGCACTTTTAAACCTAACAGTGATATGTACTAACTAAAATTTCATTGCACTCAAATATTACTGAAAGTTATGTAGACACAATAACTGAAACAGAACTCAAACTGAATGAGTTATAGAAAATTATAATTCCCAGCATGATAATTGGATAATAAGTGATTAAGTGATTAATTAAGTAATGATTGATCATTAGTAATGAACACCTGCTGTTAACAAGCAGAATCACTGAAGAACAGAGAAACACAAACTAAAACTGACTTCCAGCAACAGCTTTGGATGAAATCAACTGAAGATAAAAGAAAGTTATAACTGAGTGTTTATAAAACTCATTTGTTATGATACAAAAGCCTAGAAAGTATATGATCAGGTGTTGATGAAGTTTGTCATTTAGTGTCCTGATTCACTGTACTCATTCAGAGTCTAGTCTCTGATTAAATGGATGATGTATAATTAGTTTTCTTGATTATAGTGAAAATGTGATTCTACAGCTTACGGGACCACAGTGTTGTGGCAATCAGACTTTACAGACTTTACAGTTTTCATCTATGGCATCACTCAGACTCATACAAACATCAAGAATCAGCATATGAATCTCAACAATGGTGACCATTAAAAAAATGATTCATGCATGCTGGGTACTAGCATAGTAAAAAACTCATCCATTGGCTCCCAGCATGCATTGCATCATGAATAAATAATACAGGTGAATTGTCTACTTTATTCTTACTATTTGCTTTTAATTTTGCTGTTTTTGTTATGACTTTAATTGCTTGTTTTGTGATGTTCAGAGGTTTATCTGAATAATTTGTTAATTGTCACCATTGTTGAGGTTCATATGCTGATTCTTGATATCTGTGTGAGTCAGTATGATACTATAGAGGTTTTTAAACTCTAACTGTCACAACAAAAGAACTTACACTGAAAAATTACAGGTCTGCTATAATGAATCATTCAAAATTTTTACTTCGCCTGTTTAATCAGAGATTATGCAGCGGTAGAAAAGATCAGCAAATCAAACCACAAATAAACAATGATTTTCATCATCAATACATAACCATCTACAATTGATCTTATTTTCTTGTGGCTTTTGTGCCATAACAAATGTGTTTTATAAATACATGGTTACAGCAGTCAAAAAAAAAAACTTCAAGGGTCAAGAGCCCAATAAAGCAACTGCTGATCTCCGTCATGGTGACCTTAAACAAAACTCAATCATCAACTCCTAAACCTCTTTTAATTCTCAATAACATAAGTAATAAGTGAAGCTGGTAATGATGTTTGTGGAGTTGTTTAATCCTCTGCTGAGATCTTGGGGGATTTAATGTCTTCTTTCATCTTCAGTTGATTTAATCTAAGGCTGTGCTGAAGTCAGTTGTCTTCTTGTTTCTCTTTTCTTCAGTGAATCTGCTTGTTAACAGCAGGTGTTCATGACTAATGCTCAATCATCACTTAATTAATCACTTAATTACTTAACAGCAATGTATATCTTTTTTAGTGAACTCATAACTATTTGTTTCTTAGCTTTAATTAACGTAATCGGTTTCATCAAAACCTTAACTTATTGGATTTTACTTTGTGTGTGCTATTGTGAGCTGGCACTAACTGCAAACACTCTGAGCTCATTTAAAGTTTGTAATTTCACTGGTTTTACTCAATATAGTGAAGTTTCAGCTATATAAAGTCTTTAAATGCAGTGTAAAGTTTAATTGTATATTAAGATGTATACTTGTTTTAGTGGAATCAATTAAAATAAGTTCAGAGTACTCATAACTATTTGTTTTTTTTTTAACTTAACTGAATTGAGGTAATCGGTTTCATCAAATGAAATGAGTTATCTTAACTTGTTGGGTTTTACAGTGTGGCAAAAGAGTTATTTATGTACAGGACACCCTACAGTGATATTGACCCTTGTACTGTAATTAGTCCAAAGTGACTTACAGACGTTATTACAGGGACAAACTCTCTGTGAATCATCACAACTCTCTGCGTTCAGATTATAATAATAAAAGCCTAAAGTAAACATGTTCATCATATAAAGCGATCGTGTCTCTTCAGAAAATCTGGATTAAACCGCTCGATTCATATTATGATATCTTTATGAACTTTTTGTAGTGTCAAAGTGGTACTTACATGGACTGTCAATGGAAAGACAGAAATCTTTGAGATTTCATAAAAATATCTTCATTTGTGTTTCAAAGATAAATGAAAGTCTTACAGGTTTGGAAAGACATGAGGGTGAGAAAATGACAGAATTTTCATTTTTGGGTGAACTATCACTAATACATTCTAATCATGAATAAACAATGAACAACACTTTACACTATTGTATACTATACATAATATACTATTGTTCATTGTTAATTCCTGTTTGTTCGTTGTACATTACTAATAAATGACTTAAATAAATTAACATTAGTAATTTATAATGGCTTTTAATTTAATTTAAGTTCAAATGTTAAAAATGTACACTACCATTCAAAATGTTTGTCAGTAAGTTTTAAATGAATACTTTTATTCAGCAAGGATACATTAATTTGATCAAAACTTTCTATTCATCAAAGAATCCTGAAAAAAGTTGTATCAGTTTCCATGAAAATATTAAATAGAAAACAGTAATTTTAAGTTGTAACAATATTTCACAATATTACTGTTTTTACTGTATTTTTGATCAAATAAATATACGCTACAGTGCAAAAGTTTGGGGTTTTTATGTAGAAATTAACATTAGCCAAGATTAACAATCGCTGTAAAATGATTATTCTTTGTTAGTTCATGATACCTATGCTTTAATGTAAACAAATTTAACCTTACTGTAAAGTGTTGCTAAAATCAAAATCATTTAAAAAATAAATTAATAAAATCAAGGGAAGTCTGCAATGGATGGGTTTATCATTAATTTGCTTCAGAAGGTGAACTATATTAACAAACTCAAAATTTCACAACAGAATTTACATTACATTTTCATTCAGCTCGCGTCTTGATTTCTAAGATGTTGAAACACTCTGCTTCTGTGTTCGCCAAAGTAAATGAGCGACTGACAAACTGTCTATGTCATCAAGAGCCGAGGGTGGTTTGTGTAAACACTTGCGATCGCAGGAAACAAAACCTTATGGTGAAAAGCTGAACATGAAAGGAACAAATTATTCAATTTCCTTTGAAACACATAAAAGGGCCTTTTGACTGTCAAACAATATGCTGGTGTGAAACACGTGAAGTCATGCCTTTCCTACTTTGTTACCCTTCAAAATGTCACCAGATAGAATTATATGGTTACATAGATTTCTGTTTTTGTTTCAAGTATTTAAAATTGACATGTGAGATTATGAGTTCTGTCATCATGTTCCAAATCTTTTTTTGGAACGAACAAGGAGAAATTTGTTCAGAATGTTATGGCTGTTGTTTTCTTTATAATGAAATGGATAGGGACTGGGGCTGTCAAGATCCAAAATGACTAAAAATACCTCCATAAAAGTTCAAATGTACGAAGCCCTGTCGTGGGAAAAACAAAAAAACTAGACATTGTAGCCACTTGTTTGTAGCCTGACTTGTTTGATTAATTTGTTCCCACATTTTAGCTAAACTGTGGCCACATTGTCCTAATTTGTTCTCTCGTTTTAATTTAGTTCAAGCACACAAGTCATATAGACTACTTTTGGTCATTTTTGGAGCCTAATCCCATTCACTTCCATTGTATAAAAAAATAAGTGAACTATCCCTTTAAGAGACAAGGCTTGCTCTTCTGTGCCTGTGGTAATTCACATAAATTAAGAGACTTCGTGAGACAAGTTTTAATTTACTCTGACTGATTCAGTGCCAAGTGATTAACATGTTTGTTCTTGCGCACTTTTTGTCTTGTTCCAGGATGACCTACTCTTATCTCACCTGTTGTTAGCCTCTGAGAGCCACTCTGGAGGTAGAAAGAGCAAAGGAAGATCCCACCTCAGATTACATCAGGCCACACACACTGAGAACGTGTGTTTTGCCGTCTTTCTCCAGCAGTGTGTGACGTTCGCCAACAGCGCTTTAAAGAGACTTCATTAATGTATAAACAAAACCACTCGAGAAAAGATTCTCTCTTTTGTAAAGGAAGCACTAGACTTTTAGTTATTTACCCCAGCACTGACTACCTGCTCAGGTGGGTTGAAGTTAAGGTTTGGCTGCAGGTATTAGTTGCAGTCGGCCTGAATGGTTTGCAGACTCTTTGCAGTACATTCCAGTTCCATAGATCAAACTGTGCATGTGTGTGTGTGTGATCTCCAGTGTGCTGAATTGTAGATACTGTATAATAGGAAATAGAAGGACAATATTTTTTATAATGTAGATACTCATCTTGTGCCTTCACTCTTGCTTTTTGTATTGATGGTTGGTGAACTCATAAAAACAATATGAATTTTGTGGCTCATCAAATTTGTAAATAAAACTTTACAAGATTTGCTTGAGTGTTTTAATGAAAATATAATGGCATGCAAATAATATAATGATTATCAGAAAAGTATACAAAGTCTAATATACAAAAGGACTGTATTTTTTTAGATATATCCACCTTATTTTTAGGTTAAGAGCGGGTGTGGCCATTTGTAATGTTAATGTGTCTGGCTTGCGGTGTCATTCCCTTCCAGTTATTTTTAGCTGTACAAAACAGCTTGAGATTGCAAACTGGTATTTCTTACCATATTATTTGAATGTATTGTCTTAATTTGTAGCGGAAACACTCGTTATTTCCCTATAGCAGCTAATAAATCGGAAGTCTTGCACATTCACAGAAAACACCTTACTTCTGCGTTGAAAAATAAGGTGGATACTCGGAGACCTGAGTAAATTCACATGATCCTTTTTGAGGACAAAAAAAAATACAATGTGTTTAATTACTATCCAACAATATGAACCCTTTTTGTATCACATATGAATCAGTGAATATCACAAAAACATGTCTGGTCATATTTTATCCCATACATGCATATATACGTGTGTGTGTGTGTATGTATATATATATATATATATATATATATATATATATATATATATATATATATATATATATGTCTGCTCTGTTCAGGGACTCATTATTCCATTTCTGTTCATCAAATGTCTGTGAAATTTGTTTAGTTTGTCTGCTGTTGAATCGTTTCATGTTCAAACTAGAGCTGTCAAGCGATTAATTAATCACAAATTAATCGCACATCAAATTACACCCCAAATGATCATTTAAAGTCATTATTGTGTTAAATGACAAAAGCATTACAAAAAAAATTGTTTATTTGATTCACCATAGAATTTATTACACAAACTTTTACAAACGAGTACATTTTTGGGTAAACTATACCTTTATGTTATTTTTTATTTTTTATTATTATTAATATGGAAATATGAAATTTTTTTTAATGAAATGATACTAAAACTGCCAGAAGGTGGTGGTAAATGTCTAAATGAGTAAGTCATTGAATCATTCATTCATTCATTCATTCATTCGATTTGTTCAAACAGCTGATTCATTCAGGAATGAAGTAAATGGCTCTCTTTATGAATGGTCCATTGAACCATTGGTTCACCCGATTGATTCGCTCAAAACGCAGATTCGTTCAGAAGGAAACACCGCTGTGTTGCTCGGACATGCACAGCAGTTCTCAACTGGCTTTTTAGGTAATATTTTCATTGGCAAAATTGAGTAAAAACAGACAATATTGTGTCTAAAATCTAACACAATATTAACTTATTTATTGAACTGTCACTATCACACTCGTGAATATTGCACTCTTGCAACGGCACTCGTGTGATATTTTGCTCATTACTCATGTGATAGTGCTTCACTATATCTTGATATTTATGAGACAAAACTCATACAGGGGCATTTTTGCCCTGATATCTTGAATTTTATGGGCATATATAGTCACAGTGAGTTGTTGCCCTGCTTCATGTTCATCTATAATCAACTGTATGAAATGTAAGATGAACTACATAGGTCTGGGATGGGGCGGTTGGGTTAAATGCGTTAATAATTTTAACACATTTTTTCCCCCCTAAGTCAAGTTAAACTGACAGCCCTAGTTCAAACAAATATTTACAAGTTAAGAAATTTGCTGGAAAATAAGCAGGTGAAACTGAGAGGACATTTCTATATATACATATATATTTATTTATTCAAACACACACGAGTTTTTGTGAAATTCACTAGCAAATTTTGTTTTATAAATTTCTTCCCTTCTCAATACATTAATAGCCAGTTGTAAAGACCAATTACAGCAGGGAAGATAAAGTTACAGCGTTTAACACGAAACATGCTCATCTCTCAGCCCTCTGAGTCCATGATGAAGGTTTCAAAGTCAGGGTCCAGATCAGACACGAGGGCGTTGACAAAGTCCTCGATGGAGGGTCTTTTCTGCAACATGCCTGGACATGAAACAAGAGGGGCAAATTCCAGTTACGTACACTGAGTTTTAGCAGCATGATTTTCCTGCATTAATGACTTGCTTAGGTAAGTGTTTACCACTTTGCATTGAGTAATGTTAACTTCAAAGAAGCCCTGTAAATCTGAGCAGCATTTACTATGTCAGTGAAGCAGTACAGCACAGAGGTTTTATCTTCCCTGTGCTACATTATGACAATATCGTTTTCCACAGGTTGACACATTTCTGCTTCTGCCCTGCTCAGTGAACGCAGTGCAGCCAATAACAGTGTGCTGTCCTGCTAAACTGTGCACACTCGATTTACAATTCCTCTCTGCTGGCGCTTTGAAGTCTGCTCATTTCCCCTTGTAGAGCTGCCAATGTAAATAGGCCCTCCTCCCTTCCCCCTCTTTCCTGCACAGGTCACCTCTATAAAACACACACACACACACACACACAGAGGAGTCCAAGTCCACACAGTAACAGGCTGCACTAAAATCTCATGCAACTCTGACCTGCAAACATCTTTCCCAATTAATAATCTGCAAAATGAAACTAATTTAACAAGATATATATATTGTCATTGAAAAAAAAATCAATTTTCAATGTTTTTTTTAGAAAACCTTCATGCATATTTTTGAGTCATTAACAATGTGTTTAAACAAGTTTCGGTTGCCATAGTGTTTAATTTTTTGTTATTAAGACACCATTTTAAATAGTTTTCCCATCTGTTTATTTGTTCAGACAGTTGCACCACCTGACATTTTGAGGATTTAAAATAGCAAAACATAAAATAATATGTATTATTTAAAAGTACTAAAAATGAATTCAAACTAAAAAGGTTTTATAGAATAAAATTATATGTCATGAATTTATCAAATTATTTTAAAAGCACTTGGACACAAAAATATGCACATCATGTCATTGACCCATATATACTGTATATCACAATATGGCTTTATTATTTATCTTCCTACAATTGTACAGAGCCCCTAAGGGAACATGGGAGGAAAAATTACATTTCAATGTTTTTGCATTCGCAAAAATGTTGCAAAATACTGTTGTGCTCTCACAATAGTATTACGTTCCCAGAGAAACATTGGGCTTTCTCGCAAAACCATTGCATTCCCTTGAGAAACTTTGCATTCTCTCGCATAACTATTGTGTTCCCCCGAAAAACATTGCATTCTCTTGCAAAAGTATTGAGTTCCCAGAGAAAGTCTGTTAATTCGCAAAACATTTGGATTCTCTCACAATAACATTGAGTTCCCAGAGAAACATTGCGCTTTCTCGCAAAACATTGGAGTTCTCTCACATAACTATTGCATTCCCTCAAAAAACATTTCGTTCTCTCTCAAAACTATTGTGTTCCCCCAAGAAACTTTGCATTCATTTGCAAAAGCATTAAAATATATATATATATTTTTAATTTTTCCTCCAACCTTATTTTATTTCCATGACAAAGGCTTTGTGAACTTTTCCTTCCATTTCATATTTTCTTTTCCATCACCATGTCCCCTTAGGTGGATTTTTAAGCATACGCTGCTAAATAGGTGGTTTCTAACCTACTGGACATGACTTGGGCATGAAAGATAAGGAGAGACTAGTACTACTAAAAAGAAAGAAACTGCTGGCATCAGTAAGTAGTCCCACCTCAAGCTGTACTCATGTTGTCTTCAGCCACAGATGCTGTTCAGAGAGCTAAAGATGTAACGCCGACTATTTCTTTAATCTCTAAATAGATCACACTAGGACTAGACGTCTCCAGCTTCAATGGCACTTTCTATAATGATGTTCATTTCCTGAGTTCACTCTAGAGGGGATTCAGACTACAAGCCTATCCAGACTCACATTTTTTCCTTTTAAAAACCCAAAATATACAAATTAAGACCCATAGCCAGTGAAAATAAAGATATAAGATAAATGTGAAGGAATGAGCTTCACATTCCTGATGTTAAAACGTTTGGCTATATTATTTGTTTTCTCTGAGCTCTTGAAAGATTGAATCAAAATAAACTGGAGCAATTAAAATGTGTGAATGTTTGTGCTCAGTCTTATAACTATTAAGCTCACCAAGGCCTTATGAATGCCTAAAACTGTTTTTTGCTCTGTAAAAAAAAAAAAAAAAAAAAACTTGTTTCAAAATTCTGTTAGCTTATTTATTATGTGCATGTGATGAGTGGATTGCTATTATTTTTGTGATAGCATTATAATACATACAGAAGTAATATTTAATACAATTCTTCTAAATATATTCATTTCTTTTGCTTATATAATCACCTGTCTGACTTCATCTGCGGGAAATGTGTCAGATGTGTGCAAGACTGTTTACATTTTCATGTCATTTACATTTATGCATTTGGCAGATTTTATCCAAAGCGACTTACATTGCATTATACTATACATTTGTATCTGAGTATGTGCAATCCCTGGGATCGAACCCATGACCTTGGCATTGCTAGTGCCATGCTCTAACCACTGAGCTACAGGAAAGCTGTAAGATGTCAAGACAAGGATTTGCAACAGCATGAGAGTAAAATAATAAATTAGGGCTGTCAATAGATTAAAATTTTGATTGATCGCACCCTTATCGTGAAATTAAGCATACACCATTTGTCTTAACACATTCATTTTGTCATTGTTTGCTTTATTTAGCAAATTAAACCATCAAATTGCAGGTGATTCACACAAAACTGTAATTTCTGCTAGCTTTTTCAAGGTTCAACAAAGAGCTTGTTTACAGTTTAGACAAGTCAAGTTGTGATACCGAACAGAACCACATGGAGATTCCAAAAAAAAAAAAAAAAAAAACCTAAACCAACCACCTTGACCTGACTGCATTTACCTACTACAGTACACGGATCCATTCAGAATTACTAAACACAGAAACATACACATGACAAATCCAAACATTATCCTGAATGTGTGGAAACAACGTAAATGTACTGAAATGTGTCTGTTCATAATACAATGTGCGATCAATGCAACGAGAGCGCACATACAGGGGTTGTTTGAGCTTCAATGAAATGGACTCACGCGTGCTTACTGTGCGACTCCTGTATGTCACTGCAATCGTCTTTACCTTGATTGCAATCCTCATTCATCAAAACATTATTAGCGAGACGCTGGTTTGCCGAGAAACGTAGTTTGCATATCATCTGGCTATATCATCCGTTCGGTCTGTATTTCACACGGCGCGTTGCGCGAGGGCTCACGCTCTTCAGAAACAATCAAAGAATATGACAGAGCTTGTGTTTTAATGAATAATGAATAATTCACTGAAAACTCAACGCGAGTCTCTATTCTCTCTGCCATCTCTAATGATGTAATCGGCCTGGTTTTCTTTACATCAATCGGAACAGAGAAGCGAAATCGGCTTATTAAAGGGTTAAAATAGAAATTTCCGCCTACAAGGGTAAAGCCCAAAGTATACTTCACTTTTTATGCGTACGCGAGGGTCAGCGAACAGTGCGAGCGACGCGAATTTCATCATCAAAAGAGTACGCACACCGCCAGACCCTGGGGTCGTCGATTCACAAGGTAGTCAAAGAAAAACTGCATAAACAGAACTGACCAGAACGCATGAAGCTACAGCGACAATGGAGGACTACATAGATGAGAGATTGAGCGAAGAGGTTGGAAAGTCAAGTGAAGTATACTTTGCAAGGCTGTGCGTTCGACAGTCCGCGTTTGCGTAAAAAATGAAGTATTCCCAGGGCTTTACAGGTGCTTGTGCCATTGTAGATGCTCAGATAAACTCCCGACTCCCAAGATCATCTAACTGCGTGACGTAAATTACGTTAATGCCGCAATTTCACGTGCTTCAGTAAATTATTTGCATTAAATTATTTTAACACCTTAAGGATTTTTTTATTAATTGCATGCGTTAACGCATTAACGTTGACAGTCCTAAAATAAATAAATAAAAATATATTAAAATTTACAATAACAATTAGAGGATTGCATTACCTTGAACAAAAGTGACAGTAAGACATTTATGTTACAAAATAATTCTATTTCAAATAAATGCTGTTCTATTCATCAAAGTATCCTGAAAAAAAATCTATCCAGTATAATTATAAGAAATTTATTGAGCACCAAATCAGCATATTAGAATCATTTCTGAAGAATCGTGTGACACTGAAGGCAAAACTGTAGTGTATAATTATTATTTATCTTTTTATGTGGGAACATGATTAAATGCTTGACAGGATCAAACATTTGCAGGGATGGATGGTGTAAAGTTACCATATTTATCAGTGCAGGTGCATTGTGTGAGTGTTTTATTATGAATCAAAGGGACTTTCTAGTTCAAGATACCCTGAACAACCCAGCTGTGTGTGCTTTGAAATGGAGGTCAACCACAGAACGAATGTCCAACATGCCTTTTCAAACACCTTCCCTTCACAGAGAGCTTCATTTATCCATAGAGAACAAGAGGATGAGGAGGCTCTCTGTGATTGGTCAGAACAGCTCATGACTGGAATTAGAGGATGATGAAACTAAGGACACATCAAAGTGAGGCAGACTCATCTCTCCTCAATTAATCCATGTTTAAACACTGTTCTTTGGCTCCTGTGCCATACGCCACACCTTGAGGTTGTGCAGTTACGTGGGCACAGCGAGACATGGTGGAACATGACTCAGGTAGCGCTGGTTTGGGTTTCATGTGAAAGAGGACAGGGTTATCAAAAGGTCAAATGAGGACTTGACACAAGATACTATATGAAGTCTTAATTATGCAACCAAATCTCTTGAGTTAAAACATTATGCATTCCTAAAAGAGTTCCAGCAGTCCTGGTCTTCATGCATACTGCTCAGACTTAGGTTGAGCAATGTTTAAAGACTAAGAAGATAATTACAGCCTCCCTCCCAGCAGATGAAGAGATTTTCTGGTTACTCCACGGCTTTGACGTTTGTAACTATTTGAAACATGTCACGAGTTGAAAGCAATAAGCTCATGATCTACCTGAAGGCTGAAATTACTTCATCATTGACTCTGTAATTAAAATTGGAGGTCTCAAAGCTTTGTCAAAAAAATAAAAATAAAACTCAGCATTCAAGGATTATGCCACTGTGCACATGAATCATGTGGCTTATTGTCTGTATGAAAACTTTGGAAAAACAATTGTTCATGTAAATATTATTTATAATATACAGTGAGATTCCAAATTCTGCTTGCTTCCATATTGCATTTTGCAAATTTAATGGAGTTGCAATTGATGTCATGAGCATATCAACTTAAGTCAAGTTGAAAAATAAATGTCTTAAATAAAAGAATGGTTAGCATTTGGTGTGTGTCTCTTTTGCTTCAATGACCGCAGCACTTGAGCTACACAAACAAAACCTGATGATCATGTTCTCCAGCATGATTTGAGATGATGCAAAGTGCACCTTGAGCTTCATTAGAAGCAAGATCATCTCATAGTCTGTTACAAAGAGTTTACATGTAATGTCATGAATTTAATTATTTCAGTGATTGATTTTTTTTTTTTTAAATCCCAAAAGTTTATTTAAGGATTTATTTCTATATTTATCTTGGATTACAGACTACATACTGACGAGCCAAATCATTATGACCAGTCACAGGTGAAGCGAATATCGTTGATCATCTCCTAACAAGGCCACAATATTAAAGGGATAGTTCACCCAAAAATGAAAATTGATGTTTATCTGCTTGACCCCAGGGCATCCAAGATGTAGGTGACTTTGTTTCTTCAGTAGAACACAAATAATGATTTTTAACTCCAACCGTTGCAGTCTGTCAGTCGTATAATGCATGCCAATGGTAACAAAATAGTTTGGGTGAACTATCCCTTTAAGGTCGGGGTAGATTAGATGATGAGCAAACAATAAGTTCTCGTAATCAAAGTCTTGGATGCAGGAGAAATGGGCAAAAAAAAAAAAAAAAGATCTGAGCGACTTTGACAGGAGCCAAATTGTTATGGCAAGGTGACTGGGACAGAGTATCTCTAAAATGGCAACGAGCCAACAGGTCTACTGTGGCACAAGTCACACGAAATGTTAATGATGGTTACGAGAGTAATGTGTCGTCGCAGGCTACTGCGTATGGGACTGCATAGCCGCAGGCCAATCAGAGTGCGTATGATGACTCCTGTCCACTGTCGAAAGCTCCTGCAATGGGCACGCAAGCGTCGGAACAGGACCTTAGAGAAGCGTAAGAAGATTGCCTGGTTCGATGAGTCCTGTTTTCTTTAACATCACATGGACGGCCGTGTACGTGTTTTTACCTGGGGAAGTGATGGAAGCAGGATGTACTGTAGGACGACAATAAGCCAGTAGAGGGAGTGTGATGCTCTGGGCAATGGTCTGCTGGGAAACCCCGGGACTGCCATTCATGTGGACATCAATTTGATATGTACCACCTACATTGTTGCTGACCAGGTACACCCCTTCATGACAATGGTGTTCCCTGGTGGAAGTGGCCTCTTTCAGTAGGATAATGCACACTGCACACATTGTTCAAGAATGGTTTGAGGAACATGATGAAGAGTTCAAGGTGTTGTACTGGCCTCCAAATTCCCCAGATCTCAATCCAATTGAGAATCTGTGGGATGTGCTGGACTAACAAGTTCGATCCATGACCGCTCCACCTCACAACCTACAGGACTTGAAGGATCTGCTGCTAATGTCTTGGTGCCAGAGACCACAGGACATCTTCAGGGGTCTTCTAGAGTCCATACCTCGGCAGGTTGGCACTATTTGGCAGCACAAGCAGGACCAACAGCATCTTAGGCACTTACCAGTGTACTGATCCAAAGTTTGGAGTTGGTAAGTTTTTAAAAAAAAAAATGTTTTTGAAAGAAGTCTCTAATGTTCATAAAGGCTGCACTTATTTGATCAAAAATACAGTAAAAAATAAAAATAGTAATATTGTGAAATAATCACAATATAAAATAATATACTTTAAGAAATGTCTAAAAATCCTCCCCATTAATTTACACTGGTAGAATGCTCAGCATTCAAAACCCATTAGCAAAGTCATCACAAAATATGCATACTGAATTGTGATTTTTCTTGTCTTTCTTGCATACACTTAACAATTTACACTCGCTTTTGTGCTGCAAGGGTGACGATGGGCTGATTCTTGTGTGCAGTGGACTGAAAAGACGATATGCATATTAAGCGTCTTGACTCATAACAATGATTAAGTGGCTCTCGGGTGGCATTTTATTAATATAGAATTATGTAAATCAGTATATTTCCTTCACTGTCTAATCCAGTTTATTTTAAGTAATTTTTTAAGATCTGCCCTTCTTTATGATTGCATATTGATATATATGTATGCAGTGTGTACTTGGTTGTAAAGGCCAAAAACTATTTGAATTGAAACCCCATCAAGGAGCATCTGAAAGTAAGGTGAACCCGTCCTTCCTGTGATCCTGTGTCTAAAACTCATGCATGTCACCATCTGTGTGCTACAGCGCTAAAACATATCCCAGCCCAGGTGCTCGAGTGTGCTATTGTTCTTTCAGTCTGTCCTTCGGCACTAAAATAGAGGTCCCTGGGAAAGCTGAGGGCCATGAAAGACGCCTCTGTGCCGCCCATGGCTGGAGAACACAGGGCTTCAGTCAGCATGGCCGTCAGTCCATCACTTTCCTCTCTCTGCAATGCCATCTAATCCAGCCTGGACTTTTCAGCACCAGAGGCCTGGGATCTGGCCAGCTCCAAACGAGGAGCCTGGCAGATAAAACGGCCCAGGCTACAGGCTCTCTCTAGGGTGGCTCTTGTTCCACTGTGATCCGGTACAGAGGAGGGGGGCAGCGGTGCACTGAGGAGGACCCTCTGAACCAGACCATTAATAATGAAAAATACAAGTGGTGAAGGAATCGTAAAATAAGCAAGTGAACGCACAGATGCAGAAATTTCAGTAGATACCAATGCTTAATTATTATTATTATTTTTCTTATGTTGTAAATGAACTAACAGCTAATTTTATAAATATTTCATTTCAAATTAAAATTGAATTTAAAAAAATTAAAATGATTTTAAAAAAATGTATCAAATTAAGTTTTTACTATGTGGAAACTCATAATTATGGTAATTCCAACATGATGTGAACCAGTGTTTTTTTTTTTTTTTTTTTTTAGTATCATTGGGATTATAGTTTTTATTAATATTTTGAATCAGTTTTTATTTCTATATTTTCCATTTTAATTTGAATTAAAGTTTTAGTATTTTTTTTTTAATATGTCTATATAGTATTTATTAATTTAAATTTTAGTTTTAGTTATTTTAGCACATCAAGTACTGTTAATTAAATTTAATCAAAACATTTAATTAAAAATTAAAAAATGTAATTTAATTAAAAAATTAAGTATTTTATTTTTTTAAATTAAAATGAAAAATGTTGCGAGGCAACTAGCTAAACTTAAATTCTTTTTTTTTTTTTTTTTTAAATAGTTTTTACAGTTTTTTCCAGTTATTTTTTTTTTTTCAAGAAACAAAAATATTTTATATGGTTTTAGTTTAATATATAATAATATACTATAATATCTATAATAATAACTAATGTGAACACATTTCAATATGTAAAACCTGCTTGAAACATGCTTCCAATGAAATGATAATATAATGAAACTTTTTAACATATTTTGTTTTTAAAGCTTATCTTTGATAAAAAAAAAAAAAACTAAAAAAAAAAAACTAAAACTAAATCTGGATCCTCACTTTATTAAAAATCTTTTCATAAGAACCAATCGAAAAGTAAAGAGACCTACAGGAGTTACAGTCCATCAAAATATACTTCAGAGACATTGGACTTATAAATCTATGTGCTGTCTACTTTTTAGTAAACAAACTTTTTTGTATGAAAAAAATGTATGAAATTAGAAAACCTCCCATTGATTTACACTGATAGAATGCTCAGCCTTCAAATCCCCACAGCAATGACATCGTCGAAACATTTGCATACTGTAAAACCATCAAAGTCCATCAAAATCTGCTTCAGAGATACAGATATTGTGGGTAATATGGGTCAATACCAGGTCTGGGAAACTTGTCATCTAATAGAGATACTGCTTTTCTGTTATTGGTGTATTCAATATTGAGAGCATCTCAATTTAATCTGTTCTTATCTGCTATTATTATGTCATTACATTTTGACATTAAGGGGAAGATTTTTTCATAATTTACATGCACTGAATAATCATTCAATATAACACCAGGCACATGTACTAAGACAGAAAATGAGGTCAATTTTGATGTTGAGTCTTTAAGGGACAAAGAAATGGCAGTGACTGAACTAACTTTGTGTTCATTTTCTCAGGTGCAGATTTTTTTCTTACCTTCCACCATCAGCATGGGCTCCTTCCCTCCTCCATGAGCCAGCATCTCTCTACGGTAACGCTCTCCGGTTTCCCTGCAGAAACGTGAGCAGACAGAGGTTTACTTTACACTACCAGCATCGTTCCCACAATCCAAGCCCATAAACCCTTATGTTCCCCCCTCTAACTGTCTGACATGTCCAAAACTGTCCAAACAAAAGGAAGTGCTAAAGAACAAAACCACAGTGGAGTAGTTAAGATATCCTGGTATTTTGAAAGACCCCATGAGTTTTGTGGTTTTCAGTCTGTGCCTATTAACTTTGAGGCCATCTTTATGTTAGTGTACACGTTAACACATTTATCACACATTGTAATCACACATTTAAAATGTCATGTCGTCTTTATGGTATGGCATACAGAAATCATTCATTAGATAAATGTAATGATTTCCATACTTGCATATTATTGGCATTTAGAATGTAGAATCTTCAACATCTAGGGAACCTTTCCATTACACAAAATGTTCTTAATAGTGCAAAAAGGTTCTTTAGAAGGTTCTCTTCATGGTTCTTTTAAGAACTGTTCACTGAAAGGTTCTTTGGGGAACCAAAAATGGTCCTCTTGCATCACTGTGAAAACCCCCTTTTGGAACCATTATTTTTAAGAGTGTATAAACTTAAGGGTTAAAAAAAAAAGCTGTAGTGGCAATACAAGAGTGATTTAACTAATGCATCTTTCACAAACCTGTTGAGGGGGTCTTTGTAGAAACACTGCTTCCATACCATGGAGGCCACAGCCCGTGACATCAGGTATGAGTAGTACTTCGCCCCATAGCCGACAAGATGACTGAACCTCAGCTGCCAGGCCTGCAGAGACAGGTGCAGGTTAACTAATCACAAGCTGCCGTAGGAATATTCCTGTTACATCTCTGTAAACGCTTGCCAAGTTATTTTCTAACCTGGAAACATGCTGATGATAACAACATTTAATATCTCAGCTGCTACAGTGACTCAATTAAGTGGAACAGTCAAGTTAAGGTATTGCCACACAATGCCTTCAGGACCATATTCATCACTAAATATTTACATTCCCAGAGCACAAATGGTGCGAAGCACTTTCCCATGGCTACTTTACTCTGAGGTAAATTAAAGACACTGATAATGATTTGGGTGGGTTTAAGCTGGGGAAGTATTTTGCCATAAAAACACAGGCTAGATTTGTGTTGAAAGAGCTCAGTAGTTCAAATGCATTGCTCAGGAATGGAGACGTGCTTAGACGCCCACTGTTACCATTATCCCTGCAGGAAATGAACCGAGCACACTACGCTTGATATGGCAGTAAATAGGGGCAACAAACCTGTTGGTATATGATAAAATCAGTTTATAGCAACAGCTAATCTAACATAGCTGGGTTCAAAAAGTCAACAAGGAGGATGGTTGGCTTGCAACTGGTATTAGATATACTGAATGATGAAAGAAATTCTTCATCACTGTCATTACAGGTGTGACGTAGCCACTGAATTTTAAGTGTCAGACATTCAAATTTACAATAACTTTAATGGTAGTTTCTGTCGCAGCTGTTTTTCAGTGGGTCTCACATGTTATTGTATCTGACAAATAAAACCAAACAAAACTATAAAACCAAGAAACAAAAAAAAAAAAAAAAAAAAAAAATCAATACCAAGAAACAAAACAAACCACAAAAAAAAACCAATAAAAAAAAAAAGCAAACAAAAAAACAAAACCAGGACACAAAATACAAAAACAACAACAACAACAACACAAAACAACAAACAAAAACAAAAAAAGACAATAGTTATTTAATCTTGTGTCCTGGGGGGAACTAAATTAAGTGCATTTTACTGCGTTTTTACAAAACTATCTGCCACTGTGGTAATAAAAATAATCTTAATGCAAACAGAAAACAAGATTATTCAGAGAATCTATTACTAAGTGCGAATTTACAGTAGTTCTGCCCACAATGTCACACAATGTTAAAATCAACGAGTGTGTTTAATGGTTTCAGTGGTGTAGGCAGTAGCGTGTTGGGCGCAGAGAACAATCTTGTAACGCGATTGACCAGGTTCGAGTCCGCCTTTTGCCTAGCTCGCTCTTCTTTCTTTTCTCATCACATATCACATCAGAAAGGCATTTATTTTTCAATAAAAATTAAGAAAATGTTCTAAAAGTTGAAGTAAATTGCCTAACAAGTGTTTAATAATGATAAAATCATTTACACTCTGTTATTAATTATTGCATCCTGATAATGTACAACAATACTGAGGTGCACATAGTATGCATCTGCCAGCATAAAATATAAATAGTAGCCTAATTACCTAAAAACCTATTTACACTTATTGCAAAGAACTGCTACTTTTAACCTACATGGTAAACAGAACATAATTTGCAAACTAAAAAATGCACTTAAATTTTTTTTTTTTTTTTTCTTTTTTGCATGTGGGATACGATGAAAATGAATATTAGTTCAATAACTTACCGTTCTGCCAGTTTTCACCTCTGATATTATAACAGTGATAAGAATTAAACTTGCATTGACAAGTATGCGGATGTCATTTTGTCAGGTGCTGTTGCCATGGTGAATCGTAATATCGGAGCTCCATTGATGATGGCTTTTCATAGTCGTGGTGCACGCGCTTAACTCAGTCAATTGAACTAACTCAATTCAGCTGTTCTGAAACCGAAAACTCAAGAGTTTCCCATTTCAGGGTAAGTCAACTCAGAGTTCAAGTTTTAACTCGGAGTTGGTTGAACCTCCTTACTGAAACAGGGCCCAGGACACAAAACAAACCAAACCCAAAAAACAAAAAAACAAAACAACAATACAAGAAAGAAACAAACAACAAACCAAGAAACAAAACAAACCAGGACACAAAACAAACCAAACCAATAAACAAACAAAAAACAAAACAAAACAACAATACAAGAAACAAACAAAAACAAACAAACAAACCCAATACAAGAAACAAACAAAAAACAAACAAACCAAAACCGCAAACCAAGTAACAAACAAAACAAAAAAGCCAAAACAAGCAACAACCAAACTAAGAAACCAAGCAGCAAACAAAACAAAAAACAAAACAAACCAAACCAGGAAACTAACAAAAAACAAACAAACCAATAAACAAACAAACAAAAAACAATACAAGAAACAAACAAAAAACAAACAAACCAATAAACAAACAAAACAACAATACAAGAAATAAACAAAAAACAAACCAAGAAACAAAAAAACAAACCAAGAAACAAACAAAAAAACAAACAAACCAAGAAACAAACAAAACAACAATACAAGAAACAAACAAAACAACAATACAAGAAAAACAACAAAACAAGCAACAAACAAAAAGTAGGTGTTACACCATGGAGGACCTTCTTCTCCTATCACAGGGCCCGGGGCAACATTAGAAACATAGGTTTATTTGCTGTCGGCTAAATACATGATTCACGTCACAGGTGTTACAATCTCCTGAACGTTGAAATCGTACATCGTACTTTTGTAGTTGGTACATTATAAAAGCATTGCTATCACGCTACAGAATATTAAGGACTCCACAAAGACATCTGGCTATAATGATTAGTAAGGGACATGCTGGACAGTCTGTTCTTATGCAGAATGTGTGTGTGTAAGTGTTTCTCTGTGAGGTTGTTGAAGAGAGCCAGGGTTGTGTAAACAGCACTATGAGAGACACATTATAGTTGAGGAAGGTGAAACTGCTGTAAAATACAGACTTAAGCCCCAGAGTATCAGCAAGACATATCCCATATGGCCTCTAATGACTTCAGTAAGTCCTAACGTACTCCTACAGAGATGTAACATCTGAAAGCTAAACATTAGCAAAACAGAACAGCTACTTGGTTATCAACACTCGCCTAAAATCTGTATCGGGTTATGGAAATATTTTCACTGCAGATGGGTCCTGTCAGGCTCCTGGCCACAAGATACTTCAAAATCTCCATTAATAAGAATTTCAGTACTTTACAAAGGCCTTGAGCTAATAAAATCTAACCAACTCTTAACAATGTGATACCATGCATTTTTTTGGACATGTACGCTCTTTCCATCCCATCATGTATCTCAGCGGCCAGAGGAATGTAACGCTGTGTGTGAATGTTCCCAAATATTAGCAACAGGACAAGAACCTCCATCTGGTCCATGTTTCTAACAGCTGACATTATCTTCCAGAACACTATTAATGCCCTAATAAACCGAATCAATGTCAACAAAAGTCAAACAACTGTAAATACGGCTCTCTCTGTGAGTCATTAACCATCTTCACCATCGGCCACAACCTTTATTAGTGGTCAAACATCACTATTATTACTCATATTAAGGTTAGTGATTTCAGTATGACTCTAGTCGTCATGTGCAATTTGTGGTAACACATAAATGATACCTCAAATTGCACACCTCATTGAAAAAATGTATCACTGTTTCCACAAAAATATTAAGCAGCACAATGTTTTCAACATTCATAATAATAAAAAATGTTTCTTGAACAAGCAATCAACATATTAGAATGATTTCTGAAGGATCATGTGACTGAAGACTGTGAAAATTCAGCTTTGACATTTGGAATAAATTGCATTTTATAATATATTACAATATTTGACAATATTACTGTTTTTACTGTATTTTTATTCTGTCTTAGTGTACATGAGACTTCTTACAAAAACATTTAAAAAAAATCTTACTGACACTAAAATGTTTAAGGGTAGTGTACACTGAAGGAGGGACCACTAAAATGTTCCTATGTGTGTCATGGAAAGATTGTCAGGCCAAAAATTTGTCAGGTAAAAATCTAGTTTTATATCTTTACTGCAACAATATAATGTGTAAAAACAGCTGTGATACTTCAATAGAGTTGCATGCCGAGGGTTTTACGGCCATATGTGGACTGAGGAAAGCTTTCATTTGTACTTTAATAGTCAGTAAAACATGCATCCTACAGAAATGAAAGACACACGCATACTATTAGCTGCGTTCCCGTGAGAGGCAGTAATAACGGATAAGAAGGGGGAAGCTGGGTGATTTAGATGATGGTAAAGACATTATGGCTGAAGCAATTAAAGAGAGAGGGGAATATTTAGAGTTGGGGGGAGGCCTGATTCCCAGTGGCTCCACATAATTACAGGCCAGGATGAACGGTTTATGAAGGCCATTCCGAAATAAAATATGTGTTTCAGATCACTCTAGCTCTCAGGCGGCCATCTCCACAGCTGCCGAAGAGCTGAGAAAAGCATTTCAAACTATGTTTTCCCTTCCAAAAAGACTCTGAAAGAAGAGTTTCAAATATTTCCCCCAGGGAGCACTTCTTCAAAGTATATCTCTGCTTTGTTATTGCAAAAAAGGCCCCCGAACAGGGGCTGGAGAGCAGAGAAAAAGCATTTTAATCCTTTAACCGTGCAGTGTCTGTGTAGAAAACCACAGGGCAGGAAAGGGGCCAAAACTAAACTACCTTGGTGTGTTGATGTGTTTTTGTACTTCAGAAGCGGGAGTAAGATGTTATTAAGGATTAGTCGAGGAACGATTCCTAAACATTCATTAACTTCAATAACGCCAATGGATCACTTAATTTCAGGGCAACAGACCACCTACATACGGAGAGATGTGCTTTTTGTGCAGCACTGATTTCTAAGGGGCATTTAATAAATGATTCAAAGTTATCCTTAAGACCATGCATTTTATCTAAGTGAAGATTTCCTACCCTGATTTTGAAAATACAGTGAGTTTTTGCCAGTTCTACTGAATGGATTGGCAGAAAAACATAAAACATGGTGGCTTCAACATTTAAAAACAATCTTTCAACATTTAAAACAATTTAAAAAGTATTTAATAACACCACACTGCACCAATAATGATTTGAATTAAAATGAAGCACACTTACTGTGTTTGTGACATACGGCAGGCCATAATACTTCTTCTGCATGTCTATCATGATGTCTGTTGTTGATCGGTTTTGTGGTTTTCCATGATAAACTTGATCCAGGATTGCATAGAAAACCTAAAGAAAAAATCATCATCAGGGTGTATCAGGGTGTATTTTTTTCAATTAAAACAAAGTGTTCTTCAATGTTAGGTTTTAAAAGTACAAAATTATTACCTAAATGGTTTAAAATTCATTAAATTCATTCAATAAAATGCTTTATGCCTGATTTCACTGCCTACATTGGAGCTTCACTGTAAATACTGTTTTTTTTAAACAATAATATTGGTCATCACATCAGTTATGTGCCATAATTAAAATATAAAATAGAATAAAACAAATAAACGTTTATATATTTATATATACACCAATATATATATATATATTTATTTATTTATTATTATTATTATTTTTTTTAAATCAGGGCTTTTTTGATGTGTGGGCATTTTCACTGGCCACAATTTTGACATCAATACCATTGGGAAAACTGCCATATAGATATTTTTAATATTATCTCATAATTTGGCAGCAGGTATATTAGGCTGCTGTCACTTTAAGACCTGACACATGGATCCATTATACTGTTACACATGCGTTTTCTTTCTCAACTGTTTGCGTTCACTTAAAACATAACTGACTGTGTTTACATGAATACTCACCAAGACCGGCATTTCGTCAATATTTTGTGTGTATTTTTTGTTGTAAATCTCTGGGAATGAGTAAAAATACGCGCAATCCTATGCAGAAGTCCTGTAACACCAACAATATTCATCCGGAGCAAAGGAAACAAGTGAGTGAGGGGAGGCGGGTGTGTGTGTCAGCTAGCTGTCGGAGAGATGAGAGAGCGAGAAAGCGCAGCTGGTATAGTGTGTCTATTCTGCAGGAAATGAGTATTGGAAGCGTTATTTTAGTATCAATATGTATCAAAAAATAGCCTATATTATATTAACCTATATTATATATTTTATATAAAATAGCCTATATTATATAAAATTCAACCCGCCAAAGTGGCTAGTAGGAGTGACTGTTATATGCCTCTGCTGAAATCCACCCGCATTTGGCTGGTTGGCGGGTGTTAATGTCAAGCCCTGTATATAATCAATATCAGCTAAAGTTTCATATCAATGCATACTTATGGTATGGCCCTGCATATTAACTTTAAAAAGTATAATTCTCTCTCCTATAAAACTCCTACTCATTTAAGCTATATTTTTTAGTCCAAAAATGTGGTTATGTTGGAAATCTTTCTCGTTGCTGAATGAGAACATCTGGTACCTGAAGTTGAGTGTCAGCCGCACCACAGACCTTCTTGGACTCACAAAGACGGGCCACCATGCTCTGCGGCAAAGGCTGTGAGAATAAAATAGCATTTTCTTTTAAATGTTCAACCAGAAATTACTTCAGAAGACTTGGGAGTTTTATTCACTACTTTTATGGTGCTTTTGTATCGGTTTAAAACAAGAAGCATCAATTCTCATTTATTGTAGTTGCATTGAAAAGAGTGACCAGCATAGAATTTAAAGGGGTCCTATTATGCTCATTTTCAAGTTCATAATTTTGTTTATTGGGTCTACTAGAATTCGTTTACATCATTTAATGTTCAAAAAACTAATTTTTATTATAATTTACATTGTTGCAGCACCTGTTTTCATACTCTGTCTGAATGCTGTTTTAGTTTCGGTTTCTTTAAAACTCTGATTGGATAGTCGGCCACAGTCTGTTGTGATTGGTATACCGCTTAGAGCGTGTCAGAAATGTAATGCCCCTAACCATAACCAGAGAGTATCCGCTCCAGAGGCACTGAAAACACTACGGAAACAACGCTAACCATGGCATCAGTTTTGCAGTATCACTTTGAGCCTGAGTCAGATAACGATAGTCAAGAAGATCAAGCTGATCAACCCAAACCACCTTCACAAGGGTGACTTCTGCAGGACGTTTCACAGTAGTAATTATTTATTTTTATACCTCTCTTACATTTCAAATGTGATGTTATAACCGTGTTATTTATAACATTTGACCTGCATCAAACTTCATGTTTCAGAAAGCAGTCGTTAGAAAATACAAGTTTGTGGTTGTATATTGCTAAGGAATAGTGTTAAAAATTCATTGTTTTAGGAAGATTGAAAAAAAAAAAAAAGGGGGGGGTTTAGATTTGGGGTCGAAAAACACTCTCTCGGACAAGGTGACAACACACTACTAAGGGTGTGTCTCAATCAGTTTCCTAAGTTGTGAATCAGTAGTGCACACTAATTTGGGCACTGGTAAAGAGCCTGGCTCACTACTAAACTAAAACACTGATGGCTCTATTTCCGGCGAAATGGCAACATCCTCGATGTACAATGTCACTACTGGTATTTATGCAGAACAGATATCTTTTCTGCATAACTGATATCTTTCTGACATTATTTGTTTATGTTACTTAAAAGTATTTTATGATAAATACTTTGATTGTTACAAATCCCTGCAACATTTCAGCTGAAAATTTATGATTATGTTCATTACCAGTCTAGCGATGTATGTTTATGCTGAAATATATATATATATATATATATTTTTTAAACATCTATTGGTATCATAATGTGTATTAGGTTGGCCACAAGATTTATGTTTCGCACTTTAGAACTTCCGTTAGGGAACATTTGTGAGCTTCATAGTTTTCACGGTGCATTCTGGAACTTTTTAGCGAGCGAACATTTCAGTGCACGGAAGTATTTTGCAATTGAGACAGCCCTTAAAATGTCCGACTCCCTGGTTAGTGCCCTGACTACTGAACTAGAGAGCTAATTGAGACATGCCCTAACTAAACTTTTTGCTTTGGGCAAAAAAAAAAGTTTTAAATTAGGAATATTTTGATATATATATTTTCCCGGAAGAAAACCAAAGACTACAATCGAGGTATTTCAGAAACAGTGCTTACTGATATAGAGAACAACTTTAACTTCGCAAACATTTTTCATGCTCAAACAGCAACATTACACAAACATAATAGGAACCCTTATTCCTATTATTTTTGATTTAATGATCAAACTGATCATAACCAACATGAACATTGCAGTGTACCTGTCCAGTCTGGTAGTGGCGAGCAAACTGACTGATCACGCGATAATCTGTGGCAAAGTATTCCATGAGAATAGAGGGCACCTCTGCGAAATCAGTGCTACATCGCGTTCCTAAAGAGAGAAACAATGTCGACATTATCACGCTGCTCCGAGAAAGTTGTAAAAGCCCACAAATGTGAACAAAATTATTTGATCATATCATACCTGTCACATGTTGGTAGCGGGTACGTCCTAGCATGGAGTGCATGGCATGGCCCATCTCATGGAAGAGATTTTCCATCATGCCTGGGCTGAGCAACGTGGGAGCGGACCGCGTGGGGTGGGGCAAGTTTAGCATCAGGACCACCATTGGCAGCTGATACTGGCCATCATCCAACTGCCTCCCTCCACGAATGGTAAAGTGGCAGTCCTGAGCGGGACACAAACAAGCTGGACTGATCAATACTGATTGGCTGAGCATTAAAAAAAAAAAAAGCAAAATTTGGTTTAATTTTGCCATTGAATAAATCAGCAAAGATTTGTTCCTGAATGAATCGGTTTTTAAACAAATCGATTGAGTGAATAATTCAATGACTCCCTCATAAAGATTTGTTCCTTAATGAATCAATGTTTTTAAACAACTGGATGATTGAATGATTCAATCCTGCATCTGAAATTACATACTGTATAGTATGTACTACATTTAGTTCATCGCAACCATTTAAAAAAAGTAAGTTCTATATATCAATGTGTGTAGTGTTAATGAAATTCGGACGTACTACATCTGCCATGTTGTCATTTTTATGTGACCTAAAGCATCAGTCACTTCACTGTCATTTACAAATTATCTCCCATGGCCTCACGGGATAGTAGTCCATCCCATGAGGCCATGGGAGACTTGTCCTCACGGGATGAATCTCATCTGAAGTAGTAGGTCATATGTGTACTACTGTTTTTCAAATACTAATACAAAGACCACAGACTGTAAAAAAAAAAAAAAGAAAAAAAGATGGACATGTCTCCACTTCCTTCCACTGTAGAAAAATGAAGCCAAAATATCCCAGAAATGGTCGTTGCTGATTACGTCATTTGGAGACGCAGAATTGATCCTAAGGTGGAGCTGCGGTCAACGTCCGGCCAATACTCCAGCTCCCACAGATTCAATCGCAAGCACAGCTGTCACTAGCTATGTTATGACCTCAATTGAGGGGGATGCATTTTTATCCATCTTCAGAAAAAATATATAAGTGTAATTAGATTTTTTAGTTTGGCTCGCATCCCATTCGATTACATAGAGAGGGCGGGGTTTATGACCTATACTGCAGCCAGCCACCAGGGGGCGATCAAAATGTTTTGGCTTCACTTTTCAGACGTGTGCGGCACACTTGATTAGGACATACTACTTTTGGCGTACTGTTTTTCTGATACTAATGTATTTAGCGTGGAAGTTTTTCATTTTGTACGCAGTGAATGACTCACTCACTTGTTGCCACCTACTGGTGTAATGATGTAAATAAATATCAGTATGAACCACCACACAGCCAATCGAATTAGAGGACTGGAAATAATTATTGTATAATATTGTGTAACAGATACTAATTTGAGATGGACAAACTATCTGAGTTCTTCTTTACCTGGGGAGGTTTCTCAGATCTGTAGAAAAAGTCACAGTAGATATATCCCAGCAGTCCCTCTGTTTCATGCACCACAGCCTGAAGGAACAATCCAAAATGGCAAGTGATATTAGAAAAGAAGTTGTCTAGACCTGAAGATGAGCTCTCATTTAAGCCATTTTTGTTTGATAATCAAGTACAGAAGCATGATCTCACCAGCTTGCGCACATCTTCGCTCCAGACCTCCCCCACACTGGGCTGCTCAGCCAGCAGTGATACACCATACAGCTGTGTGAAAAGACCATTCAGACCTTCCATACACGCTCCCAGTGAGAAGTACGGACTGTACAGGCTTGGCTCGATGTTGAATCTGCCGAGACAAAACATAAACATGCCATGTTATTAAAGGCTGAATGTCCATTCACATTTTTTTTCTCACTAAGACCACAGACTACAAAAGAATCTGAAAAGAAATGTGGAAATCACATAGCACAAAAACATCATACATTTTTTCAGGAGTTTTTGATGAATAGAAAGTTCAAAAGAACATCTTTTTTAAACTATTTTGTAACATTATAAAATGTCTTTACTGTTATTTTTGAACAATTTAACGTGTCCTTGCTGAATAAAATCATTAACTTCTTTACAGTTTTTTTTCTTGATTGCTAAGAGAAACAAGGTCACCATGATCATGCTGCTCCAAGGAAGTTGTAAAAGGCCACAAACACACTATAACTGATTTAGTTGGGACAATTTCCCAAACCATTCATTCAGTTCTCAAAACAAAGACACATTTCACCGGTTTTCACACACATTCCAATTTTAACCATGGTTTAACAATGTTCTCATTCAGAAAACACAAACTATAATTAATATAATTAACTCAAGCATCACAACGTGAACTGAAATAGCACGCATTTATCCATGACTCATTAAGTAGCAAATATGATGACACACAAATCACAAATTTTAGGATAATATAAATAGGAGCACTGGTGATTGTGCTTTAGAAAAGGCATCCGAACAGTGGAGAGAGCTGAAAGAATCATCTACAGGGTTTTTATACTACTTACTTAATATAGTAGCATATTATTTTAGAAGGAACATCCTCTTAAGATGTAAGAAAATGAAATTCTGTCACATGATTTTCTCAGGTCTCTTACCTTTCTGCACGTATCACACCACTGAAGTATGGATGGTCCCATGGCATTAGTTCCTACCAAGGAAGATTTCATTTTGTTTTAATTCTTCTATAGAACAACGGACTATTTCTCACTTGCAGGTATTATTAAGTTTGTAAAATTGTAAATTTCTAAAATTTTACAAGATGATACAATATGATAGCAGACGATAAGAAAATCCAAATATCAGTTAATTGAGCAGTGCTTACAGAATTTCTGGGGTTGAGTTTTGTCTTCATATCCCTCATCATTTCAAAATCCTTTTCCGTCCTAAAGTTTACAGAATCATAGTTTTTTTATATTATATAACATATATAAACATTACATTTTACAATATAAAAATTATATGTTATACATACATATGCATATTCTGTTAAAAATCTGTATATTTAGGAACACATGCAACCAATACAATACACCATAGTGTCTTCATTATAGCTGCAATAACATATAATGCTGTTGACAGTGACACCTAGTGGCACCTTTGCTAGAATAAGACAATGACAATACTGTAATAGAAAAAATTAGATTTAATCTTTCTTAAAAAACTAACTTTTGCACATAATATATTCATTATTATGCATCCGTGATTAATGCAACTGACATATTTTGAAGAGAGAAAACTCAACCTGTCTGAGAGCTTGTCTGTGATCTGCTGTAAGAAGCTCATAACTGCCTCTGTAGAGAAACAGACCTTGTCATAAACTTGTATTCCTATAACATAAATAATATTAAAAGGTACAGTATGTAACTTTTGGCCCTCTAGCGGTAAAAAAAAAAAACTGCAAACAATTGAACATTGTTTTGATTGTGCTTCAGCTCTGCATGACTGTGTGGATGAATATAGTTATCCTACTGACTCATAAAACATTCCTTACTAATTAAGAGATATAACCAGTTTAGATGGAAAGGATCTCAAGCTGACTAGCTGAAGACGTTACTGTAGCTTTACCCATTGATAGACATGGTATTTCCTTGAAAATAAATGACTCTTCACAATAGATAATGCTTTACAATGAACTCTGTTAGAGCTACATATGGCAAATTATCTGTTCAATAAAATACATTATTACCTGCTGAGTAATAAAAACGCAATCTCTGTGTCGCTTTTACAACAGTTTGATTCTGACAAAAGAGAATGGCCCTCATTTATCAAACGATTGTATGCCAGAAAACTGCATATGCTCGTTTCCACGCAAAATTTGGCATTTATCAATATGAGCGTGAGCGGTGGCTATGATCAAATCTCACGTCAGGTCTCAGCTCGTGTATGCACGCTTTTGAGTCAGCGGGAACTTGCGTGCAGCATAGTAAATCTGGTGGAGAACTGTTATGAAAACATTTAGTTTATTTTCCTGACCGACAATCACTCACTAACCGAACATTAACCATTAAACGACACAATTAAAATGTCAAATTAAAATTAAATTAGAATAGATGCGTGTCTTAAAATACCACAAATGTTTTTTTTTTGTTTTTTCTTTCCAGTGATTTTGCTTTGGATGCGCAAATGGCAACATCAATAGAACATTAGGATTCACACATCATAAACCTGCAACGCAGAGAAAAACAGAATAATATTATAGTCTACAAGGAATAAAAAATAAAAAAAAATAGGCCTAGGACTACACAAAATATATTTCACTGAAATAATTAACAGATTATCAAAACAAAAGAGAAAAACTGTGCATTAAGTAGGACTAGTACAGGCTACGCTCACGTTGCATCGTTTTCTTTATTTTATTAAAATATTTATCTTTATTTTATTAAATTCAATTGATTGCGCAGGCGCCTCACTCACACGCATATGCTATATATCAGTTCTAGTGTTGCTAACTTTACATTTCAGCCATCAGCAAACTAAAATGCAGAGAAAGTTAACACTGCAGTTTAAATGGTCCGCTATCAATCTATGAGTCGGCGCGCGCAACGCCCATCCAAACACATTTTTGCACATGTGAAGGATGATGTTTTACGTGGATATTGAAACAAGAGTGAAATAGAAAGCCTTGTTTACAAAAGGAACAGTAGTTCAGCAAGCAATAAATGTTACATCGCGAATATGGAAACGTTTGGATTCTTCCTGAATGAGAGAGGTAGGCTATGTGAGCCCAATTCAGTTTTGCTTTAAACAAATTAATTTCTGCTTTATAATGAATGCCACTATAGCCTAATTTGATGTTTCAATATATAGCTACTTTTTTTCATTCTTGTTCTGTTATGAATAAAATAAAGGATTTTCTGTGGAGTGAAATACTAAAATAACCAAGTTTATATATATTTATATTAATAATGTTTGTAAGTATTTAGTTTTATTTACCGGTATTATTATTTAAATTAATTTTATTGTTTGAAATTACGCGGTTGAGGGGTATTTTTTGAGTAAGATACATTTATTTTTCATGCGATTACTTCCTCTTCATGGCCGGGTTACGTTTCTCTGTGTCGTAAACTATAGGGCGAGGCTTCTAAAATTTGGGGCGTGATATTTAAATGACGATTGTTTTCAGCCGTCACATTTATCAACACCCGTTCATTTCTGCGACGGAATTGGCCGCATACGAAAGTTCAATGAATCACACGTGAGCGTTGTCGTAAGCTGATTTTTCCGTTTGAATGTACGCTGGTTTCTACGTTTGTTGGATAAATGAGGGCCAATATGTTCTCGCTATCTCCGAAAAGCCAAGCCAATGTTAAATCTCGTTTTATTACGAGAATGAAAAGTTACATAGTGTACTTTTAAATATTTGATAATATAATATAATAAAAAATATTGTATTTCTTCACAAAATAATAAAAATAACCATTGGAAGTTTGATAAGCAGCTGTTTAGAAACTATCATTATTCTTGCTGTCCTGTTTAGTGCAGCTAATGGTACAGAAATTACACAAGTTTAAAGGTAAAATATATATAAAAAATAGGCAACTATTTAAAAAAAAAAAAAAAAAGTCTTCTACCTGGGCTTTTGGCCATGGTTCCCTTTAATGCTCTGTGTGCATAAGATTCATAACCAACCAAGCGAGCCAGTTTATCTCTACAGGCCAGCAGTTCCTCAAGTATGTGCATCACATTTGCGTTTGGATAGAGGAAAATTTTATATGCAACTTCCCTGACCTGAAAAATATGAGCACAGACAAAAAAACACTAGTTATAATACAACAAAGCTACCTGAGCTTCTAAAGGAATATTTACAATAATAAAAGAGTTCATAACTATTTCAATCAATATTTATACAACATCAAAAAGTTTGGAAATTAAGGAAAGTGATGTACCAGATCATCAGGTGCGTCCGCATGCAGGCCGCTGATCTGAATGTACTTTCCGTCTTTACTGAAGTGCTGGTGAATGTGTTCAGGAAGAACTCTCTTCTCTATTCTGTTGGGCATGTGACAGCTCATGAGAAACTGATTGCTCAGATCCAACAGCTTCACATTCAAGTTCACAGCCTCTTTCCTCTGTGAAATACGGAAAGGTAATCTGTGAGATGCAAAGCATTGTCTTACACACAAATGTATTTTACTGTCGAATATAGTTGTCACGGTACCAAAAGTTCAGTAGTCGGTACCAATACCAGTAAAATTTGCAGTTCTCTGTACCGATTTTGGTACCAGAGCAAAGACTGTTGAAGTACTTTAAAATATTTTGTCTCGTCCGTTGGTTATCACTGTCAATCATCGCAGTTTCCAATTCAATTGCGCATTTAAATATGGTTGTCAATCCAGAATGGGTAATGAACAGAAAGCAAAATAATAATCACTAAGGCTGTCAATCCCTAAAGCAAAAGCTCACTGAATTTTGCACTCTTGAGAAATCTCCCGTTATAATAAAAAAGTCAGTCATAAAAAAATGTCTTAACTGTACAATGAATCTCTTATTTACACTGCATTTACACTTTGTTGCTTATAATGAAAGGATTTGAGCGTGTGGCTTGCGTTGAACAAAACAAAACCTTGTGCGTTTTCAGCAGTGTTAAGCGGATTCTAACCAACTTACTGACTAGCACCTCTGATTGGCCATTTCGTTCACATGCTCAACAGATACGATGGTGATTAGCTCCGCACTTGTAAAACACGCTGTAAACAGAAACCTTTGACGCTCAGAGAGCACTCAAACAAACACGAACAAGAACGTTTGAAAGGAGTGTCTATCAGAGGGAACTGTTTGACAAACTTACAACACATAGCTGCACAATTCTGGATAATCTGAAAATCATGATTTAAAATAGAGATCAAGATTCTCTTAAACAAAATAACATGTAATTTACTAGAGGTTCTAACAAAATATTAATTGCTGCAGTCTATTTAGAAATACTGAATTAATTTGAATGAATTATTATATTATTAAAAATAGGTTTGAATGAATGATTCAATGACTCAAAGACTTCACTTGTTTCATTACTGGATGAATCAGCATTTTTGAATGAATCTCTTGAATGAATGATTCAATGACAAAAACATTTTAACAGTCACTTGTCGCCACCTACTGGTGTAACAATGTAATTGATAATCTTTATTTGAAGCTATAAGTTACTTTCAAAAGGTGATTTACTTTATTTTTATCACTACCGTAGACATCAGTGTTTATAGCCGAAATATAAACTTTTATCCCTGTACTTCTGTGATGTTTGAATTATTGTAACAGAAATGCTCAGCAGCAACGCCAACACAGATTTGAATGCTGAGTTTGTTGTCAAAAGTTTAATAGACATAGCCAAAACATTGTCATTTAGGAATAAGATCACAGGGTGTTTGAATCGAGATCCCAATCTTTTAATGATTTATTGTGCAGCTCTAAGATGAGTCAAAAAAGTATAATTAATACAAAAAAAAGTCAAACCTTTTTTTTATCCAGATGGATTCCACTTATTTCGAAGTCAAACATGAACAGTTCAGCCACTCTTCTGCATCAGTAAAACAATATAGTAAATATTACAAAGTACTTTTTACAAAGAAAACACCACAGACTTGCATTAATGAAGTAAACAGGATCAATTTGATTGGGATTTCATGTTGACTTTAAACATGCTTGGGCATCATCTTGTTTGCCAGCATTGTTCACTAAATTCTATGTAAAAACCTTGATTAGTAATCAAACATGAAGCAAGGTACAGTTTTGCACACTGTGCCAATTTTCTATAGGATAGATAGAGATTTAATATTCATGCTAGAACAAATAAATGATGGCATGGAATAGCATAATGATTGTCCATGGAGCAAAACACGTGCATCTCTATTATGGCTAATTTATCATAAAATAAAACAGAAGATCTGATTTATACCTTGTCTCTGAGTCCAGTTTGGCAAAGATCTCTTTGTTATCCAACAGGTCCTTTAAGCTCTTACACAATTCAACATTGGTATTGAGCCTGTAGGACAAAATTAAAATCATAAATATCTCAGGAAAAAAATAAATAAATAAATAAAATAAAAAAAAAAAAAAAAATATATATATATATATATATATATATATATATATATATATATATATATATACATGTATAAGTGGATAAAAATACAGGCCCACCTCTCCACCATAGTACCAATGTTTATACAAGTCCTCTCTGCAGCCTCCCGGTAGGATGGATTGGGATGTGCCACTTTAATAAAGTCTGCCTACAAAAAACAAATAAATATATTTTTAAAAATTATATATATACTGTATATATACACTATCGGTCAAAAGTTTTTAAAAGAAGTTTCGTCTGCTCACCAAGGCTGCATTTATTTAAATAAAAATAGAGTAAAAACAGTAATATTGTGAAATATTATTACAATTTAAAATAACTGTTTTCTGTTTGAATATATTTTATAAAGTAATTTATTCCTGTGATCAAAGCTGAATTTTCAGCATCATTACTCCAGTCTTCAGTGTCACATGATCCTTCAGAAATCATTCTAATATGATGATCTGCTGCTCAAGAAACATTTATTGTGTACAATTGTACAAAATATTTGTGTACAATATTTTTTTTAGGATTCTTTGATGAATAGAAAGTTCAAAAGAACAGCATTTATTTGAAATATAATCTTTTGTAACATTATAAATGTCTTTACTGTCACTTTTGATCGAATCAATGCATCCTTGCTGAATAAAAGTATTAATTTCTTTTCAAAAAAATAAAAATAAAAATTCTTACTGACCCCAAACTTTTGAACGGTAGTGTATAATGTTACAAAAGCTTTATATTTCAGAAAAATGCTGTTCTTTTGAACTTTCTATTCATCAAGGAATCCTGAAAAAAAGTACACAACTGTTTTCAACATTGATAATAATCATAAATGTTTCTTGAGCAGCAGATCATCATATTAGAATGATTTCTGAAGGATCATGTGACCCTGAAGACTGGAGTAATGATGCTGAAAATTCAGCTTTGCCATCACAGGAATAAATTACTTTATAAAATATATTCAAACAGAAAACAGTTATTTTCAATTGTAATAATATTTCACAATATTACTGTTTTTACTGTATTTTTAATTAAATAAATGCAGCCTTGGTGAGCAGACAAAACTTCTTTTAAAAACATTAAAAATCTTACAGATTCCAAACATTTGACTGGTAGTATATATATATATATATATATATATATATATATATATACACATAATTTTTAAAAAATATATTTAAAGTAATGTAATATATGAACAACTTATTTACCATGTCTGCCACTCTGCATAGGCTGTCTGACAGTTTGTCAAATATCTCCACAGTCTGGACTCCTGGGGGGCAGCGGCAGGCTTTCTCCACCAGCTGCTCTGTCTCCTGCAGGGCTCTGTCCTGGACCACCTCAAAACCCTCAATGGAGCTGAGCTCTGGGACACCAAACAACCCCTGACAGACACATACACAGTTTGTATTTTACTCTATTAAAAGGTCAATCAATCAGCAATTAAAAATAGACACACATATACAGACAGGTACGTACCACATTTTGTTGGAAGAGGTCTAGTCTCCTCTGGACTTTGGCATTGAAAGCAGCTCCTACAGGTGACCAGGTGGTGACTGACCTACAGACCCGCGCTGCTGTTGTCCCATGCCTGAGCAAACGCAGCAGCGGTCTGTACGCTGACATTACTGATGACAGTCAACATACGACTCTACAACTACACTCAAGTCACTCTTCACAGCCAGAAAAACCGACAACTAAACTAACTAGATTAAACAACTCCAACAAACGGAAAAGCACTGCTATAGATTGACATGCTCCTTCCAATGACAGTGAGTGAAAACTTAAATTTTACAGAAGCACTTTCGACACGTGAATAAATTTAAAAAACTTAAATTTTACTATTTAAGAACATTAAAATCAGCTTAATTCATTTTTTTAATGAATACAGCTGTGGTCTGATTATTCACAAGATATCCAAAAATGTTACAGTGAGTTTAAACAGCAAGTGAAAATGACGCGAATCATCTCTGATATTTCAAAATAAAGGTTCAACCATTATCTGAAAACAAAAATCTCCTGAATATATATATGACTTAGCAATAGTTCTCTGTAAATAATAATAATTATAAACATCAATCTGTTTAACATCAATATTTACATTTTTCATCTCCTATTCTCCTATATTTCAAAATCAAATTCAAAATCTTAGCAACTGTTCTCTGTATATAATAATAATAATTAAAATTATTTCATATGATTGTTTAACATCAATTTAAACATTTACAATTTCTTTGAAAAACAACAAAAAAAGAGACTTTGATAATAATAATAATAATTATATACATAATTAATAACAATTTGAGTTAATTAACTCACTGGCGGCTACATCATTGAAATTTGACCAAATAATAATCAATCAATCAATCAATCAATCAATCAATCTATCTATATATCTATCTAATCTCCATGATAGAAGTGGGCGTAGCTATCAACGGGCGTGGTTATTAGATGCATGACGCAGTACGTTCTGTGCGTGATGTGTGACGCGCACTCACTGCCGCACTGTACAGTCACATGACAGGCATTATGGAGCTCGTTCGCTGTCAAACTTTAATCCGTTTTTACTTTTAGACTAGAAAAGCGATGGACAGAGTGGGATTTTTGACGGCTTCTGACCTCCAGTGATGTCAGGTCAGTTTTATATTCCTCTACAGACATACAAACCCCACGTGTAAACGTGATTGTGTTAAGATATGTTAAACAATGTCAGTTTCGTTATAAACCATTGGATAGTTTCTATTTTTGTTTTATTATTTCAAATATTATGCCAAGTGGAACTTTCAGGTATCATAGATATAACCGTGTTTATTTATGCCAGCTCATAAACAAATGTTTGCACAGTTGCATAACACTCATTTTGGCTCATTTGGATGTTGACACATCCAGTGAAAACTATTCTGTTAACTATATATGATTATTTGACACATATACATTCAGAAAGATTAGCTATCTTTTAGCCGTGAACTGAAAACATGCTTTTAATGTAAACTTATTTTGCAGAGTCATGCTCAGTCACTCTGTTTACTTCTCTAACTAATGGTTACTCAAATGTTTTAGTAATGTTGTCTAAGATTATGGTAAGATTATACTGTTTGTATTCTACATGGCATAATTGTAAATGCATTTGTATACTGTATGTGCCCCTCAACACCATGTATTGAGCTGGACATCACTCCACCCAAGTGTAACTTGATGCATCTCTTTCTGTATATCCATATTGTTACATAGTTGCGTCTATGTATCTGTTATTTTGTAGCTAAACTCCTGCGTCATGTCTGTGGATGGCCCCCGGACCTCTGTTTTCACCTTTCAGTCCGCTGTTCACAGCCATCATGTTCTTCGTTCGCTGGAGGAACTGAGACAGAAAGAGCTCTTGTGTGATGTGACGGTTGAAGTGGAGCGCAGGAGCTTTCGAGCACACTCTTCAGTGCTGGCTTCCTGCAGCCACTATTTTTACACCAGACTGACAAACCACAGCCGACCAAACATCACTGTCAGCTTACCAGATGAGGTAATGCTTGATATGGTGGATGGATGGGTTGAAACCTGGAGGTTTTGAGAAACCTGTGGTTAAGCTGTGTTGTCTTTATGATTTGTTGTTATTGTTAACAGATACAGATTTAACTGTAAAAAAGAATTAATGTGAGCAAACTCTAAAACAAACAATTCAAACAAAAAAGGAAATTATGTCATCATTTACTCACGTATGAATACATATTGAACCCAATGAAGGTCAGTATGAGGGTCAATGACATGAAGTATATTTTTATTTATTTGGACAACTATATTTATTAAATTGCAATTCATAGATAGTTGAATACACCTCTTCTATGATTACCATGTTTATAATTTATGAATTTAAATTAATTTTGATATGTTTGGCGGTTAATAAGTAAAAAAAATTTAATGGTGATGCAACTGTCCTAAAATCATAATAAAGGAAAAAGCCTTAAAATAATACAATGATTTAAAAGAATCTTTTATAATTATTATTTGTCAGAAAAAAAAAAATTTTTACAAAACCTTTCACTGTTTATTAATATTTGTCCACAAATCAATGTCATGTGGTCCAACCAATCATAGAAAGGACTCTTGCTGACCCTCATAACTTTCAAGGCCAACATTTTAATTTTTTTTTTTATATCAGATAATTTGACCTTTAAATGATTATGCAGGTTGTAAAATGTCACATGACTCCTCAAAAATGTAAAGATATTCATGAATTAATTCATGATATTTGTAAATAATAATAATAAATATAAACCCTCAGGCTGTAAGAAACATTTTTATTTCATACTTGACATTTTTAAACATTTCTTGAACATAGTTTGAAAAAGTTCAACTTTTTTTGATACTGCTTTTCATAATCCCATTTATCCTGATTCACTTTTATTATAAAAAAAAGTGTAAACACTAACTAACTTTTCCTTGAGTGTACAACAGAAGTCATATGAGTTTGGTACGACATGAGGGTGAGTAAATGATGACAGAGTGTTCATTATTGTGTGAACTATTCCTTGAAAAATTGTTTACATTGCATTGCTGTCAAATTAGGCCTCATATATTGAGATTAAATTGAGCAAACTATGTTACAGCAATAACCCAGTAATGCGATTTGTAAATGATTTATTCATGCAGTAATCATGACTAGATCATTAATCTCCCAAGGTCACTGTGGAGGGATTTGAGCCTCTTCTGCAGTTCGCCTACACTGCAAAACTTCACTTCACAAAAGAAAACATCCTGGAGATCCACAGATGTGCCGAATTTCTTGGATTTCAAAACCTCGATAAGGCCTGCTTTGAATTCCTCATCCCAAAGTTTTCTGAAGGTGTTGGAACATCAAAAAAAGTGAAGGGGAAAAGCAAGAACCAAGCATCCAATAAGAAATCCCAAGCTATCAACAGTCCTAGTGACCAAAACCCTGAAACTGGAGAAGATCGTGTACCTCAGGATGCAGGAACAGTCATGCAGGCTGCATCTGCAACATCCTCTGTAGAAAGTCCTAAAGATTGTCCCCCCATCCCAAATGACAAAGAAATGCAATTAGATTTATCCCCGCTGTACGCAAGAAGCTCTTCATACCACATGGGTGATGGCCAAGACCAGTTTTGCCTGCAGAACTGCGGCCCACAGTTGCCTTCCGCTTCTGTGGTGGCCGGTGAAGTTTGTCCTTTCCTGTCCACTTCGAGCACAAGTGACAGTGAGAAACTGCATTCGGCTGTAGCTACCTGTGGTGCCGACATTTTGGCAATGGAGGAACAATTCCAGAAGGAACTAGCAATGGAGGTACGTTGTGAACCACCTACTGATAAAGACCTGAGCATTGCCAGTATCACCGATGGCCACTTTGACCAACTTGAAGGGTCTCTAATGCCGCCCACCAACTGCAGCCAACTATGTCCTCTGAATTCCGTGGAGTCAAACGGGGTTTTGGATGGGATTTCCGGCGCTCCAGACCTCAACAGCATTGGCACCGATGACAACCAGGTCTTCGATTCCAACAAACAAACGTTCTCTGAACTGACTCCCAAAGATGGCTTCACCGAACGAAGCGTGGTGGAAAGGGAAGTGGCTGAGCATCTTGCAAAGGGCTTTTGGCCGGAATTGAGCTCCACGTTAAATGAGCCACTACCTTTGGACTCTATCGACCAGTCGTCTGCAGGAAACGGCTCAGACTTCCACTGGTTGAAGCATCTGGATCTGGGAGCTGCACCCGATGATTGTCCCTTCCTGAGGGACCTGAGCTCCAGTGACAGACAGACCTCCGCGGGACACACTCTGTCCAACGAGGATGCTGGAGACAGTCCCTGCATGTCCCCAATTAACTCAAGGGAAAACTCTGAGTGCGAATCGGATGGAGACTGTGCGCAATGTGGTAGCAATGAACAAGTGCAGGAGGTGAGCATGCTAGCACTCACGGTTGCAAAACTTCATGAAGTTAGAGGTGGAGTTTGGTGCCAAACTTCACCAATATTTTGTACTCGCTCGAGATTCCCTGACATTCTTCAAATAAAAGTTTCAGTCTCTACTGAAAAATGTAACCAACCTCTTGGCTGAACATCCTTCATAATGCAGTGTTGACATCTTGGTTTTCTTCCCAGGTGGATTTGCCATTCCCTGTGGAGCAAATTTCAACCATGACCCGGAGAGCATTCCTGCAGATGTTGAAACGCGAGAAACTGACCCCAGAACAGCTGGAGTTTGTTCAAGATGTGAGACGGCGCAGTAAGAACCGTGTGGCTGCTCAGCGCTGCCGCAAGAGGAAGTTAGACTGTATCTACTGGCTGGAGGGAGACATCAAGAAACTGGTATGTCTGTTTGATTCCAAAATGACATTTTGTGAATGTCCTCCGAATGTTATTTGTTTGATCCGAACAGTTTGGGCCCCATTTACCTATGTATTTTAGTGGTGCCCACTTGTGATTGAATCAGCCAAGAAGGATTGGGCTAATAACTGACATAAAATTTTTTGGTAGTTTAGTGCAATCAAACAACATGCAGCAGGATCATTGTAGTCTCATTTAAGAAGAAATGATAGATGAGACAGTTACTTTTAATGAATTAATCAAAAAAATCAGTCTTGAACTCTAAAATTAATGGTTTGAATCCGTGTTTCCCAAATCTGCATAACTACCTTAGTATAATGCTTCGATGGAGGAATGAACTGTTAATGACGTCACACAGGTGGTGGAGTAATATCTTCTGCTAATTAATTGGTTTGAAAATTCAAATTAAAGGGTTAGTTCACCCAAAAATGAAAATTCTGTCATTAGTTACTCACCCTCATATCGTTCCACACCCGTAAGACCTTCATTCATCTTCAGAACACAAATTAAGATATTTTTTATCAAATCCAATGGATCAGTGAGGCCTCCATTGCCAGCTCAGTGCCCAGAAAGGTACTAAAGATGTATTTAAAACAGTTCATGTGTCTACAGTGGTTCAACCTTAATGTTATGAAGTGACGAGAATACTTTCTGTGCGCCAAAAAAATAAAAATAAATAATGACTTTATTCAACAATATCTAGTGATGGGCGATTTCAAAACACTGCTTCATGAAGCTTCGAAGCTTTACGAATCTTTTGTTTCAAATCAGTGGTTCAGAGCGTGTATCAAACTGCCAAAGTCACGCCCCCCAGTGGTGAACCATTAAAATTTCGAAACACTTATGACGTAACAAAGCCTCGTTTACTGAAATCACATGACTTTGGTGCTCCGAACCACTGATTCGAAACAAAAGATTCGTAAAGCTTTGAAGCTTCATGAAGCAGTGTTTTGAAATCGCCCATCACTAGATATTGTTATTTTGTTTTTTTGGCACACAAAAAGTATTCTTGTCACTTCATAACATTAAGGTTGAACCACTGTAGTCACATGAACTGTTTTAAATGCATCTTTAGTAGTTAGGATTATTTCGTTATCTTTGTTCTCTGTTGTTTTGCTTTATTTCCAGATTAGATAGATATCAGATTTTAACTGTGTAATAAATGATACTCTCATTGGAAAAATAAAATTTTACCATGAAATAAAGTAATACAAATTGTAAATATTAAGAATATATACATTTGTATCCTAAATACATACAACAGTGCATACATTTTATATTTCGTAACAGTTTTACAATAAAAAATTAGACTTTAGTATATAGGCCTATTTAAAAACATATATTAGTTGGGTTTTTGTTTTAAAATTGAAATCCTTAAATTGAAAATCCCTTCCCTAACCATTTCCACATTGTGTATGGGCATAAAGTGTACGGTTATATGGCTTCAATTGTCCCTTTTTCAAATGAAGATTAAACCAATCATCAGTTTTTGTGAACATGTAATGTTTTTCACACATTAGAAAAATCAATAGCTTGTGTTATGATTGCTTTTTCACCGTAAGGAATGCAAAGTACAGATCCTGAAATGGATCTTCTTTTGTTTCCACGTTTATCAGAGGAGCGAGAAGGAGAAATTACTGCAAGATCGCAATCAGCTGAAGCTCAGCTTGGAGGATGTGCGTCAGAACATCTCGGGTCTGTGGCAGAGCCTCTCTACGGACACCTCGCTGCAGTCCGAGCAGCTGCAAACGCTGACCAGGTTCGTCTCCTCCGACTGTCCCACCTCCATCCTCCTGACCCCCATGGCCTCTCCAAGCCTGGCTGGCCCAGACCGGGACGCCCATGCGAACACCTCCCTGAACACCCTTCTTCCAGACACTTGTCCTGAAGGAGACACAGCAGCTCTCAGGTCGCCCGCTGCCTTCCTGCAAGACAACGTTCAGAGCACTGTTACAGATCCAGCTCCATGATGTCCAACAGAGTAAAGCCGCTTGGGAATGGTCCAATATTTCATTTTTACTCAGGAGCTTACCTTTCTGCTGCCGTCAGTTACACTTTTGAGCATGACTTTCTTATTAGGAGCACTTTCATAATGTTTCTAAGTATGGATGTGACTAAATTTGCACTGTTACCAAGAGTTTCATATGGAAATGCTACTATGCCTTTCATTCCTTGCGTAGGGGTCATTCCTGTTATGTTTCACACATTTTGAACTCTGAAACTTTAAAAATGAATACGCTTGTGTTGTATTTCAGAAATAAGCTCTGCCGAAGCTCATATGCGTAAACTTTGCTAATTATAAAATAATGACAAAAGATGAATTACAGAATGGAACATACTGTAACAGGGTGGAAATATATGGTTTGTTTAATTATGAATTTATAATTATTGATAGATATTTTTAAACCATCTTTTTGATATTTTGATTCAGTCATACCAATTTTTTAACATTTTGTCCAGCAGGGTGGAAAAGTACGACAAACAACTAAAGCACAATACATAAAATAATTTATAGAATTAACTGCTAATACTTTCTCATGTTTATGCTGTTGTTTTCCCACCAAAAATGATGTCACTTCCTGGACAATAATGTCGTTAATGAACTGGCATTTTTTTAGTTAAAGGGTTTTTTCAAAAGACTAACAAGGTGGAAAGTGATATTAAGGACACAGGAAATATCATAACAATGTATAACAATTAAACAAACGTCTCCAAATTTTGCATTGAACATTTTGATTAAAGAAAAAAAAAAACACCTGGAACATTTCTTAATAAATGACTTTTTATGCTTTTTAGGGCATTTATTGTAATATTGTGATAAAAGAAAACAAACTAATATGACTTTAATCTTCAAAAATGGTCACTTTTATATTTTATCCAAATATATACTACAGTATTTGTATATATATTGGAGACTTGGAAATGTACTACATAACAGGAATGACTCGTGGATTAATTTCCAGGACTAGCATTAATTAATAATCCCTTACACTGCCACTATGGACAATCATTGTAATTCTCTTTATTATGTTAGTTGATTATGATTTTGTTATGCAATGTAGAGCATATAAGTACATTCCAGTGTAGCCTAATATGTCTTTATCATTACCAGCATGAGAATTGTGTATTGAATATGCATCTGTTTTTTTTGTAAGTATTCGTATATACATATGTCCTAGATATAGTAACATTTTAATAACTGCCATGTACGTTTTCATGCATATCATGTAGGAATTGTGGAAAAAATACATAGAATCCATAGTCTCTCTAAGGTAAGGGAAAAATAGCATATATATATAAAAAAGTTTAGATACTGTTAACTTTTAGCTTGCTAAATTGGAATGGGTTTGGAAAAGTCCAACATAAAATCAAAATTAATCCTATTTACTTTAATACAAGTTTCTGGTCTCATTGTGCATGATTCTTCATTCCACATTATTTCAATGAAAAGTTTGTCTTGTAATATTTTATTAACATGCAATACCCTTTCAGCTGATGTATATAGGCCATCCGGCCTATTGGCCGTCGGATTCAGGCATTATTTTAACTCTCATTATGGTGCAGAACACTCACTTTTCATGTACTGAGGAGAAAATCAATTCCCGACCTACATTTTGTTTTTGGTCAAATATCCTGTTTGAATCTACTTCACATTATGGAAGTAAAATGGATGTGAATGCTGTTTCATGTTGACTTTAATGCTTAGATAAATATACTAACTAATGTTCATTTTGCCATTGTAGTGTCAATGAAATCTATTTTTACTTTTTTGTGCCTTTTTTTGTTGTTGTTTTAACCCTGTAACCAAAATACTGTCGTGTAAGCCTAAAATGCACTGTATAATTCACTATTTGATCCATATTTAACAAATAGTAGCAAATAAAATGTCGATAATAATTTTTTTTTCACTAAATGTGTAAATGCAGTGGTGCTTGCTAAAAGTAATGTGCTAACAGAGACTGAACAAATAAATCAACCCTTTCAAAATGTAAAGCATGAAATATACATGTAAGCACATTTTCCCAGTCGGTCGAAGGCAAAGAACAGCTTGGTTTTTAGAGTGTCTACTGAAGAGATGATACAAATAATTGAGTTAGATCACGGTAAAGTTTCGTAAACACGCTGATTTTACCATGTTCTCTCTAGCTGCCACACAATTATTAGTTACTGTTTTCCCCTGAGACCGGTTTAAAACGCCCAGCTCCTGAATAAGAGAAAGCGTGCAATAGACTATAGTGAAGCAGTTTCGACATAATAAAATGCTAATGTTTTAAAAGAGTCGATGAAATTCACATTAAAAATTCAAAATGGGAACATTTCTGATGGAGCCCAGTGGTTGTCGGCAGTTAAGTAACTTCACCACAAGAGGTCAGAATAATCATGTATTATAGATAGCGCTCACATTCGCGCACACAAGGAGTCCCTACGCGTTATTAAATACACTGTCATCCATTAAGCGTTATTATATACATTTAATGTGGCCATTCTTATACATCCGTCTCCGGCATTCCAGCAGCGCCCAGAGATGCTGCTATCTTTATCTCTGCCACTGACAGGGCAAGGCTTTTTGGCATCAACAAGTGGTACTGGAGTCCAGGTTAGTTAGCTTATGGTTGTATTTTATTGTTTGTATTTACAGGAGAAGGAAAGTGCATAAACTGTGCAATAAAAAAAAACAATGTGCATGACAAAAACAGTTTTCATATTGAACTATGCAATGGGGGGGATTGTTATAAAATGTGTTGGAGACCACATCACAGACACAGTTTTGGCCATTAGACTGTAAAAAAAAAAAAAAAAAAAAAAGATGGACGACTCACCTTCACTCTCTTCCATTGTAGTAAGTGGGACGCCAGTGTGCCATAATGGCGCCAAAGTCCCTTTAAGACAAGTCATTTCAGTCTGCGGCCATCTTTGAAACGCCTCTGGAATGCATCTCTTTGAACTGGGAAACATCAAATTCTCCAAAGCTGTTTGCTAAGCTTTCGGTTAAATTTTATATTTGAAATCACTAATGAAATCTGACAACAACTGCCTCATAAATTTCGTTTCTAAACGCTCGAATCATGACAAAAAAAACTTTTTTTTTTTTTCAGACTGGATCAAGCTAACGCGTGAGTCCTATGTGCACGTCTCTGACTGTCCCTGCGTTCCATTCGGCTCATCCCTATGCCCTAATCCCTTCAAAGGGTTTACCCTCCAGAGTGAGAGCTTCGAAGGGATGAAGGGTGTAGGGGTCAAAAAACTATTTTTTTGGAATGCACTTCAGCGTCATCTTAAGGAGACAATCAAGGAGGCGCCTTCGTCTTTTTCCCCCTGGTTTAATCTTTGTATTAATTTACTGTAGTAACATTATAAGCTATTGTCGGTCTTTTACGTTAAATATATTGTGTATATGTATTTGAAACATTTGAATGGACTGATAAAGGGAGCTATAAAGTATTTTTCTTGAAGTACAATGTCATTTTGACCATAATTATGTACCAAATCTAACTTGTATAAATATTGCAGTAGTATAGAAAAATACTATACATTTATAGGTAAAATCGAACTCCTAACCTCCTGTACCTATTCTGTGACGTCAAACAACTTCCCTGTGCAAAGGATCATGGGGGCCCGAAGTGTCCATCAGTTGTACCCTTTGAAATCCTTCATTCTGAAGGGCCCTTTGAAGTGGCCTGTTTTGAGCACTTTGGTTTAGAATGACCCTTCAATATGGCGGCGATGAAAACAAGTCATAATGAATGTCCTGCCCACACTCAGAACAAATCATTATGTCGGTGTGAAATAAACCGTTATGGAAATGTAGAAATTAAAGTTAAAGCTCCAATCACATCGCGAAGATCCAGAAAAAAGTCCAGTTGCGCCTCAGTGACTACTTCGCTGAGAAGCTGTCAATCATGACGTCAAAACCCGCGTTTTTATAGCATCAACTAACTAAAAACAAACTTTTTAAAAGAACAAAAACTTGAACTAACACCAGCGTGATAAAAACTGCTTAAAATGACAGAAATTGTCTTTGAAAGAGTGTAATTTGATTGTTTAGTTTCTCATGTCCCACTAAATTTAATGGAGAGGGTAGGGTTTATGACCTACTGCTTCCATCCACCTGGGAGCGATCGAGACACTTTGGCTTCACTTTTCAGGACTCGTGTGGCACGCTTGGTTTTGGCAGGGTGGTGGCTAATTTGTTTAAATTTGTATGATCTCAATTATACGTTTTCATATGATCTGCTTACGCCCCAGTGAGTTAGGTTTAGGGGTGAAGCTTCATGCTTTCCCCCTAAAAATTGTACACTTAAATTGTTCATTGTACGTAGGCCTACGGTTTCGTACAAATCACATTATAGAAATGCATATGAATTTGCCACCTCGTAAAATAGCACGTTTTCACATAAAGTCAGGCTGGAATCTCTAGCTTGCTGTAAAATAAAAGTAGGCTACAAGAGCCAAACCTTAAAAATCTATTTTGTCCTTTGCAGGAAGGTAAATCTCTATCTTGAGCAGCCCTGTCTTAGTGACTTTATTTTAAAGCTCCCTATAAAGATAAAGTTGTGTTTGGTTTGCCCTCCTGCAGTGAATTTAAATAATCTCCCATGTCTAGGGAACACTGGTTTTAATCAGTAGAAAAACCCATTTTTTGTTGGTCCATCTGTCTGCTCAAGGTCGCCATGCCAGTTGTCATTTCCATTTCAGAGACCGTCGTTCTAAATCTAAACACTGCCAATTGGGTACGTTTGTGGTCTTCTGTGAGTATATTGATCGTTCCTTGTTTTGTTGAAACTAACTAGATTCAGAACACCATTAAAAACTCAATCATTTATCTTTTAAGTTGTAATTACTCTGTGTGGCCCGACAGGTTCTTAGCTTCATTCTTAATTGTCCTTTCAAGGTGATCTCATTTGTTTACCTCCTCCATGCATACTAAAGATCTCCAAATTACTTATTTCGTTTTGTTTTCCTCTCAAAGGTCTTTAATGAGGTGAGTGCTTAGAAATATTCTAGAGGTGTAGCCAACGTGCCATGCAGTGACAGGAAGGGATACTCCACATATAATCATAGATGATCGTACAAAACCACAGCAGCATTTTGATACAATGCAATGAGAAATGAAATGCTGGTTGCTGTATCGATCTGTTATTGGATTCGGTTTAAAATCATGTTACTCTCCATCCAATGATTATGTTGCTTTGAAACAGTGGCATAAAGGGTCAAAGATGACTGGTCCACCCAATTAAAACTGCCAGAATATGCTAATGGTGTGTAAATAAAACAACATCAATAACCACAAAATACATGTTATGCCAATGAGCAAAAACATTATGACCATCTGCCTAACATGCTGTTGTTCCTTCTTGTGCTGCCAAACCAGCGCTGACCCACCGAGGTATGGACTCTAGAAGACCCCTGGAGGTGTCCTGTGGTATCTGGCACCAAGACGTTAGCAGCAGATCCTTCTGCAGGTTGTGAGGTGGAGCCGCAGTGGTTCAAACTTGTTGGTCCAGCACATCCTACAGATGCTCAATTGGATTGAGATCTGGGGAATTTGGAGGCCAGGGCAACACCTTAAACTCTTCATCATGTTCCTTAAACTATTCCTGAACAATGTGTGCAGTGTGGCAGGGTGCATTATCCTGCTGAAAGAGGCCACTTCCACCAAGGAACACTATTGTCATGAAGAGGTGCACCTGGTCTGCAACAATGTTTAGGTAGGTGGCATGTGCCAAATTTTTGTCCAAATGAATGGCCAGACCCAGGGTTTCCCAGCAGATCATTGCTCCCCCTCCCCCCACTGGCTTATCTTCGTCCCACAGTGCATCCTGCTGCCATCACTTCCCCAGGTAAACAGCGCACATGTACACAGCCATCTACATGACATAAAAGAAAATGGGACTCATCGGACCAGGCGGCCTTCTTCCATTGCTCTAAGGTTACTTCCGACACTCGTGTAACCATTGTAGGGGCTTTCGGCTGCGGACTAGGGTCATCATTGGCACTCTGACTCTCTCAGGGTGCGATTGCACTGTATGTTGTGACACATTCCTCCCATAGTCATCATTAAAATTTAGTGTGACTTGTGCAACAGAAGGCCTTCTGTCAGTTTGGTCCAGACAGGATAGCCTTCGTTGCCCTTGCATATCGAGAAGCCTTGGGCGCCCAACGCCCTGTCACTGGTTTGTCCCTCCTTGGACCACTGTTGGTAAGTTCTCACCACTGCTGGCTGGGAGCAACCCACAAGGCTTACCATTTCAGAGATGCTATGACCCATAAAAATTCAAGTGGTACTCACTGCAGAGTCTGTGATGGCCAGCTCCTCCTCTCTGGACATCCAGTGGGGTGGAGAGATAGAGTTGTAGGTAGGGTTAGGGTAGGATTAGGGTGTGGTTGTACATTCTCTCCTCCTCGCTGGATGTTAGCCCCACCCATTTGCACTGCAGTGAGCACCTTCTCTAAAAATGTGGCCCTTGTCAAAGGTCTTTACTCCTGCCCATTTCTCATACATCCAACATGTTTTCTACAAGAAATGATTGTTCGCTTACCATCTAATCTGACTTGACATGTGGCTTTGTTAGGAGATAATCAAATTTGCTTCAGCTATGAGTGGTCATAATGTTTTGGGTCATCAGTGTATAGTTTGTAATAGGGGTTTTCACACTGCGCTTAACCCCGGGTTATCGTCGTTCTAAGCACTGCTTTTAACCTCGGGTAAAGGAATGTTTCACACTTGTAATTTAGAAGTGAGGGCTAGCACTGCTTTTTACCCGGGGTTACCGCTTTTGCTGTGTTAACCCCGTATTGCAGTGCCAAACTTGTGCAGAGTGAAACGATGCGATGTTAGAATGTTACAACTAGATGCTTAGCAACAGATAACCAATCGTGTGCCTCATATTCACATGCTTTAGTCAGTCACTGAGACACTGCACATTGTATTTAAACAGTAAATTCAGCGTTTGAGACGAAAAGTATCAAATGCTGACAGAAAACACGACAATTTGAGTGAAGAAGAGACCGTTTCATTCTTACATTTATAGTCCGAAATGTCCATTCAGTATAAACTCGATAGTATAGTCGGTAATACAAGGATTTAGGAATGTACAATGTGAAACGTCAGCTTATGAATACCCAAGATTAATTGTTAACCCGGGGTAAATTAAGAGCAGTGTCAAACGTGAAGCAAGATAACCCAGGATTCCATTTACCTGGAGTTGAAATAGTTAACCCTGGGTCATTTTAAAGTGTGAAAAGCCCTAATGTGTGTTTTTACAAATGCATAGAATGCAATCATTTTGTTTTGTGCCTGTAATGGATTCACTTGGCTCTCGAGAGTCACGACAACTATTTCTACACCATGCGGAATGATTAGCAGTGAAGTGCAACAATCGCTGTTTTTAATGTCATATTTTTATTACTTTGCTGCCGAGCGAGTGGAGGCAAACAACCACATTGTCAGATCTCTTGTAATATAGCACTGGTGTGTCTGATTCATTCTAGTGAATCGGTTCATCTTAAAGTCTGCATGAAACTGAAATTGCAATGTTTTCTTCTCTATTGTGACATATACGTGAGTGAAACAGCTTCTCGAACAAGAAAAAAGAGGACGGGACTTGATTTTGTCCATTGGGAATTGATTGGATGGTTGTGGTTTGCTATTGGTGGATCTCATGTGAGTGACAGGTTGTCCCTCCCTTGTTGGATGGAGGCACAGAATAGAAGTCTTCCCTGTTTCACAAAGATCCACCCACTTGGAGATTTCTGGCCTCCCACTGTTTTGAAATCTCAAACTATAGCCGATAAGCAAATTGGGAACAGGCCAAAAAATATTCCATGTTAACTGCACTGGGAGAATATCAATCCTTATAATTAAGTCTCGTGGGATGTTATGCAGATGGCAGGTTCTAGCTTAATAAAATTAATAAAAATGATTGGAATCTTTGAACTAGATGTTTGAAACTAACATACAAAACCACTCCTAAAGAATATATGTACATTTTTGTTATTGAACCTCTAAATCAAATTCTCATAGCAACAACTACTGTAGCTAGTAAATGAAGACTCATTCCTTGACAAAATAAGGTAAGTTGACCATTATTATTATTATCTTTTTTTTTTAGAATTACAATGATTATGATGAAATTAGTAGTGGCGGTGGTAGTAATACTATTACTAAACATCATCAACAACTACAGTTGGGATTAAGCTTCATTTTTTTTATTGGCCCAGAGCCCTGAATGATCATTAAATCTAAACTTGTTCATAGACATAAAAACCCATTTGAAAACAGATCAGTTTCAGTTGTTGTGTTGTAATGTTTGTTTCAGTTTTAATGGTTAATTTCATCAATTAAAGTTGACCCACCAGCATTAAACATACAGCATACAATCTTTGTGAGCGCAGAGAAATATAATGGTTTTGTGTCGGTTATTCTGTTAAGCCTCAGTCTAGATTTAAGGCTGAACACACTGCATTGGTCCTTACGAAATTTTTCGATCTCCTCAAATCCTTTCCTGTAATTTTTCTGGCAACTCGCACTATGGATTATGTAAAGCTGTCACCATGGTGGTACAGATGGAAGAAGGACAGGATTTGAAAGTTTCAGAGGAAAGCCACTTAAAGTTGGAGACAATAAAAGCTTTGAGAAAAGAAGTACCACCGCATACTCGTGCGTTGAGAGCTTCTGGCTCTTGGTGGCAGCATGTAGCCATGAAATTCATAATACAAGCCCACTTCAGCATATATTAAAGATTATTCCATCATTCCAGCTCAAAGACCTGATTTACTCACAAATTAACCAGCTAAATATAATGCAAAAATATGACTGCATGTAATTTATATAAATAGATCTAAATAAAAAACTAAATAAAAAGTTTTATCTCTCTCTCTGTATATATATATATATATATATATATATATATATATATATATATATATATATATATATATATATATATATATGGGTCAATGGCGTGACGGGTCATTTTTTTGTCCAAAGGCCTTAATAATAATAAAAAACAAAGATATGACATCCAAAGTATGTAAGACAGTACAACTAGATCTCTTTTACTGAATTCAAAAGGTTTTAATAACATTTTGCTACATATGAAGGTATTTTAAAGATTTTGAAGTGTCAAAATGTCATTTGGTTTAACCGTCCAAAGGCCAATGTAGCCAATTAATTTGTGATTAAAATATCTTAAAATGTAATAAACATATATATTTTTTTATTATGACATGATTTTATAACATCATATATCAACATAGTGCAAAATGGTATTAAAATTATGTGTAGAAGTCGTTACTTTATTATGAGAAAGAATGTCCGGAAAAATGAATTTCATTGATGTCATTCGGAGTAACTAATATAAAGGGACCATTTTGGATCGAGTCATGCGGTCAGTATCATGTGACAGGATGTGACATCATTCAGACACCTGCAAAGGACCACACGGTCATGAAGCAAAGTAACTGAATCTAAATAAATAAAACTATTTGAAAAATGTATGTTTTCACTTGCTCATACGCATGTGCCAAAACATCAGGTCATTTGGTACAGCCGCTATAAAACATGGGAAATGCTGTAATATTTTAAAAACTTGTACTAAATATAAAATGTTTATTGTCCTTTTGCTAGCTAGCTAGATATCAGCCTGTTAGCATTTTTTGAAAATATCATCATTCGGTATAACCAAAAGTGTATTTTCGGCAAAATCAAAATTTTGGTTAAACCAAATGACTTTTTTGGTGACAAATTGTCCATCTTGTAAAAAATGACAAAAGCAGTGTTAATTGATTATAAAAACATAATCTCATTGTTAACACTTAATAAAACTTCAAAATGAATTATATCTCCATTATGTTTTGTTTTTTTTCACTTTTAAAAACCTTATTCGTCAATGACCCATATGTGTGTGTGTATATATATATATATATATACACATACATATAAATGTGTGTGTGTGTGTATTAGATTATATATAGAGTATGTGTGTTCTGTGTTCACTTGTGTTGCATGAAGAAGAAAACACAAATCTGAGTTTGTGCATATTTTACTCAGTACTCTGAGTTTTTTTTTTTTTTTTTTCTTACAGAGGCATAGTTTGAAAAAGTTGAATATTTAATGTAAAAGCAACCTCACACATTTTCCCATACAGCAAAACAAACAAAAAAAAAACAATAGGGCAAATCAAATGTTCTTAGAAAAATGTCTTAGATCTAATTGATGTTATAAAGAGTGAAATAAAGTATGAACACTGGAAACATGTTTCATAAAAACGTACATTGAAGGTTATGCTTCTCCAGAGCTTCAATTTGTGGTCGTATGTTTTGTTGCGAACACAAAGGCAATAATGGTGATTGTTGTTCTGACCTTCTCATGAACAAAAGATCCTATCTGTTCACAAGCTTATAAAAAGCACTAATAATAATGTATTGTGTTTGTCCATCAGATTTACCCAATAAATTAGTATTAATGACAAGCATCCGTCGGGACATACTTAGTGTAGAGAGGCTAAAATGGAATCGCACACATGTAGCATAAAACAGAGCAATAAAGATGTCAAAGAATTCAATTAAATAAACAGCTTACCAAATGCTCAAGTATACACATTATATACATTCCCTGGGTTGGGACAAAACAAACTAACAAACAAATATTTTCTTTACTTATATGAACTAATTGTATGGGACACTTGAAATAGATATTTTGACATTTGTTTTCTCATATATATATATATATGGGATCCTATACTTTAACAATGTTCCACCAATAATCACTTTAGCAAAGTAATATACAGCAATATTAACAAGGGTCGGTGAGCGAATCGAAATGAAACAATGCCAAACTTTCATTCAAAATGGCTGTTTAGATCAATTCACAAGGCGAGAACAAAAATTCATTCACTCGAGTGATAAAGACAAATTCAATTAGGCTCTTCTTTTCATCCTGAGACAGTCTAAACCAATGACATTTTACAATGACTTTGTGCTTACGTTTGATACATTTTCAGGTTTGAAATAAACGCTCTGGGGGAAATATTAACAGTGCAAGAATATACAGACAGGTATGATGGAAATAGAAAATAATCTCACTTCTAATGGTTACACACCAATTCTCATTTGTGCTTCATCGACTTCCTGCCATTTTCAATCTGCCGGCTTGTTTCGGGTGTCCGTACGTTACATAATTGTCCGTATGTCTTGGGCATATTCTTTATTACAGGGGGTACTTCATAAAAACACCCACTTTCACAATGGAAAACAACAGACACACACACAAAGACAGTACATGATATTTACATTATGCATCTCACATATTCTTGTCTTAAAGCGTAATTATTGGCAAAGCCAAGGTTTTCCGACTTGAGATGAACCACATTTCTTGCCGCTCCCTGGTAATATCTGTAAAAAGGTATATAACAGGCACAGTGAGGGTGGTTGAGAAATCAGTATTCACTGGGAAATTAAATGAATAAACACAGCAACAAACATGACAAGCACATGTCTGTATATTTTGGCACTTGGCAAATCAAACGGGGGTCATTTTGGAGGGGTGGGATAGGGTTTTTTGGCCTAAATGGACCTGGTGTTACAGTTACAAACTCAACTGATTTTTAGTTTCATTTGAAGTTTTTTTTTTTTTTTTTTTGGACGATTAGGATTCGATTAAAAAAGGCAACATTCTTTTGCAGCAGGTGGCGTGTCGAATTTGGCCTTAAAGAGGTTGACAAACAGAGACAAAGCCAGACCAGACTAGTGCTGTTAGGGAGCGGAGCGCTATAACGCCTCCTCTGCTGGCTCGCAGTGTTGCCGTGACAATACTGAACAGAAAAAAAACAGAGGTGCTAAATGAAGTACTCTTTCTTTTCCTCTGCATGTGCGTGGTTCCCCTCCGCATTGATGATGGCAGTGTCTGCGTCAGGGGCGTCCTCCGCTCCTTTGGCCTCATTGGTTAAGTATGTCCCTGTCCACACAGTCCCACATAGGTCACATAGACACATAAGGTACAACAGTGGACATGTTGAAGCATTTTGCACACTATAGGATAGGGGGCGAGAGAGGGGAGGGAAGCCGTACCTTTGTGCCTGGCCAGATATCGGCCCAGGACGATGATGAAGCACAGGGTGATGAAGACCACCACGGCCACCACTCCGCCGATGAGCGCGTGGTCGGGGCCGTGCTGCGTCAGAGCGTTAGGATCTGGAGGAGGAGGAGACGGAGAGAGGACGGCGTGAAAAGATGCTTTTGATTTGCGCTCTGCACACCAGTGGAACAGCCGCTATAATTAGCCAATTATGGGTCGGTGTGTTAATATAAGACGCGTGGACTCATTACTTCCCACAATTCACTAAATACAGTTGTAAGCATCTCAGCTGGAGCAGGCAGTCAATTCATTTTTTCACTCGATACCATTCAATTTAGATATTTTAAAACACTGCTTTCATACAATTTACAAACCACACTGAAGTGTGTGAACTGTAGCCCAGACCATCATGCTGTAGACCTCACCATTTGTGCTGCATAAATTATGTGTTAAATCGTGCAGGTTGTTGAGGAAAGGTCGGCTTTCTAAGTGATCACACTTTTTGATTTTTGTCTTGCGGATGATAAAACATATTGTTCGCCAAACGAAAATCAAAAAATCCCACTGACTTACATTACATGAACCCAGACCATGTCTAAAGTTCAGAATATCATAAGACAGAGATGCAAATAAAATTTGTAAAAAAAAAAAAAAAAAAAGCTTGATTGAGGTTGATAAATGTATTATAGCATTTTTAACTGAATAAATTCCTTGATGTGCTTCAAAAAAGTCATGTGATTAAAGCCAAGACAGTCTCTTGACAGCCTGTACATGGTGAAATCATAACATAACTTTTGTGTGCTTTTCCCAATCGTGGTTAGGTTCAGGTCTGGGTTGTTTGTTTTTGTAATGTTCAACTTGTAGGACTGATTTCTTAAAGGGATGGTGCACCCAAAAAAGAAAATTCTGTAATTAATTACCCTCATGTCATTCCAAACTCATAAAATCTCCATCAATATTTTGTAAATTAACTGGTAAATTATGTTTTTTTGCACAAACAAAGCACTCGCTTCATAAAATTGAGGTTAAACCACTGCAGTCACATGGATGACTTTAATGATGTCTTTACTACCTTTCTGGGGCTTGAAAGTGGTAGTTGCATAGGCTGTCAATGGAGGGACAGAAAGCTCTCAAATTTCATTAAAAAGATCTTCATTGTGTTCCAAAGATGAATGATTGTCTTATGGGTTTGGAACAACATGAGGGTGAGTAATTAATGACAGAATTTTCATTTTTGGGTGAATTATCCCTTTAAGATGTCTCCATCTTGATTTTTGTCAGGGCACTTAGGCCCTGTCCCAAATGGCACACTTCATATGCACTTACGGTGGACTTACAATGGTCCCCTTTGTCATTTTAGGTTTCAGAAGGGTGTTTGTAAGCGCCCCCCTTTGCAGTCGACATGCAAGCTCCGCAGCAGACTTCTACCTGACAGTCAAAGCGGCGTTATGTCAGGAAAGTGAGGACTTGTAGGAAGGCCACAAGTGTTTAGGGTGCCATTTGGGACAGGGCCATAGTTTGCATGCTCTAAACTGCAAGTCATTTTATTACATTTAATAAAAGAAAACCTGAACACCCATCCTAGCAACACCCTGGCTACCACCCAGACCTTTTTAACTCTTTCCCCACCATTGACAAAATTTTCTGGCTTTCCATGTTTTTGCTGATATAAGGTAGACGCATCTTCTGAAAGAGTAGAAAATCTCCAGATCAAAACACAAGCAAAAAAAAAGAAGCAGAAACAAGCGATAAAAGTATTGTTTATATGTGTTGTAGTCTTTGACAAAAGCATGATTTTCTCAGCTTTTTGTTCAAAATGTTGCTTTAATTATGAAACTTACCACAAGTATTGATAAAAAGGAATGCATGAAGCTTGAATAATATTTTTTGTTTGTTTGTTAAAAAGCAGAATCTCTGTTCTTTCTTTTGACATATTGCATGGTCAGATATTCATAAAACAAAATATTTTGGGGGCCATGAAATTTTTGAGAAATTGATCAAAACTGCTGGCAGACGATATTTTGAAGAATATGGGTAACCAAACAGTTGATGGGCCCCATTGACTTCAATAGTACTTCTTTTCCATACTATGGAAGTCAATGGGGCCCATCAACTGTTTGGTTACCGACATTCTTCAAAATATCCTCTTTTGTGTTCAGCAGAAGAAAAAAAATTCATACAGGTTTGGAACAACTTGAGGGTGAGTAAATGATGACAGAATTTTAATTTTTGGGTGAACTATCCCTTTAAAACCCATTTATAATCTTTTGAATCATAAGCTTTTAGAAAAAAAAAAAATTCTACATACACTGATAGAATCATGATGCTTTAATATATATATATATTACTGCTGTATGACATCCCCATGCAGTCAAATTGAGTGATTGTAAACTGGTGTTTATTCAATGCCGGATCACAGAAACATCCCCAGTATGTCATGCTGCTTTGAGTTTTGGACCCCAAGCAACATCAATTTAAAGCCAATGTTCTACTGACTTTCAATAGGCAGCAGGAGGGGGGGATTTATCATTACAAGCGAATGCTGAACAGCTACCAAAGACCTGTCATATCTCACACAGCCCTGCGAGGACCAAAGTGACTCAATCCTTGGCGATATACAACAAGTTTAAAAACGGCAGGGGTTGCGGCAGGCTGATTTGTCTCCTGGGTTTAACTTTGAGTGAGCGAGCGCAGACTAGGGTGAATTTGGTCGCCTCTGAACTTCTACTGAATAAATCGCCACCTGGAGTCGTGAATCTTAAGCCCCCACTGCGGATAGCTTAGTACGCTAGACAGCTAGTGCTGCCACTACCTGCCTCGAATGTGTAGGAGGATTAGTTCACCTAAAAATTCTCATTCTTTCTTCCGTGGAACACAAAACGGGAATTTTTGATAAATAGCTTGGCCACTCTCTTTACCATAATGAAAGTTTATGAGGACTGGGAACAAAATTTAAGTTGTTACTCAATGAAAATCTGGAAATCATTAAGTCAGTGCAGTTCATAAATATGTTTATTTGCATTACCGTTCACTTGCACTACTGTCTTTGTGACTTATTTGCACTACCGTTTCTGACTACCATCTCCTCATGTCATGTATATGCCATATCTGTATTTTTATCTTCTTTAATTTTATTAATGTCTAATTCATAAATATGTTTCTTTGCACATTCACTTGGTGCATTGCCAGTGAAAATCACTTGGGTATGAAAACAAAAACGCCTCGAAAAATGCTGGTGATAAGTGCGCGCGATAATCGTCCCAGTGTGTACAAGGCATAACGAATTAAATTTTGGGTTGTTTTGCTACTTTTATGGAGCTTTTGTATAATTTTTCAAGTTTAAAGGTGCAGTAAGCGATTTCTGAGAAACGCTGTTGAAAGTGGATCGGAGCGAGCGCCACAACACACTTGTAGCCAATCAGCATGATGGGGGAGGAGAAAGTGAGCAGGAGGGAGATTTGAAGAAAGACTGTAGAAAGGGAGATGGGTGAGAGACATTACAAATGAGAAAAGGTCCGAGGGATATCACTGGAGAAAGAAAGGTTTAGGCAAGAGCTTTAGGACCCGCGTTCAACAGTGTTTCTCAGAATTTGCTTACTGTACTTTTAAATGCTCATTCAGGCCAGGCAAAAAAAAAATCCCCTTTTATGTTCCACAGAATAAAGTCAGTCAAACAGGTTTGGGACAACATGAGGGTGACAGGACTTTCATTTTTGGGTGAAATATTCCTTTAACCTCACTTGAAGGGAACAGGACAAAATGGGTTTTTGTTTAAACTGGAGCGATTGTGTCCTGACACAGCACCTTTTGGCCCCGCGTTGGGCGCCATTTCAGTGCTTCTGCAAGGGTGTAAACTTTAACTATGTGTCTTTATTGCACTTCGAACTTGCTCTCATTAGCTCATAGTGATGAATGGCTCTCATTTCTGCTGCGCTTGGCAAAGTGACCCTGGGAGATGTGTAGAACAGGGACTTCTGCAGACCCATTTCTAACACATAAATGAACCCATTTTGTTCAATTAACATTGTGCTTTGTTTTGAGGCAAAATAAAAGCCATGTGGAAATTAAGTTCAAAGAATGGAATGCTTTATAAGAGGCTGTTCAGAACCAAGTACACCAATCTTGATTCATGAGATTTGCTTCACTCCAATTTTGACAGCCTAAGGTGTGCTGTATTTGCTGCCTAATCATTTTTACATACACAAAACCAGATATCAATCAGATTTAACTTGCTATGTAGTATATAAAGACTATTTAAAATATATAAAGCTTATAATATAAAGATAAAGCACTTTTTGTAAATTGCTATGGATGTCTGCTAAATGCTTTATATTGTAAATCTGAATAAATTCAGTAAACCGTCATGGCAAAATAATAATAATGAAATGGAAAGACGTTCAGATTTAAATCCATTATGGATCTTTTTCTATGTCATTATGAAAAACAAAATGGGCTTTAGCTTTCAAAAATGATTGCACATTTACACAGCAAAGCCATTATTTCTGCAGATGTCTTTCATTTTCTTATGAATATGCAGTTTGATAATATAGTTCAATTTATGGACTGCATTAAGCACCCCCAACTCTGAATGAACTGTGTAGCAGTTACATGATTTCAAGCTGCTCTTCCAATTTCATTTTTTTCCATTTAAATGAGCCTCAGGAATTATATACATTTACAATTCAAAAAGTTTATTTATTCTATTGCAATATTTCTCTTTGCCGTCTCGGCTTTGTGGATGGCTGTTGCTTAGAAATGTAGAATTTTGCATATCCCTTGATAATAAGGATATTGGCTGTTCATTATGGCATCTTGTGAATAGATGGATTTAAAGCAGTGATAAGAATAATGATGTTTGTCTTGTGCAGTACATCATCTTTAATTAAGGGCAGGATTCGCATTCTAGAGCATGTGTGGGACAGTAATGTCTCCTCATTTATTCACATGCACACACACTGTTCACTTCTTCTTTTATTCAAGGTCCTTTAATATCGATTCTCATGATTGTAAAATGTGGGAATGTGCTTGCTGTATTTGACCTTGGTTGTGTCGAGCTAGAAAAAAATACTGCATTTATTTTAATTCTTAACCCAAAAAGATTTCCGTGACTGGGAAAAAGAGCCACTTCTGATGCTTCGCTAAGCCCCGCCTGAAAGAAATGTTTTTGACCAATCCTACCTTAGCAGCTATATTATAAGACTTTTGCCCATTTTTAAATAGGTCAATAAAAGTCCTGTATGTTTGGATTGTTGAATACAGAAGTTTACAAAAACTATCCAAAGTACACAGTATAATGTTGTTTCTGTGACACTTATAAAAGTGACAGAATATATATAGAGAGATATCTGCTGATATTTTTTCTTGCTGAATAAAAGTTTTAAAAGTATTATTGTCCTTCTCAGCTGGTGGAAAAGCTGCTTGTGATGAGCTTTGATTCATCATGTGACTTTCATCACCACTGTGTTTGGTGGTTGTCAGTGTATTACAAAGGTACAAAACAGATATTAGTACTTCAATAGGTTGGTAAATTAACATTATATCAGTTAATGAAATGCATAAATTTAATTTTTACCGTAAATTTAATGGAATTTTTTTTTTTTTACGTTGCTACCGTAATTTTTACAGTAAAGTTCTAGCAACCACAGCTGTCGTTTTTTTACCATACATTTTATCGGGATTTTTTTTTTACAGTGTATAGTAATAACCATAAATTAGGCATAATTACATGCAACTAACCCTAGACCAAACCCTAATCCCACCCTAACCCTAAATTAAGTACATGTACTTAAGTAATATTACTCAGTACTTATATGTATAATTACACAGTAATAGGGACACTTTAAAATAAAGTGTAATCAAAAGTTTTATTTTTGGCAAATGTAAAGGCCTGTACACACCGGGACGAATATCGCGCACGCGATTATCGCCGACGTTTATCATAAATATGTTTATTTGCACTACCGTTCAGCACAAGCGCCATATACTGTCAGGGAGTGAATTTGCACTTGAACCAAAACTGCCAAAACTGCTTGGTTATGAACATCAAAAACGCTGGCGAAAAGTGTGCGATAATCGCCCCGGTGTGTACAAGGCTTAAAGGTCCTTTTTACACCAAAAGTGAAATGAATAAGCCTCAGGCTGAAGAAAATGCAAATTCACGCCTGTACAGTACAGATCAATAAATGAGAAAACAAAGTAACTTGCATTACTTATTTGAAAAAGTAACTCAGATATTTTGTTGTAAATTTAAAAGTAATGCATTACTTTACTCATTACTTTAAAAAAAGAATCTGATTACATAACTCAAGTTACTTGTAATGCTTTACCCCAACACTGGAAATATCTATTTAATTTTACCACTTTATCAGCATATTTTGCTGAAAAACATTCTGTAAGTGAGCATAAGCAAAGAGTCCAGTCCTTTAAACAGACATGACGGTCTAGAAAACACTTATATCTCCAGATGTATTTGGTGGGAGATTAACAGCTGGCTAATGAAGGTCAGAAGCATGTGTATCAAAGACTTTAGATTTCCAAAGATGGTGCACTCATATTACATATAAATGGGAATTAGCTTTGAATTAGCCTTTTTAAAGCTAATTGAGCACAAGAAACAACATTTATGTGACAGTTCATGTTAGATTTTGTTGCTTATTTGAAATGTTATTTAATCGTGCGATTTCAGGATTCCCCCATTCAAATAGATAGGACTTGGTCTTGGATGCCTGAAATAGCTGCCTGAAGATGTTGCAAATATGGCTGCCGAGTGAACAGACTTTCCTTGAAAGGGCCTTTGATGTGTATCTTTCTGTTGATAGAGCAAAGACACACTGAACTCCTTTGGAAATGGAGCTAGTTTGTGAAAGTAAAGAGATCATTAGTCTCATTCACGGATGGTGACATGTGGCCAAAGACGTAAGTCATTTTGCTTGAGCGTTAATGAATTCCATTAAGATCTCGCATGTGAAAGGCCAGAGGCACAATACAAATGTGTTTTATGGCACACCCTCCTGTGAAATTAATTAATGTTGATTTCTTGATTTACTTAATTTGTGGCAAAAATTGTACCCTTTGAAATTGTACATAGAAATATCTGTGGAGTTAAGAAATGTCTATAGGCAGCACTTTTAATTTGCATTATTATTGGAATGTTCCAGGTTCAAAACAAGTTAAGATCTATTGTGGCCTATGGAAGTTTGTTTGTGCCACCGAATAAAAAAAAATAAGTAAAAATAAATTAGCAATAGAGTAATTGCGACTTTTTATCTCACAGTTCTGAATTTTTTTCTTCCAAATTGTGAGTTTATATCTCCCAATCAGTATTGGTTGTAATGCATTACTACGTAATTAATTACTAGCATAAATTGTGTTTATAATAATGCAAGGCATTCTGGATGAAATTTTGTTATTTTTATTATAGCAATATTTAAAAATTCTTCATTTGTTTTGAAAAAGGTAACGTTCTTTAAATAAATATGAACTGTGTTCTAAATACAGATGGCACCTGTCATCTCCACACATTCAATTTGCAGCTCATGTTCACTGTACTCCCAGTGGAATATGGTGTGGGTGGCATAAAATATGATTAGATTTTAAAAACAAATTACAGTTTCTAATTATTAAAATCAATTCCCTCATGGGAGAACAGGCTAAGGAAATCTGACCCGTGACAAATAGTTAGAACACATCGAGGTGGAACATTCAGCACAGAGACCCCAGTTAAATAGACGTCCAAGCTGAAAAATCAATGGTTCACAAAACAAAACAAAACAGGACATAAACTGCACATAGCAAAATAAAACATGTTCTCAAAAGGCCATACCATGCACACACTGATGACATATAATAACATGTTTTCATGGCAGCGATTTAACAGTTATTGCTGCAACTCAGTTCTAGTGAGTTAAACAAAAACTAGAAGTTTCTTTTTTATAGCTTTGTGTTTATGTCTTTCAAATGGTCTACTACAAGGACACTGAGCTATCGTCTAGAAATGAGTGCTGGTTTCTTAAGATTCAGTCTGTCTGTTTATTGGAGATAATAACAAAAAAGAACTAAAGCAGACTTAGAAAAAAAAAATCTTATTTTTAGATATAATGTACCATTTCATCAAAACTTCAAAATATTCATTTTTCACTAAGGCTCAACTATTTTATGGGTCAGTGACAGCTCATATTTTGTGTACAGACTTAATAATTAATATATATGTAAATAGGTGTAAAAAATATTTGACTATATAATTATATATTTTTAGTGCTGTCAAACAGTTAATCGCATCCAAAATAAAAGTTTGTGTTTACGTAATACATGCGTGTGTATTGTATATATTTATTATGTATATATAAATACACACACACACATGCATGTACTGTATATTTAACAAAATATATTGCATTTATATATAAAATATTTATATTTATATATAATATAAATGATATATAAATATACACACACACGTAAATATTTCTTAAATATATACATTTATATATTTGTATATTTATATATACATAATTTTTATAATATTTGTGTATTTATATATACACAATAAATATACATAATAAACACATATTTTGTAAACACAAACTTTTATTTTGGATGTGATTAAGCGCGATTAATTGTTTGACAGCAATAATTTTATTTACTTGGTTACACCTCTTTGATGTTCAAAAATGGCCTCAACTTTGTTCAAAAATGTATGAAATACAAATTTGTAGAAAAATGCTTTTCTTTTCTTTTTTGAGAATATATATATATATATATATATATATATATATATATATATATAAAACAAATTTGTAGAAAAATTATTTATATATATATATAGTCTATAGTAGGAGTAAGAAAAGAATATTTAAAAAATATATTAAGATTTTCTTACATTACATTTGATGTTGAAAATGGCCTAAAAGTTTTTCAAAAATGCATGACACTGACACAAATGCAAAAATGACTGTACATTTCTAAGATCATGCATTTTCAACTACATTTTTAAAAACATATTCCCTTTTTGTCATCTGGTATAGGCCTATCCTTGTGCCGTTGACCCTTCACAATATAAACTGCATTTCTAACTTTTCCAGATTCTTCCTCACAGAAATAAGATGAATTTCCTTTCACTGACACCAGTAAGTGTGCCAGAGTTTTAAGCATCCCTTGTGTGAATGACAGCACCATGGAGCACCATGACATTTCACAAAGATCAGCAGTGCTCCCATGCAAGGCAATGGCTCCCAGCTCATGCTATGGAGGAGGTTAATTGGCGTAACTCGACCCAGCACTCCACAAGCGACATTACAGCGCCCTGTCTCGCAATGATGATGTCAGCACTCCAGCAAAAAATATTTACCTGTAGTTGTACCTGGGAAATCTTTAGCTGTTGCCATGGATGCAGACAGAAAGGGGCAGTAAGGGAAGACAAGGGTGAGGACATCACAAGGGGAGAGAATTAAAAAAAAAAAAAAAAAAAAAAAAAACTGGCCACAAAACTCAAAACCATTAATGAAGACACTAACCGACAGCATTATCCTGCAGTCAGAATGATGGAACATGGACGACTGGGACGACATAATGGTTCCAAGTACAAATGTAGTTTTGTACAAACTAACACATCCTGCAAAACACATCCATTTGGACATATTCATAACTATACATTCTTGTTAATCTCTGATGTCTGCTACGTCTCACTGCACTGCTCTGTAATGATGTTACTTATCATGTAAATTGGTCTGTATTTCAAGCCTCTGAAGATATTTTTTACTGCATTAATCCCAGTTTAGTCATTTGAGTTACTAGCCTCTTTATCTTGCACAGATTAAAGAAACAGACATGACAAATTGGGACAATGGGTCTCATTCACTCATTCAATCGTGTGTACATACCGAGTTTTTAGTTAAAAAACAACAAAAAATAACAGAAACAACTAAAACCACACATATATGCAAAACATACTCTGGGTGGCCTTATAATTGTCATAAGATTACATTTTATACACAGATATTTCATCTTCAATGTATTTCATCATATACAGTGAAAGAGTAAAGGTGTGGTCACATTTATTTCATGGCCGAAATCCAGTCATTCCAATGGGAATCTGTGCGATTGGGAGTTTCATGTGAGGCAAAAAAGTTTGTCATGTAGATTTTCACATAAGTTGGTCATGTCAATTCGACGTGCTGCTGACCAACAGAAAGCTGCCTGGTTTGAAAGTGACTTCTGTGTGAGATGTGCTTCCTACATCTCAACGCTATTGACAATGGACCTTTTTTCATGTGAAATTTCACTAAAATTGTGACCAAAGGAGTACTTCACCGCTGGAAAACTGTGCTTTCAATAAAACTTTACTGCCTATACAGTAGAAAGGCAAAAAAAATTGAAATCGGTGCTACCTGACTAGAGGAAACGGAGAAAAAAGGCTGTTGCCTTCCTTTTGCCAAACAGGTAGGAAAACTTCAACACCCACAATGCACTGGGCATGTTGCTGTTCAAGGCCACTCCCACCAGTCTGCTATGGATACACTTACTAGAGTCAAATACTACCTTGCTTTAGTAGGAAATACTTCTTAGCAAACTTTTAGTCAAAATGATATCGACTTGTATTGTTCCTGGGAGCAAGAATTCAAAGAGTAAACATTAAGCAGGAGTGAGTTACTTTAGGTTTTACAGAGGCTCCTAAAAATGGAGAAAACACCGCAATTGAAAATCTGAAAAACCTTCATGTTTGTAGTCAACATTTCAAACTGGATGACCACAACACAGAAATGAAGGGGAAAAACTGAAAGAAACTGCCGTTCTGTCAGTTCCGCCCAAAGCAAAACACTGTTGAGTACATGTAAGAAAGCTGTTGTGTTCCATTTTTACCATAATGCTTTTTAAAGAGTAGACAAAGTACAATACCAGTGATGAAAGGCTTTAAAAAAGGTTATACGGAAAGCCCTTATATGGAATTTGGGTGTATTTTTTGCAAATGACTAGCCTCATTAGAATACTCCAAATTCATTAATATTAGAACGAGGTTAAGAACAAATTCATGTTCATTGCACGTATTATGAATTAGGTGGATTTTTTTTGTGAGAAGTTCTCCTTTGCATACAAATACAAATAATCCACGCAATAACTAGTGAATGAGACCCAACGTTGCTTGTTCCCATGTGCTTATTCGTTCCCACTGGAGAATCTGCCCTTCGATTTACTGAAACAGAGCAGATGTCTGATTTGAAATGCCTTTTATCTCTCACCTCTTTGACAGACTGACAACCAGAATTTCATCTGTGGCTAGCTTTTTTTTCCCTCAACACTGGAGCCAAAAACCTTTTAGTCCAATTTGTACAGTCAGGAAAAAAAGAATGTCTGATGTAAAAAGGTGGAGGTGACATGAAGTGGCAGCGAGAGAGATGGAGAAAGACAGAGATGCGAAGAGAGGAAAAGATCAACATTCCCGCTGTAGTTCAAACGCTGTGACTGTTCCCGGCTCATTTCTGCTGCGGGCTGAGTGTGTTTCCCCCAGGGTTTCTGATGTGGGTGAATCTCACAAATCCTGACTAGAACATGGGCCATATTTTACCTCAAAAGAAGTATGGAATTATATTTTGTTTAAAGAGCATTAAGCCTGTTTTTAGTGTTTTTGATGGAGATTTCGCATACGTGACCCTGGTGGCCATTGAGGGTACCGCAAGTTGCAAAATATACACATTTTGGGTCCGAAAAAATAGTCTCTTATGCTCAGTAAAAACAATAATGTTGTGAAATTAAATTACAATTTAAAATATTCATTTTCTATTTTAAAATGTAGTTTATTCCTGTGATGGAAAATTTCCTTCAGAAATCATTCTAATATGAAGAAGAAACATATTAAAACAGTGATTATTATGTTAGCATGTTATATTTTTGGGAACAGTTCTTTTAACCCTAATTGATGGAGTGTGTATCTTTTCATTTCTTAAACAACAATGTACGAAGACATATCATGGCCATAATCCAGGATGACAATGTCAAGATTCATCAGATTTGTGAAAGAATGGTTGAGAGGGAGCATGAAGAATTATTTTCACACATGAATTAGCACCTTTGAGTCCAGATCTTAAATACTCCAAATTTCGAATCAATTCATTGAAAGTGTTTGGGATATGCGATAGTAGACTTATTTCCATCAAGAGGTGCATCAATTTTTGGTCAAGATCTTGTATTGACAATGCAAGAGGTGAGCACTCTGTAAAGTCTCCTCCAGCACATCCCAAAGACTTTCAATGAATCAATTCGAGCCTGATGAATCTTGACATTGTCATCCTGGAATATGGTCATGATACGTCTTCCTACATGGTTGTTTAAGAAATGAAAAGATACACACTCCATCAATTAGGGTTAAAAGAACTGTTGCCAAACATATGACATGCTAGAAACATAATAATCATTGCAATAACGATCCATTCATAGACTTTTAAGTATTTGCCTATTTAAATCCAAACAGCGACTTTTTTTTTTGTCTGGGCAGTGTATGACCTGGATATGTTTTTGTGCAAACATCACCCTATTTTCTGTTTTTCTTGTTGATCAAGTCTTCTCTTCTAGTTCTCTAATGTTTAATGCTTGACTTCTGAATCAGAAACGTGACCATTTGCTAGTTTCCTCAGCCTGCGGACTTCAAATGCGGGCTGTTTTGATCAGTCTCCGCACGGCGTGGGCCGCCCACGCCCTTCCTTTACATGTCTCCCGAACTGATTACAGATACATAATTAGCTCTTTAAATAAGACCTAAGAATGAAGAGGAGGAAAAAGTTAAAAGGAGTATAAATACAACTCAGCAGTTTCAAGCTATTTGGTAAGGATTTCGTTTAGGGTCAAACTGCCTCACAAGTGCCTCTGGAAGCATTTCATCTCTTGCTCCGGCAGCAGGGCGCACTTCTGAAAAGACGTCAATTTTATGGATGTTTGCACGCTTTTCCGAGCAAGTAAACGAAACTCTTTTTCATCTGTTCTCATGGTTTTAATTGAGAGGGGGTTGGTAGCGAACACACGCTGATTATCGGAAGCAAAGCAATAAATATTTTACAGTTCCAAGCAAGCGCTGGATTAAACCCATGAGACGTAAATGCTGATGCTCATTTAAAAGTCAGAGGAGAACTCGGGGCTCAGAGTAGCCAGAGGGTGTCTCGTCTGCTCAGACCTACTGCTGGGTACAATTAGACTATACATTACACCTGCAAGAGAGATGTCACAGGTCTCTCAACGGCTCAATAACACTCAGATATAGGATTGTGCAGACCAATACATGGATTTTCACATCTAGAGGAGAAATTGGATTGTCTGTGGACACTGCTGTTTTCTAGCTCATGCTTGTCTTTCTAGAAATTGCCTGCTGCTGCAGGCTTCACTTCTGAATATGTTCAGTTTTGTCATTTTTTTGACATTCATTTAAACAGCAAGATAAGCTAATATAACTAGCCACAGCTCTGATGACTACAGTGCATATAGAGCTACACTGTAAAAAAGGATTTTTCAAAACGGTAAATATAAAAACAAAGATAACTGGAGTAAGTTTTACAAGACAATACTTCAAAATGTCATGTTAAATTCAATTTCTGAGTGAAGTTGGTTTCTTTATGAAATTTTAGTCAGTGTATCCAAATGGATGTATTTGTTTATCTTATCTTACCATCTTATCATATCCCTCCCCACCAGCCCCTAAATTGGGCATAACTTGCAAAACTATTTCAATACTATTTCTTTTATTTATTTAATATAATTTATGGTTGGTTTATTTTACAGTACATGTACTTACAGTGGGTAAATTCTGTGTAATATAAGGTAAGTACATGTGTTAAGGTTAGGTTCAGGGTTAATACCTAGTTATTACCCAGTAATTATAATTACTGTAATAATTATTTTACAGGCCTGTAAAATAAAGTGCTACCAAATTTATTACAAAAAAACTCTGAAACTCTGTTGCAGATGTGTATATTTAAATACGCATATGAATCTCACCGATATTACTAGCACTGTTTCTGAAAAAAAAAAAAAATTGTGTAAACATGGTACTATGAAAACACTGATATGTTTATTTGAGCATCCTTAGCAGTCCAACATAGTGGCACTGGCTCAAACCAATGGTGTGAGGTTGAGGGCGGGGCTAAAACGTTTCTCGACCAATGGCAGTTGGGGTGGAGGTGTAAAAAGAATCATGATTGATGATCCTAGTGGTACAAAAATTATACACTTTACACATTTAATGGGTTAGTTCACCCAAAAATGAAAATTCTGTCATTAATTACTCACCCTCATGTCGTTCCACACCCGTAAGACCTTCGTTCATCTTCAGAACACAAATTAAGATATTTTTGATAAAATCTGATTGCCAGCAAGATAATTAACACTTTCAGATGCCCAGAAAGCTACTAAAAATATATTTAAAACAGTTCATGTGTCTACAGTGGTTCAACCTTAATGTTATAAAGCGACGAGAATACTTTTTGTGCACCAAAAAACAAACAAACAAAATAAAAACTTTTCAACAATATCTAGTGATGGCCGATTTCAAAACACTGCTTCATGAAGCTTCGAAGCTTTACAAATCTTTTGTTTCGAATCAGTGGTTAGGATCGCGTATCAAAGTCACGTGAACTATTAAAAAACTTCGAAACACTTATGACGTAACAAAGCCTCGTTTACTGAAATCATGTGACTTTGGTGCTCCGAACCACTGATTCAAAACAAAAGATTCGTAAAGCTTTGAAGCTTCATGAAGCAGTGTTTTGAAATCGCCCATCACTAGATATTGTTGAATAAAGTCGTTATTTTGTTTTTTTGGTGCACAAAAAGTACTCTCGTCGCTTTATAATATTAAGGTTGAACCACTGTAGTCACATGAACTGTTTTAAATACGTCTTCAGTAGCTTTCTGGGCATTCGAAAGTGATATCAAAAATATCTTAATTTGTGTTCTGAAGATGAACGAAGGTCTTGCGGGTGTAGAACGACATGAGGGTGAGTAATTAATGACAGAATTTTCATTTTTGGGTGAACTAACCCTTTAAATATACACATTCAGAACAGAGTTGTACTAAATGGTGCTTAAATTAAAAATAATAGTATTGTTTTGGTTTAGTATATAATGTACTGTAGTTTCAATCAATTATTCCTTTGTGAAAAAGAAGTACACTTTAGAATACTTTTAAAAAGAGTACTACTATGAATGAAAGTTAAATTACTAAATGAAAATGTATTATAGTTAAAATTCATATTAAATGCTTAAATTTAGAGTGATTTTTTTACTTAAGTACATCATTATATGTAATTTCATAAATACTTCTATTGTCTCTGAAATATGTTTAAAGTGTTCTGCCGAATGTACTGACAAGCATTTATGGTAAATTAAATATACCTTAATGTCATTTTTGTAGTACTTTATTTTACAGTCCTGTTCCCCATGTACATACGATGTACTTATTACTGTAATTACATTTACTTGGTAATAATTAAGAACTAACTCTGAACCTACACCAAACCTAACCTTAACCCCTGTAGTTACCTTATATTACTTTCTTAGGTAAGTACATATAAGTACACATACTGTAAAATAACCATAATTTCTACTGAAACATGTATGCAATGTATTTAAATATATTTGTAATTTCACATTTATAATGATGAAGGTGCAATTTAGTACATATAAAATATATGAAATTTAAATGTAACATCAAATAACACACTACAGTTAAAAAATATAACCAAGTACTTTACAAGTATAAATAAAACACTAAACAAACCAAAGTAATGTGAAATATCACGGCCCAAAGTGCCATCCTACTTAACAGAATACTAACATGACAGAATTTGCCATCCTGCTTTATATTTATTGCCTTTCCTAAACACCAGCCATTCCTATTTCTATCTGTCCTTGGAAAAATAAAGTGTACCTACCAGCAGACACATTAATAAACGGAAATTAAAACGGTAACTGGAGATGAATAGAGACTGTGTGATTTCAACTGACATTTATTGCCACTTGGCAGTCGTACCATTAGCAAATTAGGTTCATTCGAGAGCCGAGTCGGACAACTCATCCTGAGAGGAAGGGCTTAATAAATATCACTCGGGTGAAGTCAGACATCTAGATGAATTAGAAGCAGAGGTAATGAGTCATGTGAATGAGATTCTCTCTCTTTCTCTCTCTACACCTGTCTGTCTCTCGCTTCCTCTCAATTTTTTAACCTGGAGGTCAAGGTTTGACTGGTTAGCATGGTTCGGTTAGTCTTTGCTAGTAAATGATATAAATAAAAGTGTTATTTTCCATTGAAAACCATTCAAAAGTAGATCTGTAAATAATTTTAATAATAATTTTGTATTTTTTTGGCTAGCATGTCGCTAACTTTCTTCAGGTATTATAGATCTTCTTGGTTTAATCTGATTCAGTTGTAGAGTATCTACACTAGTGAAGATCTTTATTTTGTGTGTCTGTTTGTCTTGTTAATGTGGCCAAATAAATCTAGGGCAACGGAAAGGCATGGAGAGTTGTCGGCTCAACTTTCAAAAGGCGTCCGTCCATAAAGAACCCTCCTGTTGTGACAAATCCCACGTCTTTGTTTTTAGTACAAAAAAACGTGTACCTTCCAAATGATCTCTCTCAAAGATTGCTGTTGGGCCTATTAAAAAGCGATGCTACAAATCCGTCTCTGTCCCAAGAGCTCTGTATCTTCCTTCCAATTTTAGCTTGACAAATGTTATCCGCATTAGCAGTGGACCCTTAATTGCGTGTTCTTCTCTTGTTTTACTTCCTGTTTTGGAGAACCAACTTATCATTTCTGGCTCCGTCTCACTTTGGTGGCAAATACTGCAGCCACCAGCAGTTTCTGCTGTATACCCCCAACACACAAAAACACTGGTAAACTAGGCCAGGAGGAGTTTACTGAGTGCGTACGTATGTGTGTTTTGATGCAGATTACGATGGATATTAACATAAACTTTCACAAATAAAATAAATAAAGAGAACACATGAGAATATAAAAAATAAATAAATAAACTTATGGATTTATTGCCCTCCAGAGGTTATGTTGACCCAGAAGTACTTACCATACACATACAGCGTAAATTCATCCCTGTTGGTGCCGAGTTGGTTGCTGGCCTCACAGCGATATGTGCCGTTGTCTGTTTTGTTCAGCGTGGTAATGATTAGATCTCTACCCTCCACGATCATTCGTTCAACATCAGGAAGCTCACCTCCATCTTTTGTCCATAAAACTGGCTCAGGCCTAAAAACAACAGAGTAATTTAGCTTTAGAAATATAAATATTATAATATATATCAGTATGGGACTTCACCAGTATGTGAAAAGCTATAGGTAGCTGACTTGCTAATGTAATCACCAAAGGATATTAAGAGCCCATACTGTTTCTCATGACAGTAACTGGTCACTTGGTCATTCTGGAAATGACACTACATGACAAGTTGGTGCATCAGTTGAGCATCTTTTTGCATTTCAAATAAAAAGAAATTCAATGCTTTCCATGGATTTAATTTGAAATCGGGACATAGTGCCAGAAAACGTGCTGCTATGCTAGTTCATCTAGATTTTATCCCCCCTAGTGTACAGGAAAAGATACACAAGACTGGATTTCTCATTTAATTCTTTGTTAGAAATGAATTATTGTTGAGTACATATAAAAAAATCTGTGCTCAAGTTCCTTTCATTGCACTCTTTCAAGCTATTTTTAACATAAGAACGCATCAATGTAAATTGTACCCCCATTGTACTTCCATTGTAAACGTATAACATGAAAAATTCTCAGCTTCTGTAATCTTTTTAGGCCATAGGTTCAGTAGTCTAGAGGCAAAAAAGTTTTTTCTCTCATTTTGTTATCATATCTGCTCAAGGAACTTTTTACGGTTTTGTCCTCTACCTCAGAAAGGTCACACTAAAAGAGTTACAACTGTCTCCAGACGATTAAATGACTCACTAAATCTCTCCCAAATATCATAATTTGATTTAGTATTATTGCTTTTTGTTCTCGGCATGCAGATAAGGGCCGCCTTGAGACGTGATGATTCTGCAAGTTCAACTTCATAAGACAAACCATATTCAAACAATGTTCACGTAGGTGATTAAAAGAAAGCTGCACTCACAGTGGGTTGCCTTTGGATACGCACTCCAGTTTGAAGTACTGTCCTTCCTGAGGTACTATTACTGAGTGCACAATCTGGACCTGAGGAGGATCTGGATTGACAACAAAAAACAAAACAAAGCAAACAAAACAAAAACACAACAAAACATCAAAAACAAAAAACACCAAAATGAAACAAAACAACATAAGACACAACAAAAACAAAACAAAATAAAAACTCAAGACAACAAAACAGAACAAAAACACAAGACACAACAAAAATACAAAACAAAAACACAAGACAACAAAAAACACAAAACGAAACAAAACAAAAATACAAGACAACAAAACAAAAAAAAACACAAAACAAAAACACAAGACAAAAAACAAAAACACGAAACAAAACAAAAACACAAGACCAAAACAAAAACAAAAGACACAACAAAACAGAACAAAAACAAGACAACAAAAACGCAAAACAGGACAAAAACACAAGACAACAAAAAACACAAAACAAAAACACAAGACAACAAAAACAAACAAAAAAATGAAACAAAACAGAAACACAAGACAACAAAACAGAACAAAAACAAGTCAACAAAAACACAAAATGAAACAAAACAAAAACACAAAACACAACAAAAACAAAAAACACGAAACAAAACAAAAACATGATACAACAAAAACACGAAACAAAACAAAAACAAGACAACAAAAACACAAAACGAAACAAAACAAGACACAACAAAAACAAAACAAATACAAGACAACAAAAACAAAAAACACAAAACAAAAACAAAACGAAACAAAACACAAGACAACAAAACAGAACAAAAACACACAACACAACAAAAACACAAAACAAAAACAAGACACAAAAACACGAAACAAAACAAAAATGCAAGACACAACAAAGATAAAACAAAACAAAACAAAACAAGACAACAAAAACAAAACACAAGACATAACAAAAACAAAATGTAAAAAAATGGAGGAATAAAGGATCATTTTTGTAAATATTATATATAAAGTACACAATCATACATTGTAAAATACTAGCATTTTGTCACACCAAACCACTTTAAAAAAGAAATAGCTTGTTAATTGGAAAAGTTACACTATTTTGAAAACATGTTACTGAGCTACTGTTACATGACTCCAAAACATTGCTAAGTTGCAGTTACTGTATACACAACCCTGGCTCTGCCACTCTTTAAACTGGTACTGGCAGACGTCCCGTTTCAGATGATCTGAGAGCAGTTTCCGTTAAACTAAAGTCAGGAGGGAAACTGGTCCAAAAACATGACTCACAGTGGACCTCCAGCACTTCTGTGACTTGGTGCGGCAAGGAGCCCAGAGCTATGTGCTCCACCACACAGGTGTACGCCGCTCCATCGTCCTTCCTGTCCACCTTGAGGTGTACGTTGCTCCTGACCGTGAATGACCTCCCAGTGGCATTTACCTCCTTCTGACCTGCCAAAACACAGTCACAAGAAGACCTATCAAGCTAATGTAACACATACAGTACTGTACAAGTACTTGATTTAGTATATCATATATTATGATTACTTAGTGTTCTGTGATACTCAAGACTGTATATAGCCATGCGTCAGGGGCTTCAAATTAGATATACAGAAATGCATACAGGCCAAGCATGCTAGATAATAATTTCTTATACAGACATCAGATGACTGTTTAAGCATTATCACAAAAGCAAGAAAGCTGCTGTTCCAAATATCAGCACTACTGCATATAACATTTCAATAAACAAGAAGTTAATATTGAGTAACTTACATTTCAGACACAATATTGGCAGTTACTTATTATTATTTCTGTTCACCAAAGAAAATAGTTCCAAATGAAATCAAAGCAAAATCAACATGTCTACAAACAACACTGCAGATTCTTTCCTGAATGAATGTGAACCGGTTGATGATTCAACATCTCAATTAAAAATACACTTGTTTCATCGAATGAATCGGTTGAGTGAATAATTCAATTGCATCTAATTTTCCTGCCATTTTCCTTCTTAAACTGCTTGTTGGTTTAACCATTTATAAGTCATGTTGGATAAAAGTGTCTGTTAAATAAATAACTGATAAATTAATCAGTGTTTTTGAACAAGTTAGTTTCAAAAACTCGTTCATAATGAAAGTCACTTGTTCATTCCTAAATGAATCAATGTTTTTGAACAAATCGGTTGAGTAAATGATTTAATGACAGACTGAATAAACCACAGACTGGCTGTCTGGAGCGTGTAAACACACAACTGAAGTGACACAATGAGTGCACTTCCTGGAATGCTGCTGGCCAATCAAATTTGATGTGTCGTATAAGAATATTTTCTTATATATTTAATCTCATATTATATGCGATTATACAGGTATTATCCTTAAACTTTGTGTTTATACATCAACAGCAGTATGACATTCTTCTGTTTGCAGAAAAGATTTTGTTTGCGGAAGAACAGCAATCCACCAATAGAAAATACCCTAAATACTATACAGCTTTAAAGTATTGTGCCTTTTAGCTTGGACTTTATTTAAAATCCTGTAGAAATGTGATAAACAAAACATCATTTAGAGCTCGTAAAGAACAGCACAGAAAGTGATAGAGAATCAGCAACTAGAGATAATGGCACTTTAAAGCCATGTCTGCGTACCGTGAAAGCCCTGGATCAACGGCATCATGAATGGCTAAGTAAAACATCGCCCTGGAGGATTGCCTCCAGCAAACATCTCACTAAACATATACATGCATGACCTGCCCAGATAAAACGGACGAGTATCACTCTTTCCCTAGATGCACAGGCACAGTAAAACTGTGGTGTCCTTGGCTTTTTTTCATCCAAATCCCATCCATGTTGTCCATTCAAAACATTGATGGAACACTAAAGAAACAAGATGAAATGGCAAACCCATTTTACTTCCATTATGTTTGTAACTGGTAGAGCATTGCGCTAGCAACACAAAGGCTGTTGGTTCAATTCCCAGGGAACACTAGTATTGATAAAAATGCATCCCCTAAATGTGCTGTAAGTCACTTCGGATTTAGCACCTGCCAGATGTATTGTAAATGTAATGTGTTGTATTTCCGAGTGAATCGGGATGATGTGAGCTGAAAAGGAAAGTAATTTTAGAGGTGGAGCAAATTATTACCTTTTGTATATACATTTTTAAACAATTTGCTCTTGCAATCATTCACAATAACACTAGAACTATGGCTTTCAATTGTTTAACATTTTTTACATTAATTAAATACATGGTATGCCGATTATTAACTGAATATATCAATATTTGTTGAAAAGCCAAAGAAAGCAGAATAATTCAAAATGCATTATTGTGGCAGATGAAAGCATTGAATAGATAAAAAGTGTCTTTAGAATGATTAATTGTGTCAATTTTAATATGGCATTATATATATTCAATGAATAGAAAGCTCAGAAGAATAGTATTTATTTAAAATAGAAGTCTTTTGTAACACTTCACTGTCACTTTTGATCAATTTAATGCATCCTTGTTAAGTAAAAGTATTTCTTTCTTTTTTTTTTTTTTGTCTGACCCCAAACATATGAACAGTAGAGTTCATGGTTCTGTATGACCATGGTACTATGTCCAAAACACACATGGTAATACCACGGTGCATTTTGTTAGTGTAGGAAAGTGTGTAAGAAAAAAAAATGGCATGCTATTATTATAAAATATGTAAGAATTTATGAGTTTTGGTATGAATCCGGGTCCCTGCTGGTGCTCAGTATGAGGAATGGCTGGTATGTAATTTCATATTCAGCAACAAGTGTTGATGCTAATTGCTGTGGAATATGGTGCAGTGTGATATCTGGTCAGTGGCATGAAAGCTAGATATTGTGCGTATTAAGCAGCTGAAGCACATCTCTCTCTCTATCAACACTGGCATCAGTCAGATGCTCGCATTGCATTGCCTGCAGCACTGCCATACTCCTCCAGATGCATGCTATCATCTGACGCTTCAGCAAGACTGATCACCTTTTTGTTTTTGAAGATGAGCTGCAAATAAATGTTGCAAAATGCCCATTTTTTTTAAAAAAGGGATAGTTCACCCAAACATGAAAAGTCTGTTTTATCATCATTTACTTACCCAAATGTCATTCCAAACCTGTGGAGCACAAAAGAACATGTTTTGAAAAATGATTTGTATTAACATGAGGGCGAGTAAATGATGACAGAAGTTTAATTTTTGTGTGAACTACTCCTTTAAGGTAGAGGTATCTAAACAATCTTGTGTTTTTATCACATAGGGCCATTTAATACCAATAATAAACTTGTGTCAGTGACTTTTATTTTGTTTCCTTACTCTAATGAGTGTATGTTGTTTATCTCATTATCTCAGAGAAACTGCAGATAAGTCCAATCTGCCATTTCTCACCCTCCTCCAGAACAGACCTCTGAAACGCTTCTGGTGTGTAGGTAAAAATCAACCAGTGAAAATCAATTGCATTTCTCAGAGGAGAGGTAGAAATATTGTAAATAGATTTTTTTTCATTTTTACTATGTGGTTACTAAGATGTTCTGAGTGTTTTTTTGTGTGTTCTGAGTGGCATGGCAGGTGGATGCTAGGAATTCTGGGTTGTTACTTACGGGCAAAAACACCCACCCACAAGGTTTCAATGTAAATAAAAAGGATTTTTTTTCTAATTTGAAGTCTGAACACTTATTATGTTTTAGTAAATCATGAAGAGAACAAAGTCTTAATTTGTGGGAACAAATTCTTAATATTTTTTTTGTGCACACGTCAAATACAGGGCTCGGTACACTTAGTGAAGTAACAGCACATCTCTCCTCAGCAAGCTGCATGATTTAAGGTGTCTGTAACACAAATAGTGCAGGACGATTTACGTTTAGTCCTTAGGGTTGATGTCAGTTTAAATCCCTTACCGTAAGTAGAAGCAATTATTCTTCAGATAGCATGAAAGTTTGGCACAACACCAGTATTTGAGCTTATAGACCAGGGAATGGTTGCAGCAGCTGTAAGTTAAAACTTAGCTTAGTTGTGGTGTAAATGGGCACTAAGTTACTAACTTTTTTTAAAATGTCACCCCACATATGCACAGCTTTTCAACACTACTTCTGTATACAAATTTGTAGGCTCCTTACTGAATCAGTAAAGGCAGATGTCATGTTGCAGTATGCGACTACACATTACAGATTCCTTACAATCTACTTCCTTACAATCTACAGATTTAACCTACTTAAATCTGTATGACTTTCTTTCTTCTGTGTAAAATAAAAGATGTTTTGAGAAACGTCTCAGTGTTTTTTGCACATACAGTCAAAACTGTTTGGTTACTGACATTCTTCAATATATCTTTGCTTGTGTTCCACTAAAGAAGAAAGAAAGTCATACAGGTTTGGAATGACATGAGGGTAAGTAAATCATGACAAAAGAGTCATTTTTGGTTGAACTGTCCCTTTAAGAACAAATGGTGCAACCAAATTAAGTACAAATTTCGTTACAAAAGCAGAATTTCCACCACAGGAACTTTGCCCAGGAACTAGGGACTTTGGGGTGGTACTCGGTGTGTTTCGACCGCAGGGACCTAGTGGTCCAGGTAAAAATTTCCCCCTCAGAAAGTCCCTGCTCATAAGGTAGTACTTTTTCAAAGTTCAGGAACTTTCAGGGGTGGGACTTGGGTGCTGAACATGGTGATTGGATGAGTTCAACCAATGAGCATTTTATTTCAACCCCCATTTTTAAAAGTCTGTTGTGGTACGTGCAGTAAGAGATGTTTGCTATTTGAATCAACAATGGAGTTTAAAAAATACGACCGATGGACCAACGGCGAGCTTCAGGCTTTATTAAGCTTATATGCGGAGGACGAAATCCAGCGGGATCTGGAAAGTCGTGCAGTCCTACATCACCGGACTAATGTTCACGGTACTTTAGACCACAATGGAAACGCAGACAGCAACAGGTCTGAGGGAAAAAAAGTTCCTGGGACAAAATAGCAGCTTTCACACCGAATACTTCTAGGAACTCCCAGAGAACTAATTTTCCCTGGGCCATGTTCCTGGTTGCATTCGCACCGGAAATAAGAACTCTGAAGCGGCTGACAGCCGCGTCTTTAAGACATATCATCGAGGGTGAGAAAAGAACACAACCCTGCAGACAACAGGTAAATGCCGTTATCACTGTTTTCCATGTTTGTGAAGTAAATATGTTTACATGACTTTCTAAAAATGCCGGTTGCCAGTGTTTGACATGCGTTTGACCAATCAACATACACTTACGTCACTGATAGTTCCTATAGTGCTGGTTTAGACCCTAATCTGAAGTAGGAGCTAATTTAGTTCCTCCAAAAGGAGTTCCTAGAACTAAAATCGTTCCTTGTTCCTGCGGTGCAAACACGGCAAAATCCTGATACTTCAGCCAATAGTTCTAGGAAAAAACACACAGGCAAACCCCCGTGGTAAATAAGCTCTCAGGAGATCCTGGATTTGTGCTGAAGTTTCAAGAATTGCACAGGCTGCACTGAAAGTTCTGTCGACGGCAGCCTGAGTATCCATCAACGTGACCCAATCCACAAGCCTTCATATCTCTCTGACCATCCTAAAGTGAGCGGTATCGCACCATGTTAGATATTCTGTTTGGGCTTACGTGCTGGTCTCTAGAAGCACATCCAATACGTCTCACAAGATCAGATCACAGAGCGAGATTCCTTTGAATTGGAGTGAGTGACAGGCAGTCCGGCTGTGATGCTATGTTCCCGCGTGCCACTGGCCTTTAAGTATGGCTTGCATGAATGCCATCTCTGAGTCGGACCTGTCTAACAGAGTCTCAGGCCATCAATCACCACCACCAGATCAGCCGACTGGGGCTTCTGCCTGAGATGTGTGAGCCTCAGCCCTCAGAGGGATGTCTGGGGTAACATATTGGTTAAAGTTGAACTGATGTGTTGTGTTATGCTGCACTACTGTACATTGGTTTGACTCAAAGAATGAATTCATTTACAATTTTTTTTTTTTTTTGTCAGAAAAGGTTCATTGTTCAGACAAATACGTAGTCTTGTTTCACCCCACTGGTTGAGCCAGTGTTTACACTATATAAATAAAAAAATATATAATTATCAATGTTGAAAAGAGTTTCCACTAATGAATAATAATAATAAAAAAGGTAATTGCAACTTTTAATTTCAGTTTTTCTTGCAATTGAGTTTACATGACACAATTCTGACTTTATAACTCAAAATTTCAAGTTTATATCTCACAATTCTGACTTTATAACTCGCCATCGCAAGTTTCTATCAATACTACACTATACCTCTGTGAGATACTTTGTAAAGTGCTGCACAATTCATAAAGACGCTAGTGTAAAGATGCACATTATGTACCACTTGCACTCTAACAACATGTGCAACTGTTCATTGCACACAGTTAGCGCTAGGCTATCCGGGGGGATTTGTTTACCTTGCACCTCCTTGTCATTTCTAAACCACCGGATGTCAGCAGCTGGTTTGCTGCCAGATGTGGTGCATGTCAGTGTGACGTCCTCCCCCTCCTGGGCAGGTCTCGAGAGGCCTGTGATTTCTGGTTTTGCTGGAACGCCTGATATACAAACAGAGGAGGAGGATTATAGGCAGCACCGATGAAACATGGGGTGATTCTATGATTTCAGCCTCCCACCTGAGGAATAGTATCACCACTGTAGGATGAACAAAACACAACAAAACAATTGCCTGTAAAGTATTTGAGCGAGCTCTTAACACATTATTGTCCTTCACGTCTATTGCGATCTCAAAATTCTGGCCAGTTGATAATACCTAGAATATCAAAATTAACCACAGGCGATAGATCCTTTTCCTTTTTAACACCTAAACTTTGGAACAGTCTTCCTATCACTGTTTGGGAAGCAGACACACTCTGTCAGTTTAAATCTAGACTAAAAACACATCTCTTTAAGCTGGCATACACATAACACATTATCTACTTCTATAATTCAAACCATGTAAATTGTTAGGCTGCATAAATTAGGTCAGCCGGAAATGGGAACACTTCCCATAACACCTGATGTACTCGCTACATCATAAGAAGAATGGCGTCTACACTAATATTAGTCTTCTCTGTTTACCCTGAGGTTTGCCGTAGTCTGCCAGATCCAGGCCGCATCCAGATGAGATGAAGGACCTGCGCCTAGACATGAAGACAATGCAGCCTGAAGTGTCAACTAAACTGTCCCCTGCGAAGGCCTCCTTCCCATTTATTTCCCTATGTATAGATAAAACATTATCAAAATGGTTCCAGTTTGCATGGATCCGCGGAAATGACTAATAATTCTGTATTACGTGGGCCAGACAAGTAATTTGGCAATGTCACTTTGTAAAGAAAGACTAAGTGTCTGCGCACATTCACATTCAAACGCACATACCTATAGACTAAACAAGTAAATGAACGGCAAAAATGCATTAAAAGTCTTCTGTTCTCAGTTAAAAAAGTGTCATTTAAGCGGCCCCTAAGTTAATAATTAATGATTTTTACACTGGAAGTGATTCAATCAAAAACTTACTTTAGCTCGATAATAACTTTTTCCTAGAGCTGCTGTAAAGCCAAAATAATCTCTGTCCATTCATTTTCCTATTATCACTGTGAAGCTGCTTTGAAACAATCTGTATTGTAAAAAGCGCTATATAAATGAAGATGACTTGACTTTTAAACAATATGCATTGTGAAAAGTGGTATTCAAACATAATATACAGTGGGTACGGAAAGTATTCAGACCCCCTTAAATTTTTCACTCTTTGTTATATTGCAGCCATTTGCAAAAATCATTTAAGTTCATTTTTTTTCCTCATTAATGTACACACAGCACCCCATATTGACAGAAAAAAAACAGAATTGTTGACATTTTTGCAGATTTATTAAAAAAGAAAAACTGAAATATCACATGGTCCTAAGTATTCAGACCCTTTGCTGTGACACTCATATATTTAACTCAGGTGCTGTCCATTTCTTCTGATCATCCTTGAGATGGTTCTACACCTTCATTTGAGTCATTTTGAGTCAATTGTGGCAAGGCACAGATCTGGCCAAGGTTACAAAAAAATTTCTGCTGCACTTAAGGTTCCTAAGAGCACAGTGGCCTACATAATCCTTAAATGGAAGACGTTTGGGACGACCATAACCCTTCCTAGAGCTGGCCGTCCGGCCAAACTGAGCTATCGGGGGAGAAGAGCCTTGGTGAGAGAGGTAAAGAAGAACCCAAAGATCACTGTGGCTGAGCTCCAGAGATGCAGTCGGGAGATGGGAGAAAGTTGTAGAAAGTCAACCATCACTGCAGCCCTCCACCAGTCGGGGCTTTATGGCAGAGTGGCCCGAAGGAAGCCTCTCCTCAGTGCAAGACACATGAAAAAACACCTGAAGGACTTCAAGATGGTGAGAAATAAGATTCTCTGGTCTGATGAGACCAAGATAGAACTTTTTGGCCTTAATTCTAAGCGGTATGTGTGGAGAAAACCAGGCACTGCTCATCACCTGTCCAATACAGTCCCAACAGTGAAGCATGGTGGTGGCAGCATCATGCTGTGGGGGTGTTTTTCAGCTGCAGGGACAGGACGACTGGTTGCAATCGAGGGAAAGATGAATGTGGCCAAGTACAGGGATATCCTGGACGAAAACCTTCTCCAGAGTGCTCAGGACCTCAGACTGGGCCGAAGGTTTACCTTCCAACAAGACAATGACCCTAAGCACACAGCTAAAATAACGAAGGAGTGGCTTCACAACAACTCCGTGACTGTTCTTGAATGGCCCAGCCAGAGCCCTGACTTAAACCCAATTGAGCATCTCTGGAGAGACCTAAAAATGGCTGTCCACCAACGTTTACCATCCAACCTGACAGAACTGGAGAGGATCTGCAAGGAGGAATGGCAGAGGATCCCCATATCCAGGTGTGAAAAACTTGTTGCATCTTTCCCAAAAAGACTCATGGCTGTATTAGATCAAAAGGATGCTTCTACTAAATACTGAGCAAAGGGTCTGAATACTTAGGACCATGTGATATTTCAGTTTTTCTTTTTTAATAAATCTGCAAAAATGTCAACAATTCTGTGTTTTTCTCTATCAATATGGGGTGCTGTGTGTACATTAACGAGGAAAAAAATGAACTTAAATGATTTTAGCAAATGGCTGCAATATAACAAAGAGTGAAAAATTTAAGGGGGTCTGAATACTTTCCGTACCCACTGTAAATGTAGTACCACCACTGTTGGATGAACAAAACAAAACAATTAAAAGTGGTATATTAATTTTAGGCGTACAGAGTGAGAAGTGCACAAGCTGATTATAAAACAAAGCAGTGACACATCTAATGACTCCATCAGCCAGTGTGAACTTCTCTCATTTACATCACTCTCTGTGTCACCAAAGGGCAAAAAGAAAACAAGATCTTGTGAAGGAAGAGAACACACGGACCCCAGATCAGTGGTGAGTGTGTTGACCTTAAAAGTGCAGATTGATGAGGATGTGAGGGAGATGAATCTACAAGAGGTCTTACCTAACACAGTCAGGAAGGCTTTGGAAGTCTTGACAGGCATGGTGAAGAGCGAGCATGTATACTGTCCTTCATCTGACAGAGTAACATCACTGATGCTGATGGTCAGCTCCTTCCACGAGGCTCGAACCAGTTCAATCCGGTTGTCCCTTAATGCTAAGATATAAAAACAATAACTAATCAATAAGGTAAAAAATGACTTTTGGAGAAACATCCAACAGTCACATTGCCTGAATTTGTATTTGGTAGCATGTGCAATGGAATTGGTCGAGTGAAGGATTCAAAGGATTCATTTATTCAGTATATAATGAAAAGTGTGTACCTTTCTGCTTATACTAAAGTTCATGTACATAAGTTCTTAATCAGCACTGTCAGCATATGCAGTGCATTACAAATCTGTCATATTATCAACATATTTATGTACCACAGTGTCACATGATATTTGAAATCACATCACAGAATATCACCCTGCAACTCTAGCCTAGTTTCCCCATTGAAGCTAAGCAGTCTGGCCAATGTCTGGATGGGAGACATTCTGGTGAAAATAAGGTTACTGCTGGAGGACATAGTGAGGCCAGCAGGGGCAACCCACCCTGTGATGTGTCCTAATACCCCAATATAGTGATGCAGACACTATACAGTAAAATACAGCATGGATTAGAAGTAATATCTACGTCCTGATACTCTGAGGGCATTGTCATTTGAAAATAACATCTGAATCCTGACCAAATTTACCCACTGGCTTCTATCAACTACAAACAGTTTGAGAAAAGCACTAAATATAACAAATTATCATTATTAATGCCATGTTACATGTCCATATATAGTACCATGGTTCTTTTTATTAGTGAACTTTTTGTAAACATTAGAGGTTTTCAAGCTTGAAATACACTATATTGCCAAAAGTATTGGGACACCCCTCCAAATCACTGAATTCAGGTGTTCCAGGGCCACAGGGAGCAACAGCAACTCAGCCACGAAGTGGTAGGCCACGTAAAATCACAGAGCGGGGTCAGTGCCTACTGAGGCGCACAGAGCGCAGAAGTCGCCAACTTTCTGCAGAGTCAATAGCTACAGACCTCCAAACTTCGTGTGGCCTTCAGATTAGCTCAAGAACAGTGCGTAGAGAGCTTCATGGAATGGGTTTCCATGGCCGAGCAGCTGCACCCAAGCCTTACATCACCAAGTGCGATGCAAAGCGTCGGATGCAGTGGAGTAAAGCACGCCACCACTGGACTCTAGACCAGTAGATATGTGTTCTCTGGAGTGACGAATCACACTTCTCTGTCTGGCAATCTGATGGATGAGTCTGGGTTTGGCGGTTGCCAGGAGAACGGTACTTGACTGATTGCATTGTTCCAAGTGTAAAGTTTGGTGGAGGGAGGATTATGACGTGGGGTTGTTTTTCAGGGATTGGGCTTGGCCCCTTAGTTCCAGTGAAAGGAACTCTTAATGCTTCAGCATACCAAGACATTTTGGACAATTTCATGCTTCCAACTTTGTGGGAACAGTTTGGGGATGGCACCTTCCTGTTCCAACATGACTGCGCACCAGTGCACAAAGCAAGGTCCATAAAGACATGGGTGAGCGAGTTTGGTGTGGAGGAACTTGACTGGCCTGACCTCAACCTGATAGAACACCTTTGGTATGAATTAGAGCGGAGACTGCGAGCCAGGCCTTCTCGTCCAACATCTGACCTCACAAATGCGCTCCTAGAAGAATGGTCAAAAATTCCCATAAATACACTTCTAAACCTTGTAGAAAGCCTTCCCAGAAGAGTTGAAGCTGTTATAGCTGCAAAGGGTGGGCCAACTCCATATTAAACCATACGGATTAAGAATGGGATGTCATTAAAGTTTATGTGCACGTAAAGGCAGGCGTCCCAAAACTTTTGACAATATAGTGTATCTTGGAGGTAAAACTTATGTTCACTTACTAATTCATGACATTATGAATTATTCACAAGATCAGTTTTTACACATAATAGTGACACAAACATTTTTGAAAGTCCCACTGTTGTGAATATCCACTACAACTGACTGTCACCTTCACATTGAAGCCGTTTGTTGTCACTAACTTGAGTTTCAACACTTTCTACCTCTCAGCCACAAGCAGCCATTCATTCATTATGTTTGCAATTTCCAAGAAGAGCTTTCGGCAGCTGAGAGACTGGTGAACAGAAAGGTCACGTTATTCATCACCTCACACTGTCTGAAATGCACAATCCACTTGTATTGTGTCGTTAGAAAAAAGCAAGAGAGACTGAGAATTTTCATTTAACATCTTGAACACTTTTTCCTTCACCTCAGTTTGCCTTTTGGCTTGAAATCAAAATTGACTCTCTTCATATTGTTAATGCATGTTACTGGTCTTATTGCGAACAATTCCATGCATATATATTTTTTATACATGTATACTGACCTTATCATTTTTAATAAAAATATCAATCACAGTTAAGACAGTTAAGCCATTCATCGCATTAATCGCATTCAGATTTGCATCCATTCTGATATACAGCTCTCACAATTTAATCAACGGATGCATAAATTAAGTCCCACCCTTTGTTTTTTCTTGTTCAAAAATCCGTTTCACTCGGAAATCGTTGGTTGCAACTTCCATTTCATGGACACAAACTTGGACACTTGTCCCAACAAAAGTTTTGTTTCAATAAAAGTGTGTTGACTCTCATTTTACATTTACATTTTATGCATTTGGCAGACGCTTTTATCCAAAGCGACTTACATTGCATTATACTATACATTTGTATCTGAGTATGTGCAATCCCTGGGATCGAACCCATGACCTTGGCATTGCTAGTGCCATGCTCTAACCACTGAGCTACAGGAAAGCTAGTTTAAAAAGACTCTCATGCTTTGGTCTCTTTAAACTCTGTAACACTGAAGAATTCCAAACAGACGTGTTTATCGTCCTACTGGGAACATTGTTACATGCACACAATGACATGTCAAATAAAAAAAAGGATTTACTCCCATGCCAGTAGAGACAATTGTGTCATCTTTCGAAGCCTTTTAAACGTACATTAATGTTAAAAAAGCAACGTGTCTCCAAACAATAAGATCTGACGCTACAAGACAGCGTCTTTCTAGAGGATGTGTCAAGACAGTTTAAATATTTCTTCTGAATGTATGCTGAGTTATGAATAGAGGATGAATAGAGGGTTTGTGGAGATGGCAAATGCCTGGGGGGAAGAAGGAATGGGTTGGCACGGAGACACAGCGGAATTGGATAAAGGCAGGAAAGGTGATCAGGTCTGGGCTCGCGCTACACATGGGCCTGCTGATAGAGTCCAACGAAACCCAGCGAGACAAGGACCATCAAAGCGTAGGAACAGATGACACATTTTCACCAGCCCATATCTTCCTCAGACACAGAGGGAGGAATGGAAGAAAAGAGTTCGCTCTCTTGTTGTTTACAGAAAAGACAAACACATACACACTCATAGGCTGAACATCACAAAGGTGATGATAAGCTGCCAAGGCGAGGAACAGTCGCTGTTTGTAGCACAGCCGAGGGTTGATGGTACAGTGCCTAGACTCTAAAACCCTTGGCGGTTTCCATTTAAGTCATACAATGATAACATATAGGGATGTGGGCGTTGAAAAAAATGACAGAGAAGAGAAGAAAGATATTGAGAGGAAGAAAAAAGATTCACCCACACAGAGTCTGAAATCGACTTCCTTCAGTGGTCAAATCAGTCTCTGCACCAGGGTCAAATGAAGAGGTGAATACTACTCTCAAAGAGAGCGCGATACTACAATCTCGTGATGCGCTGGTTCATTTCACTTACACTGAGACTTTGTGCTACGTCTTATTCTGACACAATGGTGTCAAGCTCAAAACATTATCCAGAATCCATTGACAGAAACAAGTTTACAAAGGTTTGAATAACCCTAAAGACAACTGTTATCAATTCAACGCAGGCCAACAGGGGCTGGCAAAACTCCGCATCCACATTTCCAAAAAAAGAATCGAAAGCTTGCCAGATGCCCAGAGTTAGCTCCAATCTGTCAACCTCCGTGAAATGCCAACGTCTGACAAAGCTCTTTTTCCCAGAGCTTAAATAAGTCGACATGATGAAATGGTTGGTTTCCAACCTCCTTCTGACTTATTCAATGCAGTTTATTCCACTTAGAGAGCAGTATAAATCCCTTGATTTGACCTTGCGCCCTTCTCAATTTTTTTTCAGGGAAGAAGGGAACTCTGCAACTTGCAGATGACCTGACAGATATCCCAGCATTCCCTTGGGCTGGAGCAGTCTGACAACTGCCTGATGGTGCAAACTCCTGTTTAGCATCTTTGAGTGGTGCTTTTATCTAAGACTCTTTGTGGCTTACAAATAAAAACTTGGTGAGAAGAATTGCAGCCGAATTGAAGAAGACCGCAATGGATAATGGAGCAGATTGTGAATGTTATTTTCAAGGTCGTAAGTGCATGCAAATGTGGGTGCGGTTGGATAATATTGTGTGTTTAGACATATTTGGTGTTGTTGCTCTTGGAAGGAAAAGAACTGTCAACAAAATGTCTTCGCACCTTTCTTGTGAACAATCATTTGGCAATGCACTTTGAGAGACTCCCAGCACTTTTCCACACAAGGCTCTGAAACCACATTTAACATCCAACTTTGGAGCCGAGCTTCTACTCTGACATAATCAGACCACTCCATCTGACGAGGAGACGGAAAACGGGTGACATGAGCGACAGGCCCCACGGCTGTGACTGTCCCGCAGCTGGCAGTGTCGATCTTGGCATTGACACAATTAGAGAAGCCAGAAGTCCCAGTCTCTGCAATTAGACTGCTCCAACGGCCAGCTGTGATTGGTCACTATCTGGACAGGCTGTGATTATTGCAGGGACGTGAGCCTGTACTTCTATTGTAGACAGGAAGCTACTTCCCAGCAGCTCTCAGGGCCAAGAAAGTGCTCTACTGCAGGTGGCCAATAATCAGAGGTTAAAACAGATCTTATGAACCAGGTGCAAGGGATAAACGGGGCAACAACTGACATGATGACACTTGAACACTTGTGGGATCATTAGAGACTTTTTTTACACCAAGTCATATCAGGTCAAATTTGACATTCTCAGCTAACAATGGGGAATAGATACTGCACATAAAAGAGCTAAACTAGAACCTAATTCTCTCTGACAAATCTCTAAGGTTTAGTTTCTTATGCTGCATCACAAAAAGTTAGCCTTTGTTCATCAAGCTTGTTGCTATATCAAAACACAAGACAAGACATTTTTGGGTCAGTCGAAGAACACAATGCTTTCATGTGAGCTGTATTACACTGAGAGCATGCAAAACTGAGACTCAGAATGTACAATATCTACAGCTTATCCAGAAATGCAATGGCGGACAGAATATGCAAACATGCAGAGTTTGTTTCATCAGATAGGATTAACTGTTGTTTACCCTTCTTAGGAAGAACACGGTTTAAAGCATTCCCACAAACATTGTGGGTCATTGAAGCTGAATTAGACCTGATGATCATGATGTTTGAAGGTCACTACATGAAGTGTTTTACCACTGATCTTTCACTTTGTGAACATCAATCTAAATGGTCATTAGTTAATAACCAAGCATACTGTTAACTCAATCAACCTTTGTCCATCTTCACATTCATCAACAACCGAGATGTAAGACCCAAATGAACTTAAGACAGTCATAGTAGAAACCATTCCTTATCTCTGCCTTACAACACCCTTAATGCTAAGCTACAAATAGAGACTTTCTGAAATGTCACACAGCACTTAACATTTCATTTATCGACTGGTAATGCTATAATGATAGGAGCCCATTAGAGGCCCATTTGGCTCTATGTGAGGTGTTGAGCTTTAAAAATGACATTTAACTAAGTGTGGAAATGTTAGATGGGGATGACTTGTTTCACTTGTCTTCTGTCTAGAAGGTTTAGAGTCAAAAGTGTGGTTTAGATGAAGTGAAAAACAGAAAAACTTCTTAAAAAATTTAACATTTACATTACAGTCTATAAGTTTTTATCTATATTTCAGTCATTTTTAGGTGAACTATCCCTTTAAGCAACATGTCGAGTTTGATTTCCTTGAGAATGAAGCAGGCCTGTTGATCCTGCTGAAAGAGGAGAGATGACCAAAACTGAAGTAGAAAAGAAAGGGGGAAGAGATTGGGAAATGTTGCAAGCCAAATTTGAACCCACATTTCCCACACAAGCACCATAACTATATTTGTGGTGCACATTGTATATGCATTGACCACTAGGCCACAGTTTCAGTGGTCATACTGTAGCTGAAGTCAATTCAGTTTACATATACATCTACGCATTTGTCAGACACTTTTATCTTACATTGAGTGCTTTTACACACACCCTCATAATGCGATTATAATGGGATTTCGGCAATATTGCGATTAAACTTTATCTCTTGTAAACGCAATACTTCAATCAAACGAATGCGATTAAGATCTTAATCGTAGTAACCATAATCACATTAAACTAGGTGGTGTACGCCAATTTTAATCACAATAAACAGGCATGTAAACACCTTAATCACATTATTACCGCTCTGACCAAAGTGTGCATGTGCTCGGACGTACACGGATGCCGTGCGTTATTCACACAACTTCATGAATGAACTCTGTGACATTATTCTGAAGTTCTCTCTTCAACAAATCACTAAAACTCTGTCAACACAACTCGCTACGCAGTCTCTGATGAATTATCATTCATCAGAGTAATGAAAATTGCATGTAAACTGGAGTGAAGAGTTCTGCTCGTGTCATGTAAACATCTTGCTGCGATTAAGGCCTTACTCTGATTATGAGAAATAAGCGCATTATTGGTGCACATGTGTATTCAAGGTATACAGTAAATCAGTTCACGCATTCTCTGGGAATTGAACCCATGACATTGGCATAGCTCAAAATAATTATATAATCTGTGTTTGAAATATGCCTGAAACAAATGAATATTGAGTCATTATGTCTGAGATTTCACTTTTTGTACTTTTATTTAAGATCCTAGAAGTGTCCTTGTTGTCCTTGACTATTCTGTGAGTTGAATGCGTGTTGGACTTTTTCATCTGTTTCTGAATAGGATTTTGCCCCACACACATATAGTAAATTATCACAATCTGATTTCTCACATTTATTGTCCCACAGCGGTGAATGCTAATATAAATCATGATGGCCTCAATAGTACACAAGGGACCAGCTGGAATTGACAATGCAGAATGTGCTGATACAAGTAAAACCTGAAAACACCCAGCAGACAGCAGCATTATTGCATAAACCCTTGCAAAAAGTGTAAGGAAAAGACAATTTACTGATATAACCTTGCAGACCTTTGTAGGCTTAAACATAACCAGACGATTGTACAATGTCACAGCGCCTCATGTTGTTCCTGTGCATTTTGCTCGCTTTTGAATCTTCTTATCTAATGAGCGATTTAACGAGTCCATTAATGCAGTAATTTAGAACATAACAACATTTTGATTGCCGCAGGCCAATTAAGAGCCCACTCTGCAATTTGACCTTTTGCAATTTGAGCTGAACATCTCTAATGAATGTCAGGAATCATGCGCCAGAAGCATTTGAGATACCCACTGAAAGAGCAGTTAATACTGCTGCAGCTCAGAAACAAATTTGCCATCAATATGTATACCGTAAAATGCTGTTTGTTACAGACAGTCTCTGATACACAGAGTCGGATTTCAGCATCTACATTCCCAAACACATGTGGTAAAGACACATATGCTCCACAACAAGATCATCTATACATTATTCAGGATCTATGAGGGTAGTTTGATCTCTCATTATGAAGTGCAAAATAAATACCTTCTGCAGGTGCTGTTTTTCCATACGCAGGGTCTTTACATCATGTTACAGAGGAGCAACAGACATATACGTTCTAATTTATCCTGCTCTAGCATGATGAATCATACGCCGTGATCACATTAATAGTGCACGATAAGGAAGACATGTGGTGCTTATCGATTTTTCAGTGGTGGTGACTTATCATAGCTGCACTTCTCTCCTAATGGCCTTGGGCTAAAATGGATCTGCAAACTCTTGGTCAAACACACCAGCTGCATGGATGCTTTTATCCAAACCAGTACACTTATTACAGCAACAGTTCCCCTGGAGGGGAGGTTAAGTACCATACTCAAGGGCACAGGAGTGGTGGCTTATGGGCTATTATCCCATGCAAGATTCAAATCAACCACCTTTTGGTTACCAGACTTGATTTTATCATGCTAGGGCTGGGCCAGGTGTTATTTCAGTATTTTTTTTTTTTATACTATTACCATAATTTTTGTTTTCATTTTAAAGGGTTTGTTCACCCAAAAATGAAAATAATGTCATTAATTACTCAGCCTCATGTATGTCATTCCACACCTGTAAGACCTTCATACAAAAATATTCTCGTCGCTTTATAATATTAATATTGAACCACTGTACTCACATGAACTGATTTAAATATGTTTTTAGTACATTTATGGATCTTGAGAGAGGAAATGTCATTGCTGGCTATGGAGGCCTCACTGAGCTGTCAGATTTCAACAAAAATACCTTAATTTCTGTCCTGAAGAGGAATGAAGGTCTTATGGGTGTGGAACGACATGAGGGTGAGTAATTAATGACATTATTTTCATTTTTGGGTGAACTAACCCTTTAATTTGTAGTTTAATTTTTGGTAATTTTATGTTTATTTAACTTTTGTAATTTAAAAAAAAAAAAAAAAATTCTATATAAGTTTAACTTAAGTTTTATTTCATTTAGTTGCCAATGCAACAATTTTAATTTACATTTAAGTTTTCATTTTTATTTTTAAGTTTTTCATCTTATACTTTTTATTTTATTTTAGCTTTATTTCAATTACCAAAAACAATTTTAATAGTTTTAGTTAACGCTAATAACACAGGAGCTGGGTGATATAACTAAAAAAATTATATATAAATATTTTTCAGGCTTTTGACGAACCATCTAAATCTAATTTTTTAATATGGTAAAAATAGAAAAATTATTTATTAATAATAAATTACATAATTTGTATAATAAATAATATATGTAATGATTTAAAATAATCAAGGCATGTATTCCCATATCTTGTATTTTCTTTGTATTTTTCCGTTGTTGATTTATTGATTATTGATTTTTTTCTCTACTCCTTCGACGTGTGCATCATTACAGCCACCGTGACAATGTAATGTTACCCTCAAGCCATCTTAGGTGTATATGACTTTCTTCTTTCTGATGAACACAATCGGAGATATATTAATAAATATCCAGACACATCCGAATTTTAAATGGCAGTGAGCGGGATCAACAAGTATGAACTAAAGAAAGTGCCTTCATCCACATCCATCCATCATAAACGTACTCCACACAGCTCCGGGGGGTTAATTAAGGCTTTCTGAAACGAAGCGATGCATTTGTGTAAAAAAAATATCCATATTTAACAAATTATGAAGTAAAACATCTAGCCTTCTGTATTCAAATTACAGAAAAAATGGAACTGGCATTGCTTCAGTTAAGATTTTACCATAAGTTGAATAAGGGAAGGCGTAGGACGTAATGTAAGCTTTTTGAACTTCTAGAGTTTTACATTTTCTTCGTAAATAGAAAACGGAAGGTGGTCTGGCGGAAGCTATATATTTCACTTCATAACTTGTTGAATATGGATATTTTTTACAGAAACACATCGCTTTGCTTCAGAAGGGCTTTATTAACCCCCCGGAGCCGTGTGGAGTACGTTTATGATGGATGGATGCACTTTCTTCTTCTTCACACTCGTTGATCCCGCTCACGACCATTATAAAAGCTCGGATGCGTCAGGATATTTATTAATATATCTCTGATTGTGTTCATCAGAAAGAAGAAAGTCATATACACCTAGGATGGCTTGAGGGTGAGTAAAGCTTGGGGTAATTTTCATTTGAAAGTGAACTAATCCTTTAATAATAAAAAAAAAAATGTAGCTCAAAATGTCTTGCATCCTTCTCCCTGACCCTGTAGTACCACCACAAGAGAAGAAATGCTTTGAAAAAAGTAAAAACAAATTATATATAAAATAATTTCATACCGCCAGCGAAATAATAGCAATCCATCAGGCTTAGCCACTCTATCACTCAGTCTGCACACAGGGCGCGGTGGGCATTATTATGGATAAGCCACTGATATATAATTCAGAGGAGTGGTTGGTGTCTGTATAACGCAGACTTCTTGTGTCTTCACTTGGATACATGCAGAAGAGAGATATCTGGTAATCTAGGCGGGGTGGATTTAGGATTTAGCCCAGAATCACACACCCCCACAGACTCTCAGTGTGTTCTGTATGTGAATCACACACACGTACACACCTCCCTGCACTGTTTCGCAGGCTGTTCTCAGATATAGCCCTTATGTAGGAGTTACCTCACACAAAGGATTAGTGATGAGGCCAAACGGCAATGAATGAGGGTTATCTAGTCCGCTCTTTCTTTTACTGTGGTTTAGTGAGCAAAAATTGCAGGTTGGTTCTGTAGTGATCAACTGTACCACTCCTAAGAAAACAAGATTATCACTCCATCTGTGAGCCTTTAGGCCACCCACTAAGTTGGTGGCATGCTGGGAGCTAAAGGGTTCAGTGCAGAAGAGCAGAGTGAACTTGATCGACCCGGCCATCCTCTCTTGGAGGAAAGGCTGATAGTTTGTAAGAAACAACAATATAATTACTGTTGTTGCAAGCATAATAACCACCATAAAGTGAAAAGTCTGTCCTTGTCAGTAAATATCTAGTATATTTTTACATAATCTGAAGACAATGTGAGTTGCGCTTACCTTTGCAAACAGAGGTCAGCTAGTATGAGCTGTGCAGCTAGCAGTGTAGGGCAGTAATGCATTACAGTAATAATATTACTGTCCACAGAAATGGGTAGTGTAACATATTACTAGCAAGTTTTTAGTAATACTATTACAGTTAAAGGATTAGTTCACTTTAAAATGAAAATTACCCCAAGCTTTACTCACCCTAAAGCCATCCTAGGTGTATATGACTTTCTTCTTTCTGATGAACAGTTATATTAATAAATATCCTGACGCATTCAAGCTTTATAATGGCAGTGAACGGGACCAACGAGTATGAAGCTGAAGAAAGTGCATCCATCCATCATAAACGTACTCCACACAGCTCCGGGGGGTTAATAAAGGCCTTCTGAAGTGAAGTGAAGCTAAGACCCTGAGATATTTTGTGTGTCTGTATCAACTGTCCTTGTGTGTATACTATCTCTCTCTCTCTCTCTCTGTGTGTGTGTGTATAGACATGTTTGTGTTTCAGGTGGGCGTTGTCTCTATTAACCTGTGGAAAACTGCTCCGTACCATCGTTCTTCGCGTTCATTGACTGTTTTCCTTCGCTATTGTTCGTTTAGTCAGTTTGATTTAGAAAGAGTGTTGTGCCATAGAGACTGTGAGTGTTTAGTGAAACTGTGAGTGTGTTTGTTAATTGTCATTGTAATTTCTGATTCCCCGTTTTATTTGTTCATTGCCCGTTTGACTATGACTTGGATACCGAATCTGATTTGTTTACCATAAGACTCTGTAAATACTGCTGTAAATATTTTTGTAAATACTTTTTTGCCAAATTAAGGGATGTAGGTATTTTGTTTTCTTTATTTTCATTGAAGTGATTTAGTTTATAAAAGAAGATTTTGTTTGTTATTTTGGCCTGGTCTGCCCCTGACGCTAAACCCTTTTTATTGTAAATAAAGCTTGTGTTATTTGACATCTCTATGGTATTGAGACTCGCTTCCTTCTTTCTGTTATGGCTGACCCCTAGCGGTCGTAACAGAAATTGGGGGCTCGTCCGGGATTTGAACCCGTGACCTCTCGCACCGAAGAAAGAATCAGACCACCTCTCTTTTACGAAGAAAGTGTAATGCCTCTCACAGTTCAAAATGCTTACACTACATCCTACACCTTCCAAATTCAACTTATGAGAAAAACGTAACTGACGCGACATGAACATTTGAAAATCGAATCGCATTTTCGTGGCGTGTTAAAACCTTATAATATTCTGGTTTTGAGATACCGCTCATTTTAGCTTTCGCCAGTCGAGAACCAAAAGGCTGATTTCTTTGAAAAGAAATAGCACACCTTTTCTCAAAATCCATATTATTTCCCGTATCATTCAAACACAGATGGTGCACGATGAGTCCAACAATCCAAACACTAAGTATGAGCCATAGAAATAATAATGGTTGACGTATCCTTTTCAAATGTGGTATTTTTGCACAAACACAGACTCCGCATATTCCCACTTTCACAATTGAGCGTCTTTTTCAAAGATGTGCTTCTGGTTGCGCAGCGTAACATTATAATTCTTTTGAATCTCTTTGAAATTCAGCGCGGGCACCCATAAGCAATCTTCTTTTCCATTTCCTCGTTCCAATAGTCCACAATCCAAATATAATAGACTGTACCTAAGCACATCAGTAAAAATATATATCTCGATACACCCCGATTAAAGCCTTATCTCGCTGTCAATGTGCATGATTGAGGATTAAAGCCATTTTTCAAATGATGGTTCAGTGACATTTGGTACTATAGCCGGCCCACAAATCACTATAAATACAGAGCAGCCAAGTTGTTTTTCCATTCAAGAAGCCTTTCAATATTTGGATAATGGGCAGGTTGGGATAAAATATTCTCTATTGCTTTACAGCACAACCAAATGCAACAAAGGTTAATCAAAATGGCGGAATTAGACAATGGATTAGATCAAATATGAACAATCTGATCAAAAGGAATACCAATCCACCAACTCATACTTATTACACCACACTGAATGAGACACCTACATCTAAATCCTTTAATACTGAGTGCAGAAAAGTCTCTGGTCACTCAAGACCAGACCATTCATTTCCCAAGGCCACTACAGATTGACAATCCTTCAGACTCGGTTTACAGACCTAATTGTGTCCACGGCCAATTTTCTCTCGATTCAATCTCTGTCTTTGCCATCCTGCCTCGTTCAATAGAGTACACTACTGCCCTGAATCTCGTGGCCCCTCGTACTGCCGGCACACTGCTGACACTGACTGTTATATTCCCACTGAGAGCAATGCGTTTAAATGATGCACTTTAAATTGTTCACCTTACATGTTTCCCCCGGCATAATGATTTTCCCAAAATAACACATACACTACTATTGAAAAAGGACATATGCAAATACAAGATACTCACATAACTGCATTATGTTGAGCTGTGGTGTTATTACAACATATAGTAGGCTATCTATTACACAAGAGCCAACACAACAAACATTGTAATACCTTTTTTTCCCCTCTATATAATTATTATATGAATTAATATAATATAATACTTTTAAAAACATTAAACAATTATATTATTTTATATTATATTATATACTGTTTTACTGTATTTTTGATCTAATAAATGCAGCTTTGGTGAGCAGAAGAGACTTCTTTTAAAAACATTATAACAAATATATTACATTGCATTATATTATATTACATTATATTATATTATTCATGGGTTATTATTATTTATTTTTTTGCTTGCAGTGTTGCAGATAATGTAGTGATTTGATATTCAATTTTCATAATTCAGTACTTAAAAAAACTGCAAAAAATAGACAATATTCTTTGGTTATATAATATATAAATATTTGATATATTATAATATATAAAATATTTTGGGGTTGAGTTTCCAGAAAATAAATTAAATACAAATAAGGAGGGTTTTGTGCTGGGCTTTCTAAAGAGCACAATTAGCAAAAAAAAAACCTTAAAGCACCTTGAGTGAAAATATGCCCCAAAAAAACGACCGATCAAACAAAGAAAGAAAACAAACACATACACTACCATTAGTTTAATACAGTTTTTAAAGAAATTAATACTTTTATTCAGCACAAATGCATTAAAGAATTCAACAGTTAAGGTAAAGACATTTATAATATTACAAAAGATTTATTAAATAAATGTTATTTATTAAATAAAAGATTTATTAAATAATCAAATAAATGTTGTTCTTTTGAACTTTCTATTCATCAAAGAATTCACAAAAATAAGAAGGAGCATGAGTGTTTTCAACATTGATAATAATAAGAAATGTTTCTTGCACACCACATTAGCATATTAGAATGATTTCTAAAGGATCATGTGACACTGAAGACTGGAGTAATCATCACAGGAATAATTACATTTTAAAATATATTCAAAAACAAAAAAAGTTATTTTAATTGGTAATAATATTTCACAATATTGCTGTTTTTACTGTATTCCTGATTACATAAAAGCAGCCTTGGTGAGAAGACGAGACTTGTTTTAAACTTTTGAATGGTAGTGTATACATTAGACTTAAAAAAAAAAAAGCTCACTGAATGTCCTGCAGTCACAGTTGGCTGGTGTTAAAAGCACACAAATTGATAAATGGTGCTGAAATTAATTCACTTTTACATAACGCTGCATTTCCCGTGGGTGCTTGAGCTTCTGAACACCCATGGGATCGGCGCTTATGACAACCACAATGTGTTCTGTGTGTCTGCGCCTTCACTCCAACACAACAAACACCATTCCTCCTCCAGCAAATGTTATTTCCTACAACCACTAAATTCACATACTGCTCATTCTATTATCATCATGCTCCAAACAATTAACTTAATTAACATCTGGCATGGTTAATGTACAATCTGAAGCGAGCACTTCCCACTACAGAATTACCACTGTTACTTTGCTCTCAACAACAGCACATCTGTCCACTCCAAGGGAGGTGGTTGAAGGACCGTTGCCAGGAGGGCATTATGTTGGCTGAACGCTGGCAGAATGTTGGCTGATCTTGCCAGCTTGCTCACTTCCTCCAATCTGTGTCAGTGTTACATCAAACCCCCTCGACTGGTTTGACTGTCCCTCATGGCGACTGCAGTGGCAGTGCCAGACTCGGTACCCTGGTGTTTGCAAACACGGAGTAAAAGAAAGCGTTCTACCCATATTTCGTGCAGTCGGGACAGCTTGCCAAAAACCGTCCGAATGTAGTTCACTTGGGAAATGTGAAAAGAAAACATGACAAAATACAAATATGGATACTTCTGGTACATCTTGTACACGCAAACCCTTGGAAAAGGACTGGATGTGGAACAAGATGATACTATGATGGACTCTTTCAGCTGCTTGAGAGTTCTGATCTTTTTATCATTCAACCCTCAAATTATTTAAACAAATAAAATTATTAAAATGCGAATGGTTAAAGTGTGAATATGTAATGGTTAAATGAAAATATTGTCATCATTTAGGCCTCATTAGTTGTTCTACTCCACCATTTAAAAGCATGGGATCAGTATGATTGTTTTAAATTAATTAATAGGCTTAGTCAGGAAGAATGCATTAAATTGATCAAAAGTGACAGTAAAGACTTTTTCCTTATTGCAAAAAAAAAAAATTGTATTTAAAACATTTTAAACATTTTAAACAATGTTACAAAAGATTTCTATTTCAAATAATTTAATAAATAATAAATAATGCAAATTCTAAAAAAAAAAAAAAAGTCAAGTTTTCCACAAAAATATTAAAACTGCATATGATTCTCGGATTAATTGCAAAGTTTGACCATCATACAATAAAAGTTTATCATTTGAATGTGTTTTAGGTCCTGCCAGTTTAAACATTCAAGCGATTTTAAACTATTAAAGACATGAAAGAACTTAATTCTGATCGTGCGGTTGTTTACGATGCACACACACACACACACACACACACACACACACACACACAGCCATGCAGATGCAAGTGAACACCGAATGCCGTTCTCTTCCGCGTCTATTTGTGCCCGAACGGACACATACATGCAAAAAAAATTGTCAAAACGCACATAAAACATTGAGTATTCTCATAAACACAGTTGCTTATGGCTTAGGTGAACTAAATTGAGAAAGAAAACCGGATGTGTAACAGTATTTTGGATCCACGCATTTGGTCTTAAAGTGACAGCAGCCTAACATTCCTGTTTCTGTGTCATGAATGTTAATAAAACACCAAAAGACAGAGAAAAATCACTTTTGTAGCTTTAACACAGATTAATTATATTTAATTTATACAGTGAAGAATATGCAGTGTTGTTTTACATTTGATTATTCAATTTCTGTACCTGAATACTGTTAGACTTACCTGAAAAATATAAAGCATGATTAATTTAATTTGTATCTTTGTTCTGTTATATTTATCTATGCTTGTAATTTGTTCATTATTTTCTATGCGTAGTCACTCACCTACAAATTCACCCCAATCATCCTAGAATGACTAATTCTTTCCAAATAGAGCTATTCAAGTCATCTGGTGAATTTTTTTCATATCGCAATATCTAGCACAGAAAAACAAAATATCGCAATGTCAGTTTTTTCCAATATCGTGCAGCTCTAATCCAAATGCAGCTTTAAATGAAAATGAAAGTGAAAATGTGAATACACAGGGCTTATATAGGCAGAGTTAGCAAGGTAATGAGACACAGGTGGAAGTAATCAGAACATGATTAGTCCAGGCAATGGGTTATGGGAAGTGTAGTTCATAGTGAGATAAAGCAGATGGAAGTAGTACCATCTGGTGGCTATCACAGGCACTCTGTCTGGCAGCCATGACAGTGAATAACATACAGGATTATTCTGATTGGAGTACTTAAATTTCTTTTTAGCAGTAAGACATTATCTGTGATGTGCATGTACAGTAAATCCGGTCTGAAAGAGTTAGTTCACCCAAAAATGAAAATTCTGTCATTAATTATTCTGGGCATTTGAAAGTGTTAATTATCTTGCTGTCAATGGAGGCCTCACTGAGCCATCGGATTTTATCAAAAATATCTTCATTTGTGTTCCGAAGATGAACAAAGGTCTTACGGGTGTGGAACGACATGAGGGTGAGTAATTAATGACAGAATTTTCATTTTTGGGTGAACTAACCCTTGAAGCATTCCTGTTGCTCTTGCAGTAAAGCACAACTCAAGGTCATGGGTTTCATTTCCAGGGAATGCAACTAATAATGTATACCTAAAAAGAGTTATTTTTGTCTGCATAATGCATAAATGTAAATGAAATCATCACTTGGAGCTCAGTTAAGGTTAATGAATGCATAATAGTTCCTATGTGTGAAACACGGAGAGAGACGTCTTCTCCTTGGAAAAATTAATTGTGTTCTTTTGGTGTTTTCTCCATTCCTTAAAAAGTTCCTAAGAAAAGAAGGTGTAAAATAATGTAATGATCAGGGGTGTTAATGTTAAAGACTTGTGATGATTACTACAACAAAGTTTTGAAAACACTAGATAGTGCTGACTGACAGACCTGCACTTTTTGGCGAGTCATTAATGTAAATACGGTCGGCTTGGTCTGGAGTGTAAATGCTGCGTTATGCATGTAGTTCCAAACCTGTTTGACTTCCACAAAAGGAGATGTTTAGCTAAATGTTAATGATGGTCTTTTCCATATAATGAAAATAAGTTA